>JAMJFZ010000107.1:6610000-7210000 GCA_026225945.1 Cricetomys ansorgei
AAAAGAGACAGCTATATGACTTTCGATGGGTAAATATCATGAAGAGAGCAGCATTGTAGCAAGTCTAGTTCTCTATCAGCATATAAAGTTGCATGCTATAGATTAACTCAGTGCTATGAGTCATAACATTAATCCAAGTTAAGGTGAGAAGAGCCTGGACAAGGGATTGCAACGTAGATAGGAGGAGAATTACTCAAGAGAACATTCCAGAGAGGGCTTGAGGGAGAAGGTAGTACACAATGGTAAGAGGAGTGTGACTGTCTTAGAACCGAAGTGCCTATGGAGACTGGAGACTGGAGACTACCCTCTATTGTCTTCTCCTAGGAAGCCTTAGGTTGGCATGGAAGGGAAGAAAGGGAGCGTGGTTAGATACTCCACTTTAGAATTTTCACATCAAGGCTCAAATCCATCCAGCGATGAAGACTCTAATGTCTTTGCCATAATAGTAAGGACAGGAAGTCTCTATCAATTTGTGTCCCCCTTTCTTACTTTCCCTTCCTACTGGCTTCTAGTAAGGTAGCTGTGATGTCTCACCACGAGATCGGCACACTTTTGAAATAATTAAACTAAAGCTCTACATCTAGGGCAGAGCAACTCAGCTCTACAAAAGACCTTTTAGGAACATTGGTTTTATGGCATTCTTCCTCACTCTGTGACTCATGTTAAACACACAACTGTATCTGCGCCAGACACCTGCATAGCACTGCTCTCAACCGAGGCGTGAGAACATAGATTTAAAACAATTAATTAATGTTTTCTCAGGAAGTTCCTCACATACACTGTGAGCATTAGGCCTCTAGTGAATGTTGTTTTCGTTACCACTAGCAGACACCATTAATCTTATAAAAGGCAGGCAAACCACTGTAGGAAATTTACTTAGGCTTAGTCATGTGGCCTGTTTTTGAGTGTCTGTTTATTAGAAATGACAATGACCACGGACCAAGCAGGCCAGTGGATCCTTGTTGTTGTTGGTTTGTTTTTCTTTTTTCTTTTCCCTCTGTGGACTGCAAAAAACAGTTCAGCAAGATGACATGTTAGATAACAATGTTTCAGAAGTGGGAGGAGCTTTCTGCCTTCTCCTCAAAGACCTTGAGTGTTGTAGCCTGGGATGTGATGGGCAGTTCATTTCAGCTGTCTGCATGCACACAGTCTTCTCCTTTAAGTAAGAGCTTATGTTCCATCTTTCTCCAAGTGGAGGATGTTTACTATGGGGAAGATGCAGGAAAATTTATCCTTATCAATCCCTTTTCTGTCTCCAAATAATTTCAGAAAAACTACAGACAATCACCAAGAGTTCCTATTTTACATCTAGTGTTCCTCCCATTCTAGTCTGTGATAATTATTTACCGCTTTGGAAATTTCATTCTTACGTGGGAAAATAAAAACAGACTTTATAAAATGATTTGTTTATTTTCCTTTTCTTATTTAAAGCAAGGAGCAAGGTGGTAGACATAACGTTTAATGCCATTTGATTTCCCTGCCTGAGTTCTACAGTGTGAGGGCATGCAATACCCTAAGTCAGAAAATGGTTACAGAGCGCAATACCCCAAAGGTATTTTTCAAAATTTCGTTAGTTTTAATTCCATGTGATAATGTTTTCCCTGAATTAGTGGTTTTAATGAGCTGTATCAGACATGTGAGTGAAAGCCAAATGGAGATGAACTGACTATTGCAAGACCTAACATAGAATTTGACTATCAGGATAAAGCAACCTAGGCAAGTTCAGGTGACAGAGACGAGAGTTCTGTTAGTCACATCTTAGCAGCATTGTCACAAATACCCAAGAGAAAAATACTTAAATGAGGGAAATTTCTTTTGGCTCATGATTTTAGGGATTTCAGCCCATGCTTGGCAGGCTCCATTGTTTCTGGTCCCAGAATGGCAGGATGCCCTGGCAACAGGAACATGTGGCAGAGACTGCTAATTGTAGTAGTACGGTGCTGTGGTGGCTCACCAAAGAAGACAGGAGGCGTTTTCACAGGTGCAAGCCCTACCAGACCTCAGCAGAAGGGACCACCATCATGGCAAGTGCCATACTGGACAGTGGAGCCATCTCAACTCATATGTTTTTAGTTGATACTGAACTCCTCAGGTGTTCTACTGATAGCACGTGCAGATCATGAGCAATCAAACATCCCCCACAGAAATCCAACACCTGCAGACAATACAGAACACCAAGACCTAAACAGCCCCTCACTCAACTGTACACAAAACAATTATTTTATACATAACTAAAAACAAACCTGCACAATAGCTAATCATGTGACAATCAGATTTCCAGAATACACCCCCTGTGACCATCTGGCTCTAGCTCACCCCTATCTCTCACTTTTTCCTGCATCCTAAAAATGCCATCCGAGCAGGTTAGAGCTCTTAGGTTCAAATCACTTCCCTGAGCCTATCATCTGGAACCGAAGCCCACAATACATGAGCTTGTACACACACACACACACACACGCACACACACACACACAGACTCGAGTACCTGTGGAGCATTAACAGGATAATCAGGGCCTTAAAACCACTCTAGAAAAAAATGAAATCTTTGAATGGTGGTTCTGAGAGAATCTTTACCCATCATCCTTTACTTCCCGTCACTGTGCAGGTGAGATTCAAAGGAGTTAAATGAACTGATGAAATCCATAGGGCTAAGCTATGTGATGTATAAACTGGAACACAAGGCCATCTTAAAGTCCATGCTCCTTCTGTCCTATAAAGTCACAGCTCTCAGGAAGCATAAGTAACATGGGAGCATAAAGAGCTGGTGAATAGAAGCAACCACTGTCAAGTTTCTTCTCTCACTGGCGTGCCTCCTACCGGGACAGCCTAAACAGAAGATTGCAGCTAGACTTGATCGACATTTTAAATAGATATGTGTTTTTTCAGTAGCCTGGATGAGAACACTGAAAATAAGTTAAAAATTTGTAATTTTGCAAAAATTAGGAGACAATGAGAAGATTTCCTAATGAATAGAATCGTGTGATGCTGTAGAAAGCAGGGTGTGGAACTTAAGCTTTCATCATGGGCTGATTGAAGCGAGTCAGGTGGCAATCAATTCAAGGTTCCCTCCTGAAGTTCTTAATGAGTGGCTGTCTGGACTAAATTATATCTAAGACTCTGGGTTTGGCCTGGAGGTGACAGGGAAGAAAAGCATGTAGGCTGTGCAGCCCTTGGGAGAGCTAATCTGATAGCAAGAATAAAGGGGGAAGGGAGAGATGCCAGTAGGAAACTAGTTTGGAGCACAGATATTTTCAACAACTCACACAGAATCACAGAAAAAATATATAAATACTGTGTCAACCACAAATCTTCAGAGTCCCGTCTGTGTGTATTCACCTATCCTCATGGAGCTGTTTACACACTACATCATGAGGACTCTGCTCTTGCCTACTCTCTTTCTAGTTCTTTATAGTTGGTGCTTCTACTCAACTATGGGCCACCCAGCCCAGGCACTGAAGGATGGAGATGACAAGGAAGATGGCAGGCTGTATTAGGCAAGAAGCTGGCACACCTTCATTATTGTCTCCTTTGTCCTTAGGTTACGTTGATATCGGACTTATTCCCAAAGGGGCAAGAGATATAAGGGTAATGGAAATCAAGGCAGCTGGAAATTTCCTGGCCATTAGGAGTGAAGATCCAGAAAAGTATTACCTCAATGGAGGGTTTATTATCCAATGGAATGGCAACTATAAACTAGCAGGGACCGTCTTCCAGTATGACAGGAAAGGCGATCTGGAGAAGCTGATGGCTCCAGGGCCCACCAATGAGTCAGTGTGGATCCAGGTAAGGCTGAAAGGGAAGGGAGCTGATGGTCAGTGTTCTCAGTAGCATCCTTCTCGTGTCCTTCCCAAGCTGTTTAATTGAGGACATTAGCTGTGAATTATTAGTCACCTTAACAAAGAACAGGGAGGGAGAAAGTTATTTGTGCTGTTTCTTCTTTGTTCTTTGGAACTGCTGAAGCCTTGGAACAAAATTTGGGACCTCCAAGCCATCCACTGGGAGGTCTGAATTTAGTTCCCAGGCTGATTGTTCCTCATGTATTTAAAGTGTCTCAGTGTGCCCTCCCAACAGCGGTGACAAACTCAGGTGCTATCCTCTGGTTGTCAGGAAGTGTTTGCCTTTGTGAAACTCTTGGAACAAGGAGGGCTCACAGTATAAGCACATGCTTTGCAAAGGATCAAAGGTTTTGTCTTTATTAGGCATAGGACTTTAGAAAATAGGATGTCTGTCTAGGCAAGTCAGGGTAAGTTGGCAATGAGAGATAGTCCAACAGAGTCAGATCCAGCCATATTGTAAAACCAGAGAGAGGTCAACTCAGAGCCAGAAGACAGAAGACTCTCTAAAGATGGAGGTCAGGGTCTCCATGAACACTTTTTGTCCCAGAACAACTATACATTAAAGCTACTGCCCAGCCTAAGAACTAGAAAGTATCATTATTAAGACAATATATGTATTCACTTAACCCTTATGAGAATCATATCAGCAGATACGTTTTAGGTTTGTTTTGAAGATGAAGAAACTAAGACACTTACCTGCCGGAGCCAGCCAGTCAAGGCAACGAGGTTCTCTCGAGGGGTAGAAGTGAGGATTGATAAAAGCACGGCTCAGTGGGTATCTAAAAACACACTGGCCCCGAACTAGCATTCGGAGCTCTCTTTTATTCAGGGAATACAAGTTTACAACATCTTACAACATCTGATTGGATGCTTATAATGTATTCATCAAAAACATCAAGCTTAAACAACATGTTTTTCTATTCTGGAATGGTAACACAACTTGTACCTTGATTCAAGGTCATATACTCAGCAAAACAATTCTTCAGATGTTAGCTAAAAACAGTAACATGTTTTTTCTCAGAAGTAAGCAATCTCATCCTGGTGTGGGAACTTAGCTAGTTCTCCACACTTGCCCACATTCACAAAGTTAGTAAGGATACAGGCCACAAGGTGACCTATTGTCTGAATCTCACAGTGTAATCTCCATATGATTAAAATTCCCTATCAATGGAGATGCCTGTGATATTTCAGCCAATAAACAACACAGGGAGACTGTCTAAATATAGACAGTAAAAGTAAATGTAGATAGACAAATACGGACACAGGTGGAGAACGTTTGAGCGGCACCCACTGTAATACACTCTCTTATAACAACTTCTAAACGAGAGACATTCTGTAATGTTTTGAATACATGTGCTCATGTATGTACCTGTATGTGCAGGTGTCCAAATAGACCAAGAGAGTCAGTGTCCGTTGGGCTATCTTTTTCAATTGCTTGCCCTATTTTACTAGACTTTTTTTGAGACAAGTCTCTCACTAAACCCGGAGCTTGCAGATTCAGTTGGAATGGCTGGCCAAACCTCGAGGTCCTCCTCTCTCTGCTTCCTAATGCTGGGATTATAGGTGGATGCCACCATGCCTGGCTTTTTACATGGGCACACAGCAAGTACTCTGCCTACTTACCCACCTCCCATGCATCTGGGTAGTTTTTTCAAATGACTAGTCTACAATCTATATGCTCAACGGAGTTTGACATGGCATGATTCCTCTCTTGCACTTTAGCTATTATTCCAGGTGACTAACCCCGGTATTAAGTATGAGTACACGGTCCGGAAAGATGGCCTGGACGATGACGTGGAGAAGCTGCTGTACTTCTGGCAATTCGGCCGCTGGACAGAATGCAGTGTGACGTGTGGGACAGGTGAGAAACAGCTGTTTTTATTGGAAAGCCTGCCAACTTTGGAGTAGGCCGAAGAGGTGACCTAAGCCAGGGGTTTGCATTCTGTGCCTGCCGATCTTCGGAGGTTGCCCAGGGACCCCTTTGAGAAGTGAATGTGGAGTGGGGTGTGGCTTGAAAAGGAAGAGGTATTCTGCTCACATCGCATTGGTCCGCTTTCATCACATGGGTACCACCCCACCACAAAGGAGACTATGAAAGCACAGGAGGACCCCGGGAAAATACATTGCCAGTGATGGATGAACTTTGCCAAGGCCAATGGAGGCAGAGGCCAGGCCTGTTGATGCGTGGGGTCCTCGCTTAGGAGCCTCAGGAATAATGCCATATGTAGAAGCTTTATTTCTGTGTCTGTCTTTGGACCACGCTTGAGTATGTTCTGAACTTCTTGCCTCCTTCCTGGATCAACTGCCTGTAAACCATCCCAAGTGTGTAATGTAGCACGGGGAGTCAAGATGAAGGGCGGAACGTGCCAGTAGCCTTTCTTTTCTTCCACAGACTTCCTACGTACTCGGCTTCTTCCCTTGCTTCCCTACCCTCAGGATGCAATCATAGAATACAGTCCTGAATCAGGAGTTGGGTCATGCACAGTCTAGCTCATAAACAAAGTTTTCCTTTCTCCAATTTAGCATGGAAATCTAGGTGTAGCGTTTAGAATTCATAAGAATAAAATTTTACCTTTAAAGAAATTTTATTTTTAATTGTGTGTACGTGGCAGTGGTATATATGCATATTTGTGCGAGTGCCAGATAAGACCAGAGGTGCTGGATCCCTGGCACTGGAGCTGTAAGGCAGCTGTGAGCCACCTGATGTGGGTGCAGAGAAACGAATTTGGGTTCTCTGCAGGAGCAGGAGCGGTACACACGAAGCTAAGCCATCTCTCTAGCCCCGACAATGTCCATTTTTGATATTTTTTTATTTATTCTTCGAGAATTTCATACATGTGTATAATGTATTGTGATCATGCATGTATACATGTATAGGTTTTTGAAACTGCCAAACTAGAAATCAGTCTAGTCCAAGACACCATCTGCAAACTGTTACACGCGTGTTCATAGACAATCCGTCCTTGGTTCCCATGGCTGCCTCCAGCATTGCCCTGGCCTGTTGCCCAGTACCGGCAGGATCCCAGAGAAGCAAAAGCAATTTTAGCAGGAAATAAATGGGAGATATAAAATACTTTCCCTAAGCATCATTTGTGAGAAAAATGAAGTCACTGTGAATACAGTTCTAAGTACATTTCAACCTGTGATCCCCTCTTATTCTCAGCTCTCAGGGAAGTTCATGTTGATAGTTTATGCTTAAATTACTTGTCACAGACCACACATAATGAAACTTACCTAGTGCTAGCTATCAGAAACTCTGAAGAGAAGAGAAGCATCCTTCATCCCTTTCTGTTTCAAGACATAACAAGCTCAGGTGCCATATTTTAGAGCATCATGGATAAAGAGTTAAGCGTCTGGGTATTGCAGTGAACATCAAGCCACATATCAAGTCATCTAGGAATTAGAACATCCTCAACTGACATGATTTGTTACTGCTTGACCTTTGAGCACCACCTCTGCCTGGATGGGTAAACGTCATTCCGATCAGGAAGCCTCCTTGGGATTTTCGTAGTGCTCATGTGAACTTCACCGTGCTGCCTATTGCAGCTACAGGGAGATGTCTGGCTCTGGCAGAGAAAATCATGGCTTATCTACCTTAATACTCAAGAAACAAAGGATGAGTCACTGATATTCACACAGTGCACACAACATCATATATAAAGACAGAAGACAGAACATTGAATCGTTCAGTGATCATTTGCTATTATCTTTAAGCTAAAACTTTCTACATTAAAAAAACTATGGAGTATAATAGAAAAAATAAAACCAGAAAACACAATGACCAAAAGATGGATGGTGGGACCACAGAAACAGGGGTGGGGTGGGTATCAGAAAAATGATGTCTGCTAGCAACAGCCCTGAGGTCTCTAACGTTTGTACCATCCAAATGGAAAAGGTGCTTAGTTAATCTTGGAGAATGTTTTTTTTTTTTTCATCCTGTTGAAACAAAACCTTTAAGATGCTTTTTAGTGTAAGATTTCATAAAGATAGCAAAAGCCTTTACCAAGGTGGGTTTAACATATGCTAGCAAATGAAGAAGATATAATTTACATAAAAAGGACACAAATAATAAGCAGCGGAGGTCTAATGCCCTTTCAGCTATCCATCACCAACCACAGTGGCTAATCTAGGGGTCTCTTATCCTACTGCTCTCTTAAGTCCCATTGCTTTTTACCTGTGCAGCCCACAGAAATTAGACTCTCCCTTATTTACAGGACAGGCCTTCAGCTTTGTTCTCTCATGTTACAGTTGCTTGCAGTTTCTCAGCTGGTTGTCCTGCTTGGTCAGCGTGCTCCATGAAATGCTGAATGGCCACCTGTTAGCGGCTAAGTGTTGTGGGATTTTGCAGGCTTCTCTGGTTTTCTTTAATTGTGTGCTTCGCCTGACTTGCACACAGTGGCTGCAGGAAGCGAGTCACAGTTGGGTTGGAAAACTGATATTGCTTAATTCTGTAAATGTTCCTTCCCAGGACAGAAACATTTTTTTCTCTAACACTATTAAATATTCCTCGAGCATAGTCGATTCTTTTACTTGGGCAGATTTTCACACCTTTTTTTCTAAGTCGCCTCTAACATAACAGTCAATTTATGAAATTATGTAATCAGGTCCCTGGCATTGTAATAGGGAAAATGGTACTGGCTTTGAGATGCACGATGGGATATGTAAGGTGTTAGCAAGGACTAATGATAACATCAAGCACATTAACGCATATCTAATCAATAGTTGAAGTCAGTGACATTTTTGAGCTGGAAAAGATGAATTGTGGAACTGAGGGTCCATCATCTAAAGGAAGAAAACTTGAGTTATGGGAATAGAAACAGGTCCAAGTGGACTGGCTAGATGGATTGAATCTCTTCTGTTTCCCAATCTCAGGATGTGTGTTCAGCCTTGATCTCAAAACCTGCAGCACACAGACTGTCTTCAGAGGAAGTGTGTGTGTGTGTGTGTGTGTGTGTGTGTGTGTGTGTGTGTACTTGTTATCCCCACAACACTCTCTGTTATAATCACAGCACTGTCAAAGAGATAAAGATGAAGAAACTGAGGCCTGGGAAAGTTACAAAGATGATCAAAGAATACTCAGCACGTATATGTTAGAAGCAGATTCAAAACCAGTTGATTCTTATTAGATTGATACGGTACCTGCTGTTGATAGTCTCTCTCTCTCTCTCTCTCTCTCTCTCTCTCCCTCATTAGATTGATGTGATACCTGCTGTTGATATCTTCCCTCCCTCTCTCTCCCTCCCTTTCTCCCTCCCTCCCTCTCTCTCTCTCTCTCTCTCTCTCTCTCTCTCTCACACACACACACACACACACAAAGTGATAGGACACCAGCTTTCCTTGACTGAATTTGTGTTGTGTTTGGTATAAAAGAATTCATTGGTCAAATAAAACAGAGCCAAAGGAGCTAAGGGAGCCAGGAAAATAAGTGAGATCAATATTCCATGGGAATTGAGGTTGAGAGTTGGTAGAATACATTGAACTTGTCAAGAATATAATGGTTATTCAATCTTCACTCTTTCCTTCTTCCTGTGAAGTTAGTGTTATTACTGTATACTGCTATTTATGAAGGGATTTTAGTGATAAATTTATGGATTCACAAAATAGCCATTATTTCACATTACTAAAATCATTTTTATATGCAGTCTTAGAAGAATTATAATTTAGGTGCTAAAGTGAACTTTACTTGTACTGATATTATTGCCACTTGATTGGGTGCAAAGAAAGAGATCTTATTCAGTACTTTGAAGATTGAGTTGATACGATTTTAAGACCGTTCAGACGGTGTAGTTAGTCACTGCCTGAACCTCTTTGACCTTTTAAGTTTTCGCATTTCAGAAACACTGCATTCTCATTCGCAAAGCTAAGTCTTTGGTGGTTTTTACTCACCGACCCTAAAGTAAATCTTGAATTAAAAACATCTTAAATAAGCAACTGTATACCAGACCCTATTTCAAAAAAAATCCCTATATTAAGTCGAGAGTATAATGAATGGTGTGGATGCTCTTTCACTTTTTTTTCCCCGTGAGGAACTTAGCTTTTTCCTTCTTTCAGGTCAGATCTCCTTTCAAGATGACCAATTATAAAGCATGGAATGATAGTTTTTAAAATCAAGGGTACTTAATTGGCCGTACACTACTATTATCCAGTTCAATTTATCAAGTATTGATAAAAGGATTTGCAATCTTCTGGAAATAGCATTGTGTGTCCGGGGAGGAGATGGTCAGAAGAGAATTAACAGAAGTCAGGTCCCTCCTTGCTCCGTGTGGGCTCTATAGATTAAACTCACGCTGTCAGGCTCGGCTACAAGAGGTCTAACCAGTGAGCCATCTCACAGGTCCGATTTCCACATCGGAAGTAGAAGTTTCAAGTCAAAGTTTTCAGATGAGAAATAAATTAGTGTTATGATATCATAAAGACTTATTGGCATCCTTAATTAGTACAATTTCTTTAGAGCAGTATCTAGTTTTGGGAAAAAAAAAAAAAAGAAAGAAAGAACAAATGACAAGCCATGGATTTTTTTTTCCACAGAAAAAGCACAGTCATTTAGATAGAGTCTAATCCCATACTGTCTGAATTTGCAGTGTTACATAACAGTAATTACTCTTAAAAGCATTTCCCGAGTCTAACCCCTCCACTAAAGCTATTACAACAGCCCACGTTAAGAGAGTGGCCACTATTCTAAAATTGAATTTCAGACTAATGAGTATGCCACCGAAGAGGAATAGTTCATCATTGTAAAGGAGATAATAATATCGCTCAGAGACACAAGCAGGAAACAGTTGGCAGACTGGAACTCACTACCTTGGCTACTTTTACAGGTGTGAGTAGGGATTAGAGAAATCAAGGAAGGTGAATAGTCCTCAGGAATGCCAGAAGGTGAGGGAAACAAGGCTACTGCCCCTAGTCTAGAAGAAATGGGAGAAGGAGCAGTTAGGCAAAAAGATAGCACTCCAATTTCCAGACCTCACAGGAAACCATGGTCATCTGTAGGATCACTTCCGAGATTTCAGAGCAGGATACTGGGAGGGACAGAGTAGGGTGGGTTTTGGGAAGAAGACACAGTGGCAGGAGAGAAGGACATGAAAAAATCAGTAGAGTCAATGTTCTGTAAACTAAGTAAGCTGAGCTGCATTGCGTCTTGATCAGAGATAGGAAGAGAGACAGCACTCAGTCTGTATAAGCATTTCTTCAATCTGAGAAGGCACGCGCAGTTAGTTTAGTGTAGCAAACCACCACTCATCATGTTCTCAGGTTGTGTGAGACAGGCGTTGGTACAGGGCATTCAAAGGATGCAAAAATCTCTAATATGTCTGGCCTCTCATCTAGAAAGACTCAAATGATCACCGTGATTCAACAGAGGTCCCTCAAATGTCTGAGGGCTAGAACCATCTAGAGGCTCCACTTGGATTAGAACCATCAACTCCAGTCACTATCCATAGACCCTCTGAGGGCATGGGCTGCTTATCCAGGAGCATTCATGTGGGTTCAGAATTTAACGTGTGCGGTTCTTCCTATCTGATGCCAGGTATCCGCCGCCAGACTGCTCACTGTGTCAAGAAGGGCCGTGGGATAGTGAAAGCTACCTTCTGCAACCCAGAAACACAGCCCAGTGGGAGACAGAAGAAGTGCTATGAAAAGGATTGTCCACCCAGGTAACCCTTGACAACACGAAGCTGGACCTCTGTGTGTCACCTACCCAGACACTTAAGTTAACAGAACTCCAGTGCTCCGCGGCGGATTGTGTTGCTAAAGTTAACGTAGGGAAGCTGAGAGCGGTTTCCACGGCTATGCTGTCACCCTGCGGCAAGCAGCGAGGACATCTCCTTTCCAGAAGACATTTTCTCTCCTTCTTACAAAGTGGATATGCTGTATGTTTATGTTGGCTAAGACTCAGTCTCAAACTGTTGAATATAATATGCACAGCATTTACCCAGAAGGAGTTTAACGACCAGGTTTAGTTTTCCTAAGGCATGTCTCCATTAGAATCTAGGACTTCCACATACTGGTACTCTGATCTGACTGTGTTCACTCTTACCTGAGGCTTCCTGAAGGAAGGGGCTTAGAATGTGGGCTGTTGTCAGGGCTGGGGCTGCAGTCAAGAGCTTCACCCAGCATTTGGTCTCCAAGCTACTGTCTACAGAATCCCTCCCATCCCTGAGGCTTTATAGTGGACTGGCATCTCTTCATCTCTTGGATCTGAAGTAGCATGCCAGAATACAGAAAAGGATATTCCTCTCTCCTGCAATGCTTCTTAAGATGAGTTTATAGATGGAGCTTTTGATATAGCAAAGGTTAGAAGTGGTCCAACTGCACAGCCTCCTCTCGTGTAGTCATACAACCATGGCAGTTAGCATGTGCTGCACCCACACAGAAGCGAGTAGCCAGACAGCCACTGCACATTACCAGCCAGAGCAAATGTGACATCCAGTGTCAGGGGTTTTTTTTTTGTTGTTGTTGTTGCTGTTGTTTGTTTGTTTGCTTTCTGAGCAGATGATCTGTGTGTCTGCAGTGCTGCCTCTGCAGCCTGGATTGACACATCTGGGAGAATAGTCATTCCCAAGCGTCTGCTGTTGTGTTGGGAACATAATTCCTCCAATTCTCTCTAAACAATTTGAGGATTTGCTCAAGGAAGAAGAGCAAAACCTAAGCAATTTAACAAATCCTTTAAGTCCATTGGATGGCATTTTTACTTCAATTTAAACTATTTTCCCCTTTGCTGGTATCTATTTCTTAAGGTGCTGCTGGGTTTTTGTGTTTTGAGACCATTTCTATGCATCGTTAAAACCAGGGACCCAGCTTGCAGTTGCTAAAAATCAACAAAATTAGCAGGTCAAGTTTGAGTTGGTTCAGATTGCACTGAAACTAATGGGACAGCCTTCAAAAAAGGATGTTAATAAATCCAATTACATCTTCTCTTCTGGCTGTGACATAAAATGTTTGCCTTTATTTTATATCTGAGAATAGGTGCACATACAAATATATGTGCATGTGCATGCACACAGATATACATACACATAATATATTTAAAATCAGTGATATGCATGTTTAAGCAGTTACTTGACTCCAGCTGTTGGCTTTAAGGACCAGAACTGGCCAAGTCAGAAATTCTTTGGAATATCTGACTGCAGAAGGAAGTCATTTGTGTTCCTTCTCCTTAGCTGACTTCACTGTCTCTGCTTTTCAGCAAAGCAAAGTTTTGCAAGGTTACAGCTATGATCACACATATCCAAAGCATTCCCACGAACATCTGACATTAATTCATTCAACACTGGCAGCTGTATGTAGGTTTCGCTGCATGAAAGAACAGCATGTGACTTCAATCAAGGTTTCCCTGCTTCAGCACTTTTGAAGTTAGGCTGGATTACCCTTTGTTGTGCAAGACTTTCATACGCATTATGGGTAATTTTGCAGCAGTTCTGGTCTCAGTTGTCTGAGTAATGAGAGTTAGAGAGTAAGGTGATCTGGCTCAGAGCAATCAGAACTCCCCTAGCAAACATTGGAAATGGGTAATAAATAAACAAGCTACAAGTAAGAGAGGGGCTCAGGGGTTCCCTATCCTGCCCCTCCTGAATCCTCCTGAAGGTGGGACTCCAACTAAATCACAGAAAAGTTCCAGAGCTCCGTCTCTCCCTCTCCCTCTCCCTCTCTCCCTCTCCCTCTCTCTCTCTGTCTCTCAGTCTCTCTGTCTCTCTCTCTCTCTCTCTCTCACACACACACACACATACTTAGACATAAATTCTATATTACTTATAACTCCTACTAAAACAATAGAGTAATTATTTGGGTAAAATTTGGAGATAAAATGTTATGTCCATTTATTTGGCATCAAGAATACCAGTGAAATACTTTACTGGGCAGTTCTTACAAGGCATTGAGTCCATGGCCTTCTGTACGTGAGATTATGAATTTAGTCAGACATAGATATTAACACTTTTTTAAAGCTCCCCAAATGTTGATACAGTAATAATCTGTGATATAGAACTAGTCCTTAAAATTTCTGTAAAGGATCCACTAATGTTTATCAATTGAAAAAACACTATATACATTTCATGCTCAGTTGACTAGTGTGTTGGGTGTTATGAAAAAAGATTATTCAATGATACTTGATGAAGCAAAATGGCATGTCCTCTATTCATCAGCATCATAGGTGTATGGACCACTGCGATAGGAATTTACCGTGGAGAAGATACGGGCCTTAACAGCAAATATAGCATGGGCAAGTGCGAATCTGAGCATTAGGGTAAGGGCCAATGGATAGGTAGATACTAAGAGAAAAAAATGGAAGCAAAGGAAATGTGGGGCTAAGGTGACCTAGCAGTTTTCTTTCTCAAGATATATCAGGGTGCTCAGACATCACCCAGGGGAGAGTGGAGGGCAAAGAACCCAATCAGATATCAAGGTCGACAATTTACTTGGGTGGACATTGTTACCAACCTGACTTTGCAAACTTCTCTGTTAAAAATGAATGTCACAAGGTAGTGCACAGAGTTTAGTCAAGCAGAGAGTCTTGACCCTGCCAGGGCCATTGAGAAGGAAAGGATTTATTTCATTTTGTACTTTTCGCATCTCAGTGCATCATCCATGGAGCCAAGGAAGAAACCTAGAGGCAGGAACTAAAGTAGAGACCACAGAGGAATGCTACTTACTGGATTCCTCATCATGGCTTGTTCATCCTGCCTTACTATACAGCTCAGGACCGCTTGCCCAGAAGTGGGGGGCACTGTATTCTGGGCCATTCCACATCAATCATTAATCAAGAGAATGGCCCCCCCACACACACACCAGAGTTGTCTACAGGCCAATCTGATGGGGGTTCCCTCTTCCCAGGTGACTATAGTTTGAGTCAAGCTAACAAGAACCAACCAGTACAGGAGGATTAAGAGCTGGTGGTGGAAGCTTGAGCCTGGAAGACCTTGGCAGGAAAAAAGAAAAGTATATGATTCTCACTTCAGGCTGACAAGATGCATTCATTGGTCTAGCATGTGCTGCTGGGATGGAAAACCATTGACCAGATAATTTATAAAGAACAGAATTTCATTTCTCATGATTTTAGGAACCAGAATTCTAGGATCAAGGTGCCAGCACTTGGTATGCTTGAGGCCTCTCTTGTTGCATCTTCACACAGCTGCTGTAAAGACAAGAGAGGTGAAATGTGTCCTCATCCAGCAGAAGAGTGAAGGGCGGCGAGCCTGCTCCCACAGGCACAGTTACAGTAGCTTCAACCCATTCATAAGGGCAGTGTCCTTGTGACCGACGCACCCCCATGAGGCCCCACCTCCCAACACTGTTGCCGTCGGGGTTGTTTCTAACTAATAAACTTAGGCAACACATTCTAACCACAGCACGAGTACGCGATCACTCCCTGAGGACTATGGAGCAAACGCCAAAGAAAGAAGGACCATTATCACTTTGTTATTCTACAACTGAAAGCCCTGTAGCAAGTAATTAGATAAATTAGGCTTTCAATCAACTCCGATTAGGGCCTTTCCAGAATGACGTTGTATATATTCAGCAGTCTGCCTGGCCTCTCTTGGAAATGTCAGAGGTGGGACAAAGTAATTAGGTTAATACAGTGGGCATTAATTTGCTTTCACATCATTCTGTCAAGTATTAGCTCTTTACTCATACAAGGCAACCAGAATTCTACACCAAAGAATAAATCATAATGCCTTGCTAACTGATGAAAATAACAGAATTGAGAAAGAGCTTTCTTGTACAAATTTTAACTTGAGATTAAAAGTATGAGAACCAAAAAGAATTCTATCCATACAAATGTAATATGCAATAAGTAAAAACAGTAGAACAAAGCTTTGCTGTCTTCACATTTTCCAAAACTGAATCGTGTCTCAAGGCCAGGAGGCCTTCTTCAGATTGGAGGGCTTCGCACTGTGTGTTACTTTCCTGTGAAAAGTAGATATGCCACACGTTATTATCGTATGGGAGCTTATATGAAAGAATTGAGTGTTCATGAGGCAGTGATGGACCCAAACTAAACTGGGAGAAGAGGCTAGTTCTGTTTTCTGTGTTGGATAAGGTTTTCATAATGATGGAGAAGGGAGAAGGTTCCAGTAGGGATCCCTGCCATTTTCCAAAGCACTTCACTGTAGCCAGTGGGCCCATTCTGAAATGTCCAATGAATCCCTCATATACAAAGGGCTTACCCACGGGCTTGTCCTCAGAGAATCCAAAATATTAATTTACCCAGATGTTCAACTTTCTTAAGAACTGCTGAGATGGAAGAACCGATCTTATTTAAGTTACTTTTCTCCTTTATCAAATGAGCAAGTGAAGCGATGAACAAGCAGGTTGTAGAAGATACATGGAGGCAAAATGAAGGCAATGAGCTAGATTTGACATTGCCTAAGTAAACACAAAGGGGCATGCGCGTGACTGTCTCACCGTGGTAGAGGAGAACATTGCAGATCCAGGAGACCTAGAGAATGATTGGCGATCTAGACTTCACACCAATGACTCACAAATGATAGGGATCTTGTGGAGCTTGGTGCTCTGCACTTCGCATGAATTGGAATTTCACTTGCCCCCCAGCACCATAAAGTCACTGTTGCTACCCTCACTAAACAGAGGAGGGAGCTTGCACAGCACAACTCTGGAGCTCAATGTTCTTGACTTAAAAGGGAAGCACATTTTTCCCATTAAAAGGCAACATTTCAAAAATAAAATTTAAATTTTGTGTGTATAAATGTTTTGCTTACATGTATGAGTGTGTGGCACTTGTGTGTCTTGTGTCTTTGGAGGTCAGAAGAGGGCATTGGGCCCTTTCGAACTGGAGTTACAGATAATTGTGAACTACCATGAGGGTGCTGGGAATTGAACCCAGGTCCCCTGAAAGAGCAAATGCTCTAAAATGTTGAGCCATATCTCCACTTCTAAAACATGATTTTTTTTAAGCAACTGTGTATGCCAGGGCCTCTGCTGACCTCTGGGGCTTATAAATTGAACAAGTCACACTGGCAGAACATATTCACAGACCTGGATCATCTCCAAGAACCTTCGAGCTCTGTAATCTATGCTTGCCTGCTTTCTCTTCCAGTGACTAAAAGCATGAACATGTACTTTTGCTGATCCCCTCACGTGTCTGTATCTGCCTGCAGGTGGTGGGCAGGAGAGTGGGAAGCCTGTTCGACGACATGTGGGCCCTACGGAGAAAAGACAAGAACAGTGCTATGCATCCAGACCATGGGCTCTGATGAGCAGGCTCTCCCAGCTACAGACTGCCAGCACCTGCTGAAGCCTAAGGCGCTAGTTTCCTGCAACAGAGATATTCTGTGTCCATCAGACTGGACAGTGGGCAACTGGAGCGAGGTAAGCTCAGGCACTGAAGGGATACTGATATTCCCCCTGTTTCATCAACCCCTTTCCCTTCTTCCAAAATAACCTAGCATGAAATTGCCTACTATACAGCCAGCCATCGTCTATGGCTTGTTTCCTGCATTTTCTGTTTCCAGCCTTACAGGAACTTGCGTTCCTTTGTCCAGTGGTCAGCAATCTACTAGGGTGGATCTCTCAAACACAGGCTCACGACAGCTGATCGATTCACTATTGGGATATTCGCTGGCCCACTGTTAAGCCATTGTAGCAATCCAAACCCCCAACACACACAACTATAGCTCCCCAAGCCAGTCTATAACACACTTGGAAGTTCACTGTTGTAGTTAACTGAACCCAAATCAGTTGCTCTGGTGGAGAAATGATGAAGAATACATGTGATTCAGAAGCCCTTTGAATAATACATCTACTCAGCATGTGTTTGGGATATCTGTTGTTAGTTCATAATTCAAATTAGCATTGCATTTTCCCCAAATTGACTTGATCTAATTCTCTGGATATAATTAAAAATCAGAGGGCTCGAAGGTTATGAGGGAAAAAAAAAATGGCTTTACTTTTTGGTGTCATTGTGAAGTGTGGGTCTGCCAGGTTTTGCTGTGCTCAGGAGTCATCGGGGAAAGTCAAGTGCTTCTTTCCTTAAAGGGGACTTGCTTCTACTTTCCTGTGTTCATTTCAGTTACGACCTAAGTAACAACTAGAAAATAAATGACCTTTAGAAATGAACACATCCGAATTTTAAGGACAATACTGATTTCATTGTATTTTCTTTTAAAAAAATTTTAATGCACTTATTTATCGTGTATGTGTACATACGTGCCATGACACACTTATGAAGGCCAGAGAGCATCATCAGTTCTCTCCTCCCACCATGTAGGTTCTAGGGAGCAAACTCAGGTCATCAGGTTTGGTGGGAAGCGCCTTTACCCGCTGAGACATCCCACTGACCCCTATGCAATTTCTGGAGAAGCCACAAGTTTCCTGTAACAGTGGCCGGAAAATTTCAGAAGCTTTTCTGAGGACTTAGCTTCAGGGAAGTGAAAAATATTTGGTCCTGGAGAACATTCTAGAAATATAATTAGAACAAACATTGATGAATAAGTGAGCAATGTAGTCAGAGATAAGACATTTGTGTTTAAACAGTGTTTTATTATAAATAAATATTTCCTGTGTAGCTTATAAAGATGTCCTGAAAACATTATCTAAAGAAGAAGTCTGAATTTTATATCAATAAAATTACCCTCTCCGAAGATACTTATTTATCCCTTTTTGAAGATTCTTATTTGATAGCAGAGTACTCATGTGAACACAACATCTTTGATAACCTTCCCAAGACAGTTTCTTTAACATATATAATCATAGTTGGGATCATTTAGCTTCTGATTCTGTGCAGGATGTTCTGGTAGGTATATGGGATAAAGTAAAGTGGAAATTATGGTGACCTAGACTATTCCTATTAAATGGGAGACAAAGGATGAAGAAATTGGGACATGGGGGGTGGGGGGCAGCAGAGAAAGGCAAAGAAGGATGAATGCAAAGATCACGTGCCAAGCAGTTACCAGCAGTACAATAGTGATTTGTGCACTGATGCATCTGAACACATCCATGGCAAGCCACAATATCCCCCCTGCTATTCTTGGGAAAGAGCGATCACAGTGTGTGTTTGGCCTGGCCTATTCACCACCAACCTAGACTGCTATAAATTACAGTGTTGTCAAAATAAGGCTGAATGGAGTACTGTGGTGGATACATTAAATTTGTTTACCAAAAATGTGTTGGCTACATGCAAAACAGTTAGTAATTCTTGTCTTGTATTAGAATTTACTAATTGCCAGAATCTCAGCACTTTCTCAAAAGACTGTAATGATGGATTTGGCCGAGGAGACCTTCTTCCTGAGCCCACGTGTGCAGCACATAATAACCCCTTAGCTACAAAGCAAGAGACCAAAAAAGTTGGCTTGAGGCGACAAGCACTGGTGTCTGTGGTTCCAAAAGCAGGCCTTTGCAGAGTTGATTGACAGCACATGGGACTCCAGTTTCTAGCTTCCCCTTGCAGGGCTGAGCGGAAGGCTCTAGCTGGTACCTTCATTAGGAGATGTATTTCTACAAGGTGCCTGTAGATGAATCAGCATCAATGCATTCATTGGATCAAACTTCTTTCTTCCTTCTGCTGTCTTGATAATAACCTCAATGAAGTCTGCTGAAATATAATAAGAATAAATGTCTTGGACATTCTAACTATGCCAAGATGCTTTTGTGCAGTTCTGTGTGTATGCTTTCTTTCTTTTTAGTTAAAATTTGTACAGGATTTTTTTTTTAGCTAGCTTTCTTTTTTAATTGGAAATAGATCTTTTTACACACAATATATTCTGATCGCAGCTTCTCCTCCTCCAGCTGCCCCCAGATCCTCCTCACCTCCACTTCTACCCAAATCCACACTCTTTCTTTCTCTTTATAAAACAAACCGGCATCTGAAAATATAATAAAAATTAAATAAAAACAAACAAGAATAGGACAAAACAAATGAACAGGAGCGTATATCTTGATCATGTGTGTTCCTCTCCCCCAAGTCCTCCCAGCTCCACCCTACCTCCATACACACCCAACTTCATGTTCTTGCTCTCTCCCCCACAAAAACCCATAGAACAAAAAACAGCGGTCAAAACAAACAACAAACAATGAGACAAGCAAAAAATCAAAACCCCAAAAACATTCACGGAAAATCATGGGGTTCATTTTGTGTTGGCCAACTCCTGGCCACAGCACCTCCCCTGGAGTGTTGATATACCCAGTGACACTTCATTGGAGAAAACCAATTTTCTCTTCCCCAGCAGGTATAAGTTGCAAACAACTTCGTAGGTAGGTATAGGACTTCGTGTCCACTTCCTTTCTCAGTGATGGGATATTGTCTGATTTGAACCTGTGCAGATCTTGTGCATGCTGTGAGTTCATACATGCATCAGTCCTGTTGTGGCTGGAAGATGCTGGGGTTTTGCTGTCATATTCTTCCCCCTTCCCTGTAAAAGAGATAATAATCATGATTGTTGGCACATAGCATTTGTTATCAGAATTGTCTTGATACATACATTGTTCAAAAAAGAGAAGTGTTCTGGCTCTACATTGGTCTGCCCCAGAACTGTGTGGTCTCAAGCCAATATTGACCCACTCTACCCCTTTTCTCATCTCTATTACTGTGAGCATTGAATAAAATAAACCGTATAAGCATTTATCATACTACCTGAAAAATAGTGTCGCTAAACAATGACTGTATTATCTGACAAGAAGACAAAGATTGACTTTCTGGATTACTCTAATTTTGCAATCTTTGTCCGTCAGAGGTATCCAGAGCCCCAGTGGAACTGATCTATGGTGCTTGCCATATTAAGCAACCCCATCCTTTACCTCAGGGCCACCTTACTCATAAAGTACTATAGACATGCTTCATAGCACCTGCTAGTTTTTCAAAACCTTACAGAAATGTTTGAGACTTAAAAATAAATGAATGTGTTACTTTCAAAAACTCAAAGAATACTAAAAATCAATATTAGGAGCAAAATATCCCCCATTTCAGGTGAAGAAACTGTAGCAAAGAGATGCTTACATGTTCAAGTCATACACATACCAAGTGATAAAGCAGGCTTTGAATCCAGGCAGCTAAGATTCTACTTTGAACATTGCCACACATCTCAAGTGTGTGTGAAATACAGCAATATGGCAGTTCCTAGAATTCATAAGAAACACATTCTGTTTGGAAACAATCTGAGAATCATCTTTTCTCACTTTGCTGGAATTCACAATATACATAATGATTGCTGAGATCTGAGTCTCTCAAAATGAAACGACTTAGTCTCACCAAATAATTGTAAAATCAAAAGGAGAAAATGTTTCAGTTGGTTCTACAGCAACATACCATCTCCCAGTTGAGATGGAAATGGATTGGAGTACATCTGATGAGGCATAAAGCAAGCCATACAAAACAGATGAGCTTAGGTTCTGGGAATATCTTTAATCTGTCCTTCTTGTGCCTGACCAAAACACATAAACAAATGAGCAAAACAACTAATCAACCATGTCACTAGGAGTCGATCACTAGGACTGAAATCTGTTTGCAAAGATATACTGTGAAGTCAACCAGATGCTTAACACAGGTGTAATGGTTTAGACAAGATTAGGAGGTGTGGCTTTATTGGAGGAGGTATGGCTTTGCTGGAGAAGATGCGTAACTGGGGACTGGTTTTAAGGATCAGCTCACCACCCATCCATGCACCTTCTCTTCCTGCTTTGTGACTATGGTTGAGATGAAAACTCTCAGCTACTGCCACAGCACCATACCTGTTTCCCTCAGCCATGCTCACCACCATGATGACTGTTTCCTCTTTGGGCATGGAGTATCTGCAAGTAACAACATCTCAATTCTTTCCAAACGCAGCAGCCTACGTTCTTCTGGTTCCTGGGGAAATATATCTGGGATCTCTTTTTTGTATAAGCTACTCCATAAGCTGGATCCCAGGTGTGCTGAGTTTTTATTATTTGCTTGTTTTTAATCATCTAAGGTAAGAATTACTTTCTTACAGTTTCCCTAACAAAGTCTCACGAACTAGCTAGCTAAAACAATGGGAGACTTCTTGTATTACAGTTTAGAAGGCAGAAATCCTAGCTCAAGATGGCAGGAGGGTAACTTCCTTCTGAAGTTCTGTGTCGGAAAATATCATGCCGTTTCCCTCCTGCTGGTGGCGTCCTAGAAATCCTTGGCGTTCCCTGGCTTGTGCGTATACCACACAATCCCGCCTTCATTTTCCCATGGAATTCCTCCTACAAGGTGTTCCGATGCCCAAAGTTTCCCCTTTTATAAGAATACTGATCATACAGGGTTAGTACCCACTCTAAAGACCTCATTTTAAGTTGATTTCTAAAAAGAACGTCTCTAAATTAGTTCACATTCAGAGAGAGAGACAGAGACAGAGACAGAGACAGACAGAGATACAGAGCATTCAGATTCTGATGTGCCTATTTTTGGAAAGGAGAGGGGAAACACTTTAACCCATAACAAGGAATGTTCTAGCTAATGTTCAAACACAATTTTGGGTATGAAACCCACTCATTCATTTATAAATTCCTGATACATATAGAAATATTTTGTGCCCCAAAACCTTAGCTGTTTCCCACTAAACTCCTTTAGCTCAACACCTCCGATAAATTCCTGCCGTGTTTTTGAATGAAGTCCCTCAGCACCACTTCTCTGTGCCAACAGTGAGCTCCTCCTTGCCCCTGTGCAACTCAGGTGGGTAGAGTCATCCAATTTAGCAGCAGGCCTCTTTCTCAGCAGCCTCTCCCCAAAGGCTTTATTCCAGGAGTGGTAGCTAGCAAGAGAAAGATAACTCCTAGACAGGATACACATAGAATGAATAGCAAGCTGCTTGCCTGGTACAGGGTTCAAAATTATAAGGTCAGGGCATATGGTAATCATAGCTGAAATTGGATGTGGGAATTCTGAAAGTACCAATTGAGATGGGTTTTAAGTATGTGTCACGCAGCTGCATTTATCTCATCTGAAGGGCTTGACAGCTCCTAAGGAGATAAACATAGCTAGGAGTTCCAGGCTGAATACAAAGAGGCACTGCTTGTTCTGGTGACAGTGAGAAAGGCAACTTCCTGTTTGGGCTGAGTGTAGTTGGTAGACAGCATGCTAATGTTGGGTACAACATGCCCTATGCTAATGATGGCTAAGGAGTGGCTGTTGCATGTGGGAGAGTGAATGTCTCCTTAGTAAGGAAGGCAATTATGGTTATGCCAGGGACTCTATGTGTCCCTCCCAAACCAGGGTTTCTATGACTGAAGTTAGAGCTG
Organism: Cricetomys ansorgei; assembly: GCA_026225945.1. Lineage (NCBI taxonomy): Eukaryota > Metazoa > Chordata > Mammalia > Rodentia > Nesomyidae > Cricetomys > Cricetomys ansorgei. Next base: position 6,633,028 of record JAMJFZ010000107.1, read on the forward strand.
CCATTGGAATGGGACCAATGGGTGGTGATCATCTGACTTTTCAAGCAAAACCAAATATCCAGAATCTTATTAGTAGGAAATTTTTAGCCTTCAAAATGTCCACCATTATTTCATTTGTTTGCATGTTGATTTTGATGCTTTAAGGTGGGGCAGACCAAAGAATCCATGCTTGTAGGCCAGATTTAGTTCTTAGGCTCCTCCCACTTTGGAAGTACTATTTGAGAAAAATCTTCTGTTTTAAAATATCAAGACCTAATGTATTTCAAGTCAAGAAACCTTGACCTGATGGCTATTACTGACCATTGTTTTGCTCTTTTATGTTTTATCAAATTCACAGTTAATAATATTATTGAGTTATTGAAATCTTTAAAAAAGGTCACATGTTTAAAGCTAGATGGTTTAGTGATTCAGAATGCTCCCATTCTTCCAGAGGATGTGAGTTTGGTTCCTAGAACCCATCTTGGGTGGCTTATAACTAGTTGTTACACCAGCTCCAGAGGATCAGACATTCTCTTCTAGCTTCTGAAGACACTTGCACACATGCAGCGTAAACATAAACACACACACACACACACACACACACACACACACACAACCTAAATCTCTCAGTTATCTCAGAATATCTGAGGCTAAAAAGAAGTAGCTGTAAACCAGGGAAGCACATTAATCTTTGCATAGTCTCTAGACATGCAAATTAACCTTAGTTTAGTTTACCCACAATTACCGTGATAAGACAGTTTCATGTACCACATTCCAAAAGGACAGTAGATATTGGAGGGCCCACCATGCCCAGTGTCATTATGATTTTCAGTATTCTCATAGGCGTCACTGTATTACAGGAATGTCAATAGCTTCTAAAGACCAGTTGCCTCATACATATTATGCATGTGCTCAGACTGTAAACACTGGCTTTTGTATGAGTATGTATGTGTGTGTGCAAGTGTATGATGCCCTGTGTTTTGTATGTATATTGTTCACTGTGCTCATAAAGTCCTACAATAGCCTTGGAAAGTAGGTATTAATTTCTCTCAATTTCCAGAGGACTAAGCTAATTTTTAATCACAGATATATATATATATATATATCAGAGAACTTACTTTGGAGTTTTTAATTAAAAAATAAATAAAAAAGAAATGCATTGTGCCCTTTCACATCCCCATGGGCATTAGAAATCCTATAAGTCAAAACAACTCAGAAACTTGGGGAAGAGGTAGACAAATCCCCTTATGTTGTCCTATATGCTGATGCTTCTTGGAAAGAAAAAAACGCAAGAGGGGCCGTATGCTCTTGAGATCAGTTGACATCAGTCTTGTTTGTGAATCCACTCTCGAAAGAAAGCAGGCCTGTGGGAAAAATGTATTCAGGCACATATTGAGAATTACTTTGTTGCATTTATAAGCATTTACAATAAGAAGATTTGAAAATCCAAGGTGTTTAGATTAACATGTAATGAGAGACGATTAAATTCAATGGACTATGAAGCGTCTTCGTACTCACAAATGGCAGAAATATGAGACAAAGCAGAAAAATAAATGCCCCCAGTTTGCTATTTTTAGGCTTCCAGTGAATTGTGGAAGGAACCAGAGAAACACCAGAAGACAAATTATTTCCTAAGTGACAGCCTCATCTTTGGTGAGAAATGGCATACGTTTTCTGGTATATAAGGCACGGTTCTCACAGAGGGTTAGCACTGTAACTACTGGTTAGTCTTAGGAACAGGCATCTGAGATCTTTGCTAACATCTCCAACCTATTGCACACTGAGCCCCAATCCGTACTCGGCTAACCGCCTTGGCTCTGCAGTCTCCTGTATTCACCGTCGCTTCTTGCTTTCAAAGGAGCTGATTTCACAGAGCTATTATGCATCCCTAAGTGATTGTGCTTGATTGAAACAAAATAAAAGAGGAGATTTTTACATCGATGTTATTTTCCTACATAGAGGAAATTAAAAATAAGACTTAAGGAAGCAAGGAACTTTAAAAAACTTAGCTAAACATATATATAAATTTATAGGTAACAATTTCCCTGCTCCTGGGTTTTTTTTTTTTTTCCATCAAATAAGACAATCACTTAGCAAATCTATACAATGATTAAATATCATAAGAATTATCCTGGAATGTAATTATGAATAAGAAACAGCTCCTGCCTTTGGGTTACTTTTCTAAAATCAAAAGCATTGGGCAAGTCACTAAGTAAATTCCATGCATCTGTGTGGCAGTAGGCTTTGGTGGAGAAGGCATGCTGAGTAAGCCTGACTTTTTACTGAGGCTGAATTGCAGCCTTTCAAGTGAGTGCTGGGCCCTGGGGCTCCTCTCCTGTGGAGGGTGGAATAATCACTCCTACCTTGTAAATCTTGCAGAGATGTTGCAAATATCACATGGAATAATGACTAGGCGGCTCCGTGAAATCCACTGAGTATTATGCAGGCATATCCTTAAGAAACCTGCTTTGAAGTCAAGGATACAAGATAGAGAATATAAATTGGAGTCAAATAAACAGCCACGGAACCTGAGTGGTCCATGTTCCAGTGCCAGCTACTTAGTTGATCGAATTAACATGTCATTATGAAAGGTAAAACTGGAGCAGTTTGCCGGGTAGTGGTGATGATTAAAGGTGTACACTTTAAATCTCAGCACTTGGGAGGCACAGGCAGGTAGATCCCTCTGAGTTTAAGGCTAGCCTGGTCTACAGAGTCAATTCCTGGATGACTAGAATTATGACAGAGAAACCCTGTCTCGGGAAAAAACAAGCCAAAACAAACCAAAACAAAAATGGAGCAGCTTGGTAAGAGTATGGACTTTTCAAAATAACTAATTTTCCTGATACATAGCAACTGCATATGAGTAGCAGGTATAGAGCTGAATGAAGCAGGTTTTACACTAAACTTGGAGGATGGAGTGCCATGTCAGGATCGCCCCACAAAGGCAATCTAAATGCCCGTCCTTCAGCAAGGGAAATTAGGGTAGGAGATGCACCACTTTCCCAGATGCATATTAACATCTGTTAGGGGCAGATGGAGGAAGGAGACCTCCGAGAAATCACCAGGACTCGAGATCGATGCAAAAGCAAGAGGTTTATTTCCAATGCGTTAGGGTCCGCTTTTACAGATTCCTCAAGTGAGGCAGGTGGGAGTGACCATCAGCACACTCCAAGCATGGTTTATACATGCTTTTCAAAGGCAGAGCCCAGCAACAGAGTTCCAGGCGGGATTCCATTGGCTACACAGTCATGTGGGTCCCATCCTTCAAACTGATTGGTGCTGGCATACAGCAAGGTTGCGGGCTCCTAGAAAATGCAAACTCCGGGGTTTTAGTCAACGCGGATGAGGGGAAACTCCCAGCCCAAGGCCGTCAGTCCATATCTTGTTCGTCCCAGAAACTATCTTTCTTGTTCAAGTTCTGGGAACTGTTCTGAGTCACCTTGCCCCTGACTTGGGCCTATACAGTTTTGGTGCTCTCAGCAGCCTGACTAACGTTTGGCTGCTTTGTTCTTGTCCTTTCACATCAAACTGACAAAAGGAACTAATAATTTGGGAAAGGATGTTTTCCACCTTGATTAACTTCTCATCTTTCAAGTTCAGGGAAAAAACAAAACAAAACAGAACTTAAGTATACTTGAGTATGATGATTATCTAGCTTTTGGTGTAATTCTGTCTGCTGCACATAAAGACTGTGACACCTGGGAGAACTATATGAATTCTAGTAATTATTTTCTAAATATGAAATCTTTGGCATAACTAGTTTAGTACAATCCTGGGAATCTGATAACATTTTGTACTAATTTAATAGCATTGTCACCCTAAGAAAGAGATAATCGTCTTCACTGTTCATAAAGAACCCAGGTGAGTGACTTAGCTCATTGCACTCCTTGTAGATGGTATTGCCCAGTTTTCAGGACCCAAAGAGCCTTCAGTTTGACTGTATCATGGTTTTTTGTTCAGGGGCTTGGGTCCCGGCTGGTCTCCAGGAGACGATGGAAAACTAAAAGCACAGAAACCAAATGAAGATAGAGCATTAGCTGCACAATTCAACCACCATAGAACCTGACTATGAGAAAAAAGGCATCTTTTCCGACTAAACTAACAGCTGTCTCTCTCTTCCAGTGTTCTGTTTCCTGTGGTGGTGGAGTGCGGACCCGCAGTGTCACGTGTGCCAAGAACCATAATGAACCGTGTGACAAGACACGGAAACCCAACAGTCGAGCTCTGTGTGGCCTCCAGCAGTGCCCATCTGGCCAGAGAGTTCTGAAACCCAACAAAGACACAGCTCCCAGTGGTCAAAAACAACCAACATCAGAGCATGACCCCCTCCAGCCCATCCCTGCACCTACATCCAGGCCCACGCCACCGTGGACAAGCACAGTGCCTGAGACTGTGAGCACAAGCACTCCAGGAACCAACAGCCTTGGCTCCACCGTGGCATCTGAAGAACCAGAGAGAATAGGATGGCAAAATAGTTCCACCCTAAGTGAAGAGGACTCCAACTACCTTACTTCCTCAGAAAGCACTTCCCAGGCCCCCATCACTTCCTGGTCTTTGAGTATCCAGCCTGATGATGAGATTGTTTCCAGTTCAGCTACAGGTCCTACTTCAGAGGGTGACTTCTGGGCGACCACGAGCAATTCTGGCTTATCATTTAGCAATGCTGTGACTTGGCAGGTAACTCCATTTTATAACACCCTGACCACAGATCCAGAAGTAGAGATACATAGTGGCTCAGGGGAAGACAGTGACCAGCCTGAGAACAAAGAGGAAAAGAATTCTGTAATATGGAACAAGATCAGAGAACCTGAGCATGATTCTCCCATGGAGAGGAATGCAGAAATACCACTTGGACCTCCACCAACATCTTACGTGGGGGAAGAGTCCTTATGGCCTCCCTTACGTACAATAATGGAAGGCTCACTACCTGCCTGGCCCCTTAAAAATGAGACACCCAGAGCTGAGGGCATGAACACTGAAAAATCAGGAAACATTCTGCTACCCCCTGGAGGCGACCACCAGCTAGCATCCTCAGTAAGATTGGAAAACCATGACCACTTGGCGTTGTCAAATGATACAAGTCCAACCCGAGGCTCTGGGCCTGTCCTGACTGAGGAGGATGCATCCAGTCTGATTGCTGAGGGATTTTTGCTGAATGCTTCCAATTACAAGCAGCTTATGAAGCATCATAGCCCTGCATACTGGATTGTTGGAAACTGGAGTGAAGTAAGAGATTCAGTTTCCTATCTCAGACCTGATTCTATATGGGAAATACATAGGAATGATATATTGTGCACTTTCCAAAATGAACTTGCATTAAAATGTAGTGTAATACAGCATTCAGGTACACATTTGTAATCCTAGCTTTTTGGAGGCTGAGACAGGTGGATTGTGAGTTGAATGCCAGCCTGGGCTACATTTAGAAGCAGATTTAGAAGCTATCTCGGTTATGTAATAATATTCTGCTGAAATAAAAGAAAGAAAGGAGACTGGAAAGAAGTGAGGAAAAGGGGGGAGGGAAAGGGGAAAGGAAGAGAGGAAGGTATGAGGAATGAAGGAATGAAGGAGGGAAGGAAGGACGAAAAGAAGGAAGGAAGGATGAATGGATAGATAGATTGCCAGGGTCCAGCCTCAGCTTGAGGTCAGGGTCTTAAGAAAGGGATGCCTGGGAGCAGCACAAGGAATTCATTCAGGAGTCAAAAGCTGGTGCAAGCTGACAGCTTGTCATCTCAGGAGAGCATCAGAAAAGAATTCTCTACTTCTCTCCCCCCACTGTCTCTCACTTTCTTTCTCCTTCCTTCTGCTTCTTTTTCTTCTGCTTGTCTCTCTTCCTTCTGCTTCTGAGAATGAGCCAGCCCAGTCTTTTATTTACTAAAAGTACATTGCAAATCTAACAGTTCATCAAGATCAAGCACATTCAAAGTTCCATAGAAAAAATCACATGGTTACTTTTTTTTCCACACTTGGTACACTGAGCAAGAACAATTTTCACTGTAACAGCTTATTCATCAGCCTGTTCTCAGAAAACCTCCAACACAATGGTTCACTGGGTGCCCTGCTTGCTGTTTCAACAAATATCAAACAGACAGAAGGGCAAAAAGGTGCTAGGAAGAAATCTTATATTTACATATTTTAAACTTCCCTAGTTCTTCTACTTCTTTCCTATATCTATTCAAACTTCAATCATATTCTTTTTAGCATTAACAGCATCTATTCCTTTCCTTGACTATCCATTCTCCTTTTTTCTGGAGTTCTCTGTAAACCCTAGCCAGTTCAGGAAACACAAGCTCAGTAGTAATTACTGTCCCTAAACTTGGTCACACCATACAGTTCCCAAAGTTCTTTAAGGAACAGTTCATGAACATTTTCATCTTGTCCCTAGTTGACTTGAATTTAGTGAGGCTGTCAGGGGCAACAGCCCTTAGGACATTCACAAAGGCTTCCACCTCAGGGTCATTAGATTCTGCTTTCTTCCTTATCAGGGGCCCACAAAGAGGGTAGGCTCCCATGGAGGCATTTGCCTGGGTCCCATTTACAGGACTAGAGGAAGCTTTAGAGAGAAAAAGAAAAATTCAACATACAAAGAATAGTAGGCCCATTTGTAGAGCAGTTATTGCCAGATGTCTTCTGCAGAGGTAGTACTCCAGAGGCTGGAACTGTGTCAAGCAGCCATCTGTGCAGCCATGTGGTTCCCAGAGATAGATAGATAGATAGATAGATAGATAGATAGATAGATAGATAGATGATAGATAGATAAATAGGTAGGTAGATAGATAGGGAAGAAGAAGAGTAAATATATTATTTATGAAGCAATGCGTACATACATATATATATTTATATCTTATTCATAAATACCAAAGAGAAGACATATGGTGAAATATAATGAGAGGAAGTCTCCATTAGGAGGCCTAGGCCAGTTACTGTGTGAGCATGGAGAATCCGGTTACCTTCTGTGCCTGGTGTTTAAGCTGCCGGCTGATACACCTGGGGTGCAGCATCTCCGTCATCCCTTCCAGCTGTGCACACTAGAGGTCGTATGACAGACAGCTGCTAGGAACTGTCTTTGCATTTCCACCAGAAAGCTAATTCTCAGACTTTGTTTAAACTTGTGAAGTAATCATGATTGGAGTGGAAATCTGAGACGAACTCTGAAAGAATTCTGTAGCTTATTATGTCAACAATTTTTATAACCAAGTACATGTATTCCATTCTATTATCAAGGGATCCCCGTCCTTTGATTTTATATTAATACTTAGTATCATTTATTCTTGTGGCCAAAGCAAGCTTGAGAGGAAATACCTGTCAAAGGCCCCTTCTACCTGTGATACACTTAAACTTCTTTATTAAAATATAATTACATATCACAAACCTTACCTATTTTCAGAGCTGTGCACCCACCTTCATAATCTAATTCTTTTTCCTTTGAGTGGCTTGATTAAAAAAATTCACTATGGCTACTGAGAGAATTATAATATCTAAGAAGAGCTAAGCATTCTGATAAAATGTTGACTCCTATTTTCAGACTTCAGAAATTTGACTACGTATTTGGTTTTCTATTTCTACAACTAATGACATCCTTTGAGGCACCAAAATAATTTCTTACTTATTTTAATTTTGAATTTCAATAGTATGTTTAGTATATGAGCTTATAGACTTATGTGATCACACATTATTCAAATAATTCAGATTTTTTTATGTTTTATGTCTTATTTCCTTTACTAAAGAAAGGTGAACTACAGCAGGTAATTGAGAATAACTGCTAATATAACTGTTAAGTAGCAGGTAATATAGGAATAAAAATATAGTTAGAGAAATTTATAGGGCATGCTAATTTCCAAAACATTCTCAAATATGGCTTCTTATTACTTTCACTTTGGCTATCCTAGAGAGTAAATGGTATCTATCCCAGATAAACCGATTTACAATTAGAAAGCATAAAATGCTAATGGCTAAGTGACTATCCAACCTCACATTTTTCAGTGGGATAATGACTTTCTCTTTTAACTATAACCTGCTCTCCCTGTGCTAAATTCTGGCACCAGCTTAAAAATAAAAGATGTGGAATTCTTTTGTGTAAATTAACTAGGCTCGGTGGATCACGGGACTGACTTTACCAGCAGCATATGGGTAAATTTAAAACTCCAAAAGTTTTTGTACCAAAGTTTATATCTATGTGCACTTGAACTATGTTTTCACGTGGGTTTATGCTGTTTCTAAAGTGAGTTGTCATGTGTTCCATCAGCGAGCCAACATCTTATTTGTATTCACAGAACTCCAGCTCTGGAGATAAAAAAGATGTTAGTGCTTACAGCAATCTAGCTTCTTGAAAGGAAACAAATGTGTCTCATAATCCAAGTTTTTTAGTCATTCTTCCTGTCGATAAGTTCTGAAGTGCTGTAATGACATGAGCTGACAGTGGAAGACTGACGCCACACAAGAGGTGAGGCTGAGAGAGCTTAAGTAACCAACCAGAATCACACACTGAATGAAGGACCAGAGATTTGAACTTGGGCTAACAGCCAAGAACCTAAGAACCCGTGATCTCTTCCTTTGCAAATCAAAACACTACCATCTTCTGTGCCTTTGTTTTTATTTGCTGTTCCTTTGCCTATATCATATATACTATATAATTTTATATATATAGTATATAAATAATATCCATTAACATATGTATATATGTTAATAATGATGTGTTTTATGACGACCTTACGTTGATAGATGAGAAAATCTTGCATGTATTCCACAAGAACGTATTTTATAACAACATAGAGGGCACCTCCTGGCTACTTTCAAAATCTCAAAAGCAAATGACCCCTATGATATCACCATTGATTAAGTGCAGAAATTTTAAAGTAAAATTGATTTTCTCAGGGTTGCTTATAATGATTTCTTTTCAAACACTGCTCTTAAAATGTGTCTTTCTTTCTAAAATTGTGCCATATCTCTAAGGAGCAGTGGCCTGAACTGCTGTTTAATCTTAGGTGCCTCTGGGATGTCTAGGTATCAGTAGCAGTTTTTGTGTGAATGGGTCTGGGCTTTTTAAGAAAGGGAATAACTAGAGCTAGAGTTGGCAGTCATGATCAATGGGTGGTAGTTAGAGCCTTGAAAATGAGAGTGGTTACCCCCAAAACTACCTGCAAGCTGCAAAGAGCTGTGAGAACCCTAGAAAACACCCACATTTAAAAGGGATGGCTAACAAAGAGGTGCCACGGTGCTGCGGGGAAGTCCAGGAAGGAACAATCTAATGTGTAAGCCTTTATACACAGAGCCGTGGCACTGTTTATGGTTAGGAGTGAGTTGATGTGGATCTATTGCACTTGGCAATTGTTGGTCAGTGATGACTTTGAGAAGGACAACTTGGTACTTACATGGAAGGTACAATAAGAAGGGAGGACCCTTTAAGAGGCTACTCCAGTAACGAAGATGGACAACACGCCTTAGCCCAGAAGTTAATGCAGACGATTTATCTAAAAGGTGCCTGTGATCCTAGCCCTCAAGAGGCAGAGGCAGGAAGATTATGTAGCTCTCTTGGGCTACATAGCAAGTTCCAGGTCATCCTGGGCTGTCTAATGAGAGCCTGTCTATAAGTAAAGAAATAATAGGTATTTATTTTGGGATGACCCATCCTCTTATATTTTTATCCATTCTCAAATCCCCCAGAAGGTTTGTAATTACTAAATTTAAAAGTGTTGCGATGATTTTGTCATGATGATATTCAATAGATGCCATTCAGTTGACAAATGTTAATTAATTCGGTAAGAGGTTACTACACCCAAGGAAACTAAAGTATAATGAATAGACGTAAACTGTGATGACTACTATTTGATCCCAGAAGTTAAAACCTTTTGACTATGGTAAATCAAGACACAAATAATTCATTTAGACTAAAATCTCATCATTTGACTTTGACAAAAATAAATTGTCTTATTGAATTCATCATAATTCACCAAGGGTTGGCACCAGAGTTACAGTCACTGGAGCTGCTGCTTCTAAGCTGTTTGGCTCCAGAAAAAGGAACTGGATCATGGTAGCTTTTCAGAGTGACAAGAATGTAATGAAATTAGAGTTCTCTACTAGGCAGGGCCCCCCTACATGGCAAGGCTTAGAAACTACTCTTTTACACATATTTGTAGGTAAAATGTTATTTTTATACAGATTTTCTAGAAAGAGTCAGAATTCCAAATGGAAGCTTGGAGTTTTGAGTGTCTCATGGTCCCTGATTCTTCATCTGCTCATTTCTGAAGCTGTTTCTTTCTTTTGTCTCTCAGTATAACAGATCACTCATCTCTCTATTATAATGTCTCAGAAACCTAAGAATCACCTGATACTAACCTGCCTCTACCCCCTAAAACAAGCTCCAGTAGTGTTTGAAGTCAGGTGACCTCATCAATTCTGTCATCTCCTTTGTGTTTCCTACTAGTTGAAGGCCTCTTGGATCCTAGTCTGATGGTAGGAAAGATTTGGAAGCTAGTGGAGATGTCTTTGTTGGTTAATTAAGGAATGATCATGTTTAATATCTGAGAGCCAAAAATAGTAAAACTCCCTATGGTACTCAGGGAGGCCATTTATAAGGAAGAACCCCACAGCCCCAAGTATTGATGGGATCTCAGTCGTTGAGAATACAGTACCCTCACTGCATACTCTTGCCCAGGACACCTGCCTTTGCCTCATTGCTGGTCTGTGAACCCTTTTCTTTCCTTTCTCTGATCTTTCCACACACTACTACAAGAGATGTAAGAGGGCTGTTCTAACCACTCCAGAGCCCCGCTTACAAATATCTGCGATTTCAATACATTCAGATCAAATGACATGCACTCTGTCAATAATAAAAAGGGAAAACTGAAAAAAAATCTAATTGAACATTCGATGAGCTTTGTAGCTTTATAGAAGCTGGCTTTCTCATCTTACTGCTTTTTGGCATTCAATTTGCACTTCAAAACTCTAAAATGCCCAATCGCCTTCATTCTCTGTCTCTACCCAGCGCCTTCACACTGGCTGTTTCTCCTGCCTGGGATGTCTACCCCTCCCACTCTGCACTCAAATCCTGCATGTTCGGGTCATTTTAAGCTTCCTCTCCCACAAAGCTCTAGTCCCTACGCCAGAAACCATTTCTAAAGTTTCTTCGGGTTTGATCTGAAGCCTCTCTTAGCACATGCTCTCAGCTTCTCTCCTACATTAAAGGATTGCCCAAGGGCCTCACTGTACATAACACATCCTTTACTAATTAAGGTTTCAGAATTAATAATTGATGCAAAAGCTAAGTTGGCCCTATACAAAGGCATGCATTTTCAAAAGCACCTGCTGGACTTGAGCCCTGAGTGACTGCATCCGGTCATTCTCAGTTTCCTCATCTCTGAGGAGGTGATGGTTGTGTTGACTCTTACCATTGGTGTGAGAATCAAGAAACACCAGGCACATAGCAAGCACCAGGGGAGCTTTCAGTCTGTATTTACATCACAGAAAACTTAAGTGCTGTGTAGTGTGCATTGCTGTGGCTCTTATTTGACAGAATCCCTCATCTCATCAAATTGCCCAGATCTCTTGGGCCAGTCGGATAAATGTGGGCTTGTGTGGTCAGGTAGAACGAAAGTGGATAGAACGAAAGGGATAATTCTCTACATCTTTTCGGAGCTTTTGTTGGGATGTTGCTGACCTGACCCTCAGTCTGTTCCAGCTCTAGCACCCCGCACCTGTTCCTGGACCTGATGGGTCAGTTGCTTCAGGCTCCAGGACAGTTCCCCCTCCCCCTCCTCTCTTGTTTTGTCCCACATCCTACATCCAATTGAAAGAATTTTAATATAAGAAAAACTCTGGTGTACAGAATGTGATTTTTGTTTTGCTTTTTTTCTAAATGCTATGATTTCCTCTTGTCAGCTTTACTTTTGGACTGCTGCAGGATTCCTAAATAGAAACTGTCAAAGAAAATTAAACCGATTCTGGTGAGGAGGACCAAACTCCAAGCTCCAGAAATAATACATATGATTTGCAGCATAAATATGACACAAGAAAACTATGGCCAGCTCGCGAGATTTAATGGGATCATTACTAGCCTAGCAATGTGGTCTCATTAGCAACTTTCCTGGGCCTTCCTAAATGTTATATTTACCCTCTATATCACAATATTAAGTTAACAGCACAGCATCCTGCCTGTGTTACCTTGTGCAAAGCAGTATTCATGAGTGATCTTTAGTCCTCATAACAACCAAACGTGACGGATCCTATGGTTGTCACCAGTTTTACAGGCATAGGGGAGTTTGGAATCTGCAGAGGTGCACAGTTAGCAAGCAGCAGAACTGTGATTATTCACTGCATAGCTAGCTGCACCCTCAGTCAGGAAGTTCTGTCAGCCGCTGCTTGTCCTCTCAAGTCCCGAAGACTCGCCTGGGGTGCCTTCGGCTGAGTCATCCAATTCTGTTTTATGTTGGCTCTCATCCTCTACTGTGGAAGCCAGGATTGTGCTCATGGAAAAAGCAGAATCCAGAGCAAGAATGGGAAGCAAAACCTGGTAACAAGCATAACATTAGCTGCCATGTTCTCTTAGCCAAAAGAGGCCATAGGAGCAGCCTTCATTTAATGGCTGAGAAAGTTGATTCCATCTCTTGAGGAGACCAAGGTAGTCTGTGAATGATGGAGAGCATCAGCAGGCTCATGAGGGGTCAGTGCACGCTAGCTGTCATAGTAGCTACTATATGCGTGTATAAAGATGTCCAACGGGAAACAGGAAAGATTCAGATCAAGTCCAAAAGGATTTTAAGGGTGCGAAGAAACTGCTTCTGTAAATTAAAATTGAAATAAGATTATGACATTGGGTGTTTTCTACTTTCTGTGATTCTACAATTTACATGGGATATAATTGTGACTCTGTGTGTGTGTGTGTGTGTGTGTGTGTGTGTGTGTGTATGTGTGTGCTTTATAATACCACGATTTGCACCAGATGAAATACCAAATTCTATGGAGGGAAAACGTTTCTTTTGATTTTATATAATTTATCAAAAGAAACTTTCTAGATGGAATTTTATAGAAGTCAGACCTCTTTTACATTTGCTCAAGGCTGTGATTTATGTATTCAGAAACAACCCCTTTCTAAGGGTAAGAAGGAAAGAGGATGCAAGAGGGGAGATTAAATGGGAGAACCTGTAATCCTCAAAGTGTGTGCTAGCTAAATTTGTGTTACAGAAGAATTATAAGTGAGTGGAAACACCTAGAAGAAAATGAACTCTACCTATGGAAAAGGTGACTGCCCCATTCTCTACCAGCGGATTGAGAAGTGATGGGCAGTGTGCTGTGTCTTCTTCCCAACTCCAGCTGTGGTCTGAGATGTGCATCTGCATCATCTGGGTACTTGGTAAAATGCAGAATCTCAGTGGTAGCATGGATATCGACTGGATGAGAGTCTGCATCTAGCAAGGTCCCTCGATGTTGCCCAGGGATTCTAGAGAGGCACTACTGGCATATACCACATGAACTCTGGAGGAAGACCACCCTGTCTTCTTCATGGGCAAGCCAGCATTACGCTTCAGTATCATCTATACTATAATGATACTAATCAGCACCACAGGGTTGCCACTGAAAGGAAATGAATAAAGGTCCCAGCTACATTAGATACGAGGTTCAAGGCAGATACCAACATCCTATATCCACTCTGAAATGGAGTGACATGAGCTACAGCAGTGTGCCCATGGCCCAAGAATTTCCATCAGTATACTTATCAAAGAAAGGTGCATTTCCATTTGCACTGGACTTTCCTTTTGTATACAGCTGAGTGATCCCTAACAGCAGCTGTCTACTGAAGCAATTCATTTTAAACTACTCATCCAGATGTTCAGATGTGTGTGTGTATTCCTATCTGGGACATCCTTAGCATCTGGGACAGGAAACCATTAGCTCCAGGATCTCAGTGATGGGTGTGCCTAAAAAAATTTTAAAAAAGCTTTCAGTTTGTCTTCTCTCTCTTCCTTCCCACGGCAGTGCTCCACCACTTGTGGGCTGGGGGCCTACTGGAGGAGCGTGGAGTGTAGCACAGGGGTGGATACAGACTGTGCGGCTGTTCAGAGGCCAGACCCTGCTAAGAAGTGCCACCTCCGACCCTGTGCTGGCTGGCGAGTGGGAAACTGGAGCAAGGTAATCTATGATGCTATCATACAAACACTTGCTAAAGGTGGCTACTCCCCTCCCTGCCTCCCTGCCTCCCTTCTGCCTCTTTTAAAAAGCACAGACACCAGCATTGGCTTCCTCTAAGTTATACAAGACCTAGAAGTCAGACTTGTTTTTAACCCACTAATTTTTACCTGTATGTCTTTACTCTTGTGAAGTAAACTGGAACAAAATCGTAAGTTTTCAAAATTAGTTGCTTTGTCCAGCATGCAGGACAATATTTCTCAATCATTTCCATTTTGCATTGTATGAAGATTATAATTATATAATGAAAAATTATACATTGTCGTGTGTATAATTAAGTCATGGCTCAATGGCTCATCACAAAATAGTTTCATTTGACTAAAGTGAAAAGAAAGAAGCATTAAGAAAAATCTAGGGCTAGACAGGTGGTTCAACAGTAAAGTGTGCTTCATGTTCTTGCAGAGAAACCAAGTCTATCTCCTATCACCCACAGGGGGTGGCTCACAGCTACCTGTAGCTCCAGCTCCAGGGGACCTGTGCCCTCCTCTAGCTTTCACACATGCACACACATACACATAGCAAATACTACTGCTGCTACTACTAATGATAGTTAAAAAGTATATTCCATGGCTAGACATGATGGTAGGAGCCAGGGGAGGAAAATCATGAGTTAAGAATGATCCTGAGCTATAGCATAAGTTCTAGGTCAGCCTGGGCTACGTGAAACCCTGTCTCAAAAACAAAACAACACAAAAGTATACTCCCCATATTGGCATGCATTTTCCAACCCTTGCTAGTCTGCAGTCTCTCAATTCACTGTTTTCTCTGCAATGCTCCTTATGAAAGGGATGGGTCAAGTCTTCAGGTTAATCTGTTTTGAAGGACCTAGTCAGGCCACCTGCCCATTATCCTGGACTGGAGTTGAGTCAGGGAGCTGTGGGAGACACAATAGCCAGTGCCAGAATTGAAGGCCAGGCAGGTAGGTAGCAAAAGCAGGTGTAAACTACAGATCCTCTTCTGTGTTTCATAAATGCCCAACTCCAGGTGTCTATAGGTCCATGTCCCCTCTCCAGAGAATGAGATCCCCATGACAGCTAAGGCTTAGGAAAAGAGAAAAGAAAACTACCTAGAAAGTCTGCTCTGGATACTTGAAAGTCTAGATCCTTCATCTGGTACAAAGCCCGTGTCCAAACAGAAGACCATGGGGTATCCCATTGAACAGACTTACCTATTGGGTAGATTTACCTTCAGAGCATAAAATGTCATTGGTGTACCTCATGACCCTTTCCCAAAGGAAGATTCTAACCTTAGGAAAGAAAGGAGAGAGAGAGCAGGGCTAGCTCCTTAAGAAAATCACTACATTCTGGTCACTTCTCTTAACTTCCCTGTCTCTGTGTTGATACTATAAGTTTTCAAAAGATAAATTCCTTTGGTTTTTTCTTCCAACTAGTAACAAACCCAGAATACAACAAAGACGGACCACTTATATTATGAATTATCTTCCATATCCAAAAATATCTTTTAAAAATGTGTCAGACATTTTTTTTTCTCAGACTTTCTCAGACTTTCCCAGGTGTGACCTATGTCCCCAAATTCCTCACCTACCACTGAGAATAACCATTTCTGTGGAAATTACATGACATGAAAAGGACAGAGGAGTGAAAAGCTTGTACCTCAAAAAGGTCAAGTTGAACCTGAGGAATTCTGGCTAGTGGAAAGTCCCAAATGAAACATTAGGGAGATCATAGCTGGGGTTTGACCAGAATCCCTCTCCTAGATCCAGTTGAGAGTTTAGATTTTCCCAGTTGACAGTTCGCTTCTTCAGAGACATTCTCAGAATTAAAAGTTCAACTTTATGGCAACCCTTCTGCACTAGCCGGCAGATATCTACCATATACATATCAGATATAAAGACACTTAAATTTCTTAGAGTCCACACTTTATTTCAGTCCCCCTGAGCCCACAAGCATCGCACCTGAGGTGTCTGGTTACTCTGCAGGGGTTTGCCCACCACTGTGATCGCTGGCTGGGTTGATGTGGCTCTGCTGATGTCTGCCTCTCCTGGAGTCCTTCTCCTGATTAAGCCTGCTACTGCTCTTCTGTGCATTTGTCACATGTCTGACGAGAAAGAGGTTGCACATTTAGATTTCTACCGCCCAAGTGTCCAAAAACAGATTACCAGAATGGCTCCTTCTCTGTCTGCATTAATCTGGCTGAAATAAAGTCAAGATTCTAGTCCTAAATTTGCCCCAGGTGTGGACTAGGGAGGGCATATTTCTATAGAATTAAGTCCTAGAGGCAAGCTGGCTATGGTGATGGATGGCTGTAATCCCCAGGCTTGCAGATGCTAGAATAGGATTGTCATAAATTTAAGTGCATCCTGAATCTCATAGTGAGTTCAGAGGCATCAAGGACTGCATAGTAAGACTGTGTCTCTGTAAGCAAAACCATTCTAGGGGCACTCATGCACTGGGAATCAGGCTTATGTGAATGGGTAGTCCTGCCATTAATTAGTGTGTATACTGGTCCATTCATCTATCCTGTTAGGAGTTCTCACTTCAGAAATAAATAATATTGCTTCTACTTGTCTTACGAGGTTAGGTAAGGATCAAAAAGTATATTCGTTAGCTTTTGTCACTACAGTAAATACCTGAGATAATCAACGTATAAAACAAAGTCTTATTTTAGCCCATGGTTTTAGAGGATTTGGCTTCTGACCAGTTGATGTCATTGGCCTAAGGCATCCATGATCAAAAGTGCATGGTGAAGCCATGCTGCCACCTCACCATGGGGAGGCAAAACACAGAAACCAGAGAGACGATCCCTTTCAAAGGCTTGAGCCCAACAACCAGTAGACTTCCCACTCCACACCACTCCTTAAAATTTCTACTACCTCCTGTTAACACCATGCTAGGAAGCAAAGCTTTCACACATGGGCCTTTGGAAAACATTCTACATTCAAACTATAGCAGTATGCAAAAGTATGTATGTATGCCAAAAATCCTGTTTGTTTGTTTTTTAAAGCTTTGAGATACACAGTGAAGGTCAGAAGTAGCTGTTAGGTATTTCCTAACCTCTGACTTCTGGACTTGGAATGAGAGGCCGATGGACAGGTAAGCCATGTCAGAGGAGTGCTGGCTAGAGATGTTTGTTCCCAGTGCTAAGCAAAGTACTCAACTGTCCATGAACTTTAGGTCACTTGAGGTACCTGCAGATACCGGAACTCACCAATACCATCAGAGGCCTGGTGCCAAGTTTCAAAAGACGGTGTCATTATTAACAAAGGAATTTATAAGCTCTGTTGAGGAAGCTGAGGTTTCGAGCATTTACACTACTAACCCACTTGGTTAAGAAGCACATTCTGTACAGTCTCAGTTCCAAGAAACTATTATAGCATTTCAGGTGGAGGGAAACATTGCAGAGTAAATATGGATATCAATTTCAGAATGAATTCCCAAGGGGACGGAGGTGATTTATATGATGGGAGAAATACAATGAATGACTAAGATTCTCTTGAAAAGTCATCCGGTCGGTCTGACACCTAGACTACCATGATTTTCAGCCCCACATACTTTCTGAAAGAACATTTTACATGTCAACTTCAGTTCTGTGAACTACTGATTTGACAGCCTCCTGGTTGTGTTTCCTGGATTGAGTACTGTCCTTTTAGGCATTAAGTCAAACGAATCATATTCTTCCTGAAATGAATCAGAAATATGTTTTCCCCTGGAAGCA
Organism: Cricetomys ansorgei; assembly: GCA_026225945.1. NCBI lineage: Eukaryota > Metazoa > Chordata > Mammalia > Rodentia > Nesomyidae > Cricetomys > Cricetomys ansorgei. The sequence continues at coordinate 6,650,860 of JAMJFZ010000107.1, forward strand.
ATCTGTCTTCTCACATATGTAACACTGCAATTTTTTTTTTTCTTTTAGCAATAGTTGATTCTATTGTCTGTAGCTTTGCTGGAAATTACAGCCTCTCCTTAAAGCATCGGGTTTCATATATTTGTTAACTACTTCTGCCTTATGCTGGTCCAGGTTTCTGTGTCTTTGGAGTTTGCAGATTTTCTATGGCATTTGTTACATTTTATAGAGCTGAAGTTTTATAAATGAATAAAATGGGGAATAGCTTTCGTCTTACTAAATATGCATAGATGTCTACTATCTTTCAAATCACATTCCGAGGGACTTATATTAAAATTTAATGCATAAAATGCAGCACGTAGAATTATATACCAGAGAGGAGTTTTCGTTCCCGAGAGGCAAAACTGAGTGGAAGGAAGGTGGACGACACACTGAAAATCTCTGCATCTATTCGACCCTGGGTATGTTAATAATTTGTTCGGTTTTTAAACCACCACACTTTTTTTACACCACTGAGCATCTTAAATTCAGAGATTCCTAAGGGAAAATAGTTAGAGGAATGGCAATTAAATGGAAGCAGCAGAATACAAATCTAGTCATCTCATGCAATTAGGGGCACAGAAAGTTTGACCACCAGACTATTGATGTACAGACCACAAGGCTCTCCACAGAGGCCTCGGTCTGTCTCTCTTTGCCATCCCTTGCCCTCTTCTCACAATCTGACCGACCAGATGTTCACAGACAAGCCATGTTGTACCTCAGTGCTGAGCCTCTGTGCATGTGGCTGTCTCTATTTCCGGGTCCCCTACCCCGTTCTGTCTTCTGCAGCTCCTTATAAAATTTAGTCTAAACTCTCCCTCCTTTACCAAAGCCTCCCTTCAGTGTATGAGATGAAGCTGCCCACCCCCTCCTTACAACCTCGTGAGGTCTTGAATGACTTATGGAATACAAGCTATTATTTATTTATGTGAATCCTCTCAGCATACCGTTACAAAGCCCTCGAGCGAGGGATGCAGGGCTCGGAACATGGTAACTGCTCAGTAACCGGGAAGAAGAAAAGTAGAGGGCCAGAAGGGCAATTAGAATTTTTAGAAATACTGTTATTAATTATTTAAGAAGCTCATACGTTGTATTATGAACATATCCACCCCCACCCCGAGTCCCCCTAGATATGCATCCCAGCCCAGCTTTGTGGCCTCGTGTTTTTAAAATATACAGAGTCCAACCTATACTCCCCATAAACTCCTTGGGTCAGTACTTGATTTTAAAGGTCTTTTGAATATGTTTAGCATAAAGAAGGAAAGTTTTCTTTTAAATTCCGTATCCTAGTTTAGTATTTGGATGTTCTCAGATCCCAACATAATACACCCGCAGTGATCCATGCTTTTCTCTCACTGGGGAATGTTAGGACCATTTAAGCACCTGCCTTATTCTTTTGATCTCAGGGGGGAAATGGAATCTTAGAGAAGATAATTCACCCTCATGCAGCCACTTGGTGCTAGAGTCATAACTAAATGCTCTGCGGTGACCTCCTGACCCTGTGTTCCTTAACTTCCTTATTGCATGTTTCTGAAGACTCTGTATGCACCCGGTGTGGAAAGGATGACACAAATCAAAATACCACACAAAAAAGGGGTGGGCATTTTATTTTATTTCCCTTGGCAAATTCAGTAACATAAAGGTATTTTTTTCCTTATTTCAATTTTATAAACTTATCGTTTGATGATTTGCAAGTAAATAAAAACTTCACACACTGGAATTAGCCAGACCCAAAGTCTATACAAATCAATGAACTTCCGTGGTTAGAATGGGCATTAGAAACAGAAGCTGTGGAGCGTCAGAATAAATTTTACACTTTCGGTATCCAGTGTATTTTATGTACTTACCCACCACCAAAAGCAAAACCTCCCTGACAGAATGAGAATAATTTTTTGTTTCAATGTACCTTGATTTGGTCTGCAAAACACTTCAATTAAAGCAACTGGCACAGTAACTGGAAACTATCAGACTTACTTGATTTTGACTGCATATTAGCTAGTTTTTCTGCTACCCTTAGCCTGACCTCAGCCTGGCTGTTAGGCTCCACATTAGGAAAACAGGAGTCCAAGCAGAATCATAAGAAAATGAATGCACCAAAAGATGTTCTGCACACAAAGGCAGAACGGCATCAGGAGTGAAGCGATTTCCATATGCTGCCACTTCTGCCTTGCTAACAGAAACAATTCGGAAGTGTACAGTTAGTGAGTGTCTTCCCATGTGACTGCCTGCAGCGTGCTTGTAAATTTCATTTCCCATTGAATGCGAATATGATTTCAACAATGCTAATTTGAAAATGGTATTTAGGAATAGTGGCTTGTAGCAACAAACAGAACATGAGAAGATAAAATCCCATTTTACACTTGTTTCTTGTGAAATGTCCTTTTTCTAATATAGAGAATTTTAAGGTTGTCACCTTAAAATACTTGTATTTTTGTACGTGTGCTTAACAATGGGAGGAAGGTAAAGTTTTTAGTTTGTGTTTTGTTGGCTCTGGCTAGTGTTGACATACTTGATTTGTGCAGGCACTAGCATATCCATCTACCCCTTTGTCATATGAGTCCATGTCTTCCCAGGTTACAGACTGTGGTGTTTAGTACCTACAATTTGATAGGGTCTAGAGTCACCTGGGAGATAGCTCTCTAGGCATGCCTGTGAAGGTTATCTTAATTAACCTAACTGAGTTGGGAAGACCCTTCTATTGTGGGTGGCACCATTCCCTAGGTTTTGGTCCTAGACTGTATGAAAAAGAGAAAATTAACTGAGCACAAATATTCTCCATCGCTTCTTGACTGAGGCTAGGGTGTGACCAGCTCCCTTAGAATCCTACCACTGTGAGCCCTGTCGTGATGGACTATAACCTGGAACTATAGCCAAAATAAACTCTTTCTTGATTAAGTTGCTTTCAGCAGGGCATTTTAATCATAGCAACAGAAAGAAGAAAAAAAAAAAAAAAAAGACACAGGCTAAGATTTAGAGCAGATTCTTTGGTGTATTTTCCTGAACAGTGGTAGAAGGTAGAACAGTATTTTTGGAATCTTCTACTGAAAAGGCTGGAGGAATTTTCCCTGCTCACTGCAACCATGCAACAGTGATGTATATGAAAGCCAGAACATGATGTCTCCTGATTAGAGATGAATCAAAGGACAACATACAGCCATTCTCCAGTGATACATGTCCTTTCTCGGTGGCATGCTTTCTCTGTCACACAAGACTGTCACTGAAATCATTGTAAAGAATTGAGAGGATAGAGACACAGTTGCTGGCCATGGAGGCACCTATCTGTAACCTAGCACTTGGGAAGCTGAGGCAGAGGGATTGTGAGTGTCAGACTAGTCTGAGCCGCAGCAAGAAGCCCTATCTCAAAAATGCAAATGAAAACAGAAAAGTGGAAAGAAAGGATGGAGAAGAAAGCAAAGAAAAAAGTAATAGGGAGGGAGGGAGGATCGGGAGGGAAGGAGGGAGAGAGGGAGAAAGGGCTAAGCTCTTCATCTGGTGGTGACACAGAGATTGGTATACCCTTTGGGAGTTCAAATAGCAATTTCTCAAAATTCATTTTATTGGTTCAACAAATCCATTCTGACCATCCATGCTGTGCCTGGCCCCAGGCTAAGTGCTTGGGATGCGGTGCAAACAGGGAAGCTGGGGTCCTTCCGCAGCAGTCTGATAGAAACCATGGGCAAATAAATTAGCAATTTTGCGTTTCAAGTGGTGTGCTACAGAGAGCAAGAGCACTGTTGTTTAACAGAAGGAGATTTTATTTAAGGAAGACCTATTTTTAAAAGTAGTGAGTTGGCTCGGTGAGGAAGGGTGATTTCCTCACAAGCCTGATGACCTGAGTTCTAGCCCCATAACCCATTTAGGTTGGAGGGAGAAAATCACCTCCACAGAGTTTTCCTCTGATCTCCACATGTGTGCCACAGTGGCACACACACGCACACACACACACACACACACACACATCATATGCATACTCTATGGTAAGTAAAGTTGTTTTTTTTTAAGTGTTCTCATTTAAGCTGATGCTTACAGGATAGTAGCATGTAAGTCAGAAAGCAGGGGATAGGGATATTTAGGATATAGGGACCCTAAAGGCACACTGCTAACATCAGGGGAGTCTGCTGATGAGCGTCCCCCCACTTCAAGCCCAACCATGCAGCCAACGCAGACGCTAAGGGATCTGGAAAGCACTAGAATCAAATCAGAAGCAGATGAGAGACTAATTCCTGCCTGCAGGCAGCCTAAGCTACCAGTGCTATCCTGGTGCAAATAACACGAAATGCCAACAGACGCACTCTGCGATTTCCCAATACAGAGCAAGGTGTAGGGACTACTTCAGAGGGCTTGTAGTTGGGGGAAGAGGGCTATTATAGGGAGTGTTTGGAGACTTTCTGTGAACACGTACCCGTCAGGCAAACTTTCAGTGATCGCGGCAGGTAATAACAGCTCTGCTCACTCCAGCGAGTCAAGCCACTGAAGTTACTCAGTTTACTTCTCTAATAGAACCCCTTCCAAAAAGGCACGGTAACCTACGCTGTGTTCTGAGGCATGAGTAGAACTGTTTTTCCGTGGAGTTCTGAGGGAGCAGCGAAGGTGGTTTGTGGGAGTGGTCCTTCCACTAGGACCAAAACGTCTCGTCCCCGGGGGCATTGTTGGCTGGTTCACTTAAAGTGAATACAGATATTGAGCAGGAATGGCCACCCTCTGAGACAGGCTGTCCCCTGTGCTGCAAGGACAGGTTCTCCATTGCCACAAGTCCACAGTCTTCTGGTAGTCCATGAGATACATTACATATCCCAGTTTAAAAATGTGTCCTCTGAGGCTCAACGTGTATCCAAGGCCCATAATCAGTGTCACCCACTGCTGACAGATACCCAGACTCCCATACATCTAAACATGGGGGACACCAGAGGCCATAAGTAGGAAATCTGCGCATGTGATTGCCTCTCCATAGATGTGAAGGAAATCAGGGTGCGTGCAGATGAGTCTTGGCCTCTCCAGGCGAGGAGCCTGAAACTTTCCAGTGATGGAGAGCGGGGTGCTCATGCTGAGGACTCGGGTGCTACCTTTGCCTTTGTTTTCTATTCAGTGCTCCCGAAACTGCAGTGGAGGCTTCAAGATTCGTGAGATTCAGTGCATGGACAGCCAGGACCACCACCGGAGCCTGAGGCCATTTCACTGCCAGTTCCTGGCTGGCATTCCTCCTCCACTGAGTATGAGCTGTAACATGGAGCCTTGTGAAGAATGGCAAGTGAGGCCCTGGAGCCAGGTATGGGACCCAGAAGGGACAGACAGCATCGTAGACATGGAGCCTAACAGACCATGAATTGTTGTAGTGACACATGGTTCTAGAAGTTGCAGAAGACCACAGTGAAGCCATGCCAGGGATTCAGTTCCATTTGGTGACCCCACACTGTGGGAGAAACAGCAGGTCAAAACCTTGCAGGAGCTGAAAGAATTCCACTGGGAAAATGATATGGTTTGGTTCTAGCTATGACAAGGCCGTGTTTCATTAGATCTTGGTTTCACAATGGCTATATTGGATAATTAGAAAACCCTCTGGGGATATGAACACAATGGAATGATTCAGAATAGACTACTTTGATGAGCTATTTATAACAGCCTCACACACCTGTCTAAGCCTTCTTCAATCAGGCTGAGAATAATGATCAGATCCTTTTCATACCATATAATTTTAGATTCGTATCTCAATTAAATACTCAGATGATAGTTTACAGCAATAAGTGTGTGTGTGTGTGTGTGTGTGTGTGCGTGTGTGCGTGTGTGTGTGTGCGTGTGTGTGTGTGTGTGTGTGTGTGTGTGTGTTTGTGTGTCTGTGTGTCTGTGTGTTTTGTGAAAGGATTGGTTTTGCTGTATTTTGGTGTCTGACCCATGAAAACAAGGTTATTTTTCTCTGGTAAAATGATAGTCTCATTTCCCAATAGATAAATATATCAATAGCTAAAAAATACCACCAAGTAAAACCATTCACCATCCAAAGATGAGAAGCAAAAACTGTAATGTACTTTGAGTGTATTTGTGGTGTATTTTATCTATTGCCTAGTTTAATTCTCACAATAATGTGGGTAGTAGAGCTTATTCTTTCTCTTGTGCAGATAATGCAGTTTTAGCTCGTTGAGGTTGAGAAATATACTTGAAGTTACACAACCAGAAAATAAATTGTAAAATATTTTATCAAAGGTCAGGCAGACCCTAGTATCTGTGCCTACTCCTCTATAAAAGTTGGCCCAGTGAGCATTGAGTAGAGAGTAAACTGGGAGAGCTGAAATATAACCAGGAAGGGAACAGAGAAAAGGGGCAGAGGAAAGGAACAGCCTAAATCCAGAGTTAGCACAGAAAGCTGGTCCCCCTGGAACTTCTTATTTCCTGATGGGGCCACTAACTCATGCTGATTTCCTTGCTCTCGAAACCCTGGGGTGGAGTGGGACAGTAGGATGCTGCCCCACCCCACCCTCCCTGCCTACTCAAGTCTGTAGCATACAGAATACATGATGCTCCCACACGTGGGCCCAGATGTCCAAGTTCCACTCTTATGCTAAGCCTAGCCTGGATCTATTCAGGATAATCTTTCAAAGCCTGGAAAATTTACAAAGAAGTTGAGGTTTCCAAGCCAGAGAAATCGTATTTTCAGGCTATCAAAAGTGATCAGTCAAAGGCCAGGCATGGTGGCTCATGCCTTTAATCTTATCAGCAGGGAGGCAGAGGAAGCACATATCTGTGAGTTGAAGGCTAGTCTGCTCCACTTAGTGAGTCTGGGGCCTGTCAGGACTGTACGGTGAGACCCTGACTCAGTCTCCCCACGATCTACCAGTTAGATAAAATATAATCCTTCTATTTCCTCAGTAGCTGGGAAGCTCTAATATTAACCTGTTCCCCAAAGGCTTCCCACAAAGACATCTTTTAAACTTCTTTGTTCTGAATAAAGTACAAAGTTGGAAGACACGATGGGACAGAAATTGTAACTCCTAGAGATGTTTAGAGGTCACTGACTTGTCATACTACTCTATCTAATGGCTTGCATCTTGAGAATATTCTGGGCCCATCTGGGAACTGTCAGCCGTCTTAGACTAAAGAGCCGATGCTTTTTAAGCTATGACATCTCTACGTCGGCGGTAGTCAAATGTTAGCAGGCTGCAAACTCATCTGGAGGGTTTGTCAACAGACATATGGATGGAATGGACCCCAGGGGTCTAATTAGGGGTCTCAGGTGGGAACTTGCATTTATAATTTATCTTTATGAGAGGGTGCTGATATTGCTTGCCTGAGAACCACTCTGAGAACCACCAATGCATAGTAATTTTTTACCTTCTCCTTCCTCTACTTGGTGCAGTGGTCCTGAATCCATATGCTCATATGCAGAGCCACAAGAATCCAAAACATAGACTTCTACTTTGTTCCCCACATAGAATTACAAGCAGATTGACTAAATGGGTGAAAACTCCAGGTTGATTCTCAAATTGGAATTTTCTGAAGGCAACATGTTAGGTCTTTTATTGTGCATATATGGTTAATTGTATGTAATTTTTCCATTTTTCTGTGATATCACCATACGTATAATGCCTCATATGATGAACTTGACTTTGATAAGACAACAAAATCTGTTGTCACTGTAATCATATCATAACTAGGCATTTTAAGGTATTCTTCCGATTTTTGCACTCCTTTCCAAAGATTATTAGTGAATTAATTTCCTCTTAGAAATATTATGCAAATGAAGACCACATATCCTATTAAATCATTCTGATATGCCACAACCTGACATTTTAGATGTGTATCCCTATGGAAATCCACCTTGCTATCTTTAGTTTGTCTTATGAATATTACAATTCATGTATCAGAATCCTGAGTAAGCCCATCAATTTCACTGTCTCTTACATAGAAACTTTTTGTTATAAATCTTTCTATAGTGGGAAAGGAAAACTGTGTCACATTTCAGTAAGAAGCAAGTACTGTGTTTACACCTTGCAAAGTGGCAGAGATGATCATATATATTTTAATTAAAAAATAATACATATATAGGTGTGTTGTCTGCATGTATGTCTGTGCTCCTGGAAGCTGCAGAGACCACAAGAGGGCATTGGAGTCCCTGAAACTTGAGGTACAGACAGTGTGAGCCACTGTGTGGGTGCTGGGAATCGAACCTGAGTCCTCTAAAAGAGAAGACAGTAGTCCTAACAGATGAGCCATCTCTCCAGCCCCATAATCATAATTTAAAAAAAAATCTAAACTACATTTTTATTACTGAAAACATATATCAGAAAGCAAAACTGATAGCATCATGTCTGTTCTGGAACATTTGATATGCAGATAACCTGACAACTATTCTACAAAGACAACTCCTTGTGTTTTTAGCCAAAATTCTTTCCTTTGGACACACCATTAGACAACTGGACACTTATTTGATATCTTCTGATTTTTTCACTTGCATTTATCCTCAAGGCTTTTGTCAGTTATCTCTTTTCCTGATTTACTGTTGTTACTTAAAGAACTGACAGGTTGGTCATTTTGAGGAACCTGTGAAGTTGCTCCAGATTGTAATATGGATTCTAAGTTGTCAAACACACAATCAAAACGATATCAAAAAGTTTTCTCTTATCATTGAATGCACCACCACCGAACTGTTACTTAATCTTGCCTGTGTCGTGCATCAGTGTTCTAGGTCCTGTGGAGGTGGTGTTCAGGAGAGAGAAGTATCTTGCCCAGGAGGCCTCTGTGACTGGACAAAAAGACCTGCATCCAGTGTGCCCTGCAACAGACACCTTTGCTGTCACTGGGCCACTGGGAATTGGGACCTGGTAAGCATTTATTGTTGGTGCTTTGTTCTGCCTCGGCTTCACATTTAGTATTTTTATTATTATTAACACAAAGAAATTCTATAGCACATTTTAAAAATGTCTAAGTTTACAGACTTCACATGAAAATTCATTGCTAAGATGGGAGATTATAGAATTGAATTAAATGGGCACATTTAATATCTCTTTGGAGCTTGTAAATGTGTGTTTTATATTAATTCTCTGAGGTGTTCGTACAATGTGTCTTGATTACGTTCACTCCTGACACTTCTCCTGACTCCTCCTGGGTTCAACACTTCTTCCCCCCTCCCCCTCCCCCCAAACTTCATGTTCTCTTTTTACTGTTTTAGAAGAGACTATCTCACAGCAGAATTCCTGGTTCTTTGCTATTATAATCTTACCGACTGACCCTTCTACAGTGCTCCCTGAGCCTTAGGTGTAGGGGTTATATGGCAATTATATTAACTGGGGGGCAGGCACCCTACAGTCAATTAAGCTCTACATTTTGATCTGTTGCAGCTTTCTGTAATGATGTCCTTAAACTGCAAGGAAAACACAAAAAGATGCTTCTTTGATGAGGGATGAGAGCTATACTCATGTATAGACACAAGAATAAGTCCTTAGAATGAAGTTAGAAATTACACTGGTTTAGAAAAGTGACAGCAATAGCTTCTCTAGATGTCAATCCCTTACCAGACAATGGCTGGCCAAATTTACAGTGCCAAGCATGAATTCCTTTCTATTGGTCACGTCCTAAGTCCAATTACGCAGCTGTTGGTTACCCCCAAGATGTAAGTGCCACTGTTGTCCTTTCAGAATATCCTGCTGTGTTGGTCATTGTTGTGGTTCAAGGCATCACATCTGGATAGAACCACTGATTGCCATTCTCCCCTGTCAGCTTGCATAGCTCCGCTGATGCTATGGGAGATAGGCCTCAGTTAGGAGGCTTCCAGGTCAGATCCAGGTCTATTCCTTCAAGTCCTATGTCCAAAGTGTGTGGTGACTTCAGTAACAGGGTCTTACCCTTTTTTTCTGGAAGGCATCAAGGGTAACAGCAATAGCCTACATTGTTTGAGAGGATCTCTTGCACTTCCTTGACTTGAAAGGAAATTTCCCATGCCCGGCACTTAGGTTTTTGTTAGACAGTCTATGGTTTTGAAGGCAGCATTGTTATCCCAAATGGCACAATTTCAATTATATAAATGCACGTGTATTTATTTATTACTATATGTAATTTTAGGTAAGCATAAAATAATACGATTCTCTATGGCATTTTCAAACATCCTTAATGTTATTTATCCCCGCTTCTTCCCTCTTCTTCTGGGTTGTCCTCCACCCGCCCCCCAGCCGATCCCCAGATTAATCTCCCAACTGTTTCTTCCCATTTCCTCCTTTATAGAAACTGTTCCCTATTTTTTTAATTATGCACCTGCATGTGTGTCTGCAGTGCCTTTAGAGGGCAGAAGTATGGGATACCCTAGAACTGGAGTTACAGGGAGTTGTAAGTCAGTTGATGTGTGTGCTGGGACAGGAACTTGATCCTCTGGAAGAGCAAGAAGCATTCATAACCCCTGAGCCATCATCTCTCCAGCCCCTCCACCTTGGCTTCAGTATCCATTTTCCTTTGGACTCATTGTGGATGTTCACTATGCTCATTGACATGTAACATGTTTCCATGAGAATCATTTTCATCGCTCTTCCTCCGTGTACTCCTTCCAGGTCTGCTGGAAGTTGCCTGATAGATGCTGTGAGTTCATAGTTATTATCTGAAGTTGAAAGGAGAAAAACCAAACAAATACTTTCAAAATAAAAGAGATCAAATATCAAAACTACTTGAGAGGTTATTTTGGGCACCAAGTCCTTTTCTGTCTTCTCCTTCTTCTTTTTTTTTTAGACCCAAATATAGTCACTTAGATCTTGAAGCTTTAGATTTAGTCTGGCTTTGTGAGTTTAGGGCTTTCTTGTTCCACAAAGCAGTTTGCCAGATGGCCAGCCTCTCTGATGGAGAAGTAAACAAAATAATTAAACGGTAACTTAGAGAAAGATTGATTATCCACCCAAAGTTTATTTGTTGTATAAATAACATTGTCTCATTAATGATGGGGGGAACAAAGTTTCCTATCCCATAGACATTCTACCATTGTTCTGACTTGTCCTGACTGATTTATGATTAATGTAAGAGGGCTCAGTCCACTGTGAACAGTGCCACCCCTGGGGAGGTGATTCTCCGTTGCGTAAGAAAGCAAACTGAGCAAGCAGGACAGAAATCCAGTAAGCATCATTCCTCCATCACCTCTGCTTCAGTTCCTGCCTCCAGGACGCTGCTGTGGCTTCCCTAGATGATGAACTGTAACCTGTAAGCGAAATAAATCCTTCCCTCCCAGGAGATGGACTTGGGCAGTGTTATCATGGGAACATGGTAAAACACTTGTTTTCATGCAACAATCTTGTCTTGCAGATAAAGAGAAAGAAAGGAGGATTAAATATTTTAGGATGATAAGCAATAAACCAGGAGTCCCCGGTCCCCTAAGCTAGTCCAGGATTCTTTCAGAGTCTAGTGTGATTATTTTCCATCTTTCTTCCTTCTAGTCTTTGCTGCAAACTTTTCCTGGTTCTGAATTTTTAGATTCTGAATTTATTGATACTGAATACTCAGGCATTTACCTGAGTAATTGTTTCAGTTTCTTGCCATAGTGAATAGACATTAAGAGTCACATTTGTCATCCTGTCATCTCTCTAGGAGGCCTCTGTGAGAACTGAGGTTTTGATAGCAGTGTTCAGAGTTGATTGCTGGTACCCTAGTCTGGAATCTAGTTAGTATTCTGAGCCTCCAATAATATTTCAGATGGATTCTTTTTTTTTTTTCCCTCTCAAGACAGGGTTTCTCTGTTGTAAGTATGGCTGCTCTGGAATTCACTCTGTAGTCCAGGCTGGCCTCAAACTCACAAAGACCCACCTGCCTCTGCCTCCTGAATGCTGGGATTAAAGGCATGTGCCCACCATCACCCAGCAAAATTTTTATTTGTGTATTTTATGTATATTAGGGTTATATTGGCATAAACACCTATATGCCAGAAGAGGACATCAGATCCCACTACAGATGATTGTGAGCCATGATGTGGTTGCTGGGAATTGAACTTAGGACCTCCGGAAGAGCAGCCAGTATTCTTAACCACTGAGCCATCTCTCCTGTCCCGAATGGATTCTTTTAAGCTTAATAACTTTTCCTTTCAGCAACCTTGTAAGCTAGTCAGTAAGTACTTGCTTCAGGCCATATTGATTGCTGTGAATCATGAAGACTGGGGAACTTGATTCCGTTCTGGAAAGATTTGCTCATATAAGAAAGATAAGTCTAAGAAATAACAAAATGTGGTTAAAATAAAAAAAAAACTCTAAGTGTGTATGAGCATCATAGTAGCCAAAACATGAAGCGAACACAGATGTCTCTGAATGGATGAATGTAAAAGCAACGTGGAACAGACATAAATGGAATATTATTCCATCTTAAAAAGGAAATCTGCACACTGCAACACAGATGAATGAGAAGTAATTATGCTAACTGAAATAAGGTGGTCACAGATGGGAACCGTCCGATTCTACTTAGTGAGATTCCTACAATGGTAAAAGCCACTTCAAAAAAATATAATGGCATTTTACAGGAGCTGGGGTAGAGATGGAAGACGATAAAGTGTTTAAAAATACAGTTTCAGTTGCTAGGATGCAAAAGTTCAATAGATGGTTGGAATGCAATGAGAATGTTCCCGAGGCTGCTGCACTGTGTAGTCGAGAAGGTTTAAAATCAAGCTTGGTATGGTGGCATGCACCTCAACACTGGCACTTGGGAGGTGGACGCAGAATGATCACGAATTGAGGCCAACTGAGCTACATAACTAGACCCTGTCTTTAAAAAAGTTGTGTGTGTGTGTGTGTGTGTGCGCGCGCGTGCGCAGGCTTAAAATTGTAAATTTTATGTTTTTTTATTTTACCACAAATAAAGTTATTTAAGAAAATAGTCACAATTTCTTACATTCCTAGGAATTGCCTGAGGAAGTTGCTTCCACAAGCCAGGCTCACCCTCCTGCTGCAGGGCTCCAGTGCATCTTCTATCAGTGGAGCTCATCAATAGAGTAGACCTGATTGATGAGATCAATCATGGTCCAGCCAGACTAAAATTCAAAGACCCATAGACCCATTCCTGCCTTACTGACGCTGCAGTTTTTACTTAGCCCTATGTCCATTTCCCATTGGTTTTTCCCTTCAACTTCTCTTTTCATGCTGCTCTCATCTTCCCCAATAGCATCATCCCTCCTACTCATCTCTGACCTCTGACCCCAAAGCAGTATTAGACCAGAGAAACTAGAAAAATACCACCGCCTAAATGCTCCCTGGACTGATTCATTGCATCCATTCGTTCTCGGGGCAGGGAATCAGGGTCTGCCCACTCCCAGAACCCCCGCCCCACTTTCTCCTGTGCTTCCCCGCAGTTCCCCCAGCGCGAGTTTCCTGCAACCCAGCCGGCTCCGCGGGCTGGGACGGAGCAGAGACAGCCGGGAGACCATACTAACAGCTTTTTTCCTTTCAGTTCAGCCTTTCTCCTTATGTTCCACATCATGTGCTCATAATGTCAAGATGAATGATTATCATAGATTCACTGTGTCAAAATGAGTCTTGGGGTTGAGAGTTTTCGTTAGAATCAACACTGTAAACCCTACAAACACTATCTTTCATTAATGTTCCTCCTTAAATGTGAGTTCCTTCCCATTTGTATTTTCTATCATCTGGTTTCCTATTCTCCTACTACTTGGCAGAAAGTGCAGCCATGAACCACACTCACCCTTGCATCGATGATTCACCCTAAAATGGAATCTCTTCATTCGTCTCAGTTACAAACTCCCAAGGAAGTGACCAACTAGCCCACCTTGACTCAAATCCCTTTTCCTGGATGAGTCAAGTATGGTAGAGTAGGCATGGCCCCATGGTAGTAGCATGGATATCTAGGATAGGATAGGAGCAGCAGAGCATTCCCAAATGTAGGAAAGAGGAACACATTCCGCAGAGACCCCCCACTAGCACATTAAGCTAAAGTCATTCCAACAGCCTCTCACAAGAACTCTTCCTAAACTCACATCTCAGACTGATTTAGATTTCAACGATGGCAGTGCAGTGTTTTATTACAACCTGGTCTCACAGTGGATACGCATAGCTCCAAAAAGCTCTTGGTAATTTAGACTTTCTCTTAGTTGACTGTGGTGGGATTAGAGATGCTCCCTTGGTAGTCCTGGGGAAGAATTGCCACTCTTTCTGTGTCTCTCTTTCAGTGTACCGCTTCCTGTGGGGGTGGCTCTCGGAAGAGGACTGTTGACTGTGTCCCCTCGGAAGACAGTACAATTGAAGATCAAGGCCAGTGCCATTGTGACCACCAGGCCAGACCCCCGGAATTCCAAAAATGCAACCAGCAAGCCTGCAGGAAGAGTGCTGGTAGGTGACTGGATTGCTCAGGAGAGGCAGGGTTGTGGGAGAAGAGAAGGCTTTGCATGAATAAGTTACTCTTCATGACTCAGCTTGTGGGTAGTCTTCTGGACCCTTTGCTGAACAGAAAATCTTGATGCTGAAGAGGCTAGACAGGACCTGTAGGAGCAAGTGGTATGATTTAACAAAGTTTGATTTCTTAAGGAATTACTGCACCTGATTTCCTGACTCGGAGCTTTTTACACTGATGCCATCCTACACAGATAAGATTTGATTTTTTTCCAAGATGTCTGAGAGATATTCTAGTATTTCTCAGGAACACATCCAAGTACAGAGCGATCTATAAATCAAAGTATGCTATCTTAGGTCAGGTTGCCCAGAAGCAAGCTCTGAAGTGAATACAAATACATACATACACACACACATACATATATATACACATACAAAGGATTCATTAAGGAAGTGCTCTCAGAGATGACAGGGAGTAGGAGAAACATAATAGAAAAAGAAATGAGCACAACTAGAGTGACCCCTCAGGTATATGGAGCCCAACTTGTGCAGGAAGAGAGATCCAATATGAGTTATATGTAACCAAATCTTGTCTGTTCCTGAGCCCAAAAGGATGTTCACATTACTGTACTCTCTACCTATTGGCCAAGGGATATTCTAGAAGAAGTGAATTTACACATCAAAATAATAAATATTTTTAAATACTTAGCTAGGCATGCCACTACACCAGCAATCTCAGGTAGGGTAGGGGTAGGAGGACTGTGAGCTGAAGGTCAGCCCAAGATAATGAAACCCTGACTCAGAAGACGAGTACTTCATCCTGAAACAGCTGCTACTTGCTTTAGACAAGTCATTTTATTTATGTCAATAGCACAGTTTTCTTATCTATACACAAGTAGATTCGAACACAATCTTTCATGTCCTTCTATTGATATCTGCAGCTCCATTGAGCTACAGGATCTCTAAATTAAAGAACTGGAGAAGAGCTAGAGAGATGGTTCAGTGGGTAAGAGCACTTGCTATACAAGCATGAGAGTTTGGATCTTGCCTCATCTGGGGGGCCTGGAGAAGTTTTAAATTCTGGAATAGTCAGAAAAATAGGCTAGCTGAGACGTGCCACATGACACTAACTCCAGGACACAAAACTCAAGGAAAGTTGGGAAAAGACAGGGGTGGAGAGGTAAGCTCAAGCTCCAGCAGAAAAGAGTGTGCAGGCAGGTGCACTGGTAGATTTGCACTTGTTCCTTCCTGAAGTAGAAAGGAGCTGTTGAAGTACCCGAAGGAGGGGGTAAAGGTAGAAAATTATTGTGGCATGTCCATGGATGTCCTCCTTGTTCAGCTCATGTTTAGGACTACATACTGGTGAGACTTTATGCTTCTGACATTACTAGGAGACACGACCGTACAGCAAACTCCCAGATCTGGCTTTTGTAATCATTCTTCCATCTCTACCACAATGTCCCTGAGCCTTGGGTGTTTGGCAAAGTTGACAGGGAAAGGCCATGAAGACTCAAGCATATACAAAGAATTACAGGCAACTGAGAAATGCTGGGAGTGGGAGAAATAGTTTTAGCCAGGGAAGAGCACACCAGTTGGTTATCCAATACCAAGAGGTCATTCCTGAAAAATATACTTTATACAGGTGGAACAGGTTATATTTAGGAATATGTATGTATATTCATATATGTGTATATGCATATAATAACAATTAATGACAAAAAGCCATGAATTTGAAAGGAGGGTGGGTTATATGGGAGGGTTTAGAGGGAAGAGAGGAAAGAGAGAAAAGTAATTGTAATCTAAAAAAAATTTCAGGTAGAAGGGAAGGAAGGAAGGAAGGTAGGAAAGAAGGAAGGAAAGAAGGAAGGAAGGAAGGAAGGAAGGAAGGTAGGAAAGAAGGTAGGAAGGAAGGAAGGAAGGAAGGAAGGGAGAGAGAAAGTTCCAGCTACTCGGTGGAGGACAGAGAAGCAATCAGTTAGGGCAGAGGGGTGGGAGGGTGGAATGCAGAGGAATGGGAAGAGGGTGTTATCCAGATACATTGTATGAAACTCAAATTATTAAAGTATTATAATCCTGATCACAATGTACTGGCGGAGAAATATTGTAAATATATTTATTACCTATAGCTTCTTTCTGACCTTTTTGCACCTGAGGGTGGCTTCCATTGTTCTTACTGGAGATACAAAAAGAAACCACGGAAGGCTCATTTCCAGAGGTGCCCAACTCTTACTACTCAAAGTGCGCTGCCTGGACAAGCTGAATTGGTGTCTCCTGGGAGTTCGCTACAAATAGCAGATCTCAGATCTCACCCCAAACCGACTGGATTAGACTGTGCACTTAAACATCCCGTGGGGGATCAGGTGCCGTTAGAATTTGTAGGGCATTCTATTGTAGATTAGGGAGCCAATTTTGAGATCTTCTTTTGATTCCATCTTTCATCATTTTCTGTTAAACCATGGTTTTGAATTGCTGACATTTTGAACCCCTCCTATAATGCGTTTTTCTTTTTTTTATATAAAATTGAAGCAACTATCTCATCTACGTTGATCATGCATGTTAGTATGGGTTATCTTTAATTGGATGTAGACTATCTTTCTGCCCTATTGCTGGGCAATAAAATATTCAATAACCAAAACTGAGCTAAATATAAAAATCATATTTTTCATCTTGAAATCTCACACTGAAATGATCATGACTAACAGTTAGCTGACAATTGATATAAATAACAAACACTTGCACTCACCAGTAATTATCAGGGCAATAAAAATTAATTATCAGCTTCAGGATTACTCATAGAGAGGCAACAGGAAAGAACAGTTGCAAGAAATTCTTTGATTTAAGGAACCAGCCATCTACCCTGACCCTTTATATACCAAGAAAATTTGAAACCAAGATTCTTGCAGCTAGGCATCACAATAAATAGCCTACATTCACCATTTAAGATCTAGTATGAATTCACACAAAATTCATTGCTTTCCTATAAGCCTCTTTACTTTCTTTTAGGTACCATTTGAACCCTAAAAGTTTTCGAGATTAATATAATTTCATAGTTTCTCCTTTCCCTTTAGTCTCTCTAAACCCTCTAAAGTACAACCCTTGCTCTCTTTCAAATTGGCAACCTCTTTATCTTTAATTGTTGTAACATGTGAGTGTGTGTGTGTGTGTATGTGTGTGTGTTCCTAAATATATAAATACAACTTACTCAGTCTGTACAATGGTACTTGTATGTATATGTTTTCAAAACTGACCACTTGGTACTGGATAACCAGATGGTATTCTCTTCTCTGAAGAAGACTATTTCTCCTGATATCAGCATTCCTTAGTTGACTATAGTTCTTTGTGTAGGGCTGGGGCCTCCTTTAGTTTCCTCTAGTTGTTGTGGGAGAGGGGTCAGAAAGGTTGCAAGAGCTAGAGGGATAAGGAGTCAGCTATGAGATTCTGACATCTCTCAGAAATATCAGAAGCTACACTCATCCCTCTGAATTTTAATAACTTAAAATCTTAATTAGAACTACCATGTCCATACTCAGATTATAAAACCTTTTACAAACAGCTAGGGGTTTGGTTTTGTTTTTTTAAATCAAAATTATTGTAGCTATTTTCTTGTTCGTTTGTTTTAGTGCTGGGAATTGAACTTAGGGCTTTCCATATGCTAGGCCAACACTGCACCACTAGATTTCTGGCCACATTTCAGGGTTTGTCGTAATTTTTGTTCTCACTGTTCAGTTAATAAGGAGTAGTAGTAGTAAAAATAACAAGACAAACATTTGAGTCTGTAAGGTTTCCAGTTGAGTAGAATTCATTCCTATACTTATTCACAAACTCTGTTAGTCAGAAGATCCTTCCTGCAGTGCTAGATGCTGAGCATTAGATGCTGAGTAAGAACCTGGCTTCAGGGAGCTCTTTGTCTTATGGAAACTGTCAGCAACATTGAAATTTTCTTTCATGGGGGAAAAAATATGGTTTCACCAACCTAGACTCAGGTGCCTGAAGGACAGGCAGAGAATTGTCCTTTTAAATGTTTGAGTGTGCTATTGAATAGACAGAGGAAAATTGTTATCTAGTCCAAGCTGCCCCTAATTACAAGCATTCTGTGTACTTTGGGGCTGGGATCCAGTTGGCCGATGAACTGAAGCCCTCATTGTTTTACAATGCTGGAGAGAACTGGTATAATTAAGGCCTGCCTTGATGTAAGGTTCATAGCCATTGTCTAAAAAAAATTGCTAGACACAAACTAGAAACAAATTACTAATACAGGCCATCTCTGTCCTCTACTGTTGCTTCTGGATCACCTCTCCGAAATAATAAGATTCCAGAAGCTGGTGTGTTTGCAGGGCCCTGAGAGCCTGGGTTCTCAAGATCGGGCAATATAGCCAGGCTGGAGTGAACTTCTTTCAGCTGTTAGATAGTAATGTAATGTGACAAGTGGGCTTTCCATTTTGAGCAAAGGAAATGTTTTGGGCATGGGACTCTCGTCCATGTCAGTTCCTTCCCCAATCACACATCGCCAGCACAAGAGACTCATTCTCCTAGGGCCAAAGCTTTAAAGGTACTGAAATGACATCACATACCAGCTACATGCTACTGGGTTGCTTTGTTTCTTTAGATCCCTCAGATTTTAAAAGAACATTAATGTCATCCTCAGTCACCTCATGTTTGGGCAGTCATGTTAGTGAGATTTTATAGGTATAGCTTCTGATATTACTAGAGAAGGAGATATGATCTCACAGCAAACTCCCCAGTCTTCTGGTTCTTACAATCTCCCCTCCCCCTTCTGCAGTGTTCCCTGAGCCTTAGGTATGGGAGTATTTGTAGATGTATCCTTTGGGACTGTGGCTCCACAATTATGCATTTGGATTGGTTGGTTTTCTGTAATGGTCTATATCTATTGCAAAGAGGAGTTTCTTTGATGAGGGTTGAAGACTACACTTATCTGTGTGTATAAGGACAAATGTCTATAGATTGTTGTTAGGGATGATCCTGATTTACTAAACTGGCTTCTCCTCTAATAACCATGATTTCCCTAGCAGTGAGTACTTAGCTAGGTTTCCAGTACTAGGCACAGTTTTCCTCATGTTGAGCAGGTCTTAAGTCCGGTGGACATGCCCAAGTGGACATGAAGAAAACCACAAGGCCTCAACTCTACACGAAAAACTATAGGCAACTGAGGAAAACTGGGAACTGGAGCAGGGTCTTCTCCAGAGAATAGCATACCAAGTGGTGGTCCATTGCCAAAAGTCATCTCTGAAAACATCCGTACAAGTAACACTATATATACTGAGCAGGTTATATATAGGAATGCATGTTTATATATATATGGGGGGGGTTATGAACTTTTTTGTTTTTGGTTTTTGAGACAAGGTTTCTCTGTCCTGGAGCTCACTCTGCAGACCAGACTGGCCTTGGGCTCAGAGATCTGCCTTCCTCTGCCTCCCAAGTGCTGGGATTGAAGGCGCGTGCCACCACTGCCCCATGAGGTCATGAATTTGAAGGAGAACAGGACGGGGTATGTGGGAGGGTTTAGAAGGAAGAAAAGGAAAGGAGAAGTAAAACTTTAACAAGAGAAAAACCCATGTGTCTGCAAATAATGTCCTCTAGAAATCAAGCGGTAAACTATGCATCGAGACATTTCCTTAAACATAGGAAATGCATGGGGGATTCTGTTGTCACAGTTGTTGCTGTTGGTGAAGGATGTATTAATTCTCCTAGGATTACTACAATGAATTGCCATACACTGTGTGGCTTAACACAATGTGTGTCTGGAGTTTGGAAATCCAAGATCAAGTTATTGCTGCCAGACCCATACTTTCTCTCCTAGCTTGTGGCAATTTCCAGCAATGCTCAGTTCTCCTTGGCTCACAGATGTTAATGTCGATCTACATCTCCAATATCCTCTCAATGGCTAGCTTCCCTTTTTCTTGCCTTTTTCTCAACATGGCTATCTCTGTATGTTTGTCTGTCTCTCTTCTCTTATTATAAGAACAGCACTAGTCACGTTCCATGAAGAAACTACTCTACTTTGGAATGCCTCCATCTGAACTTGCATCATAATTACATCTACGGTACCCTATTTCCATGTTTGTGTCAACATAACCGCACAGAGATTAAGTCAGTTCGACACAAACACACTGCAATATCGGATACACGATTGTTTGTTGAATATCTGCTATTATGGATCGCTATGGACCCTTTCTTGGTAGATATAGAAAGCATTACATTAACAGAAGTAGTGCTTTTTCACCTAGGAAGGAAAATCTTTGAGATTTTTAAAATGATATTTTTACTAATTTGTTTAGAATTTCATATAATATATTTTGAACATCATTACCCTGTCTCCCGCAATTCCTCCCTAATCAGCTTCTCCATGCTCCGATCCCTTCCCGCTCCAAGTCTGAGTCTTTTTTCCTTCACCATTGAGTCCAATTTTTGCCCAACTGCCGCTGGCTGGCAATGCAGCAAAAGCTAAAACTTGGAGTCCCTGGAAGAGCAGAACAGAGAGGCACACAGACTATCTGGGCTCATTTTACTGAGAAAAAGAGAACACTTTTGTTTTCTATTATGGTATATTTAAAAGGAAGAACAGGGGTTACTGAGAGTGACAGGCCTTATCTAGAGCTTTAGAGGGCCATAACCCAAAAGCCACACCTACAGGCATTTTCCTTCTGGCTGGTAGATTGCCCCGCAGTTTTCCATAGAGATGTTTGTGTGTCAAAGACAAGGGGCGGATTAACTGAGTCTCAAATCGCCCTTGAATTTAACTTTGCCCTTGATGAAAATGTGAGAGGCTAGCTGTATACCAACACCCAACTAGTCCTAGGAGTGGGAATCTGCCCTAGCATGAGGCCAGCCTACCAGGGGTCACGTCATTCAAGAAAACTGACTGTTTCCATCAAGATCAATAGCTCCTTCATGCCCATTTCCTGTCTCTGAGCTGGGATTTTTTTTCTTCTGGCTTGAGCTTGCCCAGGTCTTGTAGATGCTGTTACAATGCTGTGAATTCAAATGCACAGTTGCTCTGTTGTATTCACAAAGCGCTGTTTCCTTGATGTTTTCCTCCGCCACGGGCTCCTGCAATCTTTCTTGCTCCTTCTTCTCAAATATCCCGGAACCTTGTTGGGAAGGGTGCGGGTTGCCACCTGTTTAGGGCTGAGCACCTTCATAGCACCTCGTGCTCTGTGCGATGACCAGCTGAGGGTCTCTGTGCTAATTGCCATCGTGGATTTATTTCTTACTGTCTTCTTCTCCCACAGGTTTAACTTGCACAAAGGACAGGCTTTCAACCAGCTTCTGCCAGACACTAAAGTCCATGAAGAAATGCTCTGTGCCCTCAGTGAGGTCCCAGTGCTGCCTCTCATGCCTCAGACACAGAGCAATTCACACCCAAAGGCAAAGAAAACAGCCGTATCTCCAAAACCATGATACGCTCTGAGTTCAGAAAGAAGCCACCATCGCTGACCTCCGCAGCCTGCTGCCCGAGAACATGGTCCACTTCACTGTTATTTTGCTTTACATATCCTCAGTTCAACTTTGAGTCATAACAAAACAAAATGCAATGTGTTTGTCTAGCCACAAAGCTTTTCTCACTGAAAGCCTGGGGCTGACTGCTCCCTGATAGGAAGACAGAGTATTTGAGAGAGTTCTGAAGCAGCTGAGGTGAGTTCCTGGGAAAGTGCCAGATTAGGCAAGTCTGGGAGAAGATGCCTTTTCCCCTTTAAAGGTAAAAATAGACACCAGGATTTTTTTTTCCAAACTACCTCAAGAGTATCAAGGAACAGAGCCACACTTACCCAGGGAACAGATAATCTGTTTAATTTGTTTTCATGAATATATCCTCCTTAAAAAATCACGGGGCAACTATTAAGAACATTCATCCAGTAGTCAGTAGGGACAGGAAGGGGATGCTAGCTCTGTCTACCCTCCATCCCTGCAGGACTTCGCAACTGCAAATCTAGAATCTTGGGACAAACCATAGAGATTCGAGATTAAGGATGTGCAGACATCAAATTCAGCTTAAAGGGAGTAGATCAGTGATCCAGAAGTCATCTCTAATTTAGCTCAATTTCTGCTAAAAGTCCTAAAAATGCGAATGAGCATAAGCCAACTCGTTGATAGCATAAGAAAGAAAATGTGGCTTTGTTCCTCGTACTTTTTGGCATTGCCAGTTCCTTCACAGAACAAATGAGTGTTCCTGTCTGCCATTCTCCCTCCTGCCCTGTCCCTGCATGGGATTAGACACAAAAACTGCTACGACTAGGTTATGGCTATCAACTCACCCATCCCTCTCCTGAGAGAAAGTGAAGTTATAGGTTAAACCACTTCAAAGAATCATAACTTGTACTAAGTCTATATATAGTAGAAATTTACAGTTTAGAAGGAAAAAAAATTCTAAAAAGTGGGAGAGATGATCTATTTAGTGTACCCATTCATGACTTTTAAAAGTCATTTGCCTCTAGAGATATGGGTATGGGGTAGAATGCATATTTAGCATTCCACAGTGCAAGACTGGAGGTTTGATCTCTAGCAACACACAAGCATGAACATACACAAACACATGGAATCAAAAACAAAGGCTAATTTACCTTGTGGAGAGCAGGCAAGTCAAGAGGGTCCAGAATACAAAAATAGAAGTTAGAGTGCTTATTCTAGACATTGCCTCCTCCTGAAGTCAGAGGAGGCTGTGATCACAAACTCAGAACAAATTTCCAGTTGAGCCTTTGGACTGAACCTAGACAGAAAGGATGGGTGTGGGAAGAGATATAAGCTCCAAGGAAAGACCTCAGAACCAGCTCTTGACAGGACAGGAGGCAATGCATGCCTTGTGTGATGGATCACATAGTTGTAGGCTTATGCACCAATGGACATCATCTTCATTCTGGAGTGTAGTATCCCTTATCTCCCTGTAGTTTCTAATCCATTCAGCAGAATGGTGCTATTGAACTTGGTGCTAATCCTAGATGGTGGCTGAGATGACAGAAACATTAACCAGTAGTCATACAAATGGCTAAGTGCATACAGACTTCCAGATAAGTATCTTCTGCTTAGTGTGAGATGGTGTTGCTGGCCAATGCTAGTTTTATATGCTCCGAGATCAGGAACATAACTTTATATATTATGTGCTTTCAAACTCTTTTTCAAGCCACCAGTGGATATTATTCTGATCAAGTCCTGTGGAAAATAAAACACTGAGATTTTGATAAAATTCAATGTATACCAGAAACAGGAGAAAGTACATATTTGTTAAATCCAGGGAATTTATGTGTTAAGCAAACATTCTTGCATTCTGTCTTTATATACAAACATTGCTGGCCAATGACAGTCTCTGGTGAAATAGTAATTTTAGAGAAATGCTTACATTATTCTGTTAGTGATGTGAGTGGAGAAGTGGAGGAGAACCTGACTTTTTCTGATAAGAAAATTTACAGAAGGATTAATTTAGTAAGCCATATGAATTTAACTTAACCTGGTACTGTTATAACACAGGGTAAAGTGCATTACATCAGAGTCCTGGCTGTGACCAGGCTTACAAAACTCAGGAACAAACCTGGATTCCTACTGACCTCAGCAAACTAAATTAGGCCAGACTGCCCGATGCAAAAAATCAACCATGTCATTTGGGGCGCATGTGGTGGAGAACATCATAAGCCTGTGTAGAGTGTCTGGCCTGGTGCTCCATTCTAGGTTGCTCTCCAGTTTCTCAAGGACAGGAACTAGGCCTCTGATCATGCAGCGTGGACATCCCCTTCTACCATGGTCAGAAGGTCCTATGGCATGTGTCATTTGTGCTTGCTGTAGGAGTCAATGAGTCATTAGTCAGCTGCTCACCTGTGGGTTATCAGTGTCTCCATAGATCCTTGATGCTTGAGATGCTTGAAGGACCTGGAGTAGCAGAATGACTCTGACAGCAAGAACAGTGTCTTCACAGGGTCAAATATGAAGTGTTAGTTTATTTCATCCATGTCCTCCTTCATTGACACCTTGAAGGTGTTAGTAAGAAGTTCAGCAAGAGACACTGGATATACACTTACCATGAGCCAGAGAGGTCCTCCATAGGACATTGTGCTTAAATACATCCTGTTGGGTTTACATTCCTTTTCAAAGTGGTAGAATTAGCTCTTCTCCAAAAGTGTATAGGCTATTTAATTCTCAAACATCAAAACAGTATTATGACACTAGAAAACAAAATTCCTAGAAACTTTATAGTGAATTCATTCTTCAAGTCATGAGTTATGTTTTGTAATCAAGGATCACTTTCTTGTGTAGGAATAACTGTTTTGTCATAGGTTTTCACACACACACACACACACACACCTCCTTCTGGTCTCCTGAGACAGCCACGCAATGCTTTCAGAGAGCAGTATGTTTTGAACAATCTCCATTAAGGATCTGAAACACAGTTTGAAGGATTATATTATTTCATAATATAATTAGATAAATTCCTATATAGTTAGCTGAAGTCCTCCAGAAGCTACACATTGCTAAGCTACAGAATACAAGTCTTGGCTTTCTCCTTTCTCAGTTCAAAATGAAGCTCTGGGACAGCCTGTCTGGTGCTTAATCCACAGTGATCCACTTTCCCAGGGAAAGGCCACATGCCGTGAGCTTCCTGGTGCTACAACCTATCCACTATATTTAATGCTACTCTTGTTGCTAATTCAAGTAGTTTCTTTTTAATTCAAGCATTTTTATTTTAAGTTGTGTCACTAAAAATTATGTGGTGGGGAAAATGTACTTATATCTACCATTGCCCTTCAAAATGGTGATAAGACATACATGACTAACTCATTGTCTCTCCTGGGTTTCTGTGCTGCTTCACCAGCTGATTCCCCCCACTCCTTATGTACCTGATGAGTACCTCGGTATTAAAATCAGATTATAATCATAGCCTGTCTTTGTGTGACATCAATAAATGGCCAGACTCAATGATGTGTCCTTGTGATTCATTCACTCCTACTGTGAGACTTTATCACCCACCACAGTGTTGCCATGGAGTTTAGCAACTGGAAGAAGAGGATGCCTTGAATTCCTCCTACACTCCTCCCAGATTCTGTCCTCCTGGATTCCCAGACAACTACCTTACCCGATGAGTCATATCCCAGGTGAGTAGAACTGAAGTTTCTTCTCATGAATGTGCAACAACTGGGGGAAAAAAAAACCATGATAATCTACAGTCATGCCTAAAATACCTCACAATACTGAATCCAGTGTGGTCAGATCCTCAGCTGATAGCATGACTTCCTCTCTTTATATCCTAAGTGCAGACATGACTCTTAAAGTAACTCACCTCCAGAGCTTTTACAGAGGAAGCTAATTTTTTTCAAAGACAGTGCAGAGCCAAATTTTGGCAGCAAAGGTGAAATTTGTTGATATGGAGAAGGAAAATACTAGGCACAAGCATTAGAAAGGAGCCAGCTGGCCTGGGTAGGTGACCCCTAGAATTTCTGAGAATGTACTTAGAGTGGTAGGAAATACGGGTTTGGCCAACGTGGCATCGCAGGAAGTTATGGACAGCTCCCTGTTTGAACCTCAAAAAAACTATTCTGTGATCACCAGGGATCTCTTTCTTACCCTTCCAATTTATGTTCAAATGTCTCTGACCTGAGCAAGCCTACCCTGGCTCTGCTAGGAAGTTAGGCAGAGCTTAACTGCTTCTGCTCTTGCTGTGTTCTGTACATTTTCCACTCTTAATCAAGACATTTTGTTCCCCAGGAGACATGTGGCAATGTCTGGAATGTTTTCGGTTATCACAAGTAGGAGCAGAGGAATGCTACCATCATCTAATCAGTGGAGGCAAACCATGCAGCTGGGCATTCTTCAAGATGGCTACTACCCTTTTTGTCTGGCTCAAAATATCGATTGTTCTGAAATTGGGAAAAAAAAAAAACTGCACTAAAACAGTTACCACCTTGGAGTGAGTAACAGGGCTTAGAGTTAAATAAAAATGAGCTTACTCTAAAATTTAGACCCCAGGAAAGGACTGAAAAGATAGATCAAAAAGACCTCAAGAGAGACAAAGAATTGCAAATGGATTTGAAGTACATTGGGTTGATGGAAAGCATATGGGTAGTGCAAATTGGAATCAGAGGTTTATATACTAAGAAAAGGAATTTGGGAAGGGCAAGAGGTGGGAGGGAGGAAGCTGGGAGAGGGGAGAGATAGGAAGTGCATCTAGGAGGAGTTAAGGGGGAGGAGTCAGGCATGGCTATAATCAAAATACATTGTGTACATGTTTGAAATTCTCAAAACAATTAGTAAAAATATATTTTTTTTTAAAAATCTTGACACTGAACTGTGATCATTCGCTAGCCCCCAGACCTCATGGGCCAGTCTAGGAACTGAGGTATCTCAGTTTTAAACTCAAAGCAATAAACTAAAAAGCAAAAACATGGAACAGTGATACGCTAAGGGTTTGAATTAATCATCCTCTGCCAACCGAGGTCTCTAATCAAACAGAAAGTACACATGATTAGTCAGATCAAAATACCAGCTTTACTAATGGGGACATTGGCTTGAAGAGTATGTGTGGGGTGCTGATGGAAGAAGGTTTTCTGCCTTTCGTATTTCCAGCCTCCACAGTAAGCAGCAGGATAGCTGCAGAAAAAGGTTTCTCCGCAGAGTCTCTGGGCTGAGAAGGGCAGTTGGAAAAAGAGAGGGAAGTGGAGCACATGGCTCATTAACCTCCACCAACAGATACCTCTCTTGTTTCTGAGTCTAGTCCCCTGGCTGACACATAGTATGTACTTTATCAAAATATAGCAGGGGTACATAAAGACAGAGAAGACAGTAGATTACAGGCAAAACAAAAGCAGAGAGGTAGAGTGCTGGAGAGAGAGGGGATTAAGCAGGGAGTGTTGTGCAAGAATGGGGGAAATCAGGGCTGAGGGGAAAGGCCAATTTAAAGGAAAGGTGTATAGAAGCAATATGGAAGCCTACTACCTCACACGACAATGAAAACGTACATACTAGAGCTATCATAGAATACATATGATATGAAGGGAGAGTGGGCTCGGGAGTGAGGTATTGAACAGAGTCAGGGTAGAGAAGGGAGTCGTGGGTGAGATAACTAAAACCAAAGATGCATTAAAAAAGCCTATTGAAATCCCCCAGTTAGCAACCTCATTCCAAAAGATAACTATAAACTGGAATTCAAACAAAATTACCGTCTGTGCATGGACAAGGATAAGGAAGGTAAGGATTATAAAATGAAAATCTCGTGGGTAGGTTTAGGGTTAGGGACGATGGTCAGGATAAGGTTCAGGGTCAGGGTTAGGATTTGGGGGCGATGGTTCAGGTTAAGGTTAGGGTTAAGGATGACGGTTAGGGTCAGGGTCAAGTTCAGGAATGATGGGCTAGAGTTAGGGTTAGGGACAATAGCGCACATCTGCAGTGCCAGCTCTATGGAGCCTGAGGCAGGAAGATTCCCGATTTCCAAGCAAGCCTAGACGACAGTGTGAGATCCTGGGTTTCATTGTTTGTTCTTGTTGTTTTAAGACAAAACAAACAAGTAACTGCATCCCAACCGCTGCATTTCCTAGTATAACCAAGTCTTAGAGTGATTCCTAGGAGTCTAAGGCAGTACAAGGACGAGCCCCCCGCACCCGAGTCACTCTGTTTGGCACAACTCCAGGTTGCTGGGAGCTTACTGCTTGCTCTAAAGACCAGTTGGGATCCATGACCCTTTCCTAGAGTATTTACTAAAAACTCACAAGTATAACGTCTTCCTTTTGTCTTGAGAACAATAGCGATCTCCTATAGCCCAGAAGTCTCAAGGACCTGAAAGTCTTTTCTTTTAAATGTAATCATCTGGAAGGATAGAGCGCATGTCTTTCAGTGCCCGAGTGAGAGTACGCATCTGAATTTCATAAATGCCAGCACACACTCACACACACTCACACACACACACACACACACACACACACACACACACACACACACGGCAATTTGAAGGCACAAGCCTCCCACCTGCTTTTTGTATTATTTTTCACTCTCTTAATTCTTGCCCACATATCCCGCGCTCTTCCTACTACAACACTTTCCTTCTTAAAAACATCCAGTAAATTCTACTGAATGCAGACCGCAATGGGGTCTCTCCTCTATTGCAACACTCTTTAAAAACTGTTTCTTCATTTTTTGTTAGTGGCCAACTTTGCTTATCTCTGCTAATGTCTGATTTTCCGGAATCTCCAGTGGTTTGAGCTCCTGCCAACTGGAATCATGTGCAGGTTCTTTTACTTACACATTCTGATACTTGAACTGGAACCGTCAACTAGATCGCTTACCCATGGCTTCTACGTGGGCTCTCTTCTGGTGCAGCCTCATGTAGACCTTCAGAAAATTACCCAGTGGCACATGGCTCCTATGATAGTCATAGTCTTGATTACAAAACTGGACCTGACTATTCATGGGCTGTACCCAGGTGGCTACCTAGAAGAGATAAGTTGTTCTCCTGCCAACAAAAGCTGACATTTCTCATTTAAAATCAGTGTTAAGTCTCAACAGGAAAAGAAGCCCTTGTGAGAAAGAATTAGAGTCATTAACAATGGCAGTGCTGATCATCTAATAAGAAGGGGCTCCTCTCTGCAACTTGGTGGGGACAGCTGTGAATCAAGTCCATAGTTGAAGCAGTGGGGACTAGCAAAGAACAGAGGCTACATAGTATGACAATTTGTCTTCAGCTGATTGTCTATCATCTGTTTTGGATTACAGACAATGCATGAGGTGATGAATCATGAGATTAACTCCCCTTAGCCCATGTGGATTGGGAAACAGATGTGTCATATATCCCAAGAAATCAGTAGCTCTTTCATTACAATACTTTGCAAACTACTGATGATCATAACATTAAGAAAATGCTCCTGCATTTCTCTGGTGATTGTTTCAATGGGCACTGATCCTAAGCATAGGAGGGGTCCTGAAGTAAGATGTTGAGCACATTAATACTTCTCTCTCCACTTTTTTTTTATGTGTTATGTTTGGTGGTACTGGGAATCAAACCTAGGGTCTTACACATGCTAAGCACATATTCCCATATTATTTTTGAGTGCTGTGGTACAACCATGGACTCCTTTCCTTCTTCTAACGCTGCAAGAAAGAAGGGTTACCTTTAAACTAAATTCTCAGATTCCTGGGAACAGAGAAATCTGAAATGAAGCTGATATAATTGTATGCCTACCTTGTGAGGATTTTATTTCCTTAATTAAATATCAAATTTAAACCCTGCAATTTATTTGTGGAACATAGTCCTTGCTTACATTTATATATTTTTATAGCAGAATTCCATGATCCAGCTTCACCTCAAGATCATTTGGTAGGTTATTCCTTGTGGCAGCTGATGTCTCAAGTAGGAAAGGATATTAATCAAAGTCAAGTAAAATGGAACTTGAGAGAAGGAGAGGCACAATTTTCATAAGTGACTAGGGCAGACAAAAGGGAAGTTCAAGGGGAGAATGCAGGTGTCACACTTAGCCATAAGAAAGCAGACTGTGTGTGATGGAGGATGTGGTTGTGGTAATGGTAGCAGTGGTCGTGTGTTAAGAGTGAGCTTGGGGATCAAAGTACCAGAGATATGTAAGAGTATTGTTCTAGGGTCCTGCTGTGTCCAGCCACCCACAAGAGACTGAGGACACAGCAGCTTCATATCTGAGTGGATTAGAATGGGTACTTCTGCCCTGTGCCTGCAATAGCTTGAGTCCTACTCTTATCTCTGCAGATCCGGCTTCTTCACCCTAGGGAGTCAAGGAAGGAATGTTCCAGCCTATTCTGAGGCTGCTCACTGTGCTTCCAGGAGGTTTATATCCTCCTGCCTATTTTGAGCCATAAACAACGTTTGCTCCAAGCTGCTCTGGCACTTGTGAAGCTAAGGGTAAGAGGATATGGAAGGTGCTAGAGATTCAAACGTCATAAAATAACCTAGGTCCCCGGCCTTGCCACTATTCCTGTCCAGCATCCCCAAAGTGTGCTTGTGATTGACAGGCTGAACAAACCAACCCTGCCCATGAGAACCTGGTGGACAGGCTCAGGAATCGTCTGTAATCTAGATTCAGCTGCATGATGGAAGCTCACCTAGCTGAGCTCCGTAGAGAGTTCATTACCCTTCATGCCTTTCTAATTCATAATTTACTACTTCCAGAACCATATAACATGGTGTGTTAGGTTCTGTAGAGGAATGAACCAACCCATAGAATTAATATAAACTAAAAATGGAATTATTAGATTGGTTTATACAGTATGATTTGGATAGTACAACAATGACTGTTTTCACACTGGAGAGGCTGAGACCCAATAGCAGCTGAGCCCACGAGGCTGATGCCTCTGCAGGTCCAATCTGCTGTTGGAGGTTTGGCAGAGTCCTAGAGAGCCACAGGTCTTCTTCAGTCCACCTTGGAAGCCTGAGTAATCTGGGTTCCGATGTCAGTGAAAAACAACAGCGTAATGGTGGCAGCAGCAACAGGGTAGATAAAGTTACAAACAGGGTAGAACTCACCAATGAGAACCAAAGGCAAACAGGTAAAATGCAAACTCTTCCCCCCTTGATCTCTTCACAGTTGAGCCACCGGTGCAAGGTGCTGCTCACATTTAGGGTGAGTTTTCACACTTTAAAGAACCTAATCAAGAAAATCCCTCACAGGTATGTCCAGACATTTATCTCTTAAAGTTGATTTCAGCTCCAGGCAAATAGGCAACCAAAAGCAGTCATCACATTGGGGCAGAACGAGAGGAAGGAATACAGATATCCAGGAATCTGGTGTGACAGGCTTCTCAGACACTTTCTCCAGTTTCCTCAGACCCAGTTCCCCACACTGCACTTGCAGGCTGTAGGCCACACCCTTCTCTAGCCTGGGGAGCCAAGGGTGTATACCCCGCCGGGGTCAGGTTCTTGTGTATTCAGTTGATTGTGAAGCTCTTACTAGACCATAGATATTTATATTTCTGTATTCCTGACATGCCAGTCCTTCTAAAATAGGTGCAGAAGTTCTGTTGCTTCAGTCTGGTTTCAGGACCACACATTCCAGTGAAGATCATGAGAACTTCCAACTACAAGCGGAGATTCTTATAGGAGAGGAGAGCTGTCTTCAAATAGGATCTAGGCTCATCTTGAATGTGAAATGATGCCTCAGTCAACATGGTGTGCTTCAGAAGGCCATCCAGGAAGACAGGCTATAAAACCATGGCTGGGACTGGCTGTGATGAGATCAGCAAAAAATAACCAAACTTGACATGTGTTCTCAACCTACCACATGGCCCTCAGCCTCCATTCCTGTCTACCAGCTCTGCCCACTGCCAAGAATGTGACTCACAGAAGCGAAAGATGTGGGTCAAGGCCATATATGGGTAAAGCCTATTTCAAAGCACTAATTATCTTTCCTTTGTACTCAAAGAAGCTTATTCTCATTCTGACTATAGGTCATCCTGAATAATTTACCAACTGTGGGGAGTTCACAAATACTTTCACATTCACTGTAGGAAGCCAAGCTCAGTCACTAACTCCTTATTAAGCCATCAAGCATGATGTGCACAGTTGAGGATTAAAATACAGTAGTTTCGTTGTGTCTTCTCTTCATCTAAAGGGTTGCCAGGAATGGGATGCCAAGGATGCAGTCAGAACCAGGGGCCAAGGGCATCTGTTATCTAGGTCTTTATGGATAAGATTGTGCTGACAATATTCAGCTCCCATGGGAGCCTCTTTATTCCTATACAAACTGGTAGCCCCCTTGCATATATATTGCAGCTATTAGCTTAGTATTTTTATGAGACTCCTGACTGTGAGAATGCATGTGTCTCTGACTCTTGTGCCTGCACCTGAGACTCTTTTCCTCCTGTCGGGTTGCCACATCCAACTTTAATATGATAGTCTTTGATTCATCTTATTATATTTTATTTAGTCATGTTTGGTTGTTATCTCTTAGAAGCCTGTTCTTTCTCATGAGAGACAGAAAGGGAGTGAATCCAGAGGGAAGGGAGGAGGAGAAGAACTGGAAAGAGTAGAGGAAGGGGAAGCTATAATCGGGATATATTATATGAGAAAAGAATCTATTTTCAATAAAAGAGGAAAATCAAACAATGAAAAGGATAAATAAAGGGCCTGCTGAAGATTCTTGGCCTGCTGTCACTCAGCTGACATAGGCCCCTGGCTCCTCCAGAGCTGTGCTGTTCACCCAGTGTCTCTGGTCAACGCTCTCTGTCATCTCGAGTATCAAAAACTAATAACACTGTCACTCTCTCACACTGATCAATACTTTTAGCTTCTGGTCCAGTCTTCATTCTATGGATACAAACAGAGACAAACTAAATGAAAACAAAACAAGATGGTCTGTTTATTTTCATTTTGGCTTTCTGCAGCCTAGGCTCACGGGATTTCCTGGGTAGTTTACTCTACACAAGGGTCTGGTCTCCTGGCCAAGTGGTTGGAGACTGTGGGTCAAGGAACATTGTCTGGCCGTTGCCCTTTTTGTGTGCTTAGTCTCTTTTTCATAATCGGTTCTAAAATTTTCCCAAGGAAAATTTAAATGATGCAAACTTCCAGTCCCCTGTTCTCAGAGTTGAAATTGCATAAGTTACATGGGCAGACTTGTATAAGTTGTGGGGCCTTTGTGCCCAAGATCCAGTGATTGTAACTCCAAATGTCTAGAAAACACCTCAGACAAGAAATGCTGCTGCAGATGTTTTAAGGATCACAGAGAGGTTCTCAACTCCCAAATTCTTGACCCAGAACTTCTCAGAAGTCTGCAATAGAACAAAGACATTGTAGTTTTAGAAAATACTGTTGTCGAAAAAGAAAGCTGGGTGGGGTTGATCATACTCGAATTCCTAGTACTGGGGAAGCTAATCCAGGAGGATGTTAAGCCAATTTCAGCTACATAGTGAGTTTGAGGTCAGTCTGGTTTGTTTGAGATCCTGTCTTGTAAAGGGGAGAGGGCACTTTGTGTAAGAGTACTTGCCACCAAGCTTGATGAGCTGAGTTTGATCCCTGAAACCCACAGGATAGAAAAAGAAAACTAATTCCTGCAAGTTGTCCTCTAACCTCTACACATGTACCATGGCACATAATCCCCTTTCACATACATGCGTTAGTATTAGTTAACAATAGAGTTATTATTAGCAATTAATATTGGAATAAGAGAACTTGTATATGATTTGGCCAGGATTCTGAAGGAAAGTGGGAGTATCTGGCAAATCGCTACCATTGTGAATTTGGTTATTGTTATTTGGTAAATTCTGACATTGTGGAAAGACACAGATGTGTTTGTCTGTATTTCTGACACAGCAAAAACAAACATGTAGACCAACCTGCAGTTTTGGCTATTTTGACATTCAATGGCAGCTGCTATTGACAGTTTGTATGCATTATTTTGGCTCCAGAACTATAGCTGGTAAGTGACACAGAAAGAAAAACTGAGACATTAGATCCAGCTGCTCTGTGACTTCAAGATCACCTGCTTCTATTTGCATTCCACTCTAGAGAGTTAACTGACCTGTAAGTTAAAGCCACACTCCCACCAGTAGGTGTGTGCCTGATATTCATATAGTGAACCACACAAGGAAGGAAAAGTGTCCAAAATAAATTTAGGGCAACAGCAGAGAAACACCTGAAAGCACTATTCCAGCCTTTTGAGAAATTTTAAGAATACCCTGCCTTCTTTGTTCCCAAAGCTCATCTCTACCTTTACTTCACTCACCTAAGATGACCATCATCAAAGCCCATTTATTGGAAAGGGTCAAATGTGAGTTGCCTACACATTGTGTGGGAGAGGTTCAGCTGCTAAAACTCTCAGGGAAGTAAAGGCGAAAAGAAGAGAAGTAACATGTATCAAATCCTTCCTCCAGTGTATGGGTGCTTGCATGATAAACATTTTTTCTTGATTATGCCCTAAAGCTTTGTCAAACAAAGTCAATTGAACATTATGAAGTAGCTACTTTCAAAAAGAAAAAGAAAATCATCCTGCATATTGATAATTTTATATGGCAGAATCTAATATTTCAGGCACTAAGAAATAGATGATTATCTTATATTGGGAACATATACTAAGCAGTTTTTCATCACTACCCTCAAATCCTTGAGGCAAGATGCTGAGGTGTGTGGGTGACTCTAGTGATCTTCTTTCTTCTTTTAAAACCACCAGACAGAACATATGCTGATGGCTGTCTCTAATCCTAGTCAGCATCAAATCCTTCTAAACACCACAGTCAGATTAAGTTTTCACCTTCTTCATGCATCACAACAGGGACTATTTCAACACATGAATCCTTGAGGATCATATTTTAACTATATCCAAACTGTAACTGAAGGTGAGGGACAGAGATTGTCCAAAATCCAAAAGGCACAATCAAATAGTGGCCCTGAACACAGAGAGCAGGTTAGTAAGTTATGTAAACAGTTCTTAGTTAGTGATAAATTGACCATTACAAGTCCTGTTCCCTCTCCCAAGAAGGCTTTATACCTAGACATACACATGGCGTCTTCTCTTAGCTCCTTCTGATCTTCATCTCCTCTGATTTTATCACCATCTCACCGTTGCAGTGAGGTCTCTGTCACTACCTTACTTAAAACTGTGAGTTTGGCCAATCCTGGAGGATGCTTTAAGCTGTTCCCGATGTATTTCTTCATGGCATTTATTCTTATCTGCTTATCAGCTCTTTCCACTGGAACAGAGACTCTGAATGCCAATGGTATTTCTCTCTCCCGTATCCTCAGGGCATAGAAGGCTTCCTAGCATATAATAAAAACTCTTGAATTAATTAACAGATGAACAGCTGGTGAAAAATTGAGGTCTTCCTCTCAGTTGGTATTGAATCAGTGGGGTCTGATGTGAACAGAGAGGCATAGAACAGCAGCGATGGGCTTCTCAATGAAGTGATCGTCATTGTCAGTTCAGATGAATGGAACCTGCGATCACGTCCTGAGTACAACTATGACTGTATCTAATCTTAGTCAGCATCCAAGCCCTTCTAAACACCTCAGCTATCCTCCTCAGTTCTCTGTGAGGAGGTCAGAGTTTCCAGCAGCCTTCAGAGAAGGGAAGATGTAACTGCCGAGAAGTTGTGACCACATAGCTATTTAACAGGAGAATGCTCTGAGTGGCCAACTGGAACCATGTGACAGGGAAGGAAGTTCTGTACTGACTTATGACTTGAGGAAGCTAATCTCTGTTGGGACATCAATGTGGAAGGTGATCAAATGCCTTTTCCACTGATATTCTCTGGCCCGGTCATTCTGTTGAAGTCCTATTTTTGTTGCTGGTGATGAAGGCTTGTACACAAGCCTATTGTCGAAACATATCCCTTTTGATTTTGTCTGATCAATATCCAGTGGGATGCTCCATTTCTACTGGTCCACAGCCTGTTTAGATGATTCATTTCAAGCCCAGGTGCCAGCACCCATGCCCACGCTGTACAATTCCAAAGGAAAGTCTAGGGAGCAAATACAAATGGATGCAATTACCTGTTGTCTACGCGTGTGCTGAGGTATCATGCGGATCTCCTGAAATGAATCACTTTACATTTGTAGTTTTGAGTACTTCTCACGGTACTCTCCCACTCTGTACTAGAAAGAAGAGAAAACACGATGACTTTGGCATCCAGCCATATGATGTACAGGCTAACAGCTGCTTTGGAGCTACAAAAAGAGGGAAAGTAAAAAGAAAAAATCTTGCTCGCTTTCGTGTTTGGAAGCTGGTCTTAGTTTTTGTACACATTCATGTGTGTGTGTTTACACATGTCTGCAGGTGCACATGCATTTGTATGTGTGTGTACATGCGAGCATGTGTGTATAGAGGACAAAAGAGAAATGTCACCTTTCCCTCGATCATGATCTCCACCTTATTTTTGAGACAGGGTCTTTCACTAATCTTGGGGTTTGCTGATTCAGCTAGACTGACCAGAATGGCTAGCCAGCGAGACCCTATAGTGGGGCTCAAACTCAGTTTCTCCCGTGCATAATAAAGACTTCACTTAAATAAGCTAGCCATCTATCTAGCCCCTGAGCTGAAATTTTATATAACAAACTATGACACACCGAGTGTCATAAAACAGCACATTTGTTTTCTTACGGTGCTATAGGTCTTACTGGATTAGAATCAATGTACCAACAATATACCAGTGTTTCTCTAGGAGGCTCTACATGGGAGTCTCCACCCTTTCTTACCACTGTTAGAGGCTGCCTCCACTTCTTGGCTGAGGACTCCTTTCTCACATCCTTAGTGTGATTCTGTTTGGCCTCTCTCTTGGACCTTACATGTAACAACCTTTTTAATGAGCTCACCCAGATTAACCGGGGTAATCCCCTTGTCTTAGTGTCAGCCAATTATTAGCTGCAATCTAACAGTAATCTAACATATTCACCAACTGTTATAAGTGTTAGAACATAGATGTTTCTAAGAGGCCAATATAGTACAGTTAGTATAGCATCGTACAGTATAGTATAGTATCGTATAGTATAGCCAATATTGTATAGTATAGGTTAGCATAAAAGTGACATTACAAAGACCCTTTCCACCCTTTCAAAAGAGGATTTCAATTTAGCCTAAGGACAGCTGAGACAAGTGAGAGACATAATTGTGCAATGATTCCTGCTAAAGGGCTGTAGTCTTTTCTTCTGTAGTTTGGTGCATGAACTGAGTACGACCCAATGGAACTTTCAGCTTGGGCCTGATGTTAGCTCCTGAAGGAAGTCCTGTCTAAAAGGCAGAATGGGTATTGTAGGTGCAATGCCTGTAGCTCAGTGCTCAGAACCCTTCCTTATCGAAGTCTAGATGTAGCATTTCAAGAGTCAACAGTGACAATCCCTCACCTTCAGCCAGCTCTCATCACCTCTCCCGCAGCATGGATCCAAGGTGAATTGGGAGAGTTTGTGAGGAAGTCAGAGAGCTTCCTTCCTGGGTGGGTGGGTCTTCTGTTATTGTAACAAATGTCTGAGATTATCAAATTAATAAAGAAAATGGTCTAGTTTGGCTCACAGATTTGGAGGTTCAAACTCATGGTCTGTTAACCCCATTGCTTTAGCAAATAGTTTGGCAATACCTCATGGTAGGAGTTTCTGATGGAGGGAGCCCTTACTTCAACTGTGGCTAAGAAGCAAAAGGAGAGAGCCAAAGAGATTGCTAATACTATTCCATAACCTCTTTCTAAGGCATGCCCTTAGTGGCCTAGATTGCTGTCATTTAAAGGCTCCAACGCTGATCTGCACTAAAGACAAACATTTAGCCCACAGGCTGTAGGTGACAGTCCGGATCCAAACCACATTACATATCTTCGTGGGACTCTCAATTGTTATCTAGGCTTCCTTCTGCACCTTGCTTTTGCAGATGCAGCTTTGGTTTGCTGTTCCTAACCCAGGCTGCATTTGGTGAGGTGCTTGAAGAAATGTACCCACCCCTCTCTATCTGCTTTAATATAGGGAGGCAATTTTCCAGATCTTTAAAAATCTTATTTATTTAAGTCACAAGAATAAGCTAAAGTATTAAAGGGATATGTTATTCTCTTCTCAGTGAGCACTTCACTTTGAAGGAGGAACTTTCTAGAAATAAAGCCTAATTAGAAGCCAAGCCTGTCTTCTGAATGACAAATTCAGGAAGCTGGAAAGCTAAAAGTGTCTCTTTTTTCCATTTTTTTTTTTTTTTGTTAATTAGCCTCATTGTTTTGCTAGCTACAATTACACATTGCAGATAGAGTTATTCCATCTTTTCAGAGCAAATGGCAGTCTTTTGAATATTTTCCTTTTATCTCTGGCTTAAAAGTTATAAGATTCCTATTCCTATTAATCATCAGTAAAGTTTTCATTCTCAAGAAACTACTTATCCCTCAAGCTAGGAGTTGTGATCCTACCCTTGGTCCTTTGTGTTTGCTCACATATTCCATTGGTTCTGAATGACCTCAGCCACCTCTATTCACTCTAACTACTGCGCCATTGTCTACCCCCTCCTCATTTTGCCTGGGCCAGTTTCCATTGCTCAGTGACCATTAGCTATTTCCACACTGGAATTCCAGGGAAGGAAAGAACAGTAGCTATATTGGGCCAAAAGTTAAGTTCCCAAACTCTGGTATTCTTGATTGTTTTCAGTAATTGTGAGCCATTACCAGCCTTTTAGAAGTATTGCTTTTAAATTAGCTCACATGTGCACAGCCTGTAGCATTGCTCTGTCAGTCCAAAGTGCATATTATAAACCAATGCAACCCACAAGTGACAGCTGACAGTCTGCAGCTCTGTGAACGACAGAACGGCTGTAAGACTGCCCTCTCATATGTATGAGCATTTGGCTATAAAGGAGCTGGGCAAAGTCTAATGCCTTCTCTCATCCTGGCTTAGCAGAGGCTACACTGCCCTTACCAGAGCAGCTCAGTTTCTCTCATCTGAGCATTGTCATCAGCACCATGAGCCCAGATGTATGGTCCAAGCATCTCTATATTCCAGGCATAAGCTTCCTCTGTCCTCACCATTTATTGGGACACAGCTTTCAGGCGTTTGCTCTTCCCTGTCTCTTCTATGACTTGTGTGACATTTGGCTTTCAGACTAACTTCCAACCCCAGAAGGATTTAAAAATCTTAGAACATACTGACTACCGACAAGCTACAAGAGCTAATAGATACTTCGGTGTTCGTCCGGATAATAAAAGGAATGTGAGCATTTTCAGAATCAAAGTGGAGTCATGTGTGTCAGTCCTCACAAAGAAAAGTAAACAAAGCAGGGGATTATGAGGAAGGCTCTTCTGCACATTGCCTGATAATACCCATCACAAGACTCTTCTAAAACCACAAGCTTACATGAAGGTCATCTCAACCTGTACAAAAAGTATTTCGACAGAGACATCTGCCCACCAGCTGTCCAACTTTTAACTGACTCTACTCTCTGTATTACATTGTAGCTTTGTGGGCAAAGCTATTGTTTCAAAATATCTCCTGCAGTCCTCCTCATTTTAATCTTCAAAATGTTCCTATTAGCTGAGAATAGTGGCTGACATCTGTAATCCGGCCCTTAAAAGTCTGAGCTGGGAAGACTGTTTGTAAACTCCAGGCCTGTGTGAATACAG
Organism: Cricetomys ansorgei; assembly: GCA_026225945.1. Taxonomy (NCBI): domain Eukaryota; kingdom Metazoa; phylum Chordata; class Mammalia; order Rodentia; family Nesomyidae; genus Cricetomys; species Cricetomys ansorgei. Next base: position 6,690,186 of record JAMJFZ010000107.1, read on the forward strand.
AGTAAGACACCGTCTCAAAAAACAAAGAACAAAAACAAACAAACAAAAAAGCAAAATAGGGCTGGGTTTGATGACACACACTTTTAATTTCAGCACTCAGGAGTTAGAGGCAGGCAAATCTCTGTGAGTTCAAGTGCAGCCCAGTCTACACACTGAGTTCAGAGCTAGCTAAATGAGACCCTATTTTAACAAACTTCTCCTTGTGTGACCACAGTTTACTATGGGACAGATATTTCTGTTCAGTGCTCTGCTTTTCCAAAATGCCAACAGCCTTTAGGGGTGCTTGTTTGTTTATTGTTTGTAGTATCAAAACAGTGCCAAGTTCTTCTCAGCCTGATCAATATGTTCTTCTATTCTTATTCTAAATAATCGCCATTCCATAATTTTGCCACTCGGGGTCTGGAAGATGTTTACATTGGCCTTTAAGAGATGAGGATCTGGCCATGAATGACTGAGGGTGAGATTATGTGGGTAGAGGCTGGAGGAAGCAGTGAGTAGGAATGAGTAAGGGGAGGCTTTTCCCAATAACATTTGGTGCCCAAATCAAAGTACCTTGTTTGGAATTCCACTTCTGTCCCTTGTTCTTCTGTGGTCTTAAAGGCTCTGTGCTTCTGTTTCATCTTCAAAGTGGATATGTCCTACCTTATGGCTATTGTACCTATGGTGACAGTATGAAATAATAAAAGCTGAGGTTTACTGAACACTAGTTGATACTATTATTTTATTCTGGGTTACAAGCTAATCTCCAGGGAAAGAGGACCCTGAACTGCAACACCCTCTTCCAATTAGAGCATCCCCTCTTTGTTGTTGCTGTGACTTCCCTTATACTAGGCTCTCTCTGTATGTATATTTATACCAGAAAACAACCAAGAATAATCAGATACAACACTAGAAAGGAAGCCACTTAGGAAAGCTATCAGATGTTAGTTCCCTTCCCCAGGATGTCGATTATACCTGAAGAGCTTGGGCACAAATGCAGGTTGTAGGGCTGGGTTTAAAGTAACTTGTTCTAAAAAAAAACATTCATCTGGCCAGGACCTGGTGGCATATACCTTTAATCCCAGCACTTGGGAGACAAAGGCAGGTGTATCTATGTGAGTTTGAAGCCTATCTGGTCTACAGAGTTACAGAGTGAGTTCCAGGACAGAGGACACCCAAAGTTACAACAAAGAAATCTTGACTGGAAAAAAAAAAAAAAAAAAAAAAAAAAAAAGGAAAAGAAAAGAAAGAAAGAAAAAAGAAAATAATCATGATCGACCAGAATTGTAAGTACGAAATGAGGCAGAGGCTGAGGCTGTCGCTCAGCACGGAAGTGCTTTCCCAGCATGCATAAGACTTTGTGTTAAAGCCGCACACCACAAAGGGAAATAAAACAGGAGTGAGTGGGCATGTTGCTGAGATGCCACCAGAGAAATGGCTCCTAAGCATGATGTGTTCCCGTGCTCTCAGGTCCATGCAGAGGACCGCTGTGAAGAACTCTAATTCTTGTTCCAATTTTACAGAGTCTGGGTTCCACCAGCGTTGGGACAATCCTCACTATGGTATAAGCTCAATGGCTGGGCAGCTCCCAGAGAGCTTTGCCTGCCCTCTTGGGAGACTCAGTCTTCATGGGGAGAAGAGCCCCAGGGGATGATGGGTTAGGTTCACTCTATTGGATGAAGCTCCCCTGGCGTCACCACCTTCTCCAAAGAAAGAGGCCAAGGCCCAAGATACAATGCAACCCACAGCTCCTGTGCTCTGTTACCCTCAGCAGACCAACCTCATTGACCTTCAGTTTCTTTACATGGGTCTGACAACATCGACTTCTTCACACTGCTGTCAGGAGTAAGCACAAGCATCGAACTCTAATGCTTTACGTGAAATTTAGTTTACACTCTCCTCAGCAGGCCCTGTCTGTCTGCAGGTGAGAAATGATGGTGAGCCAAATGGGTATCTGGGAAAAGGAGCCATCATTGCATAGTTTCCCTCGTGCAGCCAACGCAGCTGCACATCCTGGAATTTCTATCCATCCCGATGCAACGTTTTGATTACCCCGACGAGTCTGCATTCATCATGGGCCTGAGACTAATTCATTCCAATCTTTCCTCCCCAATTACATTGTCCTCACTGTGATTAGGTAGAAGGATAACCACGACTTGAAGAGCTGGGACTGTCCAGACAGAGTCTGAAGGGCGGTCCCTGCAGCACTACCCACCGGGATCCCGAAAAAGGTTGAGGTTATCTACCGCATCCCAGAGCTCTGCATTAGTGGTCTTGCAAGTGCCTGATGCTCAATAAACTTTAAGAAACACTGGCTTTGCCTGACATGGTGGCGCATGCCTACAATCCCAACGTGCGGGAGGCTAAAGCAGTAGAGTGACATTCTATCTCAACCCAGCCTCCACGGGATGGGAGGGGCCGACTCTAAAGATTGCCTAGTGGAAAAAAATGATGTCCTTCTTTCCTTGGAGGATGACTTTTAAACTTCAAGGGAAAAAAATACAATAGATAGGATAAGTCACCTTGAGGCTTCACCCTGTACTGAGGCGCTGCTGGCAGCAGATAGGTGCTGGTAGAGGGAGAGTTATTCTTTATTGAGGATGTGGCCACTGGTTGGTCTGCCGTGCTTCATTGGCTGGCTCCACGAGCATGTGCGTATAAGCAGTTGCATGTGGACTTAGCCTGTTACCAAATGAATAAATAAATAAAGACACGAAGGTGGGAGGGGCGTGATGGGGATATGGGGGGGGGTTGAAGGGGAAAATAGGAGTAGATATGGTCATATTTCATCATGTGCATGTGTAAAGTCCTCAAAATAAAGAAAAAAATTAAAAAAATAAATGTCGATTAGAGGCTAGAGCCTAGAAGCTGGAAAGCAATTCTTAATTCTAGTTCTAAAAAGGCAATGATTCAATGGCTTAGGTAAGAGGCTGTGCTCTGACTGTAAACGTTTGCCTAGAAAAAAAATGAGCATTAACGACTACTAGGAAATGTTAGACACAGGAAATTCAAATGTACTCATAAAAGGAAAAAGAGATGTTTCACTGTAGAACTGGTGAGCCACAGTTATTTGTATTTATTTCCCAAGTAAGGGGTTGTTGTTATTGTTGGTGGTAGTGTTTCTTCTCTTGTTGTTACTATTACTATTATTATTATTATTATTATTATTATTATTATTATTCTCCTTCATCTTATGTGGGTAGAAGAAATCATGGAGGGACCTTGTTAAAATGTATTTTTTAAAAATTCTCTTCCAGACATTAATTTGTTATGTCAGGGATCAGCCTAGAATTTGAACAAGAATGTAAGGTGATTTAGAACTGTTATTTTGCTCCTCTTATGAATCTTAATGTAAATATCTGATATGCAGAGGTCTTAGGTGACCTCCCTGAAAGGGTCCCAGAGGGGTCGTGACCCACAGGTTGACAACTGCTGCTTTAAGAGGAGTCTGAGCTTTGTCCAGCCACCCCCCTCCCTTTCTCCACTACAAGAAAAACCCATTGCTTCTTTAATCTTTCCAACTGAATTCATAGTCAGTGACCAATTTGATACTACGTTCTTTTCCACAGCAATGGCCGAAGCAAAGATTTAACTTTCCAGGTTGGAATTTTGGAAATTTGTTATTTATTAAGAGATCTTTAATGGCAAATTAACTTAGAGTGACCCTCTGACCCATGATATGAAGACAAATGAATACATCAAATGTGTGCAGTGGTGCATTGAAATTTAGCATCCTGGAAGCCGAGCACAGTATCACATGCTTGGATTTCCTGCTACTTGGGAGACTAAAGTGGGAGGTTTGCACCAAAGCCAGCCTGCACAACATAATAAGACCTTGTCAAAACTTCATGTCCTGGATGTTTGAGTAAAGAACAACAGAGTAAACGAGGCTACGGGCATTTGTGCTCACTGTTCACCTGTACTTAGTATTACTATTGATATTGGCAACTGCTGGGTTTGGTAGGCACCTCTGGAGGAGTTCCAGATTCTTGTGTCCCTGAACAAGGAATTGGCCTAAGACATTGGGTAGAAGCAGAAAAAGAAGCCAGAGACAGTTTGCTAGGAAAAGTTGCACTTTCAAGGGAGGAAGTAAGTTGTTTAGCAGCTCAAACTGCAAATGCTGTACAACAGGCAGGGGTTTTTATACCACGGAAGATGGGCTTTCTGACCCATGCGTTAATTACATGGGCTTTCTCAGGCTTGTTCTATTATGGTTTCTCATCACATGTTTCATTAGCATGGAAACCTTCACCAGGGAAAGTGTGTGTTATAATGAGCCACAGGTCACATTCAGGTACTATGGAATGCCTTTCTACCAGTAGCCTCTCTGGAATAGAGGAGAAAGAGAGAAGGAGAAGTAGGAGCTACTGTGTCATCAGATGGAAGCCCTCTGTCAATTTCCCTGCAACACATAGGGTGAGGGTTTCACTGATGAAGAGAGACTAGGAGAACCCAGTCAGTGAACACAGAGGGGTGGGTCATGATGGAGAAATGCCGGCTTTCACAGGCAGCCTTGGCCGGGCCGTGAGTCTGCTGTTTGGGAGCTGCTGTCATTTTCATAACTTCTTTGTCTGACTCCAACCACTTCCTGCTGACATGTCCTTCTCTCTTTTTCTTTTTAAAACATTATGTTTATTTATTTGTTAATCCTTCTAAAGCAGGATTTGTGGCTTCCGAGTTGAAAAGAATTTCAAGACTAGCCAGTATAGAGAAGCAGAGCTAGAAATTTTATTAAATATATTTTAATACAGGCTTGAGAATGAGAGTTAAGAGAAACAGATTCTCAGAAGAAAGTAAGATATGCCCGAGAATATGAATTTGGGCTTTCCAATGAGTCACAGAAAGTAAGACACTCCCCAGTATGAGCCCAGGCTTTGGCTTGTTAGTGTTTGTAAATGTGGCACAAACTCTAGTCACCTGGGAAATAGGAGCTTCAGTTGATTGAGATTGACCTGTAGGCATGTTTGTGGGGCATTGATTAATGACTGATGTGGGAGGACCTAGCCCACTGTGGGCAGTGCCATTCCTAGGCAGATGATCATGAGTTTATAAGAAGAAAACAGACTGAGCAAGCCATGGAGAGCAAGTCAGTAAGCACTTTTCCTCAATGACTCCTGCCTCTGCTCCTGCTTGAGTTCATGCCGTGATTTCCCTCAGTGATCAACGGATTTGACCTGTAAGTCAAATAAATCCTTTCCTCCACAAGTTATTTTTGGTCATAGTGTTTATCATAGCAGTAGGAAACACACCAGGATAGGCCTCTCCAAAGAATAAATGATGAGTTGTGTTAGCATTGGCCACATTTAACCTTCTGGTGGCTCACAGGTTACCAAGACCTGCCCCCCTCGTGATAAGAGGACCATAAGGTAGCTCCAGAGATACTTTGAATGGAATTAAAAATCTACTAAGAAAAGATGGAAATTATTGAGGTTTTAGTTCATGAGTCTTCTCTGTTATAGAATTTCTGGTGAGGTTCCTAGGAAATGACAGATGCAAGGTTGGGAAGGGAAAATGGCCTCAAGTTGTTGTTAATTATGTTGGAATTCTTGTTATGTCAATGGCAAAGGCTTTCGTTGGAACCATGGGTTGGAGTCTGTCTGCTTTCTCTCTTTTCATGTACTCTCATATTTCCCCCCTTTCTTTACTGCTTCACCCACAGATAGATCCTTCATTTTGTACAGAAAATGGAACTGAAGTCCAGGAAAGAAGAGGATCCAACTGCTTACGCTGGGGACACAGTGGGACTTGAGAGGCTAGATCTATGGCCTTCAGCTTTGGTGATCCCCCTTCTCCATGTCTATGTGACACTGAGAGAATGTGGTCTAAGCAGAGATTTAACCACACAGATGTTAGTTTCTACCATTAACACATGAGCAGCATCAAGGCGTGTTAGCATAAGAATTGATTCATTCTAGATTATGAAAGCAAAGACCTTGGGCCACTGTTGACATGACCAGTTGTGAGTGTTTAGAGTTCCAAATGAAGACGCCTTTGAAAATAGTGGTTTCTAGAAAAAAATCCCATCTTCATCTGTATCTCACAAATAACCATGGTGAGGTTTTGATCCTTTCAGCTGTGTCTTCACTAAGAGAGTCACTCTTAAAAACCTCTCCCCATACACAAAGAACTAAAGGCAACAGAAAAGATGGGAACGGGAGAATTACTGTTTCCCAGGGGAAAAAACATCAACTGGTTATCCAATACCAAGTGTTAGCCCTGAAAACATGCATATAAGTAACATTATACCAACTGGGCAGGTTGTGTGGATATATCTATCTGTCTGTCTATCTATCTATCCATCTGTCTACCTATATGCACATACAACAATTAATAAAAAAGGAGGCCATGAATTTGAAAGAGAGCAAGGAAGGGTATATGGATGGATTTAGAGGGATGACAGGGAGGGGGCAAATGATCTAACTATGTCATAAGAGAGAAAATTAGAAGAGGAATGGGAGCATATTCATTATTTACAACCCTGGGCTTGGCAGGGTCTTTCTTTTTAGAATGTAAGCTTGTCTTTCTCCTGATCTCTGATATGGATCTGGATCTTCTGGGCCAGTGTCTTCATCTTCTTTTCACATAAACTAATTCATATGAACATGAGGAGAAAATAATAGATGAAAAGAGTGTATCTTTAAAATACTAGCAGAGGAAGGCGGGGAATAAATGACTGGGAGGGTAGAGAAAAGGTGAAGCCCTAAAGTTCATCACCTCCCATCCCAATCCTCTTCCTTCAAAATTGTACCAGCTCAATACATGCTTTGTTCTGGACATTTTTGATACATTCACCGATGTAGAATAGGTATGTATGGCTTCTGCCTGCATTATTTTATTATGCACAATCATTTCCCCCCATTTTCAAGGAGTATGAACTGATAGCTCTATTGTGTTGACTTGCCTAATTTGCACTAGGTAGGGGCAGAACCGAATAGGGGTTTGTTCAAATGAAAGGTGCAGACATAATGAAATATGAGCAGGTTTGGGAAGTACATGAGGAGGAGCCAGGATGCCTTCAGTTGGCTGGTAACTGAAAGCTGGGGAAAGATTCTTCTTTAGTACAAAGGATTAGGGAGGATCAGAAACTCACTGGAGACAGTTGCAGATGAACACCTGTTAGAATTACCCACAAACTTAAGAAAATACTTTTGACCTGCGGTGGGATCCACAGAAAGCTAAGTTAATGTGTGCTGTGTGGTGTAACATGAGTGAGTATGTGTGTGTGTGTGTGTGTGTATGGGACTGTGTCTGTGTGTATGTGAGTGTGATTGTGAATGTGTGTATGTGTGTGTGTATGTGTTTGTGTGTCTATGTGTGTGTATGTATGTGCATGTGAGTGTGTGTGTGTGTGTATGCGTGTGTATGGGATTGTGTGTGTGAGTGTGTGTGTGTGCATGTGAGCATGTGTGTGTGTATGTGTGTGTATGGGATTATGTGTGTGAGTGTGTGTGTGTATATGTGTGTGTGTGAGTGTGTGTGTGTGCATGTGAGCGTGTGTGTGTGTATGTGTGTGTATGGGATTATGTGTGTGAGTGTGTGTGTGTATGTGTGTGTGTGTATGTGTGTGTATGTGTGTGCATGTGTGTGCATGTAAGTGTGTGTGTGTATGCGTGTGTATGGGATTCTGTGTGTGAGTGTGTGTGTGTATATGTGTGTCTGTATGTGTGAGCATGTGAGTGTGTGTGTGTATGCCTGTGTATGGGATTCTGTGTGTGAGTGTGTGTGTGTGTATGTGTGTATGTGTGTGCATGTGAGCATGTGTGTGTATGTGTTTGTATGGGATTGTGTGTGTGAGTTTGTATGGGATTGTGTGTGTGAGTGTGTGTGTGTGTGTGTGTGTGTGTATGGGATTGTGTGTGTGTGTATGTGAGTGTGTGTGTGTGTGTGTGTGTATGGGATTGTGTGTGTGTGTGTATGTGAGTGTGTGTGTGTATGGGATTGTGTGTGTGTGTCTTGTTTTCACACCCAAGATAGGGAGAAAAGTCAGTGACTTACTGAACCAGAGCCATTTTATTTTTATATAACGCCCTCTAGAGCCCCAGCTCTAGCTCAATTACCCCCCAATACTGATCTATTAGCCACTTTATTTGACTAAAATGAACATGCTAAAATATCCTTACAGTTCTCCTGGGAACGGGGCTTTGTGACTCCTCTTTAGGGGATGATGACTTTAAATAAAACCAAGGTTTACTTCCGGCTAGTTGTTGTACAAGTAATGCCATGTATCACAAAAATCATTGTGGCATTCTACATTTTCTGGCCAAGAGAAAAATCAGCTAGCACTATTTCTCTGCCAGCAGTGTGTCCATATGAGGTGTGGGAGCTTCACTGGGTGGCCTGGTACCCAGGGTGAGTGGATCAAAGTTCACGTCCCACACAGCGTTCACTCATGAGGAGCCTCCTTACTCTGCTAGGAATATGCCAGGCCAGGCAACTGGGGACACTGTGCACATCACTCCCTGCTGCCATCCTCCCTGACAGCGACCGCTCATAAATACCAGGCTCTCGGAGCAGCCATGTCCCTGCCAGCCCCTGTCTTCTGATTGGAACTGAGTAAAAATGACAGGAGATGATAATTTTGGACTAAACCGTTTTAGTCCTCAACATATCAGGCTAAAATCAAAACAAAGAAAGCAGCCTCTTAGGCCAAATTTTGACTCTTGGAACTGTTTATCTGACTGTGGGGAAAGTCCGGATTATGAGTTCAGCTACATTACCCACAAAGGCCAGAGACCGTTGTCAGGATAACCTAGTTCCCCCTCCTGACTCCTTAGGGAAACGGTCTCGGCCCGTCAGCAGTTCCCTTTTGTTCTGTGTCCTATGCTGGCCTTATGAGGAGACTAACTCAGAAATGAGTGGTCTGCTTTCCAGTTATAGACTTGAAAGTTAAGCTAGAATCTTTAGACCAAATTATTACGATTTTTTTTTTGGTCCTCTGACTGTAGTAATAAATTTGTTTTATGTCACAGTATTAGCAAAAAATAGTTTAATTGGCTCTTGGTACCTTTTACTCCTGATTGGGAAAGCAGTTTTTGTTTAGGGAATGAGCCGTTGCTAGTGTTTGAGAGAGAGTAGAACAAAGGCGCTCTGGCAAGGGTTTACTAGACCATCTGTCTCAGTCACTGTTCTATCGCAGGAAGACAACATGACCCAAGCAACTCTTAGAATTTTCTTGTGGGCTTGCTTACATTTTCGGAGTTAGTTCATCATCCTTATGGTGGGGGCATGGCGGAAGCAGGATGTGCCCACAGCGCTGAACAGTAGCTGACACATCCTGATTTGCAGGCAGAGAAGGCAGCACTGGGCTCAGAGTAGGCTTTTGAAACCTCAGAGCCCAACCCCAGTTACACATCTCCTCCATGAAGGCCATGCCTCCTAATCCTTCTCAAGTAGCGGCACTCCTTGGTGACTAAACATTCTAATATACGGGCTAACGGGGCCCTTTTTATTCAAACCATCACACCATCGAAGACAGAGCTTACAAAATTAAAACGACATGGAGCATTTCAGACCTTACAATCCCACTTCTGAGAAATTGTTCCTTGTAAGCGAGAGAAGCATCGCATGGGAATGTGTGTAAACAGCGACTTTTGAAGCATATTTTGTAGAGCAACAAAAATAAAATTAGAAGAAAAAAAATAGTGACAACTTGAAGTTCCTACTAGCTTCTGAATTAAACTATGATAAAGCCATGGGATATAATTTTATGTAGCTATTTAAAAAAAAAACCCAAGCGTATCCATTAGCCTGAGACTTCTGCCCTCCTCATGCCATGAGGGCAGTACTTGTAGTGAGCCGGAGTTCAACTTCTGTCAATCACCTACAGCTCATAAGGACCTGAAAACAATGGCTTTTGAAGTTCAGTGTGGAGCTGTTTGGGAGGAGGCTGAGGCAGGGAGATCACAAGTTCAAGACCTGCTTAGGATATAGAGCAAGCTCAAGGCAAGCCTCAGCAAATTAATGAGTAAAAAGTAAAGAGGGCTGGCGAATAGCTCATTGGTATACATGTAGTATGCAAGATGCCCTAGCTTCAATCCAATACCTCCCCGAAAGGTGCGGGGAGGGTTGGAGAATTACTAGGCTGTGTTTATTCCAGTGAAGAATGGAGACCTCTGGGCTTGTCTTCCAACTGTCCCAATGTGTAGATTCTTACATTTTGCAGCAACCTGCACTGCAAGTGTTCTGCTGGACAGGATCCTGATAATGCACTGTTAGCACTCAGAAGACCTCAGAGCACATGCCTCTGTTGGACTATCTTCATGTTGAATGACAATGCATTTCTCCCCTTGGGATCCTTTCTCTTGACAGGCTTCGCTGTTAACTGTTCATCTTCATGTTGTTAGAGCTTTGTTCCTATGAAATGATCAGGGGCTTTCTTTTTTTTCTGCATTAAGCATTTGCTTCTCTGCTTACAAACCAGACACCACTCCACTGTCTCTCTGGACCACTGCCACTTCACTCTGTCCTTCATCCTCACTGCATCAGAGACGACAGGGACTCCCGATGCCCTTACCTTATGTACTTTTCTGATGTACTTTCCTCTATTGGTTATGGTGAGAGGCTACTGAGAATGACCAGGGAAAGCCCAATCCAATCTATAGACACGATTCAGTGATGCTGCTGGAGTCCATTGCTCATCTCCAGTGCAGATCAAGTTAGTTGAATCTAGTGTTAAGGTAATTTAGAACTGATTGCTCCAACATGGTGCCTGCATCACCTGGATCATCTATCGGGATAAAGAGGGCAAGGCTGCCATCTGCTGTCTGACAGCAAACCTTACATCTATTTAGTTTTATTTTCCCTACATATACATGTCCAGGGTTCAAACCTCACCAGAGTACTGGATATCAGTAGCCAGAGCACAGACTACCTAAACTAAGCTTAGTGTTGCTAGGGATACACAATGTGCTTGGAGAAGGTGAAACTTAAAAAAACCTCCTCGGGAAACCAGACTTACTGACGCCTCCCGCAGACGACTTCCTGTTTCCAAAATCAACACACATTCAGTCCATGTGAATCTGATCTAAATTACGCCTTCTCTTTTCTACTCGACGACTCATCCTTTTTGCTCAGTCTGATCATCTCATTAGCCTGCTGCTGATTCCCTTCAGCTGGTCCAGGCTCCTCTCCTTAGGACACCTCTTCTATCAGTCCAATCTTCCATCTTAACAGCCCGTTACTCAGGATTCTGCACCCTCCGTTCCCCCACCACACCCAATGCTCCCTCCTGCAAACTATGCCTTGGGATTGCAAGTGTTTTGATTTCTCTCTCTCACCAGAGGAGCAAGGATCACACCCAGTCATTCGGCCTGGACTAGTCCTATCACTGAAGCCGGAGCAGTGAGTGCAACCAAGAGCACGGAGGATCTATCTTCTTAGTCTTTGGAAAGCGTGGTTTGAATGGTTTTGTGGAAGCCGAAGCCGGAGCACTGAGGGACACGGAATACGATAATGAGAAAAGATGTCACTTAGTTTGAGAGGTCAAGGCGATTGAGTTGACATGAAGGTTAACTGTTGGGGCAGGAGAGGATGAGAGGATCAATACTTTCTTATAGGGCATGAAACTCATTGACTTGTCGTAACAGTTCCACACCACAAGATACAGTATGCACATTTGACAGGCACCAAGAGGCTCAGAGGAGTTATATTTGCAAACTGGAAGTCGCAGTTAGAGTAACAAGCCAACTTTTAATCCGTGCGTCTCTATTATAAGGCCAGGAGTTTAGAATGGTTAGCCTTAAAAGAAGGAAGACATCATTCATGGAGGAAAGGAAATGTAGCACCGGAATGAACTGCATTTGATGAAGTAGTATGAGCAGTCAGTTGACCGAGCACATGGAGTGTGAAGTGCCAGTTGGAAATACAAAGTCCTGTGCTTTCCGTATGCCCAAACACAACCTGAGAAAGAAGGATTTGAAGAAAGGTCCTCCCTATTGAGGGCCTTGAATTACACCTGTGGGGATAAATTGGGAGCAGCTGGGAGTGAAACTCACCAACAGGAAGTAGCTCCAATTCTTTCCACTCATATAGTACTTTTCTCACACAAGACTTGTCTCATGTCTCTAGGACCAAAGAAAAAGTTGAGTATTTATCTAGCAGGTCAAGCAGGACATGCACACAAAGTGAGTTTTGGGGAAACGTCTGTAATGATTGGCCATGTGTCCACAGATTAGTGAGAAGAGCCAGGGAAAGAGATCCTCAGAGGTGGAAATAAAAGACTCAACTTCTATGAGATCCAACAGCACATAAAAAATGGAGAGGTTGTTCAGTCCTGGTAACGAAAAATGATCTCAAAAAGAAGATAGAAAAGGTGGCCATTTTTGATGAAGCTGAGTATGTAAATTAGGGACCATTACCAGAAATCTGGCCACAGAACTTTATTCAAATGGCGGTTTCTCTCATGGATTCGCTCTAACCCCATCCAGAGTTAGGCAGTCAGCCAGCCAAGCTCATAAGGTCCACCACATAAATGGCTTGATTTCAGGATCTCACTGTTGCCAACATGGGCCTCAAACTTGTGGGGTCTTCCTGCCTACCCAGTCACTGCGACTACACACGTGCACGTGCCACCGCACGCAGCTGACTCCAGTTCCTCTGTCTGTTCACTACATTGACAGGTGCTCTTCATTTTCACGGCCACCACCGGATTGCAAGAAGTCTGCTAGACTGCTTCCTATGCGCAAAGGCAGCAAGAACAGCGGGGAAACGGCAAATTGCCTCCCTTCACCAAGTCCCGCACACCAGATAATGGACATGTGGGCCTGACACATCCTCCCTGTCAAACTACTTGTGACTTTGGTGGGCAAGTGGTCACAAACAATACCAAATAAATGGAAATATGCTATGGAATCACACATGGTTTGGTAACTAATAAACACAACTGTTTTACTATATACTAGAATAACTAGAAATCGGTGGTTGCTTCTGGCTGATTTCATGCCTATGAATAATCACAGTAAATATATTTAAAACCTGAGAACACAGAGAAGCTATTAAATGCCATCAGTTCTATTAGTAAATTTGACAGACTCACACTGTACCAACAGAACATACAAAAATAAGAAAGGTGATAATTCTAAAATGTTCTACATAGGGGCTTCTCCTTTTATCTAATTGGTCAGCTTTTTCTCAGGAGTGCTCCTCGGGCACACCAGCTCCTTCAATAAAATATAAATTAAGGAAGAAGTTGATTGTGCAAAAGCAGTCTGACACACTAGTCTTATAGCTCAAAGTCACATATGGAAATGACAGTGAGCAGGGAATCAGCAAATGCACCAAAAAGCCCACAGAGACTAACGATTAGTAAAACCATTTGCCCAGGGGTTTATAACATGCAACCCACTTGTCTAGGGATGTGGCTTGGTGGTAGTGCACATGCCTAGCATGAAGCGCAGGCTTGGCATTCCTCCTCAGTTCTGAACATCACCTCCCCACTGACTCTGGGAGGGTTTCTCTGTCTAGGAGCTCCTTCTATAGACTAGGCCTTGAACGTGCCTCTGCCGGCGAATGGTGGGTTGAAGGGCTATGCCACCACTGTCTAGATCTGAAGATCAACTTTTTAATATAAACTGAACAAATGCAAATCAATAAATAATTATGACATCACAGAATTTAAAATCTTTTTTTTTTGTCAAGATACACATTAATTATAAGTCTAAAAGTGTAATTCTTAAGGCACTCCAAGTATGGCATATGAAGTTAAAAAAAAAAAAACAGGAGTAAAGATATTACCTCCTATATTAGAGGATTATGGAGAATTAATCTACATGAAATAGCTTTTCTCTGATGTGACCATTGCCAACAAACTTGCTCGGGTTATTACAGACCTGACAGGACGATGACTTCTGAAAATGACAATAAAAGAAAAATGATACATAATCATACAAGAAATTCCCTTTGTCATTCTCCATAAATGATTTGCTGATAGATAAATTTGAAAATTATTCATCATAATAGAGAACCTATTTAACACGGAACAGTCTTCCATACATAGCTATTTCTTTGAGGACACATCCTTAAAAATGTGTGCATCGTTGTTCTAAGTTATTCTAAAGCTGTCTACCAGAAAGAAATAAAAGTATCACTTCAAAAAAAAAAAAAAAAAGTTGACCTTACCCCTAACAAGCCAGCACCAGTTCCCATGCCAGCTGGAATGAGCATGTGCATGACCTGCCCGCTCCACACACCTCCTAGCCCCTGCAGCACTTCCCTATTGGACACCGAGGCACAGCCTGACCCAGGCGCTCCTACAGAAATGTGAGCTAGAAAGGTCTTCGTATCTGCAGCACTAACTTTTAATTTTAGCATACAATTCAATTCTTTAGACATATTTTTAAAAATTTTTATTTTCTAATTGATTGAATTCATATAAAATAACCTTGTTACATTAAAACGTCCCATGTTTTTCCATTTTCCATTGCTGAGACATTTAATGAATTATTCTAATGATTCTCTTGTTAACCCGTCTAACACATTCCCTAAGACTTGTCCAGATCAAAGACTGATTCACGCAGACTCTGCACAACGATTCCAGGCTCATTATAAACCCCATGTCCCAGTGTACAAGGTTATGTGAAGGAGCACTGGTCTTCCTGGCTAGGGAGCCAGTGCTGGCATGTTCCTGTTAAAATTCCTCCTCTGCTTGCTTGCTGCGCAACCGCTTCAGCTGTTGCAGCCGCTCGACGGTTTCCTCGACAGTTCGCTCTCCGTGGACCTTATTGTCTCTGGTGCGAATGTTCACAGTGCCGCTGGCTTTCTCTTTTTCACCAACAACTAAAACACAAGACACAAAGCTCTGTGAGACTTAAATTGATAGACCTGGAAGGATTTGTCCTGAACAGCAGGACTACCCTAATGGATCCCAAACTTCCCTGTTATTTAAGATACACGGAGATGGACAGTGACCATGTATATTCAGGCTTATAAAATGTTCTTGCTATTCTAGAAAAGGGCATACTTTAAGTACCTAAAACTTTCATCCTGAGTCTCTTAATCCAGTGAATAAAAAAAAAAAAAAATCATCAAAAAGCAACTCCACAAAGGGAGACATTTTTCAAACAATGCTTCAGTGGTTTTTTTCATCCCCAAACTGTTCTGCTATGTGAACTGAAGACACTGAATATTTAGAATCATGATTATAGGAGGCTAGCAAGTATAATCCCTGGGCCTAATTCCCAGGACTACAAAAAAGTAAGAAAACCTAAAGAGGGAACTATATGGTTTGAATGTGAATGGTTCCCATAGGCCCATATTTGAATGCTTGCTCCCCAGGTAGTGGAACTGTTTGGGAAGGATTGGAAGGTGTGTCCTTGTTGGAGGTAGGTCATCAGGGATTGGCTCTGAAATTTCAAAAGCCCACACCACGTCCAGTCTCTCTTTCTACCCTGAGCTTGCAGGTCAGACATTAAGCTCTTAGCTACTGTTCCAGTCACACCCACCTGTCACTTCCTGCCCTGATGGTCTGGACTAGCCCACTGAAACTCTAAGTAAGCCCCAATTAAATGCTCTGGTCATGGTGTCTCCTCACAGCAATGGAACAGTTACTAAGACAGGAATTGAGAAGAATCATGACCAAGATTTATTACACTTAGGTCTCAAGATTTCAGCGGCTTTTCCTCTAAGGCTTGGAACCTCCGCTTCTTACCAAGGATGAAGTTATACTGCGCTAACTGTGCATTCCTGATCTTCTTATTCAAGGTACAGCCTGGATCCAGGTCAATGTCTGCCATGAACTTAGCATCGTGGAATTGCTGCCGTACCTAGTAAGAGTTCATCAGAGTTAAAATGAAAATTATAGTTTATTTTGTTACAGAACTTAAATATTTCATGAATTTAATTATGCAAGCATTAAAAAGGGAGTGATAATATAAATACTGAAGCTGATAACAAGAAATTATGACTGGGGCATACACTTTGAAAGCTAATGACCACATTTTTTGGAGCTGGGAATGAAACACAGCTGTAACACTCAATGCAGAAGTCTGATTCCCAGCACTTGAACAAAAAAGGGACATTTTTCTCCTGTGAAATAAATATTTTAGAAAAGCCTCAAAAATCAGAACTCAGAAAATCAAATTAATTGGAGTTTTAAAGAAATAAAATTAGGATAAAGAAGCTCCTTACGATTACGTCAAGTTCCTAATATGACAGCCAGGAAACCAGCTGTATATCAGCCTGCATGTAAACTGACCCCATACAGTATGAGGAATGGTTTAACTAACTGAAAGCTTGCTTACCAACTGATTTAATGTTCACTTGTTCCTTAAATATAGGAACTCTGACATTAACTCTGGTCTTTAAGGCACAAAGTTCACTTGACTAGGAACAAGACACTGACCAGCCATGACAATAAGACTGAAAAAATTTCAAGCCACTGAAGAAATTTGCATTAACAAATAAACAAACCAGCAAATATCAGGTACCTCAGTGATATGTAAATTCTGATGTAACTAATATAGTCTAGGTTATGTTTGCTACAGTGCACCTGAAACACTAAGTGAATACAGCGTGGCCATAAAACCATTAAGCAAAAGCTCTAAAGATGTAACACTCAGGTCCTGCAGACATAGAAAGGTTACATCCCTTGATACAGCAAGCACTTGATGTGACTAGAATATATGGCTGATCAGATCCGAAAGCCTGAAAGCACAGTTACTAGGATGGGTGTGGTGGTGCAATCTCGACTATTCAGAGGACTCAGACAGGAAGCGGAGTCCTAGGCCACCGTGGACAATACATTAAGATTCCCACTGCAAAAAGCTTAAAAACAGATTTCAATGTGAAGCAAACTCCTATTTAGGGATTACCTTTTGGGCGTATTCATCACAAGTTGGTCCCACTGGAACTACCATTACCTGGCGAGGAGAGAGCCAGAAAGGCCTGAGGAAGAAACAATAGTGAACGTGGACTCGGGCACATTCAAGATGAAAAAACTGCTTAGCCTGTGCTATTCTTTCCTGAAACATGTTAGCTACTTTCAGGCCTTTATTAAGGGAAGATGGCCTGGAAGATGAAAACTAGCCCTAAGTACATAAGGTCTGTCAATAAGATTTGTGCTGCTCAGAGGTCAGTAAAACAAAGTGACTACAGGTATGGGCCTCCCTCCCGAATCCCTGTATCACACAGCTTAAAGCCACTCCAGTCCGTTTGTGGTCTCGGGCAAAAGGCTGCAGCAGGCAATAAATCCTATATTAAATGTGGCCTCTTTTCCACTTTTTTCCGAGTTTGGGTTTACAATATGAGCACACAGAGAAGGAGCACCAGGGTTGCATTTGATTTTGTTAACTTTAATTGAAAGAGGATTATTTCATTGACAAGTATGAAAAATTTAATATCTGAACTAATCAAATCTAAGACTGAAATGACAGTAATGTATAACCTAACTTTACAAAAGTTTAACCCTACACTGTTTATATGGAAGGCTCTACCATGGGTGTTGATAACCCTGGGCTCCTTTTAACTGCACTGAGGGTCTAGATGAAACCACTGAGAACTGCCAACTGGCTCAGCATGATTTTTAAACTTCTTTTCCAATTAAAAACCTGCTTGGCTTCTTAATTATGTCAAAATACTTGCTTACTCTGATTAGCAAAACCTAACAAGATAATTCAAAAATCCATCTATTCCTTCTGGTGAAAACGCAAAAGACCAGGACATAAAAAACACGTGTGGATCTTACTGAATAACAATGCTTACTGTAAAGTTCTACACACAACATTTTTATTTAAAAGATTTTTAGATTTATGTGTACAGGTGTTTTGTGTACACACTGCATGTGTGCCCAGTGCCTGTGCAGGTCAGAAGGTGGCACTGGCTCCCCCACAGGAGTTATGGGTGGTTATGGCCATTCGTGTAGTGCTGGGAACCTCTCAAAGAATAGCCAGTGCTCTTAACTGCTAGGCCATCACCCAGCCCCTTATGTAATACTCAAACAAATCAAGTTTTGAAATAAAAAATAATTACTAATAACAAGTATTTGGGGGTTTGTGAGCTGCGGATTGATGTGGAGTCCCACTCAAATTTCAATACCTCCAGTAATCTTAATATTAATTAAGATTAGATTAGGTTAGATTCTGGGTTAGATTCTGATGGCTTTTTGAGTGAGCACTTGTCACTGATCAGAAGTGACGGGGTCACCTCCCTTCCTGTCTCACAAGCATTTTTTAGAGGGACATTTCCTCTGGACAGTTTCATCAGATGGAAAAACAAGCAGAAGGACCTCACCATTTGCCCCCATAGTTTTCCGTGAGGATGGCCATCATTCTTTCCACCGATCCCAGGATGGCTCGGTGAACAATCACTGGCCTTTTCTTATCATCACCATCATGGCTATGGAAGAAAAAGAATGTTTTATTTTATTCTATATGTTGTGCTATGGATAGCCCGAAGAACATTCAGAGCAGATGTCAGCAGCTCACCTCACATACGTAAGATTGAATCTGATGGGCAACTGAAAATCCAGCTGGATTGTTGCACACTGGTGGTAGCGGCCGATCGCATCTTTTATCTGGATATCAATCTGCAAAGCAAATACTGGGTTACTAAAGATGCTCTTAATTTTCTTTTTCTCCAATTTAAAATAATATTTCTTTACTTACAACTGATATTTACATTACCTGAATTTACTAGGGTACTGACCTTTGGACCATAGAAAGCTCCATCACCGGGATTTAGTTCCCATTTCTCACCAAATTCATTCAAACTGTTTTCAAGTTGCTACAGATAAAGCAGAAACGATTTGAACTTTTAGTCATCTGCAACGTTCCTTCTTCCCACCTAATTTTAGATGCAAAAGTCTCCTGGGTGTTTTCATGAGTCCTACTGTCTGCTGTGTCACTCTGTCTACCTAAGGGCACCCTCCAAAACAAACCAACACCTCCTTTAAAGTTTATGGCTTAGTAACTGACAAAGTGTGAAAACATCCGGTCAGCTCCGAAGCACATGCAGACCATACAGAAAAAAATCAGCCCACTCGAACACCAGATATACTGCCATTTTCTTTTGCTTGTATCCACTTAAGACTTCCTGGCCTGTGTAAGTCCCAAGCACACTAAAAAACATTACCTTCTCAGCTTGGTTCCATATTTCAATATCTCCAAGGAATTTTTCTGGGCGAGTAGAAAGATTCAATTTAAATGAAAATCCAAAGACATTATATACTGTGCGAAGAAAATCCAAACAACCTTTGATTTCACCCTCAATCTTAAAGAAAAAAAAAAAGTGGTGTTTTCCTTGTCTTTTAAACACTCTGTCAGAGTATTCTGCCCCAACAGGCCTTATACCTGCTCCATAGCACAGAATATGTGTGCGTCGTCCTGCTGGAACCTTCGGACCCGTGTGAGTCCCGTGAGAGCCCCCGAGAGCTCATTCCTATGAAGCACACCGAAGTCAGCCAACCGCAGGGGCAGCTCTCGCCAGGACCTTGGCCGATGATCAAACATAAGGCTGAAGGAGAAAGCAAAGCAAAGCCCACGGATGTTTAACTGCACGAGGGTGAAGGATGCAGTCCCGCAGCAGAGTGCTTGCCTAGCACCTGTGGGGCCTTGGGTGAAATCACAAGTAACAACAAAAACAGCAATTAAAAAAAAAAAACTCTCCCTCAAATATTACATGTAATAACAAGAAAGGCTTCCCAAAAGTCACTGATTCTAGTTAGCCACGAGCAACACTTTCCAAGCCCCAAGCTTCACAGGGCAATAGAAGCACTTGCATGAATAAAATGTCAAATGAGTTACAATGCGATTAACTGTGGCTAAGGGAAAATAAATCAATGTATTCCTAAGGTCTAAGCCAAATCCTTGTGCCCAGCATTTCCAGTAACATGAAGACTACATTCAATTAATATGAGACTTAGTGAAAGGCACATAATGGAGAAACACTTTTAGCTGCACACAAATTACTTCTAGCACTGGAAACTAATACCAGTCTCGCTCCAGTCAGACCCACAGTGCTTCAGACACTTAGCGCTATGAAAATCGTGTGACCTGGGTTGCTTCCCCAATGTGTGCAGCCCAGTTCCTTAGAGGCGATGGCAGGCTCAGCACCTCTGCCTGCATCACCAGCCTGCGCAACACACAGGAAGAACCGTCTGTACCGCGTCACTCTCAGGCCTCCCGCATGTCACTTTCCATCCACCTCTCACAATTCAAGGCCGAGGCCACAGGTAGGATTTTCCAAGGATATTAACTCATCAGCAATGTGTTCTGCTAAAACACATTTCATTTCTTTCCAAAAAAGGAAGGTAGGAATACTGGTCTATGGAATTTGCTATGTCCCACATTCAACACCCCCACCTCAATATACTCTGCCTATTTGCTGCTATAACCCTGGGACCACTCCAGAATGTCTACAAAACATGGACTCTCTAATCAGCACGAAAGCTATTATGACAACAATGTTACATTTAAGTCTTACTCTGATCACTAAGGTTTTCTTTGTTAACATATGAACTGGGTTTCACTGTGACACTTCCAAACTGAGACAGCACTGCATTTGTTTTTGTTCACATCCTCCACCTCACCCGTCTCCCTCTGAGCGCCCGTTTCCCCTCCTGCTTTCATGGCAAAGATATTCCATTATCTTTATGTTCTCTCCCAGATCCCTTCAGACCTCTTCCTTCACCAAGTCTCCTTTCTACACTGTTATCATGCATGTGTGCATGCGCACACACACACACACACGCACGCACACACCTCTTTCAAAGGAGCTAAAGCAATCTAGAACCATTTGTAGCACAAGAAAATCTTTGACAGCAATGCAAAGCTGCAAGGTTAGAGAGATGGTCCAAGGGTTAAGAGCCCTGCTACTCTTCCAGAGGACCCGGGTTTAGTTCCTAGCACCCATATGAGGCGGCTCACAACCACATATAACTCCAGCAGCTCCAACACCCCCATTTGGTCTCTGCAGGCACCCATAGACATGCAGCAGATACTCAATAAAGACACATACAGGTGAGTTTCATAACAAGAAAGGAAGAACACAAAGCTGCTTGGTACCAGTGTCCTGGGCAGTTCATGGGCTTAAGGGCGAACTGCTCCTTCTCCACCTCAAAGGAGAACATGTTGTCGCTGTAGTGCTGCCAGTGGCCGGAGGTCATCCAGAGCCGGCTATTGAAGATGTTGGGAGTGACGACCTCCTGGAAGCCTCTTTTCCTATATTCACTCTGTCAGAGCAGAACACACATACAGGGAAATCAATGCTCACCTCTGTGGAAGGAGTTAAAACTTACAGAGCAATTTTACACTACTTTGTGAGACTCAGAAATTCTACATGTAGGTGTTTCACCAACAAGGTAGCACAAAGGTGAACCGAAACTCATGAAATAATGCCACCACGGCATGGCTAGCAGTACGAGAAAAGAGGACATGCTTCGCCTGTGCACTAATAAGTGCATGAGCTACTGTGGTGGGAACAAGCACTCCACAGCAGGCACGAAAGAAGAAAGCATGAGGCGAACGCACACAAGACGGGAGTGTGCTTATCCAACACATGTGAGCCTAAGCACACGCAAGCACAAAGTGAGTTAAAGACACACGTACATGGAGATGCAAGGCACATGTGTGAGGACCCATGTCAACCTCACAACAGTTCCAAAGGGGTCTTTCTTTAAAAAACAAAAAACAAAACAAAACAAAAAACAAACAGTATGTCCCTTTTGTTTTCTTTTTAAAAACTGAGGACAAATATAGCCCAATGCGTATATGTTAAATCTGGTGGCAAGTAAACTTAGCACGGGTTATACTGTTTTCTTTAAATACATGCTTGAAATAGTTCATAATTTAAAAAAAAAAAGAAAACACAAATGGCTATAGAGAGCGTAACAGATGCCCAGGTGAAAGGCTTCCTACCTAAACTTTAAGCTCAGCAACTTCTCTCTCTACATGTTCCCATGAACAGGAACAAAATCACACACTGGAGTGACTCTAAGCTGTTTATGAGCTCTTTAACATTTACAATTTATTCATGTGAATGTGTGTGTATGTGAATGCGTGCCTCCTGAGTTGTGGGTGCCTGAGTTGAGGGGACCAGCACCTCTGGAGTTGGAGTTCAGAGCAGTAATTACTCTTAACCACTGAGCCATCTTCTGAAGCCCCAACTTTTTAAAAACTTATTTTTACTTATGTATTCATATGTGTGTGTATTGAGTGAAAGCTATGTGTATGCAGGAGGCCTAAAAAAGTTTTCAGATCCTCTGGAGCTGGAGTTACAGGTAGTTGTGAGGTACTTGATATGGGTGCAGGGGACCTGAACTCAGGTCCTCTGGAAAAACAGCCATCACCTATAACCACTGAGCATCTCTACAAATCTCAAACTTCCAAGTTAAAAAAAAAAAAATTTGTATTTCTTTTCTTCTCAAATATAGATTTATCCATCCCTAGGAGACCCTGCTAATAAAATTACCTTATACCTAACCCTTTAGAAGACAGTAACGAATACGGCTTACTCTGATAAATTCCATAAGTGTATTGTAAATGTAGGCTCCTTTTGGCAGGAAAAAGCAACTTCCAGGGCTGAGTTCATGGAAGAAATACAGTTCTTGGTCCTGGATAAAAGAGAAAAGATTGTTAATAATGTATAAAGGACTGGCGCGCCTCAGTTCTGAATTCTGCCATGGTGTCCCAAACGTCAACTGTGCCGTTAAAGAAAACATGCCACTGTTCCTTGGGTACAATTTAATGGTATAGAACTGCGGATGACTAGTCACTTAGCACAAGTCTACAATCTCCCTGGCAGTCTTCAGTATGGTCAAGTTTAGTAAACAGCGACATGGAACAGAAGTCCCCAGAGCTCCAAGACCTGGGTTTTTCTCATTTGCTGTCTTGCTCTTTGTTCACTTGCATGTGAATGATGGGAAGGAGATAGGGAAAACACCTGATAACGAAGGACAGGAAAGTGGCTCAAAGCCCTCGGTGAGGAACCTGCCAATCACTGTCAGCTTCCCCACTGTTGGAATTCATTTTTTTTTTAGGTTTTTCAAGACAGGTTTCTCTGTGTAGCCTTGGCTGTCCTGGAACTCTCTCTCTAGACAAGGCTGGCCTCCAACATCAGAAATCCACCTGCCTCTTCCTCCCAAGTGCTGGGATTAAGGGTGTGCAGTCAAAGCAGTAGGGCAGACTTTGCAGCCAAAGCTCTGTAGCAGTGAACTTCATTTTATGGAGGAAAAAAAGTTTAAAAAAATCAGATGTAACTTAGACTAGAGGACAGTCTGAGGCAGCTACAGAGATAAAGGAAAAGACAGCTCAGAATCCACTGAGGACCTGCTATGTCCGATGCTATATTGTCACAAGGAGCCAGTGAGACTGGTGCCCAATGTCTAGCTCTGCCAGCTGTGGAATGCTGCTCACAGGAAGCTCTGGGTCACCAGCGCTGCTCTCAGTGACAGGGACTGGGATGGACCGAATGTTTAAGGATAGCGTGGGCACAATGGCTCCCAGAGGGCACAGCACCCCAGGGAACATGGAATCTCATCTAAGCTCTTCTCCAAAAGCAAGCTTAGCACTGAGCAGGCTCAACTCGAACTGGAGGAAAGCTCAAGCTTGACCGCTCTGTTCCTTTACGTACCCTCCCGATTTTCCTATGATCTCGGTTTTTGGCCTCCTCCTGGAACTTCTCCCACTCTTTCAGCAGTTTTGGGTCAGGGAAGGAAATGCCATAAATCCTCTGGAGGGTTTCCATGTCTGCTTTGCCTTCCCAGTATGTGGAGGAATTCTAAAAGCGAGGATCAACAAGGCCACAACACTTAACTTTGTAAACATTTCACGACTTTTAATAGTGTATTATTTCTCACAGTCACTTTAAAAAGCAAATCCTGATGTGTTTGACAAGGAAACAACATAAAACACAGTCCTAGTAAACATCTCCCCTTGTTCTGAGGTCTACCTCAAGTGGGTAGACTCACGCAACAGCATGGAATTCTCTGCTTGCTTTTCTCAAGAAGGTTCTTCCCTCACACAACTACATGGACTCCTCTCACAAAATCATTACTCAAAATGGAAAGGGATCTGTAAGGCAATGAAAGCCACCTGGAATTGACTGGATTATTCCCAGGATTCAGAGAACATGATCATAAGTACAGCATTTCTAAGCTAGTATAAAACTGATGGGATTATTTGTATCAGAGAGAGCAACTTGAGTAATCGTTAGATAAACTCCAATATGAGTCTCACAGTTTTTGAAGCCACAATGGCCCATGACTGCCCAATTGTGTGACTTCTCCAAACCACTGCCCCCATACGCTGGCTCTGGAATGATCACTGAGGTACAGAAGACACATACAGTACCCCAAGTCAGTACACAGCATTGAAACAAAAAATGTCATTCTCCATATATTGACAAGAAATGAAGTATTAGGGAGGAAAAAGCAAGAGAAACTGAGGCATAAGGACTGTGGACAGTGCAGGCATGTTTTACCTTGTGTATTTTTAGGGTCTTAATCTTGCCAGTGTGTCTGACGTGAGGACCCCGGCAGAGATCTATCAAAGGGCCACATCTAAGGATGAAACGAAAGGGATTTTAACCAAGGCAGACTAACACACCAGCTGCACTCGCAGCATTTAATATTCTCACCTGTACACAGTTGTGGTCGGAGTATTTACTTTTTCATTCAATATCCGGCACTTGAACTTGTTGTACTGAAAACAAGAAACAAGACATCACAATGGCCTCTTGTGTTCACCTCTAAATATGGAATGTGAGTCAAATCACTTTCTGGAGGACACCAGTATTTTCACGGTTTGAAGACACTTCAGTTTTTCTATAGCAAACTTTGAATTATTACTTCAAGGATTGGTTAATCAAATCAAAGTGGTTATGGCTCAGTTTACCTTAAACATTTCTAGTAATGTTTCCTTTTTAACTTCCAATCGTTCAAAAGCTTGTTTCTCTTTAATGATTTTCTTACACAAAGTTTCCAGAGAAGAGAAATCATTGCTGGACACACCCCTGAAGGAGAAAAAAAAGCATAATCTTTCTATATTCCATTTGAATCAATGCAGGGATTTGTTTTCTACTACTTAAAAATAAAGTCTCTTGCATCATATATTAGAATTTAATATTACATTTTTCATAAATTATATTTGTATTTTCACTGGCTTCTACCTCGGCCACTGTGGAAAGCTTTCTCACAAGCACCATCTTCCCAAGCTCCATCATCACAAAAAAGGAAAGGGAGAACTTGTTTTATTTCCCAACATGCCTCTGGGCACACTTCACCAATCACAGAGATCTCACTGCCTGTAACTCTCAGTCCTTCATATTTTGTCAGTAACTGCCAGTAGCAGCTTTATACCATGAGCTATAGACCCTTTCTCATCAACAATGCTTTAAAAGTAACATGCAGACCCACAGCCATTCAGATTTTCCCTTCACCTAGTTTCTTAACTTACCCTTCTTCGAGGTACATATCATAATAGAATCCATTTTCTATTGGTGGGCCGTAGCATAAGCATCCACCGTAGACTCTTTCCATGGCCTCACCCATTATGTGGGCACTAGAGTGCCAATACACCTGAAAACGTCAAGAAAAATGGGATGCCCTCAGTCTTGATAGATAGGTGATGAGTTAATGCTTGAAAGACACAGATGGGAGCACATTCAAAGCAGTGCTTTCAGGATTTACAACCAAGGCCCCACAATGACAGTGAGAGATGTTCATAGATAACTGTGGTTACAACGGGAAACCACGGATCCACATCCACAACACACTGAAACAAGATAATTTGTTTCCCCTTATGAAGCTTATGGCTCAGTCTTCACTCTAAATCTAATAAACACTTAATAAACACCAAGTAGAAACTTACCGCCTGTGCTTCCTCATCCTCAAACTTAAGAAGCTCCAAAGTACAATCTGTCTCCAGTGGACGGTCCAGATCCCAAACAACTTTGTTCACTTTAGCGACAACAGTATTGTCAGCCAGGCCTTGACTTAAAATACAGAAACAGCAAGGTGATTATTTGGCAAGACTTGATGCAGGCTAATCATTAAAGAATACTGATTTTAGGAGTGCATGAAACAATGATGTAAGAACAGAGGAGCTCCAAGAGCATTCGGGTGATGTAGGGATTAGCACACTACACCTCCAAATCACGGCTCTACAGATATAAAATTAGCAAGTAGTATGTTTCACTACATATTTAAGATAATGTATGCCAAATTCCAGACAGACTACAACCCTGTTTTGTGAAGGGCTCATGAGCTCTATGCTGTGTATTCTTCTCAGTTGTGTTTTACTTCAACCAGTTAAATGTAAGGTTTCTGGCTGACATCATAGTTTGCTGACAACTAGTTTAAGATGTGTGACTGCAGAGGGAACTAGCCTCTTCTGCAGATGGGTTCGCAGGACTCCGCTCAAGAAGGAAATAAGGGCAGAAATCTATGGCAAACAAACAAGATAGTTCGTTCTTCATGGTAAATGAACACAATAGTTCATTCTATGGGACCCGGATTTGGCACACTTACAGTCTTTAAGAAAATGACACACACAATCGCGCTTTAGAAATAAAAACGCAGACGTGTTTTTAATAGGAAAATGTAACAGTGTACATAATAAGGGACAAAGGGGTAAGAGAAACATAGGAGAAAACAAAGCACACTGCTAGTGTGGAGCCAAAGAGAGAGGGAGAGAGAGAGGGAGAGAGACGGAGAAAGAGGGAAAGAGAAGGAGAGAGACGGAAGGAGAGGGAGAGAGAGGGGGAGGGGGGAGGGGAGAGGGAAGGAGGGAAGGAGGGAGAGAGGGAGAGAGAGAGAGATGCTGCTCCCTGAAGGACTTTTAGGGCCAGGAGTCTCAGCCTCAGCGGGGGCTCTCCTGGTATGCAGGTGCGATCCAGAATGGAGTTGGAGTCATTTCTCCTGGTAAACCTCAAGGTGATTACAAAGAGCATTCAAAAAGAACATCTGGGACAATGAGCCGCCAACGGCTGGAGGCTCCTGGCTGGCTGAATTTAGCTCTTTTGGTGCGGATTCATTTTTTGGTGTGCTAATATTAAAGGCCATCTCTTCCTGAGCAGTACGCCAGGACTTAAGGAAAAAAGGCCTGCAAGGTTTCCAGGTGAAGTGGCTGCATTCTTTACCAGCCAACAACCGCCAGCTCGGGTAGACCATGTAGACATTCTCATTAAAGATGAAATTTCTCATTAAAGATGGAAATTCAGCAAGGAAAGGGAGCAATATAGTTGATGGACTAATATTTCCCCAGCTAAAGAATCCGGATCTCTGTCAGGAAGACTCTATTTAGCATCAGGGATACTCACAGGCCTCAGCATGCGACAATCTGACCCTGTTCAGACAAAGCGACCACCTATGAATCTGATCACACTAAGGGTCAGAAAGCTTTTCCTCCATCACAAAGTATTAGTCCAATTCTCAGTTATTCATAATAATTTCTCCCAATCCAATAAGCATTAATATAAAGTTCTTTGTTGGATTTATAAACACAAAGAGCATAGTTTTTCAAATATAATATGTCAGTTTATTTTTTTAACTTTCCCTGTCAGTTGACTCATCTTTATAAATAAGCTCAAAACTGAGACACTTAAGAAAAAGTTGGTGAACACTGTTCTGTCTTGGCCAGTTTATGATCCTAATAGAATGACTAGTAAGTTACTCCCTAAAAGAAAACTAAAATACTCACCTTCAGAAATTAACAGAGTCTTGACTCTGTGTAAAGGTCCACATCACCTTGATTTTCAAAGGTCTCAATTAAAGTAAATTAAATGCCTTTAGCAGCAACATAATATTATCAGGATACATCGGCAAGACAATAAACGAACACTTAGTTACCACTGAAGGTCAACAGACATGTAGCACTTACCTAATCCCACACGCAACCTGATATGGTGTGGTTTTCCAGGACTCTGCATCCACCTGTTTGCCATCAGGAAGAGTGACCTTAATCGGCTTGCTATCTTTTGCTGCCTTTTCGGCCAAAATAGAATCATGCTCTGCTTTTAGCTTATTATACATCTCAAGGCGTGTGTTAATATATTCAGGCCAAGGATTCAACTGTAAAAGAACAAATGAAGCAGTAAGTAATTAGTAAATAATAATAATACATAACACAAAAATCCATGATGACTGATTCAGAGTGGCTCATAGGTCACAATGATCACTGGCATTATCTTAAATCAAGGTAAAAGAAGAAAATGAGTGACTGTACTTTTTATTAAAAAATAAAGAGCATAAATAATAAACAGCTGAGTTGCCAACATCTTGAACTGATGACCAATTACCAGTTTGTAATTTACAGTTTGTTCCAGTGGATTCTTTCCTCTGAGGATGCCTTCTTTCCTTCTTAAGACAGGGTCTCAAGGATGACCTTGAATTCTGATCTTCCTAACACCAAGAGGGCTAGGTGTGAAGGTGTGTGCCACCATGCCTGGTTTATGTGTTCCTGGGGATCACAACCAAAGCTTCACGCATGCGTGCTCAACAAGCACTCTACCAAAAGAGCTGGGTGCCTGTATGGTAGGTCAAGACCTTTTCTAACTAAATGAGCTTGTAAATTCAGCTTCGAGCGACACTGCACAGAGAGAAACAATAAAGTACCATATGGTTTGAATCTTAATCAGGGGCAGTCTGTGCAACTGATTGGCTGCACAGCCAACCAAAAATTGATTTGACTCAGAGGATCCTACTAAAGGAAAATACGTATCCGATTCAAAGATGCCAAGATCATTTTTTCTCAGATTATTTAAATAAAATAGCACACATCATTACTGTCTATATATTTGATAAAATTAACCAGAATATTTTATATAAAACACCACTGAAGTTCCAAAAAAGTTTGACAAAGAAAAAGATTGCCCAAGCAAGTCAAGTAGTGAATCTGATTATTCCATCTCCAAAGGACAGCAACATGAATCATTCTCCTTCATCCCCCAGCCCCACCCCCACCGCCTCCTTGGAGACCTCAAACTCACTATGTAGTCTAATGCAGCCTTGAACTCATGATCCTCCTGCCTCAGCCTCCCAAGGCTGGGACTACACATCCGAAGCATCATGCTCTGGTAGTAACACGGTCATCAGCAGTGATAAAGAAGAAATGGCTCACTTTTACTGTGACTGTCTACATGTATACATATATTGAAACTGTCAACTATTGCCAGCCCTGATGACACAGGCCTACAATCCCATCAGATTATCACAGGAGTCCTTAACTACTGATGAAGAACCAATAAACTAACAACGGCCATAGCCCGTCACTGTACAAAGACCTCAACCTCAGCCTACCCAATATGTGCCTAATTACCCCTTCCCACCCAACCTCCCTGCCTTACTACTGTTCTGTATCTACTTGGCATTTTCTAAACAAAATGACTTAGTTAAAAACTTACTAAATATTAACTGAGCAATGTGCTCCGTGCCAGGCTCTGAAAATGCAGATGGGTAAAACTCTAGAAAGTCACCAAGACAAGTGTGCAAACGAGAGCAGAAAAGACAAGGTCTTGGACACACCACTATCTACTCTTCATTCTGATCATTTAAAACATGCAATAATCACATCCACTTTAATTCTTTATTCTGAAGAGTCACTGGACTGCTGGTTTCCTAGTTCAAGGTCACATTTTAATCTGTGACAGGACAATATATACAATTCCATTCAAAGTATAACAAGGAAATTAAGAGACATGCACATTACTCTTCACTCGCAAATCTTAAGATTCACTATCAACTATTTCTCCCACAATGACACTGGTGTAAAATGAATAGGAATTGGCTGAGCAAAGGCAACACCATGTTTCGTAAACTGAAACAGTTCAAAGCTTAGCAACTCAGCATTAAAAACAGGATTTGTGTTTTGTTTTTCTAAGACAAAGTCTTACTATGCAGCCCAGGTTGGCCTAGAACTCAGCATTCTCCTGCCTCCAGCTCCTGAATCACTACTCCAGCTATAGAACCAGCTCTTTAAAGTCCATTTATTGAGTTACTTTGAAAAAGCTTAGTCCTTTGTGTTTCTCCATCCCAGTAGCTTTCCAAGGTCTCCAATAAAACTGCAATGACTAAATGCAAAAAGCAAAGCAGTTTATAGCAGTTCAAACTCAAAACCAGCAGAACAACATACATAACCACCTCTTCAAGCACCAGGAACCAAGTGCATTCTGGGATGGCTTTTGAACCACCAGTTCTGTGTCATGTGAGGCCAGAAAATGAATAATTTTCTGGATACAAGTAAACCAGACGCCAGCAGCAGATCCAAGCAGTAAGAAAGGAATGAAGGAACTAGATTCTGTTTGGTTCTTGCTCTACTTGTAGGAATCGAGCACTGAGCCTCTCTCTACCCCTTAACACCTCACTTAAGGAAACAGAAAGTCAGCATCCAGTCTTGGCAGCTTAGTGACAACTGCGGTCCTTCCTCTACAACATTCTTGACCTCTCATGCTTCTATCTAAATCTACCAAGAAATTAGCTCCCAATCACACACGTGTCTGGTTGCACTGAAAGTACCTGCAACCTTTCAGGCTCCTTCCTTAATTCTTCTCCCTCTGTTTCCCAACTAGTGCTACCTTACCACCCTCATGGACCATTAGAATCCTTACACGGGGACCAGCAAACCTAACATCTGCACTCGCTCGATCCCCAGCACCCAGAGTGGAGAAAGAACGCCTGCAAATTGTCCTCTGGCCTCCACAAGCGTGCCATGCTATGGATACACACGCACACACATGTACACATATGTGTGTACACACATGCAGGCAAATGAACACTGTTTATGCAGGGCAAATCTAGGACAGTTCCTCGTTCCTTGCCAGCCCTCAAAAGCCTCTATGACAACTTGTATCACCTCTGCTCGACCTCCATCTCCACCTCCATCTTTGTTCTTCTTCTTGCCTCCTTCCTTCCGCTTCTCCTCACTGGCATCCACCTGAAGAAGCAAAAGAGAATTTCTCATATTTCAGCCTAATTTGACAATGTCTCCAAAAAGTTATCATCTAAAACAAACTTAAAAGGGACAATCTCATTTCCAGAGACTGGAGATCCCATCATGGGTAAAGACAAGTTAAACAACTTACAATAAAAGCAAGCCCTCAAAAAGGAGAGAAGGCTACTTATCCGTGTGCACTTCCTCTAACTTTCCCTTCAGGCTTACTTGGACCCGCACTAAATACAAAGCCACCAAGAATTATGCAACTTACTCTCTCAGAGTTATTTCAAGGAAGAAAAAGAAGAATTATCCACCTGCCTTCCCATCTATCCAGCCAGCCCTCTCCAGGGAGCCTGAAGCATACATGTAGACTGGGCCATCACACACTTATCATTTCATTTCTTCTGGGCCCAGTTTTCCCTCTTGCAAACTGAATGCAACTATGTTCTTCACAACAACCTTGCTGTGAAGAGTGAATGCCAATGGAATAAAAGGTTTTGGCCCGTGGCTAGGGATGATGTAGAGTAGCGGAAGAGACCTCTTTAAGGTTAGAGTTGTGCTGCGTCAAGCATCAATTTCAAAAATTTAAGATATCTGATTATTACGGAGGCAATAATATTACATTTTACATTTGAAGTAATTTTATTCACAAAATCCCTATCTTAAGTTTTACCACAAGCTGCTCAGATTATCTTGGTTATTCTTGAACCTCATAAAAATCTTAAGAATCCAGATAGGCTCTGAAGTAATTGGGGTGGGTTTTAGAGTAGGATTAAAGGACAGTCGGAAAGGAAGCAAAGGTGTAAACAAGTTATAAAACTATAAAGATCATTTTAAGAAAGAAACAGTATGTAAATAGAAGAAAGACTATGTATAGTCATCGCTCCTCACCTTAAATTTGTAGTTTGGAATGCACACATACTGAAGACTTTAGCAATGCTCATCTGGTGTACTGAAACAGCCCCTGTCATATGGCCTCTGCTCTTTCCAATGTTCCTTAAAACCCTGCACCCCTGTATTTCCAGTTTCCCTCTTGGTTCTTCAGCTTACAGTCTGTACCGGACAGCTGTGCCCTGGCTGGTTTACCTGACCTCATTTTTCCAAATTCAGTAAAACAGTCTGACAGTACAGGTTCGGTACTTCCTCTATAACCCAACTGAGCTAGCTGATCACACAGAATCATGCTTTTCCAGTTTTGCCCGACAGGCTTTTTGAGAGCTCTCGATCACACTCATGTTGCCACCTGCGCTGTCCGGCTAAGTACCAGTACAAACGAATACACAGAACATCCGTTGGCTATGAAAAGAAGAGAGGGGGGCAGAACACACAAGGAGGAAGAGAAAACGACAGCGAAAAAATGATATCGGCGATGCTTCTAAGCAATGGATGACGGTCCACCAAGTCGAAATTTAAAGGGTTAGTGTGTGGAGTTGTCTAGGGCGCTTTCAGCGATTCGCAGACAGTGGCTTATTTCCAGAGTCTGCCCAATGGGGCCATCCAGCGTCCACCATTTACTTATCATAAAGCATTAGACTAAACTAGAGCTTTCTGCTCCACACAGAGCAGACTGCTCCACACACTTACTATTTAAAAAGTTCCACAATGTTGTTCTCGCCTGTTACAGGGATAAAAATACAACTGCGGAAGTCCAAGGCCCGATGGTTACTGCCTGGCTCTGAGCAAGACACTCAGTCTGTTACAGACCTCTGGGATGAGGGTGGCCGCCGGACCACCCCGGCTGCAGGGGCTCCTGATGTCCTACCCGGGCTCCTGATGCCCTACCCGGGCTCCCACGCCCGCCCGCCGGCCGGGCAGTGCCGGCTCCCAGAACACCTCCGGCCTCTGAGCCCCACCGCGCCTGCTCACCGGCTTCTCGTCGTCCATCTTCCCCGAAGGGCTGCTGGCCTTCTCCTCCGACATGGAAGGACAGCTGAGAGACAAAACCTGAAAACTCTACCGCAGAAGTGAGCGTAAGACGGTAAAGAGGACTAGCAATGTACCAGGAATCCCGCACTGCGCGTGCGCCACGTGGCTCAGGCCGAACCAGCTGATGCAACTGGGCGCCAGGCCCCGCCCAGCTACGGCGGACGCGCTGCCAATGGGCCACGGAGAGAGGCGGGCCCACCCTTTCCTCAACCAATAGAATAGCTGGAGGAGTGACAACCCTTCTAGGAAATCGACTACTCAGTTCTAGAAACTATAAAGTGAGGCGCGCAAGCGCCCTTCTACCCACTTGACCTTCCGTCACCTGTAGGGCCTTGGCGGCCACCGTAGCGAACGTGACCGGCTTGGATAAGCTTCCGGGAAGAATTGGGCAACCGGATTACGTCTGTCGCTGTAGCTTAACTGAGGCTGTCTCTCTACGTGGCCTGTCTGACTCTGACAGACTGAAGTGGTGGCAAGCCTTCCTCATGGGAACCGGACCGATTTAGTGGGGATGGAGGCCGGGGGAGAGAGGGGGGTGCATGGACAAGCGACATTCTTCAGTGCATCACAGAGCTTTCCCATAGAAGGCTCACAAATACAGACAGCCTTTTATTTGAGGAAATAACATCTGACTCCACGCGAAAGTCATTTATATCTCAAAGGCTCGAGGAACGCTTGTCCAAATAATAACTACCACTTGTTTTTCTGTTGTTTGTCTCACCGTGTAGCCAGGGATAGCCTCAAACTTGCAGTGTAGACCTGGCTGATCTGGTGGTGGTCTGCGTGAGCTGCCCAAATTCTGGGATTAAAGTAGTTTGCCACCATGTCCATCCAAATGCCCTCTCCCGTGCCCCCCTCCCTTTTTTTTTTTTTTTTTTTTTTTTAAAGACAAGGTCTCATGATGTAGCTCTAGCTGTCCTGGAACTCACTCTGTAGAACAGGTTGACCTTGAACTCAGAGATCTGTCTGCATCTCCTTCCTGAGTGCTGGGATTAGGGGCCTTTGCCACCATACTCGGCTTCCAACTGAACACTCCTGAATGACTCAAAGCCTCATGATTATTCTGTAAGTTACCTTATTGTTCATGAAACATAGCACAAGAGTTTAAATGGTTGACCAAAGGTACAGTTAGTAAAACAGGTGAGATGCTGAGCCTGTTTCTGTTTGTCTTGAAAATGTGGCTTTCTTCCACTCCTTCAAACAGTATTGTTCTACACTATGTTGACAATCATAATTATAATGAAAGCACTCCATTTGATATTTTTTATCATAATGCATATATCTTTTGTCATTTTCTTTATGTATAAGAATATCCCCTGCATATCATTTATTAAGTTAACTGGACACAGAAACTTTGTATATTGTGGTGATAACCATTACACCTCCCCCTAGGGTTGAATGTATAACATGTTTATTGTGTATTTATTGGTTAATTGTTTCAGAAGGATATTAAAAAACAAGTATCTTCCCTATTTTTTTATATACAGGAGTTTTTTTTTTTTTAAATACAGGAATTCCTCCTCCCCTCTATACCTACAGTTTCACTTTCCCTGGTGTTAGTTATTAGCATTTGATTGTAGTGGAAAAAATACTAAACACAAAACATACAGAGGTACAACTGTAGTCCCAAGCAGGTTGAGAACTGCTGGTAGATGGTTGTTGATCTCTTCTTGGTTTACCTTTGGTAGTTTGGATAAATGTCTTTTAGATTTTCCAACTTAATGTATTACATGTTTTAAAAGTATTCTCTTAGATTGAAAAGGAGTGGGGATGCTGCACAGCCCTGTCTCCTTTATTTTAATGGGTTTGTTCCAAGTTCTCCATTAGTATAGAATTGGCTGTCCAGAGTGTCATATATAGCCTTTGTTGTGTTGAGATGTATTCTCTCCAGTCCTACTCTCCATAGTACTTTGATCATTAAGCTTTGTTGGATTTCGTCAAAGGCTTTTTCCTGCGTCCACTGAAAGAACCAGATGGGAGTATTTATTCATTTATTCCTTTCCCAAAAGGGTTTTCATGGGCTGGCTGCATCCCTTAAGCAAATGTCATAGCCTGTGTTAGACTGTTCTTCCTGAAGAGCCCTGTGTACTAGATGTGCTCCTTAATCTATAGACCTTGAGTTTTGCTAATAAAGGAGCACTTGGTTTTCTTTGCCTGGTCAGATCATTTTCCTAGCAAATCTACCTGTACCCGAACTGTTTCTGAACATTTACTCACACATATAGAGAACTTCTGGTTATGAATGAAAACGTGTATCATACTGCTTCATATTGAAGTACATGAGTTATTAACAATTGTCCTAAGGAAATAGGAAGATGCTTCATTTTGAGTATGAATGCAGTGTCCCGGGAATATGGATTCAAGTTACACTTCATGAAATGATCCACCATGGCAAAGTTACATGAATTTTATTTTTATTTTGTGTTGAGGATCAAACCTAGGGACCTATGTATGTTAGGCAAGAAAAGAAAGTCATGAATACTCTCTATTACAAGCAGCACAGGGGGATCATCAGGCAGAAAGACTGCAACAAGGCAGGGGACTGACAGGATTTAGATGTTTAACACAGACTCAGCTTTAGGGTTAGTGGAGGCTAATCATTAAACTTAGAGATGCATTTCAATAATGTTATCTAAATGTAAGGTCAGATGCAAAAATGGCTATAAAATGTCTACTAAAATGAACTAAATGTACCCCAAAATGACTTTAGCTTTGACCTACACAATTGCAGCATTCGACTAAGGCAAGATCAGTCTGGCAAGATCTTTAGTCAGAGGTAGTCTCTTCAGAAACACTCATTTCACACAGCTGTCTGTATTTGAAATTTCTTCTTCATGAAAGTTCTTTTTCAAAAAATGAAAATAGTCTTTTCGTGTTTCTGATTATTGTTGACCCTCCCCCAACCCTTCCCAGATTCTCCCCATCTCCCCACCCACCCAAATCCAATTCTTTCTTGCTCTCGCTCTTTCTCATTAGAGAACAAACTGGCATCTATTTTAAAAAAAAGAGAAAGAAAAAGAAAAAAGAATAAAACAAAACAAACAAACCCAAATAGGACAACACAGACAATCAACCAGAAAAACAAAGAACCAAAGAAAAAGCACAAGAAGCACCTTTAGAAACAGAGGTGCACGCACACAAATTCAAAACCAGGGATCATAATATAAGCAAAAAACCTGTAGGGTAAGATAAAAGGAGGTGGGGAGAAAACGCCCAGTCAAAGCATATCGAGACAAAAAACAACCAACCAGACAAAAACCCTCTGACAATAACATTGAGTTCATTTTGTGTTGGCCGTCTACCATGTACTGATGGGCCTGGGTCCTGGCCTTAAGAGTGGTTTGTATACTCACTGAGATTCCATTGGAGAAAACTGATTTTTCATTTACAAGTGGTTATCAGTTGGAAATAGCTTCTGGGTTAGTGATGGGGGCATTCATCAACTTCCTTTTTCAGCTGTAGGACCTCATCTGGCATAGCCCCATCAGGGTCTGTGCAGGTTGCCACAGTAACTGTGAGTTCATGTGTGCATCAGCCCACCTGTGTTTAGAAGGCCTGTTTCCTTGCTGTCCTCCCTCCCCTCTGCCTCTTACACTCTTTCTGGCTCCTCTTCTGCAGAGTTCCCTGAGCCAGGAAGGGAGGGAATTGATGGAGACATCCCATTTAGGACTGAGTGTTCCAAGGTTTCTCACTGTCTGCACCTTGTCCAACTGTGAATCTCTGTATTTATGCCCCTGTAATGCAGGAGGAAACTTCTCTGATGGTAGCTGGTTTTTTGTTTGTTTGTTTGTTTTTTGTTTTGTTTTTTGTTTTATTAAAACAGTAATATTTGGTTTTCACCTAGGTCCCTGGCCTATCTAGTCTCATGTTCTTGGCAACTTTTTGTTTAAATGACCTGTTTATTGGTGAGAGTCAGTTATTAAACTCACCCACTGTTATTGTGTGAGGGTCAATATGTGATTTAGGCTGTAATAGTGTTCCCTTTAGGAATTGGGTGCTCTTGTGGTTAGTGCATAGATCTTTGCAGTATCCTCTTGGTGGATTCCGCCCCACCCCCCCATGATTGGCATGTAATGTCTTCTCCTGTATCTTCTGATTAGTTCAGGTTTGAAGTCTATTTTGTCAGAAATTGAAATGACACACAACCCCTTGTTTCTTGGATCCATTTGCTTGGAATATCTTCTTCTATCGCCGTACCCCGAAATGATGCTTATCCTTGATGTTAAGGTGTGTTTCTTGGATACAGTGGAAGAGTGGATCCTGTTTTTGAAACCAGTCTGTTAGTCTGAGTCTTTTTATTGGGAAATTGAGACCATTGATGTTGAGAGTTAATGAGCAGTGTTGTTGATTCCCGTTATTTTATTGTTGTAGTGTGGATTTTTTCGCTCTCTTTTGATATTCTGGTCTGAGATTATTTATACTTTGTGTCTTCTTGGGTGTGGTTAACCTCTTTAGGTTAGAGTTTTCCTTCTATCACTTTCTGTAGAACTGGAGTTATAGATAGATACTGCTTAAATTTGGTTTTATCATGGAATGTCTTATTTTCCATCTATTGTCATTGAAAGTTTTTGTAGGTATGGTAGTGTGGGCTGGAACCTGTGCTTTCTTAGAGTTTGTAGAGCATCTGTCAAGGCCCTTCGGACTTTTAGAGTCTCCATTGAGAACTCTCGGGTGTAATTCTAATAGGTCTGCCTTTATATGTTACGTGCTCTTTTTCCCTTGAAGCATTCAATATTCTTTCTTCATTCTGCGTGCTTAGTGTTTCAGTTATCATATGTCATGGGGAACTTTCCCTGTCCAGCCTATTTGAAGTTCTGTGTGCTTCTTTCACCATGACAGGCACCTCCTTAATTAGATTAGGGACATTTTCTTCTATGGTTTCAATGAAAATATTTTCTATGGCTTTGACCTGAATTTCTTCTCCTTCTTCTAGCCCTATTATTGCTAGATTTGGTCTTTTCACAGTGTCCTAGATGGTCCTGTTTTTTTTGTGGCTGAATTTTATATATAAATTAAATATTTAAATATATAATTGAATGTATAAGTATATTTATATATTTAAACACTTTCTTTGATCAAGGTATCCATTTTTCTATCCTGTCTTCAATGCTTATGATTCTCTCTCTCTTCCATCTCTTGTATTCTGTTAGTGAGGCTAGCTTTGAGGTTCCTGTTTAAGTTTCTAAATTTTTCATTTCCAGTTTCCTTCATTTGGGTTTTCTTTATTGATTCTATTTCTAGTTTCATGTCTTGAACTTTTTTTTTTTCATTCGACTGTTTGTTGTAGGTGTAAAGCTACTGTGTGGACTCCCCAAAGACGGCACAGACACATTTTCATAGCTGTAAACCCTGCCAGATTTCAGCAGAGGGAACCACCATCATGGCAAGCTCCCACAGGACAGTGGAACCCTGAGTGTCTCATCTCAGGGATTTTCATTGATACCTAAGCTCCTCAGGTGTTCTGTTGATAACACTTGCAGATCATGAGGAATCAAATGTCTTTCACATAAAGTCAACACCTGCCGACAATACAAAATGCTAAGGCCTAGGCAGCCCTTCATCCAACAACGGAAACAACCATTTTAAACATAACTGAAACAAACGTCTGCATCGGTTTGTTTTGTGTTTCCAAAGATTTCATTAATTCTTATTCATATCCTCTTTAAGGTCCTTGATTATATTCGTAATGTCTATTTTGAAATCCTTGACACGTGCCTCAGCTATACCGCGTTTCTCAGGGCCAGTGTCATAGGGTTGTTGGGCTCTAGTGGAGCCACAATGTCCTGACTGTTAGCAATTGTGTTTTTATGCTGGGTGGTTGTCACTCTTGGTGTTGATATCTGGTCTTGTCTTTGTAGGGTGGTTTTTCCATTCCTTGGTTTCTGTTGTCCTCTCTAGATCTTAGGAGTGTATAGTGAGTGTGGGTTGCCTGGTAGGGACTGCTTCTAAGTCCCTGCCAGTTGTGACCACCGGGGATCCCAGGGAGAACTGGTTTCTAGGCCTTGGGAGCTGACACTCAGGGATGGGAGTCTGCTAGAAGGGCAGGAGGCTTGGAGGTTCCATGGGAGGGAGGAAAGCTGAGGCTGCCGGGGATCTGATTCCCTGGCTAGCATGGCCTGAGGGTTTTCCTATCTTGTCTTAGAAGGCTGAGACAGGGGAAGGAGGTGAGGAGGCAGGCTGGAGGAGGTTGCTTAGTTCCTTGGGTGTGGTGGCAGAGACTCAGGAGAAGTGGCAGCAGGTGATCTGCTACAAAGCTGGGGGAGGGGAGAGCTCTTCAGAATAAAATCAATATATGTGAACCGCACTGCCCACCCAGCCCCTAGATAGGGACACCTGTGTTCAACATTCTGCAAAGGCTGATCGACTGACTCAAACTTCGGTGATTGTGGAATGCTGGAATGTTGCAGGACCAGAACTGAATTATCTTGGGCTATCTTTAGCCATTTATTGAGCAGTTCTCTGTTTGTCCTGCACATCCTTTTCAGTATCAGGTAAAATCTTTTTTTCAATGCACAAACAGATTCACCCCCCAAGGCCAACAAATGCCATCAGATGGTATCCGTGGCCTGAAAAAGATATTAACCTGTCATTAACATTAACCTGTCCTATCCACTCTAACTGTTGTTCCCATCAATACATTTTGAAGTACTTTGATTTATGATTTTGTTTGTTCTCTTATAAAATCTTAATGAAA
This sequence comes from Cricetomys ansorgei, assembly GCA_026225945.1. NCBI lineage: Eukaryota > Metazoa > Chordata > Mammalia > Rodentia > Nesomyidae > Cricetomys > Cricetomys ansorgei. The sequence goes on from JAMJFZ010000107.1 coordinate 6,729,642, forward strand.
CTGCCCTGCTGAGAACTTCAGAACACAATATTTAGGGTATTCAGATTCTTTGTTTCTGAGGCACAGCCACTCATGTTTAGATTGTTATTCCCTTTGAAGTAGGAGCTGTGTTTTCATGTGAACATACCATGCATATATCAGGCATATATATACTTATGTGTATTTATTATTATAGTATATATCATATATTGTGTGTATTATGTTTACAATATATAATACATGCAATATATATCATATATTTAAAATATAGTACATATGATATAATATGTGGAGAGAAATTAATTACAAGGAATCTGCTCGTGTAACAATGTAGGTGAACAAGCTTGGGACTTCATGGTTTAAGTTGCAGTACAAAACCCAGTAGGCTGAGACCCAAGAACTCTCCTTTCAGTTCAAGACTGGAGGTGGGAAAAGGCAGGTGTCATGGCTCAGCCACTCAGACAGAGGCTTCTTCCCACTCTGCCTTTTTTCCCACTAGGGATCTTCCACTGATTGGATGAAGCTCATCCACATTAGGGGAGGCAGTTGCCCTCCCTGTACTTACCTGATCTCATGTAGAAGCAAGCACACCCTGAAAAATAGTTGACAAAATGTCTGAGAACTTACGGTCCAAACTGACATGAGAATCAACATTCATGCCCTACCCCACCCCCACCACTGACTTTGGACTATCTTTAATTATATTCCTGAGAACTAATTTGGCAAAATTGACACTAGGACGTCAGTGGACACAGTGGTGTTAGTCCAGCACACATGAAGTTGGTGAAGTTTGTTCATGAGGCAAATTAAAAAGCAAAGTGGAGCCCTCTGCTGGTGAAACTTAGCCACAGCCCAGCAATGCCCGTGTTTATACATTTCTGCTTTCACTTGGACAAATTAATGCCTAGGCAAAGAGTTATAAAACACACAGAAACCAACCCATAAAATGTAACAGGTAAAGGCTTACTTGGCATAGGAAAGAAGGTTCTAAATAAAATATATTAAGGTAGATGTTTAGGCTTTTTTCCTTATTAACCAAAATTATCCTTTTATTGACACAATTTCCTTCTTGTTGTGCCACCCTCTATATAGTTAAGGGTAAAGGGGCTGGCAAGCTTTTTCTGAAAGGGATAAATAAACACGTTAGAGTTCTAGGACAATACAGTTATAAGTACTCAACTGCTGTAGTGCACAGGCAGCTATAAACAAACAAAACGAATACAGCTATGATCCAATAAAACTTTATAAAACAAGTAGTGGCTCTCTCAGTCTATCTCTTTCTCTGTCTCTCTCTGTCTCTCCCCCTCCCCCCCTCTCTGTGTGTGGGTCCTTGACTCATGCACAGGTTTGTCACCTATGCAGTTATACTTTGGTTGCTGGTGCTTTGCATTTCACCTTGCAAAGAAAGAGAAAACCATAGCAGAATTTCACACCCCAAGTGTTTTGAGGCCCAGACTCAGAAGAAGCACACAGTCACTTTGTCTCTCCTTTGTCAACTTTGGTTGCTAATGGGGCTTAGGAACACAGTCTCTACCTAGTTGCTACATAACTTCTCTAATTGCTGTAATTTTAGTAGATTATATTTGGGGAGAAACTATGAGCCCTGCCCAGTGTGAGCAACCAGGAAGCAGGTAACTCTGCAAGTTGCTTGAGTCTATCTCTTAAGTTTTATTTAATTAAGAAATTGTTCATCTTTACTCTTGATAGTTAGGTATAGTTGTGGCTTTAAATTAAGAAACATTTACACTGTCCCAGGCTTCTCTGTAATTTGTGTTTTAGAGAGTTCATAGTAAACTTGAAGAAATAAAATATAGCAACATAAAAGGTAATTACTGAATCTTTCAGTAACTGAATCAGAAACTATACTTTATAAGAAATTACAAGAAGTCCAAGTATTATATTTGTGTTTTAAAAATTATATGTGTTATCTGTGTGTGTGCATGTATTCATGTGCGTGTATGTGTGTGTATAGAAAAAATTAAACATCAAATGCACCTGATTTGGAGTGATTAAACTGAGTAACTTCAAAGTCCACGACTTTAAGCAAGGATATCTGTAGTAGTAGTCTGCTGTGGTGGCTCACCGAGGAAGACACAGAGGCATCTTTATAGGTGCAAACCCAACCAGACCTCAGCAGAGGAAACCACTATCATGGCAAGTGCCATACTGGACAGTGGAACCCTGAGCATCTCATCACAGGGGTTTTTATTGATACCTAAGCTCCTCAGGTGTTCTACTGATACCAGATACAGGTCATGAGCAATTAAACATCTCCTACATAAAGCCAACACCTACAAACAATACAAAATGCCAAGACCCAGGCAGCCCCTCACCCAACAGTGCACAAAACAACTATTTTAAAGATAACCAAAAAATAAACTTCTACAACGGATATATGCCACATCAGTTATCAGTTTTCCCAAGTCCAACATTATTTTTTTTGCTTTGTTTTTTTGTCAAATGGACAGAAGCTCGAATAATCTAGGAACCTTCACTGAGAAGATACCTCAATCAGTCTGGCCTGTGCATAAGCTCCTGGGACATTTTCTTGATTTTGATGTGGGAAGATCCAGGCCACCCTGGACAGCGAATCTCTAGGAAGGTAGTCCTGGGTTGTATCCAAAAGCAGACTGAGCAAACTATAGTTATCAAGCCAGTAAACAGTGTTCCTCCTTTGTGCCTGCCTCCTCTTGAGTTTCTGCCTTGACTTCCCCATGGGGTGTGATTGTAAGCCAAATAAATCCTTCCTTCCAAAAATAGTTTGTGGTCAGTTTTTATCACAGCAACAGGAAGAAAACTAATACAGATGTTTAGACTAGATACCCTAGATGCCTCTTGGTTTAAAATTCTAAATACGAGCCTATAGTAACAGTAATTGTAGAGTAGATAGTAGGGATGGTCAGGATTCAGGCAGTTTGTTAATGGAGAGGCCACTAGATGGCACCCTTGTCACGCATTATTTTGCTGTTCAGCCAGTCTTAAATGTTAAAAAACTTGACTAGTTGAGCAAGGCCTTAATATTTTTTTCAGTGATGTAAGATAACTGTTAGAAAATGAGATGTTTGGACTAGATAAATCAAGTGACTTTAAGTTTCCATAGATAATTAGTATAAACAAACTTTTGTATTTCAGTGGAGTTGTCACTAAAGAAATGATGCTTGGAAATGATTTTTCTGTGTATTATAAAATTTGATAATTTTACCTTTTTTTTCTCTCAGTCATTTTGGGAAGGGATTATTCAAAATATCTGTAACTTAAGATAGTATCAGGCTGGGCATAGTGGCACACACCTGTAATTCCAGCACTCCAAAGGCTGAGGTAAGAGAATTGCCAACTTGAAGCCAGCTTGGGATATATGACAAAATCCTGTTTCAAAAGAGACAAACAAACAAAAGCATCGTTAGAATGAATGAAAAAAAATAAATGAAATGAAAGTAAAACAGTAATAATGCTTAATACAAAAGGAATATTACTCATGGATTGCTATTCTTCCTTGAAGCTTGTTAGTAGGTAATTTACTTGAAGATGTTAGAAATTGGAGGAATTAAATGAAGGATATTGAATCTCACAAACACCTGGCTAATCTGAGGTCCAGACTTTGGCAGCTTCTGGTTTTCCTACAATGGGGCCATGGATAGACACTTGGGAAAGATCTTTGAGATCTTTCTTTGAGAACAGAAATAACTTTTGTAGGATTTTTGCATCAAATTGATTAACAGTAGTGTTTGTGCCACCCATTAGCCTTATTTAGCAGCTATTTCTTAATAAATATGGGTATCTAGTTTTTGGCTCACTGTAATTCAATGGTATGAGGAAATATGAGACAATAACAAGACCAAGAAGCAAGAGTGACCACAGATAAGAATAAGGGGAGGATTTTCCAGACTCAAAACAACAGAACCATACTGTAGCATTTGAAGATGACAGATGTTAATCATTACAACCTTGCTATTGCAGACATGTTTAGGAATGTGTACATCTACACCTCCATCTTTTGTGATATGCAAGTTTTTAAGTAGGATTTAATATGAAATGATTAAAATGAAGCTTTGGTGTCTAAAGCAGGAAGTCTTGCTTATGCAAGAGAGTCATGTACACAACACATGCAAATGAAAATTTACAGTAATTATTTTCCCACGGAGGAATTGAGAATGAATCAAATAAGATAAACAATGAATGTTAACACTGGCTTTGTTACCTTAGTAACTGGGAAGAATATTAATGTGTGTAGGTGCTCTGTGACATGTGAGTTGGAGAAAATTCAGAGTGCTATGTAGTTGAAGCAATCAATGTGATGATAATTAGATAATTAGATAATTAGATAATTAGATAAACCCCATGCACACACTCACTCCTGTGGAGATGAGCTGAGAGTACCAAACTAGTCGAAACTGAAGAGATTAAAAATATAAGAAAATCAGTGGAATTCATTAAGCCTCCTTTCTTTCTCCCTCCCTCCCTCCCTTCCTTCCTTCCTTCCTTCCTTCCTTCCTTCCTTCCTTCCTTCCTTCCTTCCTTTTTTTGGGCTGAGAAATGCCCCTCAGCCCACTCTGTAGCCTGGACTGATCTAGAACATTTTATGTATTCTAGGCTGATCTTGAACTCATAATGATCCTCTTGCCTTCACTTCCTGTGTTCTGAGATTACAGACAGGCGTGGTTTCCATTTGTCCAACTTTTCCATGGATGGTGAATTGTAACAGGCCCAGAGGCCTTAACACCACTGACTCCATGATAGAAGTACCATTCAGGTTCAGGAGGTAGACAGCATCACCTGCCAAAATGAAGCAAAAACCTAATCCACCAAAGTCCATATTTCTGGGAAAGTCTCTAAATGTGCTAACCTTGCAATTTGACTTCTGTAGTTCCACTTCTGACTAACTGTTCTCGTTAACTGAGGTATATCAACCCAGGATATGGTTTTTGTGTTTAAAACTCACCCCGAGAAAGGCTCAGGCGTACACTGGGATCCCAAACACCCAGTGTAGTCTCCAGCCAGCTAGTAAAGACTGTCTATTGGCTTAAACCTGTGCTTGAGTAATCTTCTCTGATGGATACCCCACAGCAGAAATCAGAGACATTCTTCCACGGATGAGGAACTGGTAACAGTCTTTGAAACAATACTGAGGTGCAGCCATGATTGTTCAGGAGTGCATTTAAGAACACGGCACCCCAACTGCATGGGGCTCTATGAATCTAGGGGACCAACTTTTGTTTTTCTTCCCTTTTGTCTAGCTCTCCTTACTCAGTTTGTAACATGAAGGAGGCCAGAATCTGAATAGAGACTTCACTGAGGTACAGTTTTATTTTCAATCTGTCCCTGAGGGAGAAGAGAGATGTTCAACTGTTTTTCCTGTTTTATGTCATCTGGCATTAGCACTTTCTCCCTTTTTCTTTAACGCTCTCAATGAACTTAATCTTTGGACAATGTGAGTTTCTTGTTGCAGGAAGTTCCCAGTTGGTTTCAGAGAGGGAGCAAGGCGAGTTCACTATCATGTGTGCACATGTGTACGCTGATTGAATTTCTGGATCCCCTCCAGCCAACCTTATGCTTTACAAAATTGTTAATGGAGTTAAAGTCAATAAATAACCAGAAAATATGCATTATTTCAATGTGGGAATTTCATGTTTACTCATCTGTTACTGGGGAGCAAAATTCCTACATCTCACTTTGATTACATTATAGGGTCCTTGGGCCTGCTATTGCATACAGGTGGTGTGAGTGTTTCCCATTGTAAACCTTTTCTAACTCACTTGCGTCTCAAGTCTCACATTTCCTTTCAGTCTCAGAGACATTCAGGAAAGAAAATTAACTCGTCTTAAATTAAATAAAATGTTAAAGAATCAAAATAGTGATGAGTTTCTTATTTTAACAAGATAATTTCTAAAGTTACTTAGCCAAAGGGGAAAAAAGACAGCCAAGGGCTCCAGAGGAAAGGTCAAATTTTTTTGCCAATACTGTCTGTCTCATCAGAAATAAATAGCCAGGTGTTGGGATATTTTACTTTTGCCTTTTTAATATAATGTGTATTCTGGTAGTAGATGAGAACAGAACACACCTACATGTCAAAGTCAATTTGGGAGCAAGCCAGTTAGTCTGCACTCTTCCATTTTTAATGTATTTCTTTAGTGATAACTCTGGTGAACACCAAAGCTGTTGGTGAACTCTGAGTGAGGGACACAACCCCTCTGGGGAGGTTTTTTATTCTCACTGACTTCAGAGAAAACGGAGCTCAGACTAAACAAGGCATATTGAGGGTAATTGGGCCACGGTTCTGTTTTGTTTTGTTTGTTGTTTGCTTCAGTCCCCCCCCCCTGCCCCCAGGAATATCTTGAGATGAATCAATGATAATGTATGGTCTCTAGTAAATTTATTCTGAATTTAAAGACAACCCTGTGGGAAAAAAATATTATATGGGAGCCCCTACCCCCCACATCACATGCTTCCTGAAAGTTGATGTTACTCAATGTTCTACCAGCATAGTTAGGAATTTGGGAATAAATTTAAGAAGGATATTAAAGGACCCCTTCCCACCTTACTTGGTAATTCCAAGTTGCTGTAATAAAAAGAGACTAATCATACTATCAAACTTTTTTTTTAATCCTTCAGTGAAGGAATTGGCAAACTTTCTTCCTTTTTTGTTTCTTTAAGACAGGGTTTTCCTGTATAACCCAGAGTGGTCTGGAACCTGTGACTCTGCTGCCTCAGTTTATCTAGTGTGGAATAATAACCACACAGTTTGTAGACCACGGGGTTCCTTTTGCAGTGGTCAGGTCTTCTCTAGAGGCACCGAGGCAGCCACATGCTGTGTATAAATGACTCAAGGTGGTTGTGTTTTCCAGCAATGCTATCTATAAAACTGTTGGTATTCAGGCCACTGTTTACCAATTCTTGGTTTATTTTGTGTTTGCATTCTCAACACATCCCAGCCACCCACATCAGCTGCTTTACCTACATTAACACAATTAACGAGGTAGACACAGTCACCATCATCCATTAATGGGTGAGGAAGACTCAGAGAGACGAATTAAACTGCTTAAAAACACACAGTAAACACAGAGCTGATTATTGGCATCCAATCCATCTGCCTCTAAGCTGTGCTGCTCCTCTATGCTTTGCACTTGTCTGTCTAAGGACTTCCACAAGAAACACTAGAGCAATGTGGTGAAAATCTTACCACTCTTTAACCGGTAAGTGCTTTAATTAAAACTCAAAATATTTTGTCAAAGAACACGCTTCCAAATGGTTCTTGCATTAAACTTGATATTATGGGTCATAATAGCTTCAAAAATAATTTACTATTATACTTCTACTTATATTTTATTTTGAAGGTACATTTTCATTTCCTTACTTTCCAAATGTATTTAGGAACCTTTCATTTTATTTACGCCATTTGAAAGCAAAAGGAAAACTGTTCAGGACATTGTGTACTTACACCCGAGTCTCTGTCTCTCTCTGTGTCTCTGTCTCTCTTCTCCCTCTCCCATCTCTTTCTTAGAAAAACAAAAAAACCCCAAACATCAAAGCATTTATTTTCTGTTCCCATTATCCTTCTAAGCAATGAAATTAAAAAGTAGTGCTTTTCAAATGGAAACAGTGAGAAAGTTTTGGAAAGTAAGTAGCATGAATGGAGAATTATAATACATCACAAATGCCATCTGACATTTGACAGACTATGAAGGGCTTTATCTTTGGTTGGATGGTGTTCAAATGGGGAAAATGTACACATTTTTACAATAAGATTGCTGGATCCTTATTCAGTCAGAGATATTCATTGGATGTGGCAAGTATATTGACAATCTCAGCTGGTTTTTCTCCACCCAGGAGGGACTCTGACTGCTCTGTTTCCTGTCTTCCAGCTGGCTCTGCTTGATGCTCTGGGCAGACTGAGATCGAATGGGAAAATAATTGGCTAGAGAATTGCCCACATTGAAAATGCGGGCAATGTTTCTACGATGTAGGGGTCCTACAAAAGTCGCCTCTTGGATTTCCCAGGGCATCAACCGAGGGCCACTGAAAGAAAACATGGACCTAAAGCAAGGATATAGCTAATAAAATATCAGAGGTTCCCAATGAACTGGACCTAAGAAATTTGAACTTCTTTGGTTCAGTAGTTACCTCTTAATCAATCAGATTTGAATGGAACAAACACATGCCAAGTATTGGGCTTCCAGAAAAACTCATGCACCCACATATATGACTTCTATGGTGGAGACTCATATGTCATCTCTGTGATGGAGTTATTTGGCTTCTAAAGATTCCTCTGGTGTTTAGACTGGTGTCACTCTTTGGTGTGTGTGGGGGTGTGGACTAGAAAAAGTCTCATCAAAACTCTGAATGTCTTTTGAATGAACTGCTGTTCTGACTCAACAAAACCAATGCGTGTAATTTATTCTGTGGGAAGTAGTGATGCAAAGCATGTTCGCCACCACCATCACACTCATTAGGACACGTTTAGCAAAGAGATGACCAGGAACAGCGCTTTTCTGACTGTCTTTCTTCCAACAGCTATCGTTTCCAGGAACTCCCACATTCTGGCATCCTCCACCACACTGACTTTTATCTATCTCTCAAGCCTGGTCTCTCAGAGTTTGTATATTCATGCCTTATTCGCTTGTCTAACCCTGAGGTGCACAGGTAACTCGTGTTTCAATATTGTCTTACTGTATTGTTTCTATGAAAAAAATGAATCTTTTTTTTTGACAATTACATCCAACTGAGGGGGAAACTAGATTACATTTCGGATACTAGGCTGCATTACAGTTCTCTAGGACAATCAATTAAATATATAAGATTAAGGTATATAATCACATGGGGATTAAATTGAATTTTTGAAGACCAGATGTTTTGAGGGGAACTCCTCGCAAATGAAGTAGGAAGCACATGAATGACAACAAGATATACGACATGCTACACATATAAACCATAAAATCTCCTTCTAGAGACACCAGAGCGAAAGGATGTGATATTTGAATCCCCAGATTGTTTGGAAGTTGATCAAATGTCCACTTATTGAGGTAGAATTGATATTCTAGGAAACTACAACACTAATTTTTAATGATTAGTCCCAGAGAGATATAATTACAGTCTTCTTTGTCATTCCTGGCAAAACTGACTTTGTTGGAAAGGGCAAAAGATACAGTGAGATAAAAATTGTAATTTTAACCAGCAGTAGAGAAGTTTGTCAATTCATTTCCTGTTCTGTTATTTTAAAACCCATTTTATTATATTTTATTTATTTTCGTGTATGCATGTGTGCATGGGTGTGTGTGTATACCCACATGAGCATGGGTGAATATGCGGCTCAATGAAGAGCAAAGATCAGAGGATAACTTGGGGGGTAAATTTTCTTCATCCACAGTGTAGGTCCCAGGGATTAAACTCCGGTCCCCAGGCTTGGTGACAAGAACCTTTACTTGCTAAGCCCAGTTGTTATACAAATTTTTAGAAACAGATTTCTTTGCAGCATATCATTTTGGCCTGTTGATCATCAAGTATACTTCTAGATACAGTACAAAGCCAACATTTCCACTGAGGATTCATGCTGTCCGAAGCAAATTCACAACAACTTCCTTGTCTCTACAAAAATAATAAAAAAAATGTTTTCATGTTTCTAAATGTCATGTGAATTCACTCTAGAATATTTGGAAGATAGATAATAGTCCATGAAATCACATAAAGCATGGTTTATCTTATTGCCATAGATAGTGGCTGTTATCTTGTCAGTGTTTCCCTCCCAGTCCTCATCCATACATACTTACATCACTATGCATATACCTTTGTGGTCACAGTGAGAATACTGACTGAAATAGATCTCTCCTCTTGGTCCAGAGTTGTGTTGTGCTACAGAGGGTACACTCTCCTGTGCCCCTCCTAATGGTCTTGCTGTAATGGAGGGATGCCCTATGCTTTGTTCCATATTTTCTCATGCAAACTATCAGTCACTGTGTATAGTAGAACGCTGCTATGGTGGCTCACCAAGAAGGCACAGAGGCATATTCATATGTGCAAACCCAACCCATCCTGGCCAGCACCATACTAGACAGTGGATCCCCGAGCATCCCCAGCTCAGGTGTTTTTATACAGAACTCCTCAGGTATTCTACTGATAGCACGTGCAGATCATAAGCAATCAAACACCTCCATAAATCCAATACATGCAGACAATACAGAATGCCAAGCCTAGGCAGTCCTTTTCCCAACAGTGCACAAGACAATTATTTTATACATAACTAAAAATAAACTTCCACAACAACTGTGTTTCATAGAGTCCCTCTGAAAATTTTCCTTGGGCCTCTTCCTATGAGTCTCTAAAGTTAGGGATCAGACCACATCTCCATCAGGTTTGTGACCTTACTCCCCTTCTCTCTAAATGTTTTTATATACGTAGAATTTGGTCACAGGAGGGAAAGCTACATGGTTGGTATTCAGCAAACATTTTTTGACCACACTAACAATAGGTATAACATTGTAGTGTCTCAGAAAAGTCTGAGGAAATGGGGGAAGTCATCTTTACCTGCATTGGGAATAAGGGTGCTGACAGTGGGAATAACTGATGTATTATATCTGTCTGTGTATATTCTGGGGAGCTTTCAAAAACCTCATCCAGAGCACCTAGCAGCTTCTTCATTTGGTTTTTATTATTTTTCCCAACTAGAATACATGTTTTTCCTCCACCTCAAAATCCTAGAATACCCTCCCACCTCAGGCATATTCATGTATATACAGACCAGGTCAGACTGGCTCACTCTAGCTATCTACTATCTATCTATCTATCTATCTATCTATCTATCTATCTATCTATCATCTATCTATCTATCTCTTCTTTCTCTTCTAAGCAATCTTTCGTAGAAGCTGACAAAATTATTGAAGTTTCCCCTCTCTGCTTCCTGAGGAAGATTGCCAACAAATTTCTTTCAGATTTTTGAAAAAAAAAAAACCCTGAGTGTTCTAGGTTTGTTTACTTGTAAGTTTCCTATGACATATCCACACAGATATATCACTGATAGCAAATTGATCTCTGACAGAAAGAGAAAATTTAGATGTACTGGATAAAAGGAATCAGGTTCATTTTTATATTTAAGGTCAAAGGCAAAGGGAGAGACTGTGGTGAAAACTTAAATTCCATTCATCTATCAATCATTGTTCTGTTCCTTAGGAGTACTATGTGGAAGTTCATAATTGCATCATAAAGAAGATTCCCTTTGAGGGTAAACAGCTTCATGGTGATTGAGGCCTTGGGCATGCCTTTCTAGCAAAACCTCTCCCTAGGGTCTTGTCTGGGTGAGTGCAGAATTCTGTAGTTGAAGAATGAGGGAAAAAGTAGGAACAGTACCCAGGGAAATGATCTGAGATTCCTGAGGATGATTTTGAAAAGGATCCCAGATCTTACTTGTATTCTTTCCACTCAGGAACTTGGTTGCTGGATTTTATCCGTCGTTTCTCTGCTTATTAGTCGCTTCTCATGTCAATCCTAGCTGGCATTGAACCCTGGGAAAGATAGGAGAATGGCCCTCCAGACCCTTCCCTAAGACTGCATTTCTTAAGGCCTGGCTTCAGTTCCTCCTTTTCCATGGTCTCTCTTAACTATGCTATTCACTCTGAATGCATCACAGTATTTAACAGTTAATATTTCATATTGGATGGAGTCATTGACTGGGAGTAAAGATTCATGTTTTAGCTCAGACTCTATTTAAAAGGTAGATGTCTTTGGTTCTATAACTTGTCCGGCTTTTCTAGATTTTATTTTTTAATATGAAAATAAGTGGAATTAGGTGTGATGTATCTATTTATATGTAATACCAGCACTTCATGAGGCAGAGTAGAAGGACCTTGAATTTCAGGCCAGAATGGGCTATAGAAACAAACTATTGTAAAAACTGTTGAGAAGTACATAGAACAATGGCTTTAAACTCTGCTGTTCTATCTATACTGTTAACTAAACTTTTAGTTTACATAAGCCTCACCTGGCATTTTATCTTTTTCATTCCCAGGAGTTGGATGCAAATAAAAAAAGGAGCACAATACGTGACTATTTAGTGGTTGATTCAAATCCTTGCTGATAACAAATACTCCAACTTTTCTTTCTTCTATACACAGAGAACTTAATATTGAGCACCAATTTGTATGCTTTGTACTAACTTTAAAATAACCAAGGGCTTCTTTTATTTCTAGTATCTAGTAGGACTGCAAAACAATGGTCTGAAACTATATACTTTTCAGTGTCTTTTCTTACAAAGCAAACGTTTGTAACTGGAGAAATTTTCTTCTCCCTAAGTTGTAAATGGCAATGACTAATTAGACTAGCAAAGCTCAACCTGTGGGGTCGTGACCTCTTTGAGGGACGAATGACCCTTTCACAGAGGTCTCCTAAGCATGTCTGCATATCAGATGTTTATATTATGATTCATAACAGTAGCAAAATTACAGTTATGAGGTAGCAGCGAAAACAATTTTATGGTTGGGAGTCACAACAACATAAAGGACTGTATTAAAGGGTGGTAGCATTAGGAAGGCTGAGAACCACTAAACTAGACCCTTTTAGTGGTCACAGCTGCAAAAGTAAAAGTAGAACCTAGATACATGTCTCTAACTGAGTGACAGCCAAGGACTCCCTTTCCTCCCTGCACCTGGCCCTTATGTAAATATACACTTTCAGAGTCCCCTAGAAATCACCGCGGGAGGATATCCCAATTGTCACACCTTATGACGCCACTCAGCTCCAGGAAGTCAGACAGATTGACACCTCAATTCCCTCAATGGAAATTGAGGTGGTCTCTTCAGAAGGAGGACTGATGAGAACAGGAGACAGAAATTGGACAAGCAGCTCAATACAGGGACTACCAAATGCAAGGGTTTCATAAATGTCTTGGTTCTCCAGCCAGGAATGCCAGAAGCTCTTGTTTAAATGAACCTAACATCTGGAAGTCCTGTCCAGACGTTAACCTCTTCTGGTGAGCAGCTTTGCAAATAGTTCTCCAGACTTTTATGGTAGAAATGAGCTATAAACTTCAACCCATCTCCTAAATGATTTTAGAGTTACCTCTTCAGAGGTGCAAATATTAAAGTAGCAGTAAAGGTCCATTAAGAGAATGACATCTCTGCTCTGGGTGCACACCTATCATTCCAGTTGAGCAGGTCCATCACTCAGGAAGGCTGATCCATCTTTATGACACTCAAAAGAGAAAGGAGGAATAATTACCCTGCTTAATGAGATAGTGTACTTTTCCTTCCCAGACTGCCTGCCTTCTGGCCACAGCCATGCAGCTCCATTAAGTCTGCCTGATTCCTGCGTTAGAAACATAACTTTTCTTCTTTCTCTTTTCTGAGTAAATTTTCCCTAACACATTGGGCTTCATTCTTTCTTTAAAGCTTCCCTCTTCACCATTTGCCTGCTTGTCCAACATGCGCCTGACAACCTTGCCAGCTTACCTCAAATGGTGTGACTCTCTTCTCCATCTTCCTCCTCCCCTGCAGCTGCCAAGGTTTACAGCTTGCTGCACAGGTTGTTTGTTTGTTTGTGTTTGATCTAAAATATGTTTGTCTTGAGTTTAAAAAAACAGCCATAGGGTAGGGTACGGTATCTTGTTAAACAGCTTTCAATATACAGCACAGCCTCCTCCAACAGAACCATAAGGCTCCAAATGTTAACAGTGTGAAGTGGAGAAATCCCACCCTAACCTCACAGAAGGTACAGATTATGTCTCACTCATATCTATTTTTCTGAAGATCAATGCTTGTTTGTCACATCTTCCAAAACCAGACCTAATTTCTTCTAGCACCCTAGTGTCAGCATTAGTAATATTTACATTTTTAAAATTTTTGAGAATTTCACATGCGTACCATATTCACATTATTGCTACCCCTCTCTACCCCCAAATCCTCCCATGTCCCCCTCAAATAAACAGCCTCTTCTTCTGCAATCACACACACACACACACACACACACACACACACACACACACGTACATACGTATATCTACACACACATCTCACCTACTGAGTCCATTTAGCATTGCTAGTATGTACATGTGCTTAGAGATGACCATGTTGAATTGAATAACCCATTTGGGATTTCGTCCCCAGAGAAAACTGATATCCCTTACGTATTATGGGATTAAATACTTTGAAAAATAATCTTCTGTATATAACTCCTATTCTGTAAATTTTAAAACATAATTAGAATATTCAATGAGCAGAACACTCATTTTGGCAAATAAGTTTAGCCTCAGACCCTGTACCACCACATTGGACCTACAAATGTTATTCACAAACTCATGTGATCACGTGATAACAACTTCCTTGAAATTGATGTTGTCCAATGAAGTCGAGGTCAGTTACAGTAAATGAGTAACATGTATATCTGAAACACAGTTCCAGAGTGAGGATGAAAGGGTGATGCTGTGCAGCCTCTCAGGAACTGTCTAGTTAGAAAGACAGAAGCGGGGGCAAGGGTGTGTCCACACTCACTAGTTTTGTTTTTGAAGCTCTGTCTTTGAGTATCAGACTTAAAAAAATAACTTAAGATTCTGTTTTTTTGTTTTTTTGTTTTTTTTGCAAGCAATGGTACAGACATTTAAAATCTGCTAGTTCCTAAATTGATTGACCTGTTCGATTCATACACCAGTCACCTATAGTTTGCTCTCATGTAACAGGTCTCTGATGGTAGATGAAGACTGAGAAACCAGGATTTTGTTTAGTAGCAGTATACAGAGAATTAAAACAGACAAGACCCAAAATAATAATAAAGAGCTCCTGTATACATCTCTGACATTAAAAGAGAATTGCAAACATTTATAAGTAAATGCAAATAAAGAGGTACTGTGGTTCGGAGAGGGAGAAAAGATGGCTAACTGGTGATTATAATGCAGGGTTAAAAATCAGGAAGGAAGTTTGAGATCAAGGAATATGAAGATGGTATAAGGTGCTACTTGGGTGTAGGAGAAAACTGGACTTGCCACTGTGCAGAATGAGTCCTGAAACCTGCGTGGATGTATTCAGAAACAAACCTGCCCAGGGAGCAGCAGCCTGCAGCCTGGCAGCCAATGGGAGACTGGGCTGGGAGGAGGGTTTAAAAGAGCTTCCCCTCCTGCAATAACTGAGTTTGCCTTTTGCTGTTTACCTGACTCCCTGTGTGTGTTGGTTCCGTGTCAGCTCTATCCCCGCCTGAAGGGTCCTGTGAGTGGTCGACAAGCAACACTTGGGTTCTAAAAGTTTTGCTGTTTCTGACTGTATTTATCCATTTTCTGTTGGCTGAAGAAATGGATCAACAGTTAAAAGCCCTGGATGCTCTTCCTTGGGACCCAGGTTTGATCCCCAGCACCCACATGGTGACTCAAAACCATCTATAACTCCAGTTCCAGGGCATCTGATACCCTCTTCAGGCCTCTGTGAACCTCAGGCACAAGTGTGCAGTAACACACACAGGCAAAACACTCACACAAATAAAATAGTAAAAGAAAATAAAGAATAATCCCTCTTCTGTTGTTATAGCAAAATACCAGACTCTGTATACGTTTAGAGAGGTTGACTTAGCTCACAGCTCTGAGGTTGGAAGTCCCAGATCAAACGGCCCCATCGGTTCAGCCTCTGATGAGCCCTGCTGGCTGCGTCACAGATAGTTGATAGGTTTATGGGTACAGCACATGCTAGAGGGAGAGAGCAAACAGTGAGGCAGGAAACCAGAGAGGCTGGGGAGCTAAGCTGATCTCCTTGTACCAAATCACTCTTGTGATAAAAGCAATCAGGGCCCTAAGAGGACTATACTAATTTCTTCTTGAGAGTGATGAGCCAGGTTGAATTTCCTTCTATGAGGCACTTTCTCATAAAAGTCCTACCATTTTAACCTTGCTTTTGGAAATATTTATTTATTCTGTTCTTCCCAGCAGGGTCTCACACTGCTGCTCAGGATGACCTGGAACTCACTGTGTACCCCAGGTTGGCCTTGAACTCGAGGCAGATTTTTTATCCTAGCTTCCCAAGTACTGGGATTATAGGTATGTACCACCATGCCAAACTTTTGTCACTTCTTAATACTGTCACAGTGGAGAACAGCCTTGTAGCACACAAACCCTTGGAAGATAAACCACATGTAAGCCATGCCACTGAGGGTCCTTTACTGTGAGCAGGACTCTGCAAAGCCTTCGATATCCTGAGCGAATGATTGGGGAAATATTCTGTAGCACATCCTAAGTTCATTAGCATAAGTGTTGCTTTATTTACTTGTCAAGATTAGGGCTCCAGAGGACACATTTAGAAAACTGCCAGTCTACTCTGAAGGCGTAAGACTGTTGGAGAAGACGGATCTATGGAAGTTGTTGACATAGTACTAGGAAAGAAAAGTAATAATTCTCATTCGACAAAAATTGTGCTGGGTCGTGTCCACAGCCACTCTCATGGGCCACCATAAATCTCTTGCCCAGTGAACTTGGAGGTCTTGGTTTTAGGGTCATGGTTAAGCAGGCTGCTGGTGCTGTGTGGGTGTTCACAGTATTTCATGGTGGCTTCTCCATACACTAACCAGGGATCCATTTAGCACGACGTTAACGTGTAAATCAGCTCACTTACACAGTTTGTTCCTTTGCTGTTTTTATACAGCTATTATATACAAAGAATAGGTCACAATACAGCCACTTTCCCCCTTCTATTTTCCAGGATTAGGGATTTAGTATGCAGGCTTATACTCACACACACCCCCTTTAGAAATAAAGCAATCATGGCAGTTTTGAAAGAGGTATGGAATGCTTCTTTAATTGTAAATAATTGTTTCATATACTTGGCAAGGGGGCCTAGTTGGAATTGAGAGGTCCCTAGGTCAAAATGTGGAACTCATTCAGACATCAAAGCCTTCTCTGTCCTCTCTGGGGGGCGGAGAGCAGACACATCAGCTTGATCCAACACATGCTTCTCTTGCGACCAGCCAGTTATTTATTATTGTACAACTGACAGGCAATGAGACAAGGCAGGGACCAGGGAGGCTTGGTGCCAAAGAACAGAGCCCGAGACTCTGTAAGGAAACGTGTAAAACCGGAGAACACTGATCCAATTAAAGAACCAGCTCACCTGGACCAGGATCTGGAGGAAGTGGAACACTGGCATAGCTGCAGCAAGAATTCAGCCTTGCTGTGTACTCACTGAGGTTGAAAAAAATGAAGTTTAAAACTGCCAAGTAGGAGCCAGATCTGGCGGGCAAACTCCTGTAATGCCAGCACGTGCAGATGCAGGGAGATCATCAACCAGTTTGAGGTCAGCCTGGATACACGTTGAGATCCTGTCTCAAAACACAAACAAACAACTGTAAGGGAGGAATTCATCTGGAGTTTTAGAAACTCAAAATATTGAAGAAGCGTTGGAGAGTTTGGATCAACCTGCTCATCTCCTGGCTTACTGGGTCCTGCTTAAGGACACAAGAAAGTTTAGTCTATGAATATCCTGACAATAATTTACCCACCCAACCTATTTTGAGTCCATGCTTTCACTGGGTACGTGCTCCATGCCAGGAGCCAAGGCCACAGGGATTTAAAGGTATTCTTTTCTCCAGGACACCATCTTCTATTGTTGAGTTTCCATGAACCTCTGGGAATTATCCTCAGTCTGCAATTCAAAAACAGGGAAGCAGGGTCTAAATGCACCTGTTAGTTGTGGGAAACTTAGATTAATTTCACTGATGTTTAAATATCAGTATTCTAATCTAGTATACTGGGGTCGGGTGGAGGGTGAAGTGGGAGTCAGAGATCATGGGGATCCCATGTTAAAACCAACAGAACTGAAGGAGGGCACAGAGGTCCAGATAGAATGACAGGGTGATTGACCACTGGGAAGAACAGTGGTTTCAGTTTTCATGTGAACCAACTCTTGATCCAAACAATTCTCCCTCTCCTGCAAGATTCATGCTATTATGTATTATCCATGTGTTTCCTTCCTTCACTTGACCTGGCCTATTAAAAGAATGTCTTTTAAAAAAAATGGTATCTTGAGTTTTTCTCTGACTTCAGGATACATCATTAAGAGCATACCACTGGCCAGCAGGTTGGAATATGGTCACTGGCTTGACCACCCCTGGACTTCAGAGCTATGTGTCAATATCTCACTGTAAATGCTATGTCAGAAGCATCCAGTTGTCCAGGCTTAGGCATCACGACAGTGGGCTCTTTACCAAAGAGCCAAGGAAGACAATACTTGTACCTTGACTCCAGCTTCCACAGCAGAATGTGGCGCCTACCTACTACGTGGGAAATATTATTAGATTCTGGTCTGATTCAAACTAAAAAAGTCAATCAGGTCACAGAGCTCCATGCTCATATTTAAAAAAAAAACAGTCCCTGTGTACATATGTGTATGTGTGGTCACCCATGTGTATGGTTATAGTCACTGTGTGTGCATGCAGGAAGCCCGGAAGCCAGTGTTGGCTCATTTCTCTCTTATCCCTAGAGATGGGTTTACAGATGCTTTACATCATACTTGGTTTTCACCTGAGTTTTGGTGATCTGAACAAAGGTTCTCACACTTGCACAGAAAACACTTTAGCAAATGAACCATCTTGCCAGCCCTTCACCCTCACGCCTTAACCACCGTCTACAGGCCTCACTTGGTACCACCACGCTGAGCTTGAGGTTCCAACATATGAATCTGAGAAAAGCATATACTTCAAACCATAGTACTTATTCCCCCCTTCCCTTCCCTCCCTCTCCTTCCTTCCCTCCCTTCCCCTCCTTTTCCTGACTCTGTCTTCTTTCTTTCTCCATCTTTTTTAACTTTCTGATTCTTTCCTTCATATCTGTAAGCAATTTATTTTTATTACTAAATTTCAATTACTGTATTATTATTATTATTAAAGTTTTTATTTTAATTAAAATATAATACAATATTTTCCCCTTCCTTTTCCTCCCTCCAACCATGTCTCCTCCCTTTAACTCTCACGTGTTCCCCTCCACTTTCTCTCAAATTCTTGGCCTCTTTTTCTTAGATAATTGTCAAATATACATATATATATATATATATACATATATACACAAGCTTTTTATATACATATACATGTACACAACATTTAACTTGCTGAGTCCATTTAATGTGTTTTTGATTTTAATTTAAACTAGCTACCCAGTGGACCCCTTAGGGATTTACTGGCACGGAGTATAAAAAAGCATTATAACTAACAATGAACTGTGGTTCCTATGCTACCATGTCAGGGCCCCTTCCTTAAGGACTCATCTTTTCATATGAATTTTATTTGTAAGTGTCAGAAGACGTTTTTACCAAGGCCATCAGTTCTCAGCCTTTTCTCTGACTAACTCAGTCATTAGCTGCTTAGTCTTTTCTGTATTTCCATGCAGACTGTAGTGGTTGGAATCGAGGCTGATTTTGGCTATCATGGAACGTCTCTAATTACTTGATTTTCTGCCACTGTTAATGATATCCCAGCTCCTCTCTCCTCCCCACTCCCTTAAATTCAGAGAGAGCTCAGTACTTCCAGCAACTCCAGTTGTTCCAGGATAGAAAACCACCACTTGCATTTTGTTACTTACCCCAACCAAATCACTAAAAGAATGAATGCCGGAGGCTAATACTTTGCTGATTACACTGCTTTTGCCTTTTTGTAGAGACAGGTGTTAGGACTATAGCAATTATGGCTCATTGTCCAAAAATAATTCTTAAAAACCCTAAATCAAATTCTGCCAAGGACAAAGACATCTAACTATAGAGAATGCAGTGTTTATTGATGCTACAGCAAGGTCTTGTTTTCTGTTATCTATCTACCTTCAGTCTGTCTGTCTTTATGGCTCCTTAAGTACTGGATTGTAAGACGGGGTTTTAATATTCATTTAAATCCTTTCTGTTGCTCTTAGCAGGAGAGACTTTGAGTACTCCCTGGATCAGGAAGGCCCACAGAGCGTCAGGTGGAGCTGGCATTTGGAGGATGGTGTTTCTGTAGTAAGAGGGTCACAATTCCCTTCCCAATGCCTGCTGCTCTTTTGTAAATATCGGACATGCACATCTGCTACTGTATTACATTCTGACATGGCTGCTTCGTTAAGCTCACTCTACCAGGCCTACGTAAGGAGGTCTACTCTAAGTAGGTCTGAGAGTGTATTATCTATGGAAGAAATCACCTATCTAAATTGAGGTTAACGTTACCTCTGCATCTTTTTCTTTCATAATGCCTTTGCTGTGTGCTCTTTTGTCTAATATATAATTTGCTCATTTTCACTTTTAAAAAAGTGTATTCTTTGAAAATTCCAAACATGTATATGATGCTTCTTGATTATAACAACTCCTCACTCCCTATTCCAATCCCCAAGGACCAAACAACCCATTTCCCTCCCAACTTCATGTCTCTCTCTATATTTAACCCACTGAGACTAATTAGTACGCCCAGATGCTTATAGGTGTGGGTTCTGGGGAAACTACCAGTGTCCACACAGTCAAAGAAAAGTGACTATACCTTTCTCGGCTGTCATCAACTTCCTCAGCTGGGAGCAGAGCCTTAGGAAGCCCTTCTTGCTCCATGCTGGGATTTTCAACTGGCTTGGCCTTGTACAGGTAATCCCGGTTCTGTGAGCTCATGTGCGGAACAGACATGTCATACGAGGAGGACAGAATTTCGGAGCTCTTCTCTGCATTCCCACCAGTCTTACACCCTTTATGCCTGCTCTCTCATGATGCTCCCTGAGCCTTGGGGTGGTGGTAATAATTTATATAGATGTCACACCTATGGCTGAGTGCTCACAGTTCATTGTCTCAGCTCTCTGAACAGTGGTCATCTCTGCATCAACCATTACTCACTGCAGTAAGAGCCTTTTCTCATGAGGCTGGAAACAGCACAGATGTATGGACATAGACATAAATATTTAAATGGAAATTTAGGTCATTTAGGAAAACACCACCAACAGGTTCTCCCTTGGGGCCTTCTCTAGTGGCGAGTTAGTTTACAGCACCAGGCAAGAAATATCTCCTGTGGAGTAGGGCTCAAATCCAATCAAGAGAGAGTTTGGTTATGTCCATAAACAGTCTTGCCTTTATTGTGCCAGTGGGCATGTGTGTGTGTGTGTATGTGTGTGTGTGTGTGTGTGTGTGTGTGTGTGTGTGTGTGTGTACAAGGGTCCATAGACTGAGCTAATTACAAAATGTAGAGGATGGAAAGCCCAAATCAAGGTGCTAGCAGGTGGTGAGGGTCTCAGGCTCTGACTAAAAGATGGCACTGTGAATACGATGCTACTCTCTTGGTAGTCACTGCATTACCCAGATCTTCGTGTACTGGGAGATGTAGGGGGGCAAAATAACTAAACTTGGGCCTCTGGCCTTTATATGGAAAAATCAGTTCATGAAGGAGAAGCCTGTGGTTTAATCATTTCCTCAAAAGGCCTCACCTCTTTTAAAAACTAAAAAAACTAAAACAAAACAACAACAAAAAAACCCTTAAAGTTACATAAATTTTACCCCTTTCCTTTCCTCCCCCAACACTTCCCACGCATCCTGCCTTGCTCTCTCTCAAATTCATGTGACCTCTTCTTTCTTTAGCTGTTGTTGGTGTGTGTGTGTGTGTGTGTGTGTGTGTGTGTGTGTGTGTATGTCTGTGTATTCCTAAGTATATAAATACAACCTGCTCAGTCCATAGAATGTTACTTGCATATATATGATTTCAGGGCTGACCATGTGATAACTCTTTGAGAAGCTGTTCACTGGGAAGAGTATTTTTCCAACATTCCTTGGTTCCCCATAGTTCATTGTCTAGGGTTGAGGCCTCATGAGATTTCCCCCTTCCATGTTAGGATGTCTTGTCTATTAGTGTTGTTCAGAAAAGCTGCACACATAAAGTCTCATCAACATAACAGCCTCATTTTTTGATACCATTAGGGGGGTGATTTCACTGTGAAGTCTGGAGAGGAAACAGCCATTCAGGTTATAGCACACTCAATATGGGGCACCTAGCTCTTAAATCCACACTATGTCTTTGTGTGGAGCTATCTTCCCACCCACTCTCAACTCTTCAGGGGTATTCCTAATGACCACGCACACTGTTATCCACCAAGGGGGCCTGCCTTACTCTTCTGGACTCATGTGTGACAGCTGCTGACAAATCAGAGGGAAAAAATGCTGACATTTCCATGCTTAATTACTGTAATATTCAAAATTGGAGCAAGGCCATTGTAAATTGCAGCCATTCCTGGCTCTTGGTTGTCATGGTGTTCAAGAGCCTTGTTTCCTGGTGGCCGAGCAAAATTCAACAACATGGTTTTGTATACAACATTCATAAGTCACAGCACTGAACAATGGTCAATTTATTTCTGCGCAGTGGAGCTGACAGGCAATTTTGTGCACAATTCTGACTTTAGTTTAGCTACTCGTTTTCTATTCCAGTTTCATTAGCTGTTTTTGGTACCTTCAGATGGTATAAAGGAAAAATTAGGAGGAGAGGTTAACAAAGACTTGTTGCTTGGCCAAACTCTAATTAGATGCATGAACCCCTTACTAGGTTCATCCATGCACTTCTTTGTAATAGTTGGGTTTAGCAAAGAACCTTATTTAGCTTGGAAAATCTTGCCAGCCTTGATTACTGATCTCCTTCAGTGTCTGATCAGGTTCCTTCCCCTGTTTCACCCCCTGGTGCTATGTCTGCTCTTGACTGTCATCAACAAGAATCTTGTTAGGTCACTTTAGCCAGAACCTTCGATCTGCCTGAAGTCCCCTTCAGTTACGTTGCATCCACTGACCTACACACTGCTCTAGAATATCAGTCTCCATTTTTCCTAGCTGTGTCTGGAGTCAGGAACAGTCTCTATTCATTCTGAACCTATCTTGCATGAGATTCTAAGACCTACTGAGAGATTCCTGAGGAAAGTCTGCCTCACAAGAATTAACAAGTATCATTGAATATCTTTTTTCATTATCAAGACCCAAATTCTAGACTTAATTGTAGTATGTGCCAGTCAAATATATATCCTTGGTCAACTTGCTCCCATTTCTGAATTTTAGTTTTGTGGGTTTTTTTTTGTTGTTGTTGTTGTTTTGTTTGTTTTTGAGATAATGTCTCTGCACATAGTCCTGGTTATTCTAAAACTCCATATATAGACCAGGCTGACCTGGAACTCACAGAGATCTGCTCACCTCTGCCTCTCAAGTGCTAGGGTTACAGATGTGTGCCACCATGTCTGGCCCGAATTTGAGTTTTTTTACCTCTGCAATATGGGTGAGACTTGCTTGTACTGTTGGACGATTTGTTGAGATCTGACTCCTATCTTGCTTTGGTTTATTATGGTAGAAAGATGGAAGGTGGAGAGGTGGTTTTGCCTTTTCTCTGACACGGTCCCTCACTCTATGCAGCGCTCCTTTCCCGTTCTCCAAGTCCTCACAGGAATTGCGTTCCTTTTCACCTCCGTGCTCCTGTCCAAGCCACTGCACAGGGCTTTGTGTGGGAGTTGGAGACTGCTGAGGAAGGAGAAAGAATTAAGTAGTGGCTCACTTTCATCCAAGTGAGGTGAGACTAATTCAAATTATATTTACATTAACAATGACATGAGTGCTGACACTTGCATGTCTCTGTTGTGAGGAGCCCTCACGCACGCTCCCTCCTCTTGGAATAGTGTAGGGACTGAAGTCAGGTCATGGGAGAGAGTATTTAGCCAAATGCCTGCACAACCTGGGCTCCACGAACTGCTCATTTCCCTCTTTGTCTTTGTTTGTACGTTGTATTTAGGAAACGCTGATGCATTAAGTCATTTGAAGCCCTTGTTTAGACCAGCTGCCAATAAATGTTTATTTTGTGACTAGTGTGTACAAAGCCTCCTCAAGGGGCTCTATGGTTACTACTTTAAAGTAAAATTGTTCAAAGAGAGCTGAATACTGTGTTCACTCCAGTTCTTTGTCATTCTCTGTCTCTCTCTTTCTTTCTTTGACAAATGCTGTTCTGCCACTTGACAAATGGACAGCATCTTTCTTTGTGTTTCTGATCTTCCTCAATTACATCATTGTGTTGGCCTCTAGGTCCAGTAAAGGGACAATCTGAAATATTGAAATATGTAGCTTTTTTCCCATAGGAGATTTTCTCATGTTTTGTGTCTCTTTACTATATTAGCAGTAGCTCTCTCTCTCTCTCTCTCTCTCTCTCTCTCTCTATATATATATATATATATATATATATATAATCTATTTTTTTTAAACAGGGTTATTCTCATTTCAGGATTACTGAGATGCCGTGTATGTGCATAGCATTCAATATGCACAATACATTCAATAAATATTAAATTAATTAAATAAATACACAATTCAATATATTCCATATCAATACTCCTACTGTACAGCTCAGTGAATTTTGAACAAATTTATGTTGGGGAGAAGTCACAATTATTAAAGTACAGAATGTGTCTGCAGTACCAACAAAGTCTCTCTTGTTCTTTACAATCAAGCCTCTCACTTCTAACCCCTGCCAACCACTGGCTGGATTTCTGCCTCATAGTGTTTCCTTATTTCTTTCTATGACTATTGTGTAATAGAACAATAGAGTGCGAGGCTGAAGCAAGGCCTTTTGACCCATCTAAAATGATTTGCATCCAACTATGCAACAGCGGCGGTGGGAAGAACAGTCTTCCCATTCTTCTCTAGGTACAATTACATGAGAGGAAGCCACTGAGGGGAGACATAAGAAAATATCCATCCAGATGCAACAACATTGCTGCCATGTAGCTGTCTGAGTTCTACAGCTCACAGTCATTTTTTTCCATCTATACTTCCCCCCACCCTGTCTCCCTTCTATCACTTTTATGCACCAGTCAAAATCATAGCTGTTGCTTATGTCACATTGGCTAACCTGAGAGGAGAAGAAAGACACACTCATGCTTAGAGGCATCACTTCAAATACATGCCCATGAGTTCCTAGTGCCCCTTAAGATTTTGTGACACACGGTTCACATTTCCCTAGTCTTTTCAAAATCTCACTTTCCCCAATGGCTGCTTCACACTTTTTCTTAGTCTTCAAACCACTGGGATCTTCCTTACCCTCACACAAGTAACACTGATCTGCTTGATGATAAGTGGGCATATCTACTGATAGCATGTTGCTGCCTATTTCACCATTCTGTCACTGCTACTAAGCCGTGCACGCCCACATGAAAACCCAAGTTTCCATATGTGTGATAGACCCCACTCTTTAGTCTATGCAGCGATTATAATGTTCCAAGAATTCTCTCCTTTCCCAGTTTATTAGTTTTCAACTCCATGTCAGACTATTCCCATTTAACATGTAAACAAACTTCTATTTCTGATGCCACAAACTCTAATACAATCTTCTCTGAGTTGCTCATTTCTTACCAGGCTCCACTCCATTCTTCTGCTCCCTTTTATCACAAGACTTCTCAGAGAACTGTCTCCATTTATTGTCTCTAAGTTGCCTTTTCTCCTTCTCTTACATTCACTCCACTTAATCTTTCTCTGTGAGAAAAAAAATAGAATCTTTTCCGTACTTTATTGCTAGTTGGTGACCAGCCAAGGACCCCCAAACAAAGAACATATGAATGAGAAAATCATACAAATGTAAATCCTGTTTTAAAAGACTTATGAGGTTTTAGAAATTAAGACCTAAAGAATCGGGGATGTCTGTGTATTTTTTGGACAACCCAGAAATATGGGTAGAACAGGAAAATATGTTCCAAAGGTGACAAGTTGGGGGTAACTTAGAGAAGATTGTTAAATTCCTCTTAGTGCTCCATGTCTTCAAGGACAAAGACATTGCTTTCCTCCGGGTTCATTATGCACATCCCTGGGATAGAAAGGCTGTTATTTTTAGATGAAGGTCAGAGAAGTCAGCTCTGGTGTACTTCAGGGCAGAAGTGAGAAGGAAAGCCGAGAACCTTCTAGCTTTTGTTGGTTCCTGGAAGGCCCAGATGCCATCCATTGGGGTAGAAAGTCATGAGCCAATCCTCTGCATCATCGGCAGCTTCTCTAAGTACTTTACCAGATGTGGTGATGACTCTAGCTATTGTCCCCTTGAACTTGAAGCCTATGGCATAGGTGAAAGCCATCACTGTCTGGAAACTTCCTGTCTAGTTCTCATTATTCAGGTTTTCCTTGTGTCTTTCTCATCGCACTTCAGTAGTCGCTGTGTTTCCTGTGTATATTGATCCCTTGATTTCATCCAGAACAATTTCTATATCTACAAATCAACACTGTGCTTTTCTTGAGATTCTAGACATTAACTGAATATTGTTTGCTTCACTTGAATATCTAAAAGATATCTCAAACAAAGCATCCAAATGACAATTTACTTTTCTAAGTCTTCTTTGCCTATAATCTGTCTTAGTTACTGCTCTATTTCTGTGGAGAGTCACCCTGACCAAGACAACTCTTTTAAAAGAAAACGTTTTATTAGGACTTGCTTATGGCTTTAGAGGGTTAGTCCATGATCATCACAGAAGGAAGCAGACAGGCATGTTACTGGAGCATTAGCTGAGAGCTTTACATCCTGCTCAGCAGGCAGCAGGCAGAGAAAAAGAGACTGGGCCTAGTGTGGGCTTTTAAGCCCCCAGTCACACACCTCTTCCAACAAGGCCTTTTAATACCTCTTAATCCTTCCCAAAGAGTTCCACTCTCTGGTGCATAAGTATTCAAATAGATGAGCCTATAGGGGCCATTCTCATTCAAAACACTACAATTTCCACTTTTTTTTTTTTTAAAGAGTAATTCCTATCAAGGACCAGCTTTAGGT
Organism: Cricetomys ansorgei; assembly: GCA_026225945.1. Classification (NCBI taxonomy): domain Eukaryota; kingdom Metazoa; phylum Chordata; class Mammalia; order Rodentia; family Nesomyidae; genus Cricetomys; species Cricetomys ansorgei. Next base: position 6,756,315 of record JAMJFZ010000107.1, read on the forward strand.
GTTTTTTATGTTCAGGAACTAGATTCTGGTAGAGTAAGTGCTCAGTGCCTACCCTCTGAATGGGTGAATGTTAAAGACAGTAGTCAAAGGTTTTATTCCTTCTTCCCTCTCTCCTTTGTTCCCTCCTCATTCTCACACTCAGAGTATATAAGTGATAATCTTAACAACTTAAATAGAAGCCAGTCTCACTTGGCTGATTTAATTTGAAAAGGTTAAAGCTTTGCCAAGTTGATTATGACAAATATTTTCCAGTTGTTGAGTGAGTGGACTTTACAAATGCATTTAAAACATAAAAGATTATAAAATTCATTTAAAAGTGATTACATAGAAGTGTAAATTTTAAGTCAGCATTATTTTGCTTTTCTCAGGTCTTTTAGACTTCCTAAAATCCAAAAGAGGAAGAGCAATCATTTGCTTGCTTTGAATAATACCTTTTTTGTACTGTCCAGATTTGAGAAAGGAGATGATCCTGACAGATGAAAATTATTTTTTTTGCTACTTTAGATGGTTGGTTGCCGATTCTTTCCTTTCAACAAAAAGAACCCATGGAGGAATTGTTAAAAATAAACTTTTAAGATGTATCATCATAAAATTTTTTTATATAACCCCCCAATTCAAATAATTTAATTCTGTTGGTATAATAAAATTCCTTCCATATGTATTTACATGATTGCTTTCTTTATAGAAATGAAAAAAAGAACTAAAATTTATTCCAAATTTTACTAAAATGATGACTAGTATTTAGTAAAGTCATTGAAACGATTCCTGTTTATTTTATTAAAAGTGACATGGTACCCTTCCTCCGTGGCAGCTAGCTTTCATAGCTTCAGAAAGTGCTATGCAGGCTGCTGGGGGAGAAGAGACACTGGTGATTTTATCTAGCTATGAACACTATGAACTTCCACATCAACCTGCCAGGCAAAATATGCCACATTTTGCAATAAGGAGCTCAACTGTACTAGGGTAAGCAATTGCCCTATGATTGAATTTGAAAGCGCTCCAGGACCTGAGGTGAGGGGCTTGGTTGATTTCTCGTGGTTGCTGACCACCCGCGGCCTGAAACTAGGGGACGAGTCGCAAAGGAAGTCTCGGGAGCCGAATCTGATGGACAACGAACTCCAACCCGTTTATTAGCGAGCTTTTCCCTGTTTAAACATCTTTCCCCAGAGAAAGTGGGGTCCCAGTACTCCTGGTGGGGAAGTCTGATTAGCATGGGGCAGGGCGGGCACCTGTCCTCATGGTCTTTGCAAAGACAGATGAAGGTGCCTAATTTGCCACAGGGCAAGCAAAAAGCTTGCCAGATTTATTTTCCTTTTGCTTCTGTGAATAGCTACAGTCCCTCCAGGGCTAGAAGAGAAGGAGCCCTCAAGGTGTCCTGCTAGCCCACCGGAGGAGGATGAGGCACACTTTAGCGACTTCAACTTGCTCTTTAGCCCTAGAGGTCTACAAGAATCCATGCTTGGTACTTTAAACTTCATCAAAAGTTCATGGTGGGAGAGTTCACAGACCCCAGGAGAGAACTTATTTCTGTCATTTAGCTAAATTGTCACATCATTAAAGCACCTTCAAAATATATATGTTTACACCCATAGAAAATTCTCACTATCAGTCTTAATCAGAGAAGATCTCTCCAGTGAACAGTGGTGAATGCAAAGATTTGCAGCTGTGCAAGCTGCTGAGAATAAATGACGATTGAGTGTTCATCCCTAAACAGGCCATGTATACTATTCCCTTATGGTCTTATGGGACACTGGAAGAAAGGGCGGAAAGAATGTAATAGCTGGAAGATAGAGAGGAACTGTAAGAAGTCATCCTACTGGCAGTGCACAGCCATTGCAACCAAAAACTCTCAGCAAGTTGGGTTTGCACAAGAAAAGGCTTATCAACTAGCACACATGGTAGAATAGGGCTGAAAGAGTTCTACCCCTCAGTGATTAACTATATTTTACAGCTAGATAAATTCAGGGCAAAGGGGGATCATCAGTTGCATACTCTTTGGTCACCACACCAGGCTCTACATATAATACCAATCCAATGGTCATAAAGATGGCCCTAGCTAAATTAAATGGGTCACAAAATAATCCAAAAGTCATGAACCCTGGAAAATGACAAACAAGTAGTCAGGATGGAGATTGATAGTAGAATGGAGAAAAGAGAGAACTGGGGAAAAGAGTAATCAAGATGCATTATATACATGAATGAAATTGTCCAATAACGAATTAAACAAACAATGTGTTCAATAAATATTTACTTTTAATGGTCATTAAGTACTTACGAAACTGAAATATATATGTTATTTGATACATTTGTGTACTGTTCATTATTGTAATTGATTCTTTAGTCTAAAATAAATTACATACAAGAAAACCTATGGACACAAGAATTTGGAAAGAAATTCCTTCACAAATAATTTTATTGTAGAAAATTCCCAAAGGATGATTTAAAAAGCATGAAGATAAATTTAATTTGTAAAATACATTTGGGGCATTTTTTTTTCATTTTTTGAGACAGGTTGTTGTAACTCTGGCTGTCCTGGAACTCACTCTGTAGACCAGCCGGCCTCGAACTCATAGAGATCCGCCTGTCTCTGCTGCCTGAGTGCTGGGATTAAAGTTGTGTGCCACCATCAGTGAGGACAACTTTTTTAAAAAAGCTATATTGTATTATATAAGTTAAGAAAATGTCTTTTAACTTAGTTTTAAATGGATGAGTGTAAAATCACTGTGGGACTTAGGCTCTATTCAATAATTTATGAAGAGCTGACTTAGTTTCAGTTTTAAGTGTTATTTACAATCTAACAAAATTTCATCCTTTGGAATTATTTCATAAAAAACCTCTAGAGAAGGGCTAACAATGTGAATGGATATTAGCTTTCACATTTTTGAGGCATAAATAAAAGAAAAAGTCTAAGAAGCACTGTGACAGAGAACATGCAAAATACGGTTTGGGTAAGGCTGATAGTCTATGTACAACAGGGTACAAATAGTAGTTGTGGAGAAACTAAAAGCTGAGGGGAAATAAGTATGAGTATGATGTACCATGGAGGGCTATTGGAAGGCCGAGGGACAGAGAGACCTTGCGAAGGCTCAACAGGGGCCAAGCAGCTCACAGAGTAAGCACAGGGGGAAAACAAATGGGACTATGTCTCCAAGAGATCCTGGTCTATACAGAGCTGCCTGGATTAACTGGCATCACATTGGCTTGGGACAGCAGATTTCTAGCCAGGTGGAGTGCACAGGTCCTGCCTAGCTCAGCTGGTGAGTTGGAGTCAAGTCTGGTAGAAAAGAACTGTGATCTAAAGGTCGCTCCTGACGACTTATGCATTAACTCCTACAGAACAGCCAATGCCTTCCAAATAGTGTTGGAAGCACCTCAGAATTTCACATGCCACTCAGAAAAGGGATGCTCTTGGTTGTAATGAATAGTGGGTTTGCTAAAAAAGGAGACACAGGGTCTCTTATCTACAGAAAGGAGAGCGGAAATACAAAGCAGTTTCTGAATCCGATATATATTTGATCATATCAACTTCTTGGTGGAAAGAATACTACAAATTTCAGGGTATTTTTATTTCTGGTTTGCAGGAATGTAGGATTTACCTTCCATGAAAGTAACAACTTAGAAGAATTCCCAAAAGATTTTATAGGTAATGATGCTGCAAAGACAATTTCACCATCTCATAATTTATGTGGCCAGATAGAGCACAGCTTGTTTGGTGTGTGTGGTGTGTGTGTGTGTGTGTGTGTGTGTGTGTGTGTGTGAAATAAATCTAACTAGTCAACTATGAAGCTAAAAGCATCTTCAAGAAAAAAAATTAACAGATCAGATTACTCACCATTTCACATTATCAAACATGGATTTCTGGTCTACCTTCTTTTTTCTTTCATTAACTCAACTGATTATACGATTGTATTTTATTTTATAAATGTTCTCAAGTTTTCCAGCGGGCACACCTGGCTACAGAGCAAAACTCAAATTTTGCTTTGATATTTTTGGTTTTCTATGGCTTACCTCAAAATGTTTTTCTTATCTTTTCACAAGTTGGGGCTTCTCTGCCATGTTAGTAGGACTTCAGAATATTGCAGATTCATAGACAAACAAGAGACAAACAGAGATCACTTTAAATAGGACAACTGAGGAAGTTTTCACAGAAGAAAGGCTTTTAAACGGACTCTTATTTGTTCACATTTATAGGGTAACACAAGGGGCTCAGAGGGAAATACTGAATGGTAAGGAATTAGATGTGGCCCAGCTTTCTAGGAAACTCACTCCAATAAAACACTAGACAGCCAGGTACTACCAGATTTGATCTCTTCTTATCACCCAAAGTGTCAAGGTAATCAAATATCACATTAGAGGTGTTTACAAGTCTCTTTGCACACATAGAATTACAGAGTAGGAAGGAAAGTCCTGAGACTTTGTGTTGGTGCAGTTCTGTCTAGTATCCAGATTATTCTTTCTTATATTTTATTGTGTTTGTTGTCACAACATGATTTTATTCCTAATTTCACAACAGCACTTTCGGATAGGACTTATCCAGGTAAAATGGTGATTCATGTCTTTTTGCCAAGCTGAGATTAGGGGAAACAAAAACCTCAAAATCTGAAAACCCAATCAATACAATGAGCCAAGAATCTCTGAGTGCAGATTCTAGGTTTGTCAACACCACCAAGCAGCTGAATGCTAATAAAATAAAAGAATAACTTTTCCCAGCCTTGAGTTTCATACTTATGAATATATATAGCAACAACATCCTCTCTTTTGCAAAAGTACATTAGGAATTAATCTTTTAACGTATGCACTGATTTTCCCAAGGCACGACAAAAATTAAAACGAAATATGTCAGATTCTAAGCTCTATTCCCTGTGAGGGTGCAGTTAAATAATCTAAAAAGAGCCAACCAAACATGTTAGGTGGTGCAGGTAAAGTCCAGAGGAATGTTGTGAATTCCCAGAGCTGGAACAGTGTCTGTCCAACAATGTGTACTCTTCTGTCTCTGGGAGGAGGGAGTGACTATGTGCCTGGAGATAGTTGTGACAGTCTTTCATCTTTCTGGCTGTGTGCCTTTGCTGCAGCCCTCTGGGCCTAGGAGACTGGCTGAATGGAGTCTGCCAACTGTGTATTTGATTAAGGATATCCTGCTCCACCTGCAGCGTTTCTTTTTGATTATTCTGATAATTGCTCGGGGACCAAATATGTGCTACGAACTATGGGGTGATTTTTTGGGACTGTTAGTAATTCTTACAACCTTGAAAAAAAGAGTATACATCCCTCTTATAAATGTAAGAAATCCATTCACAGAGAGGCCAAGTCACTAACCGAAAACAGTGTAGGAAATCTTCCTTCCTAGGCTGTGTTGGGTATTGGTTATACACAACTCCAGAGATTAAAACACAGGTTTGTTTTTCTTGCTGCATCCCAGGTTCATACTGAGTCAGTAAAGGGCACGACCTACTGCAATTTGGACCCAGGCTGCAGAACGGCAACCCTTGTTGCAACAGCAAGTGTTGCTGAGCCAGAGAATGACATTTCTGAAGAGTGTGGTTCCAGCAGTACATGCTTGCCTTGAAATGACATGCAGCTGTCCCCCCAATGCATTGAGAAAAAATTAGTCCTATGACACCCTTGAATCTTAGACGGACAAGTAAGCATTGCTCTATCGTGGGTCTGGAGATCAAAGCCAGGCTGTGCAAATAACTGCCAGAGCTAGTGGAATGGAAGACTTAGTTTCTGGATCCAAAATGTCTGACGTCAAAGCCAGGTTTGTTTCACCAACTGCATTGCTATACTTAGTTTGCCCGGAACTCTGAGAGCGGGGACTATTCGTGTTATTTGCCTTTCTGTAATTTTCCAGCGAAGATTGTCTTCTCCCTGAATCTTCACAGGCTCAGAGTCACTTTCTTCCTCAATTGTTATACATGGAAACAGGATCCCTTTGGCCTCTGACAAGGTGTGTGTGTGTGGGTTTGGGGCTTGTAGATAAGACCTCAACAGAACATGTATGCCGCTGGCTCCTGTCTATGCTGGATCTGTAGCAGAAATTGCCTCCTCATCTCCTTTTGCTCTTTCAGTCCCATAGTACTAGAGGGACTTGTAACTCCGGAGCCCATGAAATAATTTCAAAATTGGCTAGGTATACTTTGAACTGCAGACAGTCTGTGCTAGATCAGTGGCAAGAATTCTCTCTGTAGACTTGGATGGAGCTGGTGACAGTGATCTGCCAACAGTGCTGAGACTGTAATTTAGGGTCACTCATATTTCTTTCTTTTTGTTGGAAGTCTATGATGTGAGTTCAGAGGTTATGTATCAAATGGCCCTGAAGTAGAAGTCAAGTGCTGTGAACTCAGTCCCGGCTCTGTACTCGCTAGCTGTGTGACGGGAGGGGCAGATCACTTAATCTCGCTAAAGTCTGAGTTTTCCCACCCAGGAAGAGACTTTCAGCTTTAGTAAGCATATTTTCAGATGAAGATGCCTCTCTACAAAGAATGTGAATGACTGAGCACCTCTCGATGACATGATAAGTAAATCTGATCACCGCGACAGCGGTAACGAAGGCACCCCATTTCACAGCATCAGTGAACCGCCGGGGATCACAAGGACTAAACAGCAGGAGTAAGACTTGAACAGAATCTTCTGCCACAAGACGTAATACTTGTTTCTCTGGTCTGAGTCGGTCACTAATACGGCTATGAAATATAAAAAAGGGGGAGAAAAGACGGCGTACGGTAGACAGAAAACTGTAGATGTTTTAGGTTATTTAAGACCAGGTTTGAATCCCAGTTCTGTCACTTATAGTGAATAGATCCAGAAAAGCACACACCCTTATCACCAGTTTGGCAGATGCAGTCAGGTATGAGAGTCTCTGGCAAAGCCATAGTGCTTGTTAGAATAGTGAGATCCTTCTGCCTGGTTTGATAAACAGCCATTTCAACTGGATTTCCTCCTCATCTTATCTTCTGCCCAGAAAATCATCAACCTTCCTTCATATGTACAATTCCTACACCCCCCTCCCCCAACTTGTCTTTTTGCTGTATTCCTTTTTCATTCAAGCCTTTCCCCTATCTGGATTGATTCCCCACATAAGACATCACTGGGTCATAGACACCTTCAAAGTGTTAGGGGCAGACGGAAGGAGACTCCTGAGAAATCACCAGGACTCGAGATCGATGCAAAAGCAAGAGGTTTATTTCTAATGCACTGGGGTCCGCTCCCACAGATTCCTCAAGTGAGGCAGGTGGGAGTGACCATCAGCACACTCCAAGCATGGTTTATATATGTTATTCAAAGGCAGAGCCCAGCAACAGAGTACCAGGCACATTCCATTGGCTACCCAGTCATATGGGTACCAACCCTCAAACTGATTGGTGCTGGCATACAGCAAGGTTGCGGGCTCCTAAAAAAATGCAAGCTCAGGGTTTTAGTCAATGCGGGTGGGGGAAACTCCCAGCCCAAGGCCGTCAGTCAGCGGTCCATATCTTATTCGTTCCAGAAACTATCTTTCTTATTCAAGTTCCGGAAACTGTTCTGAGTCACCTTGCCCCTGACTTGGGCCTACACAGTTTTGGTGCTCTTAGAAGCCTGACTAAAGTTTGGCTGCTTTGTTCTTGTCTTTTCAAAAGCACATGGCACAGTTGAAGTTACACACTTGTTTGCATGAGCATTTGTTTAATCTTAATCTACATTGCTATATTTTATGATTTAGGAAAGCATTGGCTGTAACGGGTTTTTCTTTTAGGAGGGGTGTGTGGATGTGAGCCTCTCAAAGGCTGGTAACTGTTGCTTTTTCACTGGTTACTTGACTCCGCCTCTCTGTCCCTGGCTGGCTGAAAGATTTCGAACTATTTTAAACCTCAGCTAGCTCAAAGGGTTAGGAAGAAAGGGAAACCCTTAATCTGTCTCTGAGGCTTTCCAACAACTGTCTGCCTTCTTTCTGATTCTCTAGAGCTACCTGTCTTTATCTGAGCCTTTTCTCCGCCTGCTTTCCTATCATCAGCTTTTGGAGTTCTTTTCCTAACACCACTCTGCTAGCTCTCGTGCTCAGTCTTTCCCTGTCTCTCACAACTGTTGCTTCCAGCTGTCACTCTCTCTCTTATGGATACCTTCCTCCAAGCTGTTCCCAGAAGTCCAAGCAGTATACAACCATAAGGGGGAGGGACTTTACAGCACAACAAGTTCCTTTGGCAAAGCGTGCCTTTACAAATGCCCATGTCTATCAAGCACTGTAAACCCAATGTTTATACACAATAGGTTCTCAAAAATATTTGTAGAATAAATATATAAATGTACAGATGAAATGAAATAGTTGTAATCATTCAAAGAGTAGATGTCAGTTGATCATGTTGTATCAATCAGAGTCCTTGAGGAAACAAATGAGATCTCCGAATGGACCAGCTGATGAATATTTAAGAACTGTTTTTAACTACAATTAACTCTGCATCTGTCAAACTTTAGTGATCCCCCATTGCTTAAATAAATTTTCAAGCTATCCTGTTACGTTATCTACCTTAGCTATTCTTTTATAATTGGAAATAGGTGGACTTCAGGGATAGTCAATTAAGGGTTATATTCTGACGCTAGAAATGGTGGAAAAACTTGGTACTGAGCGAGTGAAGGGAGTGGTGGTTTCGTCCTACAGAGGGTAGCTGTGGTCTTAGAGGACACTGTGCTTGTTGTAGAGGGACCCACTGTAGGTGCTTGGCTGTGTCTAGCTGTGCTAGGATGTGAGAACAAGAGACATGCTATCATTAACAGTGTCTCTCTACCCTTGACCACCATCCAGTACCTGCTATTGGCTACACCAGACTAAAAACCAGAGAGGAGAGAACCGAACAATGCAGCCCTTGAAGACTGGCCTTAAAGGGTAGCGAGCTGGGTAGAAAACAGAGTGAACAGACCTGGCGGGAGAAACTTAAAACATCAGCCATTTGTCATTTAGATAATTCTCAATTATAAAAGAGAATGTAAAATAAATAATACTGTAAGGTTGCCTGGAAAGTTTTAATTTAATATTATAAAAAGGAGACATAGAAATTTGACATTTCTATAGGCAGCAGTAGCTGTAAAAGCTTTCTTACCATGGAAATCCCATGGGAAGTGTGAATTAGGGAATGTGCACAGGATTTTAAGTTAAATGTGGATCATAGCTTAGTTCTTCTACCTCCAAGATTAGCTTTATTTATTTATTTATTTTTTCTGAGGAAGGGTTACAGTTCTTGGTTGATAAGGTAGCTGTAAGAATCCAGTGTCTGACACATACAACATATTCTTGAAATGGTAGCTATTATGAGGAAGGTATATAGTATGTGGTTATCATATTTCAGAGCCTTGCACTATGATAAAGTCTCCTCCTAAGATACTTTCTTGCAATTAGGAACACAGAGCCATCAGACACGGCGTAGAGATCAATGGCCTGTGGAAAAATCAAACCTTAATTATGTTAAGATCCCCGAGAATATAAACATCCAAATTCCTGATAGAGCTTCTGTGCAAATTACACCCTGTCTTCATCCCTTCCCTCCCTTACAACCTCTCACACCCCTAGGTCTTTTAAGGATTCTCCCAGTCATAAAAGGTAGTGTGTTGTCAATGACAAAGACTGAACATCAGTAAACTGCCAAGTTGCTCAGTTCCATGCAGCTAAACCCCAGGCCTCCCAGGCCAATCGAAGAGCCAGCAATTCGGAATCCCTCCCTGGTGGTTAGTGCTGATGTCACACAGGAATGACATCTTCCAGTCCACCTTGGATGCGTTGTGAGAAAATGACAAATTTCCCTTCTCTCAATAGCACCTCTGTCCACTTACTGGGCGTCAAATGGCTCTCATGTGAAAACCAAAGGATAGATTAAACACTACATTGTACTTTTCTCCAGTGATAAGATCTTGAGGGAAGAATAGAACACTAGGGATTTCATTTTAACCACAAAATACTCACTCTATCCCACAGAATGCCTGAGATATTGTCTTTACTCCTTGACTCAAGGCTTCTGCTATTAAGGAAAGCAGAACCAAGTTGCTCAGAATTTATCTCAAAGGTTTGAGCAGTTTCTCAGAAGCTCAGGGGAAGAGACTGAAAGAACAAAGAAACAGAATTTAAAGGCACAGAGAACAAAATAAAGGGTGTTGCTTATGGCTGGAGTTCGCTGTGTGCAGCTGCTGTGTGGCCTGACCCAGAGGCAGAGAAATGGAACTTTGTTGTCAAATAGCCTGCAACATATGAGAAGAGAAGGAACTGTGTCATCAGCTTAGTGCTGAAGGCCATTTGTGTTCTTTAGGTAGTCTCCTTTAACCTATTCTTGCCCTGAAGAAGGGACATTTAGATAGCTATGAAGGCCAGAGGAGAGAGCAGAGATGTATCTGGACTTCATGTCTCACACACAGAAACAGGAGGGCGGGTTTCAGAGAATCAAGTATGGTCAACCCAGTTTCTCCCATTTCGTGGGTTCCTTATCTACCTTCCTGTTTCATGTTTGACCCATTTCTGTTGGCCATTTTATTCAGTAAGCATCAAAAGTTTACCATAAAGAGGCTCATGCATTTCATTGATCTTTCCAGAAATAGAAGGCATATCACTACTGTCAGAAATCACTATGAATAGCTTTCAACATCTCCATTGGATTGGGGGCCTAGTCTCCGTGAAGAAATCAACACTGAAGATTTGTTTTTTTTTTTTGATCATGAAGAAACGTGAGGCTGTCTGTATTGAAGAAATGAACTCTCTGAGTTCCAGAGTGGCCGTGGTGAATTCATCCTCGAGAGGCACTAGGCCTAGGCTTTCTGAGATTGAGTAGGCACCCAGAGACCTGTGTTCTTTTTGCTCATGATCTAGATGAATATAGAGACTTTCCTTACGAGTAGCTAAAGGGATGTACATGTACCGCTAGAGAAGGGCTGGCCCATGATTTCAGACTTCATTCCACAGGGCTTCACAGGGAGACATTTTAATTATTCTGCAAATGTTTGGCTTGAGTTTCATTTAAAAAAAAAAATGAAGTGAACAGCGCTTGATTTTGGTACTCCTCTTCATTTGAGTTTTCTTCTGCAGTTGGAAAACTGTCTTGGAAAACAGTTTTCAGTAGACTTATCCAAGACTAAGAGATAAATAAACTTCATGACTATCAACATATCTCTAAAATGGTGACTCCCACACTGCCATGGAGAATGCATATTCTAGAGGTCACTTTTCATTTATTTTCTTATAAAGTTGAGGCCTCACTATGTACATCAAGCTAGCTTTGAAATGTCTGTAGCCTAGGCTGGTGTTGACTTCATGATCCACCTGTGTCCGTTTCACAATTGTTGGGATTATACGCATGGGCCATCATGCCAGATTAAGATCAATATTTTTAAAATGCTTCATTTTTTTATAAGACTCCTAACAATGAGAGTGGGGGTGTCCCTGACTCTTCTGCCTGCTCTTGGGACCCCTTTCTTCCTGCTAGGTTGCCTCGTCCAGCCTCCGTATGAGATCTTATTGTATCTCGCTGTGCTGTGTTTGGCTGATAGCACTTGGAGGCCTGGTCTTCTCTGAAGGGAAATGGAGAGGCGGTGGATCTGAGGGAAAGGGAAGATAGGGAGAGTTTGGAGGTGTGGAGGGAGGGGAAATTGTGGTTGGGATGTATTGTATGAAAGAAGGATCTATGTTCAGTATTTTTAAAAAAGAAAAAAAATGTGCTTTCTTTTTGTGGATTTCAGTAAATGAATCTTTTGAAAGACCCTTTCAATTGATGGATATTGAAGTCTGGAAAAATCCAAAATTAGAGTTAAGAGGATGTTTGCCCAGAGTAAATAAACATATTGTTTGTGTATATGTATGTGTGGTTTAAAAATCATCAATTATCCAATTAAACACAAAACAAAAGTAATATTATATATCTTATATGACTGTGTACTTAAATATAAAACATTTACAAGTATTGAAGGGGATGCATTTAATCCACCAACAGTATTTTTGAATAAAACAGGAGACCAGGATTGGAGACACAGGGAAAGATGACTTTGTTATCTGCAACATTTTCTGATTTCTTTCAAAAGAGAAATTTTCATTTATATTTGAGATTCTAAATTATTACCTTAGAGACAATGAATCAAGGACTTATTAATCCCTTGTGAAACAGTTTTGAAGGGAAGAAAGCAATTAAGACTGTTGGCGTGAGATAACTGTCCCCACTTTACCTCATCATGGTCCAGAGCAGTGGTTCTCAACCTGTGGGTCTCTACCCCTCTGGGCGTCTAACAGACCTTTCACAGAGGTTGCCTAAGATAATCTGCATATCAGTTATTTATGTTATAATACATAACACTAGCGAAATTACAGTTACAAAGTAGAAACAAAATAATTTTATGGTTGGAGGTCTCCATATCATGAGGAACTGTCTTAGGGGTCAAAACTTTAGGAAGATTCTAAGGTAACCTCTCTGCATGCCTCCCGTTGCTCCTGTCACAGTATCTGATTTACCCACCACTTCTCTTCATAAATGGAGTTACTCGCTTTGACCTTGGCAAAAGCTTGAGATAGAAACACAAAGAAATTCCAGAGTGGGTGTGTGGTGTGTCCAGACCTGCTGCCACACAGATCAAAGATGAATCCTGACTTCTTCATGGGCTGTCTTGGAACTCTGAAAGGATCACTGAGCTTTCTACCTATCTATATCCCTATTTCATATCTATCTCGTCTCTGTCTGCATCTCATCTCTGTCTCCATCTCAACTCTCTCTCTCTCTCTCTATCTATCTATCTATCATCTATTTCTATCTATCTATCTATCTATCTATCTATCTATCTATCTATCTATCTATCTATCATCTATTTCTATCTATCTATCTATCTATCTATCTATCTATCTATCTATCTATCTATCATCTATTTCTATCTATCTATTTATCTATCATCTATTTCTTTCTATCTATCTATCTATCTATCTATCTATCTATCTATCTATCTATCTTTCTATGTGCTTAGGGCTGACACCAGGGACTGCACAATGTAAACGTGTGCTTTACGACTGAGCTTTGCACACAGATTCTTAAGTGGATACAGTTTGGTCTACTTTGTGAGTCTCTCTATATGATATACAGTGACATGTGAACCTTGTCTTAGAAGAATCTAATCAATCGAGTGCAGTAAAGTGGTTTGATATCTCTAATATAGAGTCACTGAGGACAAAGGAAGGAATAATACTGAATAAATAAAAGCTCCAGTTTATCAAATGTTCACTGAGAGTTCGGCATTTTGTAATCTAATTTATTCACTAATCTAACCCCTTGGTAAATGGGCTATCCCATGCCAGTTTTATAACTGAAAGGTTGGAGTTCACTTATTTTACATTTCTTTCCCAAGGCCACATTAAAACGTCTACTCAATCACAGAATTAATACTTGATTTCTTGGGAGATCTGCCTCTAAAGCCCAGGCTTTAAAGTCACTTCTTGGGGGTTAAGAACAGAGATGAGAACATTTTATAAGATAATTTAATCATAATAACTTTATTCGTGCACAAATTAATTATTCAACCTTCCATCCATGCATTTCAGGAAGGGTTTTAGATTGCTTTTAAAGACGTATTATGTGTGCAGAGTTGAAAGACTGTGTCAAGTGAGTAAGGCTCAAAAGGGCTTTCCGGGTAGAGGTTAAAACACAAGGAGCCATATGAAAGGATCCCTTGATAAGTAGCCTCTCGTGTCTACAGAATGATATAAGACCCAAGGCTGCACACATAGGTTTATGTGGATGCCTTGCATGCAGTATTTCAAAACTGATAGTTTGATCTGTAGGCAAAGACAGAGAGCAAGGATAATGAGGGTCAAAAGAAAACTGGTTTCATTAACACAGAAACATAACTTATGTTGTGATCCAAATGAGGTCACTCTGCATGGTCATTCTCTCTCATTTAGAACACATGGCAGTTTCCCAGAAATGCAATCAAATCTACAAGCTTGAATACTTAACCCTACAGAGGCCAGGGGAGGAAAGTTCTTCATCTTTTGGATGCACTCCCAACAAGAGATTTTAAAAATGTTTTTTTCTTTTTAAATTCTGAGTAGTATAGCTGACTACAATGTTAATAACAGGACTTCCAGACTGAAGAAATTAGATACAGGATGTCCAATTAAAATTGAATTTCAGATACATAACAAATACTTGTTATGCAAGTCTTGGGACATATTTGTGCTAAAAAATATTTGTTGTTTATATGAAACTCAAATTTATCTGAATATAATCTAAGAAAGATACTATCTGTCTTTCTTTCCTTCTGGTAACTTTACTGAAGTGACTACTTCATCTGATATTTAAAATTCTAGACTTATTAATGTATAGATACTCCCCACCATAGCCTCCTTCTCAGAGTGCTGAAGGGCGGCAGAACTCAGTGCTAGGAGAAGCATGGGCTGTGACCAGTTCCTGCTGCCACTTCCCACACACACTGACCTAAGAGAGGCTGACCCCAGGCCACAGAGAAACAAAAGAGGCAAATTAAGGCACTGGTTCCTGTGAATTTCCTTCAGGGTCGACCTTGGATGCTGTGCTACCTTCCTGTGACCTGGCTTGAGTGATTGAGTTCTGAGACTCTCTTAAGTGATTGTGTTCGTTTCCTTTTGACAAACCTTATCTCTTCCTTGGAGTGTTTTAGTTCGTCTGAATGAATTTGAATATTCCCTGAATTCCCTACGGCCCCACACTGGTCTTAGTTTCTGTGGGATTTCTTTCTTTGCTTATTTGCTTTAGGAAAAGGCTTACTGATAAAAGAGGGCAGCCATCTGGGAACCAGAGGGTCCACCGTGGCAGCTGCTGTAATGCTGAAACCCAGAAGAACCTTAGCATGACACACGGTAGCAGAACATGTGGTGCAGCTTTGCTTTTTGGGTGTGATGCATTAGAGGCTTCCCTGAGTGATAGAATTTGATGAAAGGAGGCAGAGGCTAGCAATGTTATAAAACCAACTCACTGTTATATCTTTGACCCACTTTAAAAGAATCACAGACTCAAAAATTAACGATGGTGTTACATGTCTGCAATCCCAGATGAGAAGCAAGAAGATCGTGAGTACAAGGTCAGCCAAAATCTTATCTCAATAAAATAAAACAGAATAAAATACAAAAAGGAAATTCAGGTTCCTTTTTTGCCTTCTCATTGAAATATTCACCATTCTACATCACTATCTTTTCTCTTTTGTATCTTGACTTATACATTATTTGCATCAAGGGATTGAGGGGTCAATTTCTAACTTTTTACCACAAAAGCGATCTCCTCCCTCCCTGTGATGAAGCCCTATTAGTTGTTCTTATGGTGCTGTGCCATGGATACCTGACAGAAATAATTTAAGGTAGGAAAGTTGGATTCTTAGCTCACACTTGCAAAGAAATTTTAGTCTCTCATGGGGGGGAAAGCACAAGGTGGGAGTGGGAGCAGTTCCACCCTCAGTGGTTGGAGTAGGTGCCAGGGCAGTAGACTAGAAAGCTGAGTGCTAGATCAGAAGCAGGACCAGCTCTAACTTTGAAAAGACCACCCCTGCTGATATCCACTAGCCAGAATCTACTTCCGAAATGCTCAAAATGGTGCCAATACCTGAATACCAAGTGTTCAAAGTGTAAGTCTCTGGGGTGCCTTCCGTACTCAAGCCATAACAAAAATAGTTGAAAGTACATTTTAAAGGCTGGAGATGTATCTCAGTTGTTTGAGTACTTGTTATGCAAGCAGAGGACCTGAGTTTGATCCCCAGAACCCATTAAAAACAGGCAAATGAGGGTTGTGATCTCAATATTGAGTAGGCATAGACAGGAGGATTCCTTTGACTTGCTGGCTCCCTAGCTTTGCATACTTGGCTAGCTCCAGCCCAGTAAGAAACCCTGTCATAAAACAACCAGAGTAAACATCTCTGATGAATAACATCTAAGATTGTCCTCCAGTTGTCACATTCAGATGCCAACAACTAACAAGTGATACCTCATAAACATAAAAACCTTCTGTACGACAAAGGAAGTAATCAAGTGGAGAAGAAGCCCACAGAATGGGAGACAATTTTGCCAACTATATATCTGATAGAGGATTAATACCCAAATTATATGAAAAAATAAAAACAACAGAGTCAACAAGCAAACAAATGGCACAATTAATAATTGAACTAAAGGGGGATGGTGGCTGGAGAGATGGCTCAGTGGTTAAAGAGCACTGGCTGCTCTTCCAGAGGTCCTGAGTTCAGTTCACACCAACCACATTGTGGCTCAAAACCATCTCTAGTGGGATCTGATGCCTCTTTTGGCATGCAGATATATATGCAGACAGAACACCCATAAATCAAAAATAAATAAATGAATAAATAATTAATAGGATAAAAAAAGTTGGACTGTGGGGCTGAACAGAGAGTTATCAAAAGAAGAAATAAAAATGGCTAAGAAATATATTTAAAAGGGTCATCATCTTCATAAATTAGGGAACTGAGAATTAAAACAATTAAGAGATTGCACTGGCCACAGTCCGAATGGTTAAGATCAATGGAACAGCTGACAACAAATGTTGGCAAGGATGGGGGCAAAAGGGATCCTTATTCACTGTTGATGAAATTGTAATCTGGTGTAGCCACTCTTAAAATCAGTGTGGAAAATTATTAAAAAGCTAAAAAGAGATCTACCATACGACCATCAACTGTTGGTTTAGGGCAGCGGTTGTCAACCTGTGGGTCTCGACCATTTTGGGGGTTAAATGACCCCTTCACAAGGGGTTGCCTAAGACCATCTGCACATCAGATATTTACAGTATGATTCATAGCAGTAGCAAAATAACAGTTATGAAATAGCAATGAAAATAATTCCATGGTTGGGGGTCAGCACAGCACGAAGCTGTATTAAAGTGTTGCAGCATTAGGAAGGTTGGGAATCTCTGGTTCAGGGCCTCTGTGGTTTCTACCCATCCATGCTGAAAGTTTTGCTGGTTTCCTCTTGAGTAAGTCTTGTACAAGTAAACACAGATGCTCTAGATGTTGTATCTAACAGTCACGTCATATCCCGAAGTCAGCAGTGCGCAGCTCTCCTTAGCCACTAGCTTTTACATTTTTTCTGTCTTCTCTTCCACAGTTTCCTGAGCCTTGGATGGTAGGATGTAGCTACAGAGGACCCAGCCACAGCTGAGCACTCAGAGTTACGTGTGCCCAGCACTTTAACTAATCATGAGTCTCTGCATTAACCACACCCACTGTAAAGTTGTGAACAGCATGAATCTATGAGTATAAACATAAATATTTAGATATATTTTTACAGCATGATCATTTAGTAAGACAAGAGTAGGTTCTCATGGGACCTATTATCTTCCCAGTCTTGGGCTCTTGGTCGGATTTACAGTACCAGGAATTAAATTACTCCTGTGGAGTAAGCCGTCTATCCAATCAGAAAGCAGTTGATTACCTCCATAACTACCCTGCCACTATTGCACAGTGGAAACATCTTTCTAGCAGGTCAGTGTTAGAATATGAAGGGCATAGCACCAGGTAAGACCACTGGTGTATTTTCTTCCTCAGCAGCCTACATAGCATCTTCTGGCATTATGTAAGTTTATTTTTAATCCTATTTTGATATTTCTTAAAATTACTCTAGCTAGATGTTTGGGAAAAGCGTACAAAGAAAAATAGCATTTCTCTTAGAGCCCGTGAGCAAAAATGACAGATATCCTAACTTTGGTGACATCTGAAGTTGAATTAATATATTATGAGTATTCTTTGGGTGTATGTAAAGTGAATTTAAATATATCAAAACTTTCATTTTCTCTAATATTAGAGAATTAAGCGTGAATTTCAGTATGTGACTGTCATAGATGTCTTTGTAAATGACACAGAAGTAAAGTAAATAATAGTAATAAAACAAGCAACGTTTAGAGCTACTTTGAAAAAGTTACAAGGATAAGACAATAAATTCATCTTTAGAGGTTTTTATAGTTTGGTTTTGTTAACCTCTTTAGTTTAGATTTGTTGGCATGTCAGTTAACTATGTTATAAATTATAACTATGTTATAAATGGTGATGTAAGATTTCTCATTAAAATGTTCATTAAAATTTAATTAAAAACTTAATTTAAAAAATTAAAATTGAATACTTCATTCGTAGACTAAGTGTTGCCAGGAGAAGCAGTTGGTTTAAATGAAATTTAAGAGAGTTTTGTTTTTTTAATTACTCAGTGTCTTCTTAGAGACTAAGTAATTATGGAAATATACATGAAATTAGGAGACTTCAGAAATCAATGGTTAATGATAATCTTTGCTCTGCAATCATTATTTGGTCAAAGAATTGAGTACTAAGAGCTGGAGAAGTCCATCTTGTGGCTCTTGGTATAGTTGTTAAATTAAATCACTCTTCTGGTATGTTTCTGGACTCATTATTTGGTTACAAGCCAAGTTCATCCTACCACATATTAGAAATTCCATCTGTAATTTGTATTTGAATATTTTCTTCCTTTTCCCAATAATGTAATCCCACCCTAGCCACCCACAAGAAAACACAACATAGGATTCTTTTGTGTGGTGTTGGTATTTTGAGAACAAAATAACGTAACTTACAATTAAACTGAAATCTGGATGTCTACATGATGCTGTAATGTACTCTTTTGAGAATAACTGTGAGCCTCTATCTTTAAAGTTCACTCTCTGGACTTTAAAACTAGTTCCTTTGGCAGAATTACGATTTTTAGGTGGAAGTGGTAAATTAAAGCAAAAGTTCCAAACGGTATTCTCCAACATTGAATACGAGAGATTCTTTGTTATTTAGCTTTAAAATTACCTATGAGAGATGAACCGCTCTAGCTGCCTTGTTGTATCTAGTATACCAGTTATTGTCATGACAGTTGTGGTCTTTGATTCACCAGGCTAGGCTAGACTGTAGTAATAAACCACACCAACACATGAGTGGCTTCAAGCAACAGATGAGTGCTTCCTGTTCTCACTCTCTATCCACCATGGGTCACCAGAGGGCTTTATTGCACCACACAATCGTCTATAGTCTAGAATCTGTCTTGACAGCATAACCACTATCTGGAACACCTATTGATCAAAGTTGCAGAAAAGAAATAAAATAAAATGAAACCTCCCCAGGGTGTAGAATCTGTATCAGTCTCTGGCTTGGAACTAACACAAATCACTTTTGACAGTTTGGGATTTAATTAACTTTAACAAGATAAAACTCCATTGAGTTAAACAGAAGGTCTTATATTTAGGACTTCAAATCCTCTTATCTAGGTGTGAATATGTGCAAAGAAAGATTGAGGGCTCAATGTAAATGAGTGGACAGTACTGTAAGGTAGTAAAAAGTGCCATGGGTTTTTATTGATTGCTTTATTTAAATTCTGTGCCACTCACTTTTGAATTGCTATGATCAATATATTTGACAGAAATGATTTAAGAAAGGAAAGGTTTATTTTCATGGTTTCAGAGGGTTGCAGTCCCTCATCCATCACAATGCGGAAGGCATGACAGATTGGCTCTGTCTTTGGCAATGAGAGCATGTGTCTGCTCGCGTCATAGCAGAGGAAGTAGCTCCAGGGACAAGCATAACTTTCAAAGGTCCATACCCAGTGTTCGTTTTTTTGTTTGATTGATTGATTGATAGATTGTCTGTTTCTAGCCAGGCCCTGTCTTTTAATCCCTTCCAAGTACTACCACAAGGTGGGGGCCAAGAGTTCAAAAGAGTTTAAAATATAAATTCATAGGGACATTTCAGATTTAAATTACGATATTCTACTCTCACTCTCACAAAGACTCATGGACAAATGAATTTAGCTCAACTTCGAGAGTCCCCAAGATCTTAACATTGCCAAGAGTGTTTAAAAGTTAACAGTCTCTACCGAAATTCAAAGAAACCTCTTATCTATGAGTACCTGTAAAATACATAGTTACATACTTCCGACATAGAATAGCTCAAAATAAACATTTTCATTCAGAAAAAGAAGAATGTGTGTACATAAAGGACAGATTGGACCAAACCAATATAGAAACCTAGTAAGACAAGCATCAATCCCTGATTCCCTTGTCCAGCATTCAGAGAAGAGAGTATCACATGAGCTCCAACAAGGACTAGGCAGCCTCCTGCGCTTTGTCCTGTCATTTTTAGCACTTATGGCCCATTCCTTGAGTTGGATAATTCAGTGCCTGTAGCTTACTTCAGCAGTTGTCCTGTTTTTCTTGATTCTCCAGTATCCTGGGATCTTCACTTCAGCTTTGACTCCTCAGCAACACACAGAGCCTGTTTAGTGGCCCCCTGTCTTAGTCAGCGTTCTACTGCTATGGAGAGAACCACGATCATGGCAACTCCTATGAAAGAAAGTATTTAACTGGGGCTTGGTTACAGCTTCAGAGGGTTAGTCCAATGTCATCATGGCAGGGAACGTGACTGCATGGAGGCAGACATGGTAGCTGAGAGCTCTACATCTAGATCTAAAGGCAGAGAGAGAGAGAGAGACAGAGAGAGAGACAGAGAGAGAGAGAGAGACAGAGAGACAGAGACAGAGACAGAGACAGACTCTGGGCCTAGCTTGTACTTCTGAAACCTCAAAGCCCATTCCCAGTGACATACTTTCTATAACAAGGCCACACCTACTAATTCTTTAAAATAGCACCACACCATAAGCATTCAAATATATGAGGCCATTCTTATTCCTGGCCCCATAGACTTTTACCCATATCACAATGCGAAAATGCAGCTCAGTCCAACTTGGAAAGTCCTCAGAGTCTATAACAGTCTCAACACTGTTTAAAATCCAAAGTTCAAAGTCTCTTGAGTCTTCTGAGACTCAAGGCAATCCCTTGACTGTAATCCCTATAAAACAAGAATCAAAAAGCAGATCACAGACTTCTAATATACAATGGCACAGAGTATACATTACCATTCCAAAAGGGAGGAAAGGGAGCATAGTGAGGAAATACTAGGCCAGAGAGAGTCCAAAAGCCAGCTGGGCAAACTCCAAACTGCATCTCCACGTCTGAGTCAAATCACTCTTCAGATCTCCAGCTCCTTTCAGCTTTACGTGGGGCAACACACTTCTCTCTCTTGGACTGGTTTCCTACCCAGGCTGCAGCTCTCCTTGGCAGGTATCCCCTGACTCTGGCATCCCCAACATCTTGGGATCTCCAGTGAAACCCAGGTTTCACTTGCACAGCTTCATGCCATGGCCCCCTGGGCTTTCATGCAGGGACACATGCAGCGTTTGGCATGGTAAGCTTTTCTTTAACACCATGGTGCAAACTTCTATGATTCCATAACCCTTTCACTCTTCATGCTTACAAAAGTAGCATTATCTCTATATGTCAAATTCTGTTGCCAGCTTGAGAAATTTCCAGGTTCCCCTGGATCATGGAGGAAGCAGCTTCTCGGTGTCTACAAGGTCCAACCTGGAAAAATGTTTTACTAGGCCATCCTGTTCAAGGAAGGACATGGCTCTTATTAAATAAAAGTCTTTCAAATGCACCTTCAGTTTTCTACATGGGATCCTTTGATGGGTACAGCATGGCCCTAAAATTACATTTCTTGATATCTGAGTGCAAAGAAATGAGATTCTCTTATTTATTTATTTGTTTATTTATTTATTTTTATTTTAATCTCTGTCTCTGTGTCTCTTTATGTCTCTGTGTCTCTGTCTCTGTATCTCTCTCTCTCTGCCTCTGTGTGTGTGTGTCTCTGTGTGTGTGTCTATGTGTGTGTGTCTATGTGTGTGCGTACAGGCACACATGTGCAAATGTACTGTGATGGTTGTCAGAGCACAACTTGGGGAACTCAATTCTCTTCTACTATGTGAGTTCTAGAAATAAATTCAGGTTTTTCAGCCTTAGTGGTGAACATCCTTCCTCACTTAACCACATTGCCAGCCTTCAACTTCTTTTAAACAGTACGAATTGCTTTAAAAATGACAACTAGTTTGTTCCATCTGCTTTGTCCAAAGTTTACTGTGCTCATGGTCTTTTCCAAGCCAAACTGCGTATTTTCAAACATTTATGCTCTGCTTTTTGCTCCTGATTATTATAAACCTGGGTAAATATAGCAAGTGACAGCCTTGCTATAGCCTAAGTACTAGGCTGTCTTGAAATTGCCTCCAACCAAAGCAATTGGTCCATTAAAAAATTAAATCTCACTTGAATCTATAGGTAATTCTTTACTAAAAATTGATATTAATGTCCTCTAATCTAATTTCTGACAATTCTGTTCCCAACTGATACTTTGAATATATTTCACTGTTGGTATTCTCATGGGCATTCTTATCTCATCTTCAGACTTTTACACATACACACACAAAGTTCCATGTGTCCATGAAGTATGTAGTCAGTCGTATCATCTATTTGGTATAAACTACCATGACCAAGGAAATCTCTAAAATAAAGTGTTTAATTGGGCTTATGATTTCAGAGGTGGTGGAACAAAGGCTTGGTGGCAGAGAGAGCTGAGAGCTCACATCTTGATCTGCAAGCAAGAGGAGACTGAGGCACACTGGGAGTGACATGAGTCTTTTGAAACCCCAAAGCCTGCCCCCAGTGATGTACCCCCTCCAACAAGGCCACACTTCTTAATCCTTCCCAAACTGTTCCAGCAATTGGAGACTGTGTATTCAAACATATGAGCCCATGAGGGGCATTCTCTTTCAAACCACCATACCCTACCTCTTTGGTACCAATTTTCTGTGTTCATTATTTCTAAAGTTTGCAAAGAATTAATTCTCATTCTCCCTGCAGGGACCTGTGAAATCCAACTGCCCAGTGATAGAGAGAAGGATTAGGCCTTTGGAATTTGTGACTCATAGCAATCAAATCTGAAGATATTCATGGAGTGCTTTGTAAAAATATTTTTGAGTGTTCATTTTGCCATTTCAGTTCTTCCCTAGCACCAGTTTGTTCATTAATTAAAAAAAAAACTGTTTGCAAAGCCATAGTCTAGGGAAAGTTATGCTGATGAACACCAAAATATCTGACAGAAACAGCTTAGGAAGGGAAAGTTTTATTTTGACTCATGAGTGCAGAGAGGTGCAGTCTATCATAGTGGACAAGGGAGGTTGAGCATATATATCCATGGTGCCAGGAGCATGAGGTTGAACAGTGGCTGTTCACATCGTAGCAGAGTAGGAAGCTGGGTAGACAGACTGACATCAGACTGCCTTACCTCTACTAGTTTGACCCTGCGTCTTCTAAGGTTCCACAGCCTGTAGAAGAGCACTACAACCAGAGACGAAAGATTGAAAACATGAGACTGCGTTGGACATTTCAAAATAAATGCATCACGTGTTCCCTATCCTCAAAATTTCTGGAATCAGATTTTGAGACAAGCTCTGAGACTGTCACTAGTTATAGTCTAGTAAAGCCCATACTGCACTGCAGCACCCAGTTGCTTGAGTGGTCTTTGAATACTTGCTCCTCTTGTTCTTAGCAAACTTCAGATTTGGAGGCTAGAGTCTGCTCACATGGACATGCCCTTCCTTAACTTTATTCTTCCTTAAGAATTTTCTCAGACAGTTCTCTGGAGTGTGAAGCTTGAATAGTCCCCTTAACTTGTCCTTTCCATAAGAAATTCAAAAGAAAAAAATTCACCCAAACCTCTCTTGAAGAAAACAAAGTTTAGGAACAAGGACACATGTTAGCACTGAAACTTACGCTTTGAATAGGCTCTCTTTTTCCCTTGGCATCCATCAAAATAATACTGTGAAGTTTGCTGGAAACATTTTGCCTTAAAAATTCCATCTTAGGTGAAAATAAAAATCATCATGGTAGTGTTCATCCTGTTTTGCAAGACTGTCTGTCAGAATCACTATCAGATTTATTTATGTACGTGTTTGGCAGGTTAGTGCAGCTCTTTCTCATTTGTCTGCCTGGGTACCACACTTGTCTTTATGTGTTATTAGCCTAAGCAGATGGCTTTATTCCTAAAGTTTGCAAAGAACTGATTCCCTATCTCTCCAGAGGGACCTGTGAAGTCTAACTGTACTGTGACAGGGAGAAGGATTAGGCTTTGGAATTTGTGACTCATAGCAATCAAATCTGGAAATATTCATGTAGTCGTTTGTAAGAATATTATTGAGTGTTCATTTAGTCATTCCAACTTGTCTCTAGCACCAGTTTATACATTAGTTTAAAAGATGTTCACAAAGCCATTGTATAAGGAAAGTTATGCTGGCAAACACTCAGCGATACAGACATTTATTATGAAACCAAGCAAAATATTTTCATAAGTGTTTGAGTTTCTGCCCTTTAGAACGATACTCCAAGGATTTACTCCACACGCCTCCCCATCACTTACACATTTGTCAGTACTCCCTTGACTAAATGGTGTTAAAGTGATGATACAAGTATGTTTTAGATCTTTATGGCTGTTTCTTTTTTCCAGACAGATTTCTTAATTTCTCTTAGCAAACTGTAGGCTACATATTACAAGCATTCACAACTTGATTATCTCAACTGTGGAATAAAGAAATTAGTATTTTAGTTTCTTACTGTGTCATCGTATTCACCTGCTAGACTGAGTTATTAGAGAGAAATTTAAGTAGCTTGCTGTCAGTAAATTTTCTTACGCAGGTTGTTGATGAATTTCGGCCTCCCGTCTTCATTTATATTATAGGGCTGACTAAAATACTACTGTCTAGAAGTGTTAAATTCTAAGCAGATACTATTCTAAGTATTTCACCTAATTTCTCTTGCATGGCAAACGGCTGTTTAATCCATATAAACTTGTGAGTGTGGAGGTGTATCGTTACATAAACTTTACAAGCAAAGAAACAAACTCCCATAGGATCCGTTGGAACTTGCTCTTGTCATATGGAGAACATGTGGTTGAGAACAGGCTTCACTCTCAGATTCTTAACTTGGACTTCAATGCTCTTTCCCAACAGCAAAGTCTAGGGGCACTTAAATCTGTGGATTGCCCCCAGGCTGTCTTAAGTGGTGTTTCTTCTTCTTTTGTTTCTTTCTGAAGCGGGGGTCTTCTTATGTAGCCCAGGCTAGACTTAAATTTGTAATTTTTCTGTCTCAGTTTTCCAAGTACTGGTATTATATGCCTCTAACATGGTGCCCATCAAGTGGTGTTTTACTAGAACTATTTGTAAAACTTTAGAAACATATGTGTGCTTTAGTGTCAACAGTGCAGACTCATACTGAGCAGGCCTGACTCAGACTCAGACTAAGAGCCTTGGGCAGTACTGATGCTGTCAATGGACTGCCTCCATTTCACTGCATACTTTTCTTTTTACATTTTGGCACTCTTTTTAGATATTTAATTTAAAACTAGAACTTTCCCTCTATCTTTCATCTCTATACACTTTTATTATTTGTTTAAATCTCTATGCATTGGGGCTGGAGAGTTGGTGCAATGGTTAGAGCACTGATTACTCTGCAAGATGACTGAGATTCAATTCCAAGCACCCACCTGGTGGCTCATAACTGCCTGTAACTCCGGTTCCAGGGGCTCCCATACCCCGAGCTGGCCTCCGTGGGCACCGGGCACACCGTTGCTCCACAGACATAGTGCAGACAAAGTATTCATACATGTGAAAATAATGTGAATCTCTATGCCACGTTGCAAGAAATGTATTTTTTTCTCCTCAGTTGTGCTTCCTCTGCAAATTATACCAACTGTTTTTAATACAATAATTATGCCCTTTCCAACTTATTTGTCTAACTCTCTGTCTTGTTTCAGGGCGGCTACGCTTTCAATGTATGTTCTTAAAACTGTGTTTTATTAAAAGCATCATGAAATGTAGACTTAAAGAAACATTTTTAAGATGAAATAAGACTCTGAGGCTTATAATGGAAAGCAATAACTTCGTGTTATGCTCCCTCTCCACTTCTGAGTCCCACTTCTCAGTGGTGATTCCTTTCCAATATACTAGGTGTCTCTGTCACTTCTAAATTGTAAAATGAAAATTTTCTGTTAGCATAGTTCTGCATAGCAGTTGTGCTACAAAGTATATTAAACTTGGAATTCTTCTTTCTTGTGCTTCTCATACTGCCAACAGCATGACGCTTGCTCTTTCTGTGACTATGTAAATAAAATATTACTCATCTATGAGTTCTTCAATCTATATATCTTTCCCCCTTTAGTTTAGAGCTTTTGTTTTTCTCAGTGTTAATTGCCCTTTGGGGAGGGGTGTGGTTATTTTCCCACCCTTTCCCACCAACTTATCCTGAATTAATACCTGACAAAATCACCCCCAGAGCAAACATACTGCAAGCAAGTGTGAAAATTTATAGTTCTTAATGCCTCTGTCAGCTCTAGGGACACTAAAAAGGACAGGAAAAGAGTTTATGGTATTACTCATTCAAGAGCGAGTAAAAATTCCTCATTTTATATTGTTCTTTTGGGTCTGTTTAGTTAATAGAGTTTATATGACAACCTTAAAATACAGATTTTCCCCTTCGGAAACCACCTTCTGTTCCCACAGGACTTCCTGGCATCTGCAGTACACCCGCCTCCATTGAGGGTCCTTGGGCTTTCCCCAGAAAGCAGTGCACGTCGGTCACCTGGAAGGTGGTCTATCAGCTTCTGCATCTTCTTCCTGGCTTAACTCTCCTCTGGGTGCTCCTTGTCCCTGGAGATGCCCACAACTGCCATGCTGACATGGTCATTTGTGAGTACAGTAATTTTCAGGAGGTAAAAATTCATATCCTGTTCTCACTATGGATTTTATTAACTGTGAGAATTACTCTGTTGCCAGGCCCTGGCTAGAAACTGACTTGGTTCCCAGTGCTAACAACTGTCTTTAAAAGCTTATAAATAAGGTCATAAACACTATTTGCATTAGTGGAAACATGTACTTTTAGTATTTCCAACACTCTTTCTCTCTTGATCACTGTCAATGTGCTATTCAAAGCAAGTGCATGGTTCTCTTCCTGTTTCCCAACTTTGGTTACTTATGGAGACTTTTTTGTAGTTATTTAAACTGCTGTTATAATCAAGTTACTCTTGTATATTGGCCTCCAGTCTTCAAATGACACAAATCTCCCAAGATTATGTAATCTAAGGTTTTCGCTTCTTTCTAACCTCAACCAAAAATAATAAACCTGGCTAATTTTTACCTATTTTATGTGATGGGTGTTTCTTGCTTGCATTTGTATCTGTGCACCATGTGCATGCAGTACCTGAGGAGACCAGGAGAGGGCGTCAATTTTCTTAGAACTGGCTTTACAGGCCACACAAGTGCTGGAAATAGAACCCAGGTCCTCTGGAAGAGCAGTCAGGGCTCCTCAACACTGAGACATTCCTCCAATGTATTACACCTGTGCTTTGATGCAAACAATCATGAAGTTAAACTGTTGTCCAGTGTACATTACAGAAGTTGAGCTGCAATGGAGTCCAGAGTACTAATAACAAAGCTACAGGCTCTTTCTTTCAATGACATTTTTGATGCTTATGTCCCAAGTTGCTTATTAATTTCATATAAGTGAAACAGAAAAACAAAAGCTACAGAGGCAACTCATTATGATTTTCCCCATTCCTTGAGATTACTCCTGCTGCTTGAAGTTGTAAAACTCATCCTCTTAAAGTACATTAGTTGAAAAATCTGGAAAAGAAACAATCACATGCGAGGGTTACTTTGATGGTGACTGGCTGGGTACTGAGAAGTTATGCTAATATATGCTACATGCTATTCAGAACATTTTCAAGTACCTCTAGGTCAGGGTTTGGATTCAGTTCAAGTGGCCCAATAAGCATTCACTCTTGCAACATACCAGACACTCTGCTAGGTGATGGAGTCAGAATAATTATGCAGTAGTAATTATAGCTGACAGAAGCTAGTCTAAAAGACACACAGCAGAGAGACAGAAAAAACTTGTCCGTATTTGTGTGAGGATATACAGAATCAATGGGAAAGTATTGATTATGCACCAACCTTTTATTCTTAGTTGCCTTTTCTCATTCTGTTGATGGTGCATGTTATATTCCATTTCCTTAAGACAGATTGCAGGGCATTCCCTCTCTGTCTCCTTCTTGGCCTGCCATGATACAAGCTGCTCTACTGCTCTACGATGTCCTCTTTGTCATGAAGAACTGGATCCCCCTGGAGGAAGGAGGCCATGAGCGATGAATGTGTAGGACTCCTAGAAGCCAGAAAAGGCAGGGGAGCAACCTGCCCATCCTCCTTGGAGCTTCAAGAAAGCAGTGGAGCTGATGGTTGTCTGACTACAGTCAGTGAGACCTGGTGCTCATTTTGTATCCCTGTGACTTCACACTTCAGCCACAGTCAGGAACGGAGTGCTTACAAGGTGTATCTTCTGTGGAAACCAGGATTTATAAAATGCCAGCCGAAGGATAATTAGCAGATATAAGCCGGGACAGCAGCATAGCACAAATGTGGGACAGAGGACACACCTGTGATACCAACATTGGCAAACGGAGGCAGGAGGGCCAGGAGATTCTAGGCTGTAGGTAACCTTCAGTTATGAAGTAAGCCCAAGACCAGCCTAGGCTACATGAGACCCTAGACAAAGAATAGCAAAAATGTGTGTTAATAAACATGACATCTTTCTACATCTGTGAAGAAGCAATAAATACATGAAAGAAAAAATGTTATTTTAAATAAAATAAAAAAATTATTTTATTCAGTGTTGTTTTATTTTACTTGAGGTTTTTTGTTGTTTTTGTTGTGTTTGTTTGTTTCTTCGCATTTGTTTTTGATACAGAGTCTTGCTATGTATCCCAGTATGGTATCAAACTCATGGTCCCTTCTGCTTCCACAAGGCGGGGATCATTACACCACCATGCCCAGCTGGGAAGTGACTTCCAAAGTAATAAAGTAAAATTTGACACAACCCTTGGCTTTGCATTCAGCATCTCAGAGAGGGTTTCAGCAGTCTTATAGGAAGACTTGTGCTTTCATTCCCCTATTGGAAGTTTTGAATATAAAAACATGAAAACTTTGGAAATGATAGTTTCGTGCTGATATCTTACTCATTCTGTATGATGGATGTTATAGAGAGGGTGATATATGTACATATATGCCAGATGACTGTGGTAGAAGGGTAGGCATTACAGAGACAAGAAGAACAGAGATTAATATGACCTGGGCTTTTGAAGAAAACATAAAATCCTTTCTTGTCTTTGTAAGTTCAATGTGGAGAACACAGTGAGATGTGGCCTTTGCTCAGTAGGCCGCAGCCTCTTGTTGGATATTTGCTAAAATGATTTGCAATTGTAGCTATACATTCTTGTAACCCACAGCCCTCTGTCAGGGCCTGAGACCTACAACCAAGAGTGATATGCTCAACAGAACAAGACCTCTGTCTTCAGAACCTCCCAGGAGGGCAGAATCCAAATTTTGATGACTGTCCTTTAACAAATGGATACTACCTGTTTCCTTGTACACTAACCAACTCTTTGTACATTTTTATGTATCTGGCTCTACTGAAACTCCATTCCTTTACAACATCCAAATAAGAATGGAGCTTAGTACCTTCTTCTGGGAAGCACCTTGAGAGCAAGCCCCTCATTTATAATCTTTATGCAAGATGTTTTACAGAATGTGGCATCCTGTTGAGGTGCCTTAAAATCTGGCCTAGGAAGGTGTCAAGGTGAGTAGAACAAAAGCTCTGAGACCAGAGGGCCCAAGTGGACAGAGTGACGACCATAAAAGTGAACAGCACTACAGCCACCAAAGCTGGGAAGGATGTCACTGCATCTAATCAAGGCTCAAGTCATTATAGCTCCACCAACTTCCCAAATCCCTTAAAACACTCTCCACTGTGCATCTGAAGACACAAATTTGAATTTATCCTTTTGTCTCCTTGCTAGTCAACATTCAGCAAAACTCTCCGGTGTGAAATTGTGTCTCCTAGAGACCAAAGAGAAGCTGCAGCTATGATACCTCATTAATATAGCTCCTTAATCAAGACCTGAGCAATGACAAAAACATTAGTCATGCTAAAGCAGAGCAAGGGAATAGGAACAGGTCCTACCCCAGGACAAAGAACTATAGGCAATTGATGACTGCTGAGAGAGGGAGAATTAGTCTCTCCTAGGGAAACGGCCCCTAATTGAGATATCATGTACAAATGAGCAGCCTTAAATCACATACACACAAGCAACAGCAAATGAACTCAGCCTGGTTATATTTATATATTTATGTGTAATAAATAAAAAACAAATACATTCATGTGCATGTGTGCATGTGTATATATATATGTGTGTGTGTGTGTGTGTGTTTGTATGTGTGTGTAACAATAATGAATAAAATGAGTTATCAGTTAGGGAGTAGAGGCCATGAGAGGGAAGGGAATTGTGAATTATAATTAATTAAGAAATGCATATTAATGATAGAGAGCCTGTGCTCTTTACTCAGCCATAAATAGGACATCTATATCATACTCGCTTCCCCTGTCCCAGGTTCAGGTACTATTGTGGAAGAAGGGGGCCGGAAAACTGTGAAAGCCAGGAGTCAGGAACAAACATGTCTTCAGGCTATAACAGAATGGATGGACTCATGAGCTTACAGCAACTGTGCTTGCTTGCATAAGAGCTGCACAAGATCAAGACATTCAATATTCTCCCGTGGAGGAGGGAGGAGCTTACAAGCCCCTCCTCCTAACTGCGGAGGGTTTACTGACAGTTGAAGGCTGCTGGGGGGAGGGAGAGTCAATTTTCTTTAAGGATGAAGCCCCTGGTAGGTTGACCATGCTCCATTAGATACCCCTTCTCCGTGAGTACATGGGTCACTGAAATTCTCAAGGATTGAGTAAAAATATTATATTAAAAATATTGATTATATAGTAGATAGTAGATCCGTTTGTATCAGGTAGTAATCTCTTCATTGGTAGCAATGGTGCCATGCTGGCTACTTTACATTAATAAGATGTTTATATGTCTATTGTCTTCTGGATATGAACAGTAGTAGTCTTGGGCTACTAATGATAGACAGGTCAAACAAACTTTTTGCGGGGAGCAGTGGAATACTTCAACCATTAAGCTAATTCAGACCAAATGTTTAAAGCTTACTTTTGGTTTTCCAAAAGAGATTAAAGTAGCAGAAGCAGATCAATTGCCATTCATTCTATAGGCAATGCAGGATATCACTAGAATCCTCGGATAAGTCCAGCATTACATTTTAAAAATAAACCTGTCCTAATAAT
The DNA here is from genome assembly GCA_026225945.1 of Cricetomys ansorgei. Classification (NCBI taxonomy): domain Eukaryota; kingdom Metazoa; phylum Chordata; class Mammalia; order Rodentia; family Nesomyidae; genus Cricetomys; species Cricetomys ansorgei. The sequence goes on from JAMJFZ010000107.1 coordinate 6,787,376, forward strand.
CATATGGATTCCAGGATGCAAATGTCTGAGGAAGCTCCCTCCATCCAGGGCTCATACTTCATCATCATGTCCCTTGGTCTCAAAAATATGGAAAAGCCACTATAATGGTACATGGCCACAAACTACGTGCCACAGAAAACTATAGCTAGGAACTCCTTTACTTAGGATTTCCTTTCTAAGAGTAAAGTAATAGCCATCTTAGAGCAGGGCAACTCGGGCCCTTCTTCGGTTCTAATACCATGCATCTGGACTTCCTGAAGTCTCAGAGGAGCAGTCAGAAAACCACTAATTGGACTGCCTGTCAGTTCTGTCAGAAAAACTGGAAAATCGAATTTGAATGTTTGTAAAAGCTCTTGGGAGATGTTGCTTAGATTTAGATTTAATTACTGGCCCGTTTATACTACGCTTATATCTTTCAAAATATATTATTTTTGATGGATTTGGGGGATTTAAATAAAGCAGAGCAACACAAATTAAAATCTTAATCCAAAAATTTGTGTTTTCCAACTATTCATAATTATACCTGACCATTTTGTCTTTTATATGAAAAACAGAATTTACTCATCATTCTGGTCCCAAGGAAGTTACAGACTGAGGTATGACCTTTTACCTTAAATAACCACTATCATAATGAGTCCACTATGTGCACAACACACTAAATTAAAAGGCACTTGTTAGAATTGGATGTGGATAAGTGTAGGTAAGGCCTGCCTTTCTTAGTTCAGTAACAGACAGTCATTCCAACTCTGGTGACTGAGCTGTGCTTGAGGAACAAGAACACAGGACATTAACTACAGCCCATTTTTTCTGATCTGGTTTTCTTCCTCCTGCTTTATTTCAAACCCAGCTCTTATGCAATTCTAGCTTTCTCTCTTTGTCTCTCTGCCTCTCTGTCCCTCCCTTCCTTCCTTTTCTTTCTTTCTTTCTTTCTTTCTTTCTTTCTTTCTTTCTTTCTTTCTTTCTTTCTTTCTTTCTTTCTTTCTCTCTCTCTCTCTCTCTCTCTCTCTCTCTCTCTCTCTTTCCTTCTTTCTAAAAAACAAAAACAAAGCCAGTGTATTGAGATCTGACTGGCCTGACATGAAAACATTGTGTACATTTAATGTCTGTGATTTAAAGGCACGTACTTACCTCCAGGCTCTCATGCTTCTTCACCTTATATTTGGTCTTGAAAACAGATAAACCATGTGTGTTGATTTTCTGCGTGACTTTCTGTTTTCGAGTGAGGCTCCCATGGTCCCTGGAAGGAGTGAGGAATGTAGAGAGTCTGAAACGTGTTTGCAGACAGAGATTACATTCTCTGTGTCCATGAAAATGCCTGGATGTGTGTTAACATGAATGCAAAGGTTTCCTTCTGACCTGCTTGTGAGGAAACTTTTGTTTTTGTTCCAGCATGTAGTAGAGTAAAAAAACAACCATTCACTTTTCCTGACAGTCTAAACATGTTTTAATGTACTGCTTATTGCTGGTCCTGAGGAGGGTAGAGAGGGGATGGACATGTTGACAGATATAAGACTCTGAATTATTGGCCTTTGCCTTCAATTCCACAGATGTTCTGACTGTGAGCTTCTACTTTAAGGCTTTAAAACATACCTGCCATCACCTGCTTGTGGTAGTTACACATTAAGGGTTTAAATTCTACCAATTTTCTACTCATCTAAATGCCTAATATGCTTTCTTTTTTCATATTCTACTTTTGCTCTCTTTATCCAAGTTCTCCATGATATCTCATCATCTTTTTTTACACCAAACCCTCTCCTTTGCTGAACTTGAATGACTCACATTTACAGTTCTGGTGAATATGAAATTATGCTTGGTGTATATGGCATGTGTCTGTGATTCTTAGGGTAGTTGACATTTTTATGTTGGAAAAAAAAAAGAACAGTTGCCTTGCTGTCTCTGGGAACTCATCATTGTAAACTGAGATTCCTAGGAATCTCAGACCTGTTCTGTGAAAGTCACCTGGATGTCTGGGAGATTCATGTTGGAATTATGTATTAGTACAGATAACAGTCTTACTTAAGATGCTTCAGTCTTACAAAATGATGCTTCATCCAGACAAAGGAGATCAATCCAGATCATGAAAAGACTTGCAAAAGTTTTATGGCTTTTAAATAGCACCTGCTGAATATTTTAATAAAACATACTGGGCTTGGATGTACCTCTGTCTGTCTGTCTGTCTCTCTCTCTCTCTCTCTCTCACCCCTCTCTCTCACACACACACCCACACACACACACATCCACACATACTTTCCACCCATCTTACAGATAGTGTATAGATAGATGGCAGGTTTTGAGTGTTGTATAATTTCCTTGCTCCCAGTGGGTGGAGGAAAATGCTCATCTCCTTCAAAGGCAGTCTTGAACGTAGGAGTGTGATAGATGATGACTTTTATGGATAATTGACTTATGTGAGCCTATGAACAAATTCGTTACAGAATATCACATTCTATCAAGTTCAGGTTCTTTCTTTTATGCTCTTAAAATTTTTCAACATTCTTAAAAAGCCACCAATTAAGATGTAAATGTTCCTTAGGAACTGTATCAGCATGACTTTACTTGAAAGGATGAAGGAAAGAGAGAAGATGTCAACTGACATAGGTGACATCAAAATGCTGGCAGAAAGCACTCAGGACTGATACCTGTATTTTCCAGGAGGACAGCTGAAGGCAAGGATTGGAACTCTGAGCCAAAAGAGGTGGGGGAGAAGCATCAAGATAAATTCAGCACTAAGCTGTGCAGAAGTCTGGCCCAGACCCTCTTTTCTATGTCATGGGTATTCACCATGTCAAACTTGGACGGTCTTGGAAGGGAGGTAGAGAAATAACTTTACTTCACATTAACAGCCAGAACTTTCACACACCTAAATAAACAGCCATCCATGCCAAACATCACATTCGCTTATAAGGAGATGTCAGTAGTGGATCTAAAATGTTGCTTTAAAGATTTTCTGTTGGAAGGTCTGACTGAGGAGCTGCAGGACCATTTCTCAGGACTGGACCAATAAATGCTCTTCAACGTTTCCCCCGAGGGCTCTGCTGCAGTTGTAGTTCTTCATAGAAAAGCAATGTAACATGTTTCTTTGAAAGTTAAATGGCTGGAACACGGCTCAAAAAGCCACAATTTGCCTGTGCTGATTAGATGTTGTCTTTCACTGTTTCTTTTTTTTTAATCTCATTTTGGGTCTTATTTTTGGCCTCTTTATAATGACTCAGTTTCTTTCGTCATAGAGTTTGACAGTGGCACTTGTGCCTTCATAGTTACTGGCAATACCCAATCCCAATCTAACTCTGTCTCTTTTTTTCTTTTTCTTTTCTTTTTTTTTTTTTTTGGGTTTTGGTTTTGTTTTTTTGTGGCAGGGTTTCTCTGTTGTAACTCTGGCTGTCCTAGAATTCACAGAGATCCTCCCGAGTGCTGAGATTAAAGGCGTGCACCATCACCTTCTGGCCCAACTCTCTCTCTTGACTTATGTCATTTTGTATTTGGTTTCCAGTGCTTTCTGTGGTTCCTGTGTTTTCCAGGTACAGACTTCCGCTGAAGAACACTAAAAGTCTGTGATAGCATTCAAGCCAGAATAGTCAGAGGCGAAAGGTAGTAAAGAGGATAGTAAACAGATATAATGTGTCAAGTACCATGTACATATCTTTACACATTTTTATAAAGAATTACTTCACACATGATGTTCATAACTATCTACATACTTATGTAGATATGTACTGCAGCTCAGACATTAACTTAATATTAACTTACTATTCTTGAGTCTAAAGTCCATCTTGAGTTCCAATGTTGATTCCACCTGCTGGCTACCAAAGGCCTTACTGTTCTCAAATTCCCGTGTGTAAGCATGTGTGGAAATGAATACACTTTCCATATTGAGTTTTACATGTTCTAGATAACAAAAACAAGCTGAATTAATTATTTAAAATAGGTGCTTACCATGTATCCTAAGACCTCATGACCTTAAATGTGTGTGTTTGTGTGTGTGCAGTATATAAACTGCAATATATACGTATATATTAGTATCTAGGTGGTATTCCTCACGGTGGGAATTTAGAGATTTTTAATTGGGAAGGCTCTGAGCTCTGTTCTTAATAACTGACTTAAATTGCTTTATACATCCATCAAAGGGCCAATATGCTTTTATATACTACATTCATATGATTATATTATATTTATTCAATGTATATCAATGTATATTGCAGCCAAAGGGTCTGTTGTAGACAAAAGACATATTTTTAAGTCTTGATTGTTATAAGATGGGGGAGACAGAGTGATTCAGGACATCAGTGTTAGAACACGGGGTTTCCTAGACTTCCTAGCACTTCTGGGAAGACGGGAATGAAGTTTGTTTACTGTTCCCATTCTCTTGTTCAGGAAAAAAGGGGGAAGCATGGAGGAAAGGAGAGAAGGCAGAGGAAGACAAGGAAGAAAACGTTTTCACTGGCATTAATTGCAGAAGAAATTGATCACACTTCTCAAATCAGAGATATAATGAGTGGGGATGGTTTCAATCATAGCTTATCTAAGATATCATTGTGATGGAGTTTCCCTTTCACATCTTTTGATAAAATTTAAAAATATGACATTAAATTAAGAAGCATTGTGAGAGACGACAATAATACAGGATATGTAAAATAGATGTTCCAAACTACCTAGTGTTTCACTGGTTGTTGCTTGAGTCTCAAAAGAGCTGATATGACATGTGTGAAGGAATTTAGCTGATTTTTCACAGTTACATCATTCACTAAAGCACCCACAAGAAACTCCTGCTACATGCCTGGTGCTGTTCTAGGTACTGTGTGTGTCCAATGCCAATCAGTTTATGTTAGATTCTGTTTACACATATTTTAGCAGAGTGTGCATTTAATAATCTTGCTACTTTGAGAGATACAGTTGATCACATAAAGTTGAATCAATAAATCATGGCCTGTTCTCAGAAGATGGGATCATTGAGTCTTTAAACTGCAAAGATTTGCTGAGGCTACTTGATTGACCTCGTCAATATAAGTCTGTTTCCAAGTTCCTGAGGAGGCAGGCAGCAGGAAAATTAATATTTGCTTAATTGCCAAAGAGCCTGGTTGATTATTAGACAGCTTTTGTTCCTAGAAATTTTTCTTCATATTGAAGAACTGACAAGGTTTAGGATTGTGGAAGAGGCTGGAATAAGAACATTCTCTGTGATCTTATGTTGGCCATTTTCATCCTCATTTCTGCACAGCGCACAGGGTCTGCTCTCAGGAATACTGTAGTGTGAACACAGCCACCTTTGCACCGGACAGATTTTGAATGTAAAGACTTCTAATGATGTCTTCTGGAAATTTCCTCTTCTATAGGCTCAACATTTCCCGCTGTGTTATTTGTCATTTCAGAAGGTTTTCAGACAGCATCCTGGTCACCTTTGTCTGGATACATTGTTTTGACAGCATCATATATTAAGGTTTTACAGCACACTGTTCAGAAATAAACAGTGCCCTTGACTAGTGCACTGGATTCTGTCTTGGAAACTTTAATTTACATTTTTAGTTTATTTCTGTTTTAAAACTTCTGATTGATTTATATTTGAAACATGTGTTCTGGGTGACCTCTGATCATACGCTGTCTTTTAAAATGCATATCGATGTCATTTTATGATTTTATTATACCTTGAAAAATGACATATAGAATGAGGAATGTTCAGATGAGGTAATAGACACAGGCTGTTTGTGAGTCACAGAACATTAAAACTATGAGGTGTTGTAATTAAGGTCTGAAATCATTGGTGAAATGCCTTTACATTCACAGAACCTATTTCTGGATCATTTTACTCAAACAAACTATCCAAATGCCTTTCAATTAACCAAATGTGTTTTCCTGACCTTTAAAAAAAAGAGTAAATTAACAATCTTTTATTTTGGTAAATTAATTAAAAAACAGGTGTCGATCACTATAAATGTACTATTAAGCACTTTAGTGGATACAAAGAATTCTTGGAATTAATTTTATGTCATCAGGAAGTTTCTGGAACACTAGATAGACTGAGGCAAAATTGTGAATTTGTCTTTGTTGTTTTTACTAAACTGTTCTTTTCAGAAGGAACTGGTATTGGAGAAGCCCCATCCAGAGGGGCTGCAGAGGGATGGTGGATAGCAATTTAGGTAGTAAACGTGCGAGCTCATGCGTGATTTGCACCAGGGCATGCACCAATGTAGACTTACAGAGAACTCTTGGTTTCTGGAGCGAAGGCAAAAATAAGGAGGGAAAATCCATGGTCTGGAGAAGAAAAAGACGAGGAGATTGTGGCAGATACCTGGCTCCTGAGCAAACTAGCTGGTGGTTTTTATTCAACTCTCCTTACCTCAACTACATCATATTGTGCCCTGGAGGTATTAAATTACAGAAGTATTTCCTATAAAAAAAGTGTGTGAGAGGTCTATTGGTATATGAGAAATGGGAGTTTCAGACAGTTAAATTCGGGACACACTGGGTTAAACAAAGATTTCCATGCATATAAATCACATTTCAGTGCCTTGCTTTGTTCGCTCGGGTTATCACTGTTCACTTTGCACTCGTTAAAGCCCAGCCTGACACCGAGCTCATCCTTCCCACCTCAGTCTTCTCAAGACTGTGGTTACCGACACATGCCACCACAAATGGAGTCACTGCAGGATTTCTTGCACTTTAGCCTTGCTAAAATGCACGTGACTCGGAAAAGGACAGAGAGCATACAAGTTTTTCTAGCTGTATTGACCAGGGTCCATATTTTGGTTTGAATTGTTTAATTTAGTGGGTTTTTTTTGAAGAATGATGAAACATTTTCCTTTGAGAAAGATTGTCTAAAACTGGACCTGAATAGTATTTGATTATGAAGTTATGAAAAAAAGATGTTTTCCTTGATCTCAGAGTCTTCCTCTGGTGATAACAGGCTTGAAGAATAGGTCTCAGTCAGTTATATAAGGCATACTGAGAAAAGCAAATTAGAACCAGAATCTGTAGGGTGGATACAGTTTCTGTAGCTGAAGCTGAGTAGAGACATCTGTGCATAAAAGCAATTGCATAGATAAAGACAGGAACAGAGGGTTTGGGGGGAAGCCCTCACCATCTTCCCTTGCAGCTTCAACATTTTGGGGGCCATATGAATATGACGTAGAATATGTCAGTAGGATTGTATCCTGGAGTAAGTGAACTTCTCCATATAAGAAATGGTTGTGTGGATATTTTGGGAAATGCTTTTCTTGTGACCTATGGGAATAAGAGATACTCAGAAAGTGCATGTGTTCTCTGTGTGTTCGTGCACAAATGTGTATGCATTTTATACAACTTGCTTGTATCCGAGAGGATGGACTCTAGGATCATTTTTGTTTTATGAGACAAAGTCTTACTGTTTAGCCCACAATGGCCTGGGACTTTTATGTTGCCCACATTTCCAGAAAATCTTGGAGTTGATGAAAAAGGATATGTTTTCGATACTGTTTAGAGTCTGTGATGGTTGTGGTGGTTTGAATGAGAATGGCTCTACAGGCTCGTATGCTTGAATACTTGGCCCCCAGTTGTTGGAACTGTTTGGGAAGAATTAGGAGGCGTGGCCTTGTTGGAGGAGGTGTGTCAGTGGGGGTGGGCTTTGGTGTATCAAAAGACTCAATTATTTCCAGTGTGTGTCTTTCTCTCCAGTTCTTGGTTGTGACTCAAGATGTGAGGTCAGCTACTGTTCCAGCACCACGCCTGCCTGCCTGCTGCCATGCTCCCTTCCATGATAGTCACGAACTCTAACCTCAGGAAACTGTAAAGCCCAGATGATCTCTTTCTATTCTATACTACACATGTTGACTTGTCACGGTGTCCTACTACAGCAATAGAAAAGTAACCAAGGCAATGATTATCATACTTAGCACAGAAAACTGAAACTTCAAACTGGAATTCTCTTATGTCAGTTTTGCAAATTCTAAGATTGCCAGCATGTGCCACCACACCCAATTTCCAAAATACTTTATATATTTTCAGTCATTTCAACATTCTTTGATCCTCTTCTCTTAAAACCTTGAGATTTCTGTAGGCTTTTTTTCCAAGGAAATATAAATATAAATATAAATATAAATATAAATATAAATATAAATATAAATATAAATATAAATAAATATAAATATAAATATAAATATAAATATAAATATAAATATAAATATAAATATAAATATAAATATAAATATAAATATAAATATAAATATAAATATAAATATAAATATAAATATAAATATAAATATAAATATAAATAAATATAAATAATATAATAAGATTGTACCTTAAGTACTCTAATCTCCTTGATCTTCACACTTCACCATCTGGTAACTTTTGCCTACTACAGCAGAAATATCCTAAATCTTTAAATGTTGGAACACATTTCTAGAACATTTTGGAGTCAATGGAAAACACATATCCTCAACACTGCTTAGGCTCTCTGATAGTTATCAGACTTGGGTTCTTTTTCAACCCAGGAGGTTGCTATCAGAACTACCCAGGCAGACTGTATGATTTGTGTGACTTATGATGCTGCTCTTACGATGGTACTAGATATTTCTTCTTTCTTCTTTCTCCTTTCTTTTCTTTTCTTTTTTATCTGAGACAGAATCTCACTATGTAGCTCTGGCTGTCCTGGAATTCACTACATAGACTAAGCTGGTCTTGATCTCAGAGAGATCAACGTGTCTCTACTTCCCCCAAGTGCTGAGATTGAAGGTGTGTGCCTGTATGACCTGCTTTGGAGATTCCTTAATTAAACAGAGAACAAAAGTGAAGCAAATGGGAAAAACATAGATCATTAATGGTGAATAAAACCTGTGCACCAGGCATGTAAACGATGAGGGGACAAGAGACCTGACCCTTCCTGCTCCAAGGAGATGTGCATGTAAGTACACTGGCTTCCTTTTCTGGGGTCTTTGGTTTCTTCTCCTTTGGCATCCTCTTTGGAACCAGAGCCTTGTAAATTGCCATTCATAAACAGTTTAGTGTTTCTATTCAGCAAAATTTCTTTATTGAGCAATGTCATTGGTTTAGGTCTTCGCAGTGTTCACAACAATGAACAGACAAAATTCTTGCCTTTGTGGAAATTATATTTCTAATGGGAGAAATATATAAATATATACATACACATATACATAAACATCTCTCTGTATATACACATAGCCATAATATAGCAAATATATATTATATATAATACATCTGTAATATGTACACATATATAAATACATACATATATGTGATATGTACACATATATAAACTAGACAGTGATGAGAACTCAGAAGAAGAAAAGATAAAATGAAGACAGAGAAAGTTATTTGAGTAGAACATTTAAAATGGAAATTCTGAGGCAGACTTCATGAAGCTGAAAACCAGGACTCCAGGGCATTTAATATTTCCAGGCAGAGGGAAGTGCAAGTGTAGAGGGCAGAAGAACACAAGGAGCAGAAGGCTCATGTATCTGCAGTGCAAGAAACATCTGAGTGAGGACGTGTGGAGTTCATTTGTATGGGGCCTTCTAAATTATAGCAAGCTCGGACTCCGTGTCATGTGGAAAGCCCTTTGAGCAGCAGTTTTCAACCCATGGTTCACACCACCTTTGGGGTTATATGACTGTTTCACTGGGGTCGCCTAACACCATCTGTATATCAGATATTTACATTACAATTCATAGCAGTAGCAAAATTATAGTTATGAAGTAGCAATGGAAACAATTTTATGGTTGGGGGTCACCACAACATGAGGGACTGTATTAAAGGGTTACAGCCTGAGGAGGTTTGAGAACCACTTCCTTAGAGGGTTTGGAGAAGAGGAATTATATGATCTGCTAATGTTTTAACAGAAATATGATTTCTGTAATGAAATATACTGAAAGTGTGAAAGAGATGAGCAGGTAGACACATGAGAGCTTCCTGGGAACCTGGGTGCTGTTTGGCCGTTGCCTGGAGTGCTGATTCGTGTTTGGATGCGCCCCCTATCTAGTTCAGGAGCACTGGTCTTTCATCCTTTACCTCAGTCTACGCAGGAAATTCAACATCAACTTCTCCTTCTCTCCGATCAGCAGCAATGAGGACAGTCTCACTCTGCAGTGTCCAAGCAGGAGTTGAGACACCAGTTCACTGGGCGCAGAGCTAACAGGAGCTCTCTGAGTGCTCACTTTGTGCTTTGACTGTTCTTTACTAGAGTCAAGATGGAGGCACTCACTTCACCCCTGGAAAGAGGACGTACAGACGATACCAAGAACCATTCTCAACCAGATTCTCCTCAGAAAATTTCCCACACTGTCCTTAAAGTATCTCCATTAGATGGTGTTAAAAATTTGTACCTTTCTGCATAATTCCCCTTATTGAAAGCAGGAGAAGAGAGGTCAAGGAGGTGTTTTTCCTCCATCTCTGTTCTCTCATTTTTAGTGCCTGGAATGCCAATGAGGGATTTCAGAGTAGTGTATGAACTATGAATGCCATCTCTAAAAATCTATACCTTGCTCTGGGACTTCACCTTGCAATGTTAAAGATACTCTACTTAACAATTTTTCTTGTAACTTCCTGTTACAAATGGGAAGAGTTTTATATTAATTAATGAGTTGCATATTTGAGAACTGAGTGGTTCTCATAAATGAGAAATATACTTGGAAAGGAGAAAAATGAATACTCAGGATGAGCTATGAGGTCATAGTAATGGCATGACAATGCTCGTGGTAACAGTGTTTGCTGAAATAATAATCGATTCCTGTGGTTTATGTGGAAGCTGCAAAACAGTTCATAGTAAGAGATTAATTCATCTTCGGAATTAAATCAATCTCTCACAAGGAGTGAAAATAAATAATTATGTGTTACTAATATTCGACACTCAGAGCTGGATGGGAAAAGAGTGGTTTGTGATCCAGTATGGGCCAGAGATAGAGCCCGATGGTGGAATACCTAGCACACGTGCTCAGGTTTGATTCTAGTGCCACTTAAAGAGAAATTGTGCCTGCCCATTCAAGAAAAGATGGTGGTAAGTTCTGGAACGTGGCTCTGACATGTTTTTAGTGCGGATTCACATAGAAACTCCATGTTGTTTCTTATCCATAAATACGAACCAAGGAGCTGTTGTGTGCCAGGCCATGAGCTGGAAGAGAAACATAAACATGAAAAACTAAGGAACAATGGACGGGTGGCGTGAGGCCGTCAGCAGCTGCCAAGGAGAAATGTGGACGTGGATTTCCATGAGAGCAAAGGAGGGAGCAGTAACTTGTTGGATGATAGGCATGTGGAGGCTTTTTTTGGGGGGATTAGAGAATTTGGCTGTATTTCAAGGCTCTAACCTATTATGTTTTGCACCTGTGTAACAGGGTTCATGTGAACAGGAAAAATACGAACCATCAACCCATGCCTCAAAGTTTCATCTACCATTTCCTCTGTCACCTTTGCTGGTCAGAATGGCAAGAATCAGTGATGACGGAGAGCTCTGTTGACCACTCCAAGGCTCAGAGAATATTAGAAGATGGAAGAGGAAAGAGTGTAAGAGCTGAGGCTTTGGAAGTGTGGAGAGAAATTATGCCTCCTGGACATGGAGTAGCTGTTGCTCTCAGGGACTCATTGCAGCTGTGGCCTTCTGCACAAGACCAACACAAGATCGGACTGGTTATCATTTCATCAAGAATGCAGGGAGAGCCCATGAGGTCCATCCTTCCCAAAGACACTATTGACAAATAACTGTAGCTAAGGAGGTAATATCAGTTTCTTCAGTGGTGTAGTCATAGATGAGTTGTTCTTTTCCAGTAAGTAAGCTCTCACCCATGTACTGGCAAGAAACTCTTATTAAACTCTCAGTGTGTGTCACACAAAGGAGACATGAAAATAGGAGGAAGACTTATTAAGAAGAAGGGTTCTCTCTCCAGGAGAAGAGAGAAGGGGATGAGAGCAGGAAATAGGTTGTAAAGATTACAAAAATCCATTATGTAAATATATAAAGCTGCTAAACAATAAAAATTATTTCAAGAAAGAACTAGAATACATGTGACATGCCAGACACCAGACGTTGTGGTATCACCTGTATCCTACTACTTAAGACTCTGAGACAGTAGAATGGAAAATTTGAGGCTAGTCCGGACTAATTAATGAGACCTTTTTAAAAGCAAGCAAGCAAACAGGAGCCTCAGAAACAAATGCAGATTAAGCAATAAGAGAAAGCCACCCATGTGGTTCTGATTACATGTGGCAACACGGGCAGGTCTCTATGAACTGTCTCCTTCCAAGCACCACCCTCTGTCTGCCTGCCAGGTAATCCCTGTCTGTTTTTTATGGTAGTAAGTTCTTTTCCCTGATTTTATTTTTAGTTTTATACACTACGAGTTGCAAAGAAGTTGCTTGAGCTTGGTTTGGAATAAAAGCTGTCTGTGTGGTGGAAATGTGCAGCCACTCTCAGAGACAATCATCTTTTTATTTTTGTATGTTGACTTTTTCTTTTTGAGATTATGATAGAATTATGACATTTTCCTATTCCCTTTCTCCCTCCAAAGCCTCCAATACCCTTCCTTGCTGTCTTTCAAATTCATGCCCTGTTTTCTCATTGATTGTTGTTACATGCATATATCTGTATATGTATACATACTCATAAATATAACCTGAGCAGTATGTGTGTTACTCTGTGTATGTTTCATACCCCCTTCTCAGGTGATGCTATGCCATGTCAGGTTGACACCTAAAGCTACCTAGGGCAGTATGGATTCAAGAGAATGAGAAGGCAATTCACAGATGCCAGAGAACATTTCTGAAACATATCATACGAAAGATCATACCCTAAGTATTCAAGATTTAATAAGACTATGAGTTAAAAAAACTAAGAGAAGAGGGTGGGGTGTTGTAGATGTACCTTTGAGGATGGACATCCCACAGTTACTATTCTCTGCTCTCTGACATGTTGTGGTTCTCTTTAATAACCCCAAACCACTGCAAAAGAAGCTTGTCTGGAAAGGGGTGAGAGCTGATCTCTGTGAGTCTAAGGATAGGTGTATAAAAGTCAGTTGGAGATTATATAAGTTCTAGTAAAAGGGTAGTGTATTAAGTTTTTTGAGTCTATGTCCTCTGCAGTCATGCTTTCCTGGCCAGCATTAGTAAAACAGGAAGTCTAGAAGAGTCTGTGGTTGTCTACTTCTCTCTCTTCGCATTAGAGGCCAAAGGGACATGGGGCTGAATAGACCTTCTCTATATTCTTATGTAACTATTTTATACCTTCAAGTTGTCCACACTGAATCCCCAGAAGCTCACTAATTACACTTTGCGTCTCAGTGCTCTGACACAAATTCTCTCAAAGTTTTCTGCTTCTGATTGCTTTTGCCACAACACGTGGTTCTCAGCACCTGACAGTGTTGCGCCAGTGGTGTGCATCGTGATCCCAGGTCTCTGATAGATCCAAAAAATATGGCTTTGTTTGTTTATTTTTTGTTTTGTTTCCCACATTGTTTCTTGTTTTTCTTCACGTATGGCTCAGAATAATACTTTAGCCTCCTTACACATGGGACTGGAAACCAGAAGCCCTGAAGTCTTTTTATCACCCTTCACTTTTACGATGGTATAGAACCTTGCACTGGTTCATATCAACATCATCTCACCCCCTTTTTTTCCCCCAGAGGCATGGAAAGGTTAAAATAAAGCAAAGTTGTACAGCAGAAGAACCAGTAGTAGAACTTGGAATTGTCCATAGCTATTTCATCTAACAAAGCACAGTGATGCTGTTGATTCTTTTCACACTGAAACCCAGGGAAATTTGGTCTTTATTTTGTAGATGCAGTGACTAATGTTGGAAAAGAGTTATATAAGTTGCTCACTGTGACATTTCATAGTGGCAAACTGGAAATTGGAGTTGAGTAAGTGTTTTAAGTCTCCAAGTAGCTTTTGTTTCATTGAAGATGGGACTTTTGCTAAAGGGAAAGAATGATCAGCACCCCAATATCAAATACAGATACAACTGCTTGAAACTGCTATTGGACAAAAAGATCCAGCTTCCCCAATGCCCTTATTGGGGTTATTGCCCAGTGTTAACATTTCTAATGATCAGACACCCCTTAATTCTCAAGTGGAAAATATGTACACACTTCAGTTTGTAAACATCTCCTCTTATCTAAATAGTCTTTCCCCAAATGATGAGATATTTGTATTATTTCTACATGAGAAAGACAATCATATCTCTTGAGGCTTTGTTAGTTGGAGAATGTTGAAATAAAGTGTACAAGTAGAAAGCATGAGCCCCACCTTCCTCCCACTCAGTCACCACACATTGCTGATTCTCTGCGGGATGGGCATGGGCTCTAGTGAAACTCACCAGGGTTGGCTCTTGGTTGCTTTCCATGATGCAAGTTTCCAGGTCCCTGCTTTCTAATACTCTCTGGGATACACAAGAAGTCTTCATAAATTTAGTCTACTTAAAATTTCTCGTTTCTTTATTTCTCAAATTCTTCATCCCGTCAGTGGGGATATGGAATATTCTTTCAATGGAAATATTTATGGAATTATAGCAAACCTCACAGTTTGTGGAGCCAGTTAAAAATGAAAACAGGGTACTCCCTTGTTGAAAATAATTTTGAGATAGGAACATCAGAACATTAAACTAAGAGCAAGACTCTCCTAAAGGACCTGTTCTTCTAAGATCTCTAGGTTATATGCTTGTGAAGCTGACCCTGGGGAAAATACCACATGATAGAAGGCTGGGATTTTAGGTGTGGTTTCGGCACATGACTCAATTGTGTGATCGCTTCTTGGGAACATTTCTTTTTTATGCCTGAAACAGAGAGTTCAATTAAATGCTCTTTAAGAACCACTGTGGTGCCAAGTTTATCTGAAATTTCATAGAGACAAACAGAACAGGTCTTATCGTTAATAGTCTTCTACTTTGGTAAATACCATAAATACACAAACCACACGTATATATTCAATGCCCAGACCTGGGTAGTGACAGGGCTCTACAGCACTAGATGTTTAGGTGACTTTCCCCTCTCTGATACATGTTCTCAGTGATGAAAGCTAGAGAAAGACTGTAAGATTCCCCTCCCCATCACCAGAAAGGGACATCAACTTAGCTGTCAGAAAAATGTCGAAATGATTTTTAAGTTACTGGTTCTTTGGCTAGGGGCCTGATTTAGTCCTGGCATGAAAGGTTTCCACACCATCTGACTGTGCATTTTTATACAATTATTTGTCTAGATGTTGAATAAAAAAAATGTCATTGCCATGGAAACGGTTGTTTCATCAGCCTTTGTTTAAGATAAAGCAAAAGAACACATGCTGTTCACAGTGCCATGTCAACCTCTTTAATTTCACGGAGAAAATGAAAACCAGAGCTATTACTTCGTTGCTAGCTAGTGCTCTTAAGCAACATAACAATCATGGCAAGATGAACTGAAGCACTGTGTATGTCAATAGACTCAAGAAAAACATCCAGAGCCACCAATAATCCCATTTGTGCTTCCATAGTTCCAGAAATTTTCATAAATCCCCCTGCCCCATATAGTAACCCCCACCCCCGTGTGTGTGTGCGCATTTCTGTGCATTTTGGTAAACACATTAGCTGATAATAGTACAATGAAGAATGTCATCCCATCACTTGTCCTCGCTCCCAAACTCCCTTTGCTTACTCTCCACAGCAAATTCCTCGCAACCACTGATGTGTTCATTATCCTTATATTTGTGCCTTTACCAGAATGTAATACAAACAGAACATATAATGCGTTATGGATTGCAAACTTTAAGTTTGTCTTTTTCACTTAGCATAACATATCAGAGACCCAGACGTTCTGTTGAGATTGTGTGTATCTATACTTTATTCATTTTTACTGTGAGGGTCAGGTGCATGGATGTCCCACATTTTATTGATCAGTTTTTCTTTTTAATATTTTCCATTTACTGCTCACCTGCGCTGTGGTGTGAAGGCACTATGACATCTATGCAGAAGTCAGAAGACAATTTTGGGGAGTCGGCTCTCACCTTGCACTTGTTCCACAGCTCTCTCTTTCTCTCTTGTTGCTACAAATATGTGTGCTCCAGGCTAGCTAGCACACAGACTTCTAGCAGACTCCTTGTCTCCCATTCCCATCTTGCTGTAGAAATGCTTTAATCAAAGATGTCTGCCACTTCATCTGGCTTCCAAACATGGCTTCCAAGGATAGGACTCCACTCACTGGCCCTGAACAGCAAGTGCTCTTGCCTATAGAGGCATCTTGCCAGCCATTCTGCCATTCTTAAAGTTTTTAAAATTATTTTTTTAAATTGAAATAGAATTATATCATGCCCCCTCCTGTTTCTTATGTCCAGCCCTTCCCAGTTACCTTCCCCGGAGCCCTCCCATGCTCTCACACTCTCAGGCTGATCGTCTCTTTCTGTGTGGTTATACTTGTTACACACACATACACACACCTATATACAAATATGTATAAATAAACCCTCTGAGTCCAGTTTTTGTGGTGGTGTACATATGGTTTTAAGGCTGGTACTTTAAATTGGACAACTAATAAGGGGGTTCATCCATGGGAAAGTTTAATTTTCTGTTTCCCACCAGCCACTAGATGCCTATAGTTCTTTGTCTAGGGGTGAGATCCCTCAAAAATTTCCCCCTTCCATGTTGACATGTCTATCAATATTGTTGTTGCTCTGGTCTTGGTTATGCAGCCATATGCAGGAGAGACTGTTTTGCAGAAGACTTCCCAGTTTTCTGGCTCTTACAATCATTCTTCCTTCCTCTCACATGGCCTTCCCTGAGCCACAGATTCGGGAGCTGTAATACAAATGTGTCTGTTGGGGCTGCACTCACTATGATTCATTGACCTTTGCATTGTGCCCAGTTGAGGTTTTCCATGATGACCTCTGTTTTCTGTAAAGAGGAATTTCTTTGATGAGGGGTGACAATTACACTTCTCTGTGGATATAAGAATAAGAGAATATAGTAAGGGATTATGCTGGTCTAGCAAATACTGGTATAGAAGATTATTTCCTAAGGTCCATGACTTCACTATCCCTGGGAATCTGGCGTAGGTTTCAGGACTAGTCATAATTCTCTGCTATTTAGTAGGCCTTAAGTCCAATTAGACAGCTATTGGTTGCCTCCAACATGTGAATACCATTTCTTGTGCCTTTAAGCATATCTTGTCTACTGGTAATTGCTGTGGTTCATGGATGTTGGGTAGGACTGTTTAATTGTTTCCCTGATAGCTTTTTCATGATTTTAAATCCATGAAAGCCAGACTTCAGGAAGAGGCTTTCAGGTTAGATCTAGCTCATCATTTGAGTCAGGTTCCTAAGGTACGTGGGCCCATGTTAAACTCCTGAGAGACAACCAAGGGCTACATTGACAATCTATATCATCTGGGGCTCATTTGGACTACCCTGACAACCCTTAGAAAGGAGGTTTCTTGTGTCTGGTACTGGGGCTTTTGTTAGGGGCTCATAGGGAGCATTGGCAGCCTTAGTGGGTTAACTTCCTTCAATATAAGCCAAGGCTGTTTGATAAAGTCTCAAGGAAACTTATTATTTTATATTTATCTAAAGTTATACACATTACATATAGGTATATATGTGAGATTTCTTTCTTAATGTTGAGTTTTAAAGTTTGATAAAGTCCAATTTATCACAGATTTTAAAACAGATTCTGCTTTTAGTTTTATATCTAAGAACTGTATAACTCAATAACACATTTTCTCTTAAGTATTATTTTAAATTTTAATAGATTTATGCTTTACATTTACATATATGATGCCTTTAGAGTAATTTTCTGTATAATTAAGTAAGCAAATAGTCTCTAACATGTTTGTGTACAATTTTACCTACGAAATGTTTTGCTGCTATATTTCAATTTTTCTTTTCAATAGTTTATTCCATGCTGAGCTCATATTCTCTAACATTCCTAAACCCCTTCTTCAATTTGTGTCCAATTTTCTCTAAATATATATGATAAAGAAGTCAAGAAACAACAACTCCAGAAACTCGGCACATACCCTCATTAGACAGACTTGAAGGTTTTTACTTTAGCCACAAATTGTCATGACTTAGAAGTATTTTTGCTTACTTTTCAGAATTGTCAAGTAGTTCTTTTTTGTATTTTGCCCACAGTTTTGTTACAACTTTTGGAAAAGATGGTGCTTTGTAGGCATATATCCTCTATCAGAAGCCTAACCTGATTTAGTTATTTTTCTGTTGTAACAAATTACGGTGACAAAGGAAACATAGAAGGGAGTGTTTACTTGGTCCAGCCACTCCACAGGAATTAGAGTCCATCTGTAAGACCCTACAGCATCAGAAAAAGCAGCGTGCCTTTGCCAGTAAGACATCTTGAACAAGACAAACCAAAGAAGAAAGAGGTTATTTGGGGCTTACAGTTTCAGAGAGTTAGAGTCCATGACCAGCATTGCATTGCAGCAGGTAGGCAGACATGGTACTGTAGCAGTAGCTGAAAGCTCACATCTTGAGACACAACCAAGAGGCAGAGAGATGAACAAGGGGCAGAGTGGCCTCCTGAAATTTTAAAGCCTACTCCTAATGACACAACTCTTCCAATAAGGCCTTGATTCCTGATCTTTCCCAAACAGTTCCATCAACTAGGGACCAAGCATTCAATTATATGAGCCTATGGGGCTCACTCTCATTGAAACTACCACATGATGAGAGCAGAAGAACTCACATTCTCAATCATGTATGAAGCAGAAAGAGCTAATTGGAAGTACGGCAAGATTATGAACTATTTTATCAAATTTAGTTAAAGTATAGTTGCAGCTTTCCTCCCTCCCTCTCCTTTTTCTATTTCCTCCTTTGCCTGATTTCATCTCTCTCAAACTCATGGCCTCATTTCCTTTAATTATTATTGTTATATAAATAAATAAATAAATAAATAAATAAATAAATAAATAAAGTATCCTACTGAGTCCATTTAGTGGTGTGTGTGTGTATGTATATATGTATGTATGCATGTATGTATGTATGCATGTATTTAGACCTGACCACTTGGCATTGGATAATCAACTAGGGGTCTCATTCCTGGGGAAGACTAATTAACAGTCATTAATTGCCTGTAGTTCTTTGTCTAATGGTGGGGCCTATGAGATTCCTCCCATCCACATTGACATGTCAACTCATTTTTCAGGTTTTGTTTAAATAGTCATATTATTAGGATTTCATGGGTAGCATCCCTGCTATATCTAGAAAACACAATCTCAAAGCAGACTGGTTCTCTGGCTGGTTCTCTGGCTCTTAAAATCTTTCTAGCCCCTCTTCTTTTATGTTCCCTGAGGCTTGATCCAGGTGCTGTATTGTAGATGTATCGATTTGGGCTGTGACTCCTATTGTTAGATGTTCTCTCTAGTTTGACTAGTTGTGGTTTTCTGCAATGGTTTCCATCTTTGATGAGGGATAAGAGCTATACTTATCTGTGGGTAGAAGGATAAATATTTACAATGTAGTAGAAATTACACTGGTTTAGTAAAGTCGAAAATGCTAAGTTATCTCTATGATATGACCTCACCAGTCAGGGTGGTTAGCTAGGTTTTCAGCACCATGCATGGTTTCCCTCTTATCGAGTGGGCCATAAGACAGCTCTGTTACCAGATATAAGTGCTACTACTGCACTGTTAGGGATATCTTGCCATCCCAGTCATTGTGGTTGATAGGCCATCACAGCTAGATAGAGCTGCCGATTACTTTCCTGCCATGAGAGCTTCTATATCATCATATGGAGGAGGAAATATAATAAATGGGGACACACTTTAATTTCAGAGAGGAAGGGCAATACAAAAGGAGGGAGGAAAATTAAATAATACTATGGATGTTTGAAATAACAATAGAGAGTCATATTATTTTAATTTATCTAAAATTACATATAGTGTGTGTGTGTGTGTGTGTGTGTGTGTGTGTGTGTGTGCGTTTTAAGTGAAGTTAGACTGGTGATTACAATGCCTCCTACAAAAGCCATAGATGAACAAAAGTCCCAGTTGTAGACATGAGAAACCCCCATTCGAGTCATTAGGCAGGAGAATCTTGAGAGACTCACAAAACAGTTTAGGCTATTGCTGTTGCCCTTGGCTGTTTCCCAGAAGTAGAAGGGGAGGCCCCTATTGATAAAGACTTTGGTCACAAGACTTAGAGCATGTGTGGAGAGGATCTGAGCTGGATCCAACCTGAAACCCTTCCCCTTAGGGCAATGAACTCTTAAAACCTGACCATAGTGAAGTACTTCTCCTAGCAAGGTTGTACCTCCTAAACCTCCCCAAGCAGTGCCACCAACAGGGACCAAGTATTCAAATGCCTACCCATAAGAGACATTTCCAACTCAAACCCAACCCTGGCCCTATAGGCTCTTGGCCATAAAATTAGTCCAACTTCTGAAGTCCTAGTAGTCCTAGTAGTCTTTCACAGTCTGTTCTGAGACTCAAGGCAATCTCTTAATTTTAATCCCCTATAAAATAAAATAAAGAAACATACTTCCAACGCATGACACAGGGTATACATTATTATCCGGGTCTCATCTTAAGATTCTATGCAAAGAAAAAGAAATAGAAACGCATTGCTGTCTAGGGATGAAGATTGTGAAGCAATGGAGAGTTGCCAACAGGACTGCACTCTGTCCAAGGGTCTGTTTCTTGCTCTTCTGTCTTTGGTGTCAACGAGCCTCCCATGACTCATGGTTGTGTTACTCCAATCTCCTTTACTTCCAAGTTCACACTCTCCTTAAATCTCCCTCTACTCACTCTTCCAATGATGCACATGCTTTTTTTTTTTGAGAGCCCATGAAGATTACTTTTCTATTTCAAAAATCTCTAACACAATCACATATGCAAAGGCACTGTCTCCTAAATTTAAGATAAAGTCTTTAGATCAGCTTAACAATTTATCTGAACAAAGGATGACTCTCAAAGTCAGGAGTGCTCAGAACCAGCAGGACTTCCGAAAGTTACTTGCCTTCCCTGTCTGTATGCCTTCCCATCAGTCAGTGGGCTTTCTGCAGATGGCTGAAGTTTATTTGTGACTGGCTTAAAAGCTCAGCTGCTTGTTACAAAACATATGCCTAATTTAGGTTTTGTTTGTTTAATCCTGCATGGTTAGAGTTTGTGAGCCTATGAACCAGAAGCACAAGGGCATTCTCAATGCAATGGCCTCCTACTTATTTAATTCAACACATAAAGCAGCATTTACAAGTTCCAAGGATTAGCACTTGATACCTTGGAGCATTACAGAGTCTCCCGCAAATCCCCACAGGCAAATTTTAAGAAATATCTCCTTTATGGGAGACTTTTACAGATCATATCCATCATAAATTGTTTGTATTTGGTGGTAAATTTGAGGCAAAAGGACCAAGTAACATCTTAATATCGTCAGTTTACTGTTTGGAAACGTTACTAGCATTACTTGCTGCACCTCCAGAAACTTGGCTGTCATTGTCCGGTGCACTTTCCCCATCAAAGGCCATCAAGGCTTTGTTTCAACTTTGTGACCCACACAATGTGTATTTACGACCAGCTGAGGTATTTCATTTGGCTTTTTTAAAATTCAAGTTCTGATATTTCCCAGAAATCATATCGTGCCAGGAAACATTTTCTTTTGTTCATTTTATAAGTTCCTGTGTAAACTGTGAATTGCTATAAACAGAAGGGAACCTTTTATTAGACACGTTCTCTTCTAAACAGTTCTCACTGCAGTACCCAGTCACGAGTCCCCTGACAGAGCTTTGGACTTCTAGGGAAACGGAAAAAGAAAGCCATGTCTGGTGAGCTGAGCACACAGTGTGAGGATGTGTACTGTAAAGCAGGAAGAGTTCAACAGGTGTGAAATTCACGTGGACTTATTTGGGACTTTCACCCTTTATGGAAGAAAATCTGTGCATCTGAAACGGAGGCAATAAACTTACTTCAATTAGATCGTTTGCATTCAAAGACAATTTCCCTCAGAGTGGTTACTAAACGATGGTGTATTTGCTAGACGGTATGTTCACTGTGCACAAACACGTCCAGGGTGATTGTATGTAGAAAGAACCAGCTTCTGAAAAATTGACTTCTCATTTCCTTGTGCTCATCTTTACGATTATATTAGAACTGGATTTTCTCAACCTACTTATCCGCTTCATCTGTCATCACTTTCTCTGAGTGTCTTTTTTTTTTTGAGATGTTGAAGAAGATCAAATTCAAATTCAAGATATGACCACTTGACATACTCAAAACAAAGAATTGAATCTGGCATAGGTAGTAAAATGGGGTTCTGAAACACCGGTGACTTCATGAGAATCAATAAAACACAAGAGGAAGCACCTGACTCCCATAGCTTCTCCTGTTTTCAGACTGGAGAGAAACTGTGTCTACCTTGGCGGGTAAAAGGAGATTTCTGATCATGGGGATATTAACTCTAGTGTTCTTTATAATGACGGGAGGACTTTTCTGGTGGATCAGGTTCTTTGTCATCATGATTGCTCTGGTTTTGCCTGGAAAGGTTACTCTAGGACATTAAACAAACTCCTATAACACACTTTACTTAGGTGTGTGTGTTAACACATCGAGGGGCTATTAAGTAAAATATATTCACAATAGCATGTTGCTACTACGTCTCCCACAGGGAAAGTTTCACAGCTTTTTTTCTAGACTGATATCTCTTCATGTCAACACAAAACAGTAAAAGCAAAATACGAGCAATTCACTTCTTACAGCCTGATAATAGTGGACTAGCATGTGATCAGTATTTTATTATTTTTATTTAATACAGTTTTTATTTTGGAATTATGTGAAGCTTATAGAAAGCCTGTGAAAACGACATGTACATACTTATGTGCCCCTCATCCATTGCTAACATTTTGCTCAAAATCTTTAAAAATGAATTTGCCTTTAACTCTGGTGTGAGGTGCTGGACAGACAGATTGGTCCAAAAAAGAAAATTTCTCTCCCAGAGAAAATATTTGAAAAGTTTATAATTTAAATTGTGAACCACAAATGGGACATTCAGACGTAACTGCTTTCTAGAAGAGGTTTGTTTGCTCAGAGTCGGGCTTGACAGTGCTGGGCAAAGCTGACTAGGGGAGAGGATAAATAGGCCGGTGAATTCAGATTATGATTGTTAAGCGTTTCTCTCATAGTCCAGAAGCATTCTATCCTCTCCACTCTTCAAGAATGATCCAAGAGTGATTCTGTCTCCATAAGATAGCATTTGTTTAGAAAGTGGAAAATCCTCTGATGTTTTTCACTGTATCTCCACTTATTTGCAGCATTGGCTGAGTGGAAGTCAGTAATTACATAGTTGATACTCTCTGTCATGAAGACATTCCTTTTCATAGTGATGAACCATGGAAAATATAGCTTTTGCCTATGAGATCTCTTTAAATATATTTGGTATTAAATCATATTAAAAATTTTAATTCAAATCAAAATAGAAGTACGTTATTTCGTCTCTTCTCTTTCCTTCCTCCAATCCCTCCTATGATTCCTCCATCCTACATCTCCAATGTTTTCTCCAGTTACTCTCAGATTGATGACTCCTTTCTCTTTAACTATTACTGTTACATATTCACATAAATGATAAGTATATAAACACAACCCAACCTGCTGAGACTGTGTCATGTTGCTTATGTGTATATTTTGAGGCCTGACAACTTAGCATTGGATAACCAACTACGGCACTCATCTCTGGCAAAGATTTTCCTCTCTCTTACCAGTCATGGGTTGTCTAGGGGTGGGACCCTGTGAGATTTCCTCTTCGATGTTAACATGTCTATTAGTGCTATCATGTTATATTTAATTGATATGTATAGTATACTGGTTGAGACCCCTTCGTACAAAAATATGAAATCCGAAGTATTTCAAAATCTGAAATATGTTTCAAGGGTCAATATAATGTCACACTGGTAAATTCTACAGCTAAGTTAAAGTGATTGATTTCAATAAAAAATGTCAAAATTCCTCAATATATTATGACATTTCAAGCTGTGCATATAAGGTATGGGTGAAACAAATTATTTGCCTATTTATATTTGTGTCTTCGTATATATATGTGTGTGTGTGTGTGTGTGTGTGTGTGATAGATATAATTTATATAAAATGTAAATATAACAATACATAATAAATATATTATAATATATAATAAACATATATACATAATATGCATATTATTTATGCACAAAATATTGCAAAATCCAAAATACTTCTGGTTCCAGCATTTTCACAAGGGAAACTAAATACTTATCAGCATTTGTCATCTGTGTATCTATTTTATCTGTATCTATTTCAGATATACAATGTCTGATATCCCCCTTGTATTTAATAAATACTTTATAGTTTGACTGTATGGGGTTATATCTATAAATGAAAGGGTAAGGGGAACAAGTCTAAATGATTTTGTAATGTTGATCTTTGCAATTTTGAAAGAACGGGCTGAAAAGAACTGTAAAATTGATAAATGCATGTAATCACACTGCTTTTTGCAGCCCCACCTTCTTTCTTTTTTTTCTTTCACCTGGAGTCATTTTGCATTCTTCTGTGTACAGCTCTTTCTAGCAGACTGACTTTACACTGCTTGCAGCCTGCCCTCGGCCCCTGAAGAGATATTAGAACAATTTAATGGCTACTTACTTATACCAAAAGCAGAGGTTAGTGAGGCAGAACAGGACACAGTTGTCCAGACTTGTTGCTCAGGGAATGGAGTTGTCTAGATGTTGTAAGTTTAACTGAACAGTTTTGGTAGTGGCCAAAGGCAATGGTTAAAGACTGTCTTGGAGTGATAAAGAAACCGCTACTCTGGAGTTCAGCTGTAGTTCATTCTTGTATAGTTTCCATCATATTCCCAACACTGTTGGGATCTTATTTTAGTTTAGGGGCTTATAGAATTCTGGAAAAAGTACGATAGGTCAGTGATTAGCAAACTGCTTGTGGAGAGTTGTCTGTCCCTGAGCAGCAATGCAAATTGGCTGTGAATATGATACAGAGCTGGCCTATTTATTCTTGGATATTTTAGTGACTTTTTTTCAGCTCCTTATTCCTTTCTCTACCATAAGAAGAACCTCTCTTGCAATAAATAAGCCTGGAATGTCCTGGAGGAGTTTGACTGTAAAACTATATGGCTTTGCTTTTTTTCACTATAAATATTTATATTTTAAGACACACTCCAAACTCCATAACAAAAGATTTAAAAAACAACCAAGCCCTAGAAGAAATGTGTGTGATGATAATGGAAACCATGTCTTAAGACTAAAAAGAATTTTGTGTATTCTGATTAGTTTACTCTTATTTGCATTGTGGTTTCCTGAAAGCTCATTAGACATGTGTGATTGGGACATCAGAGAGAGGAGACTTAGTGTATATTAAGGGATTCTTCTATCCAATGGTAACACCGCTACTGCCAGAGGAGCTAGGGTTTTAAAAAACAGTTCATATAATGAAGTATTAGTTATTCTAAAGGCCAGCTATATTGATTAGAAGAAAAATTAATTTATGACCAAAACTATGATTTTAGTTTGGGCAGATAAATTATAGATTTATTATTAATCTATTAATCCTAAAAGAACCCAGACTGGAAGAAGTATTTGGATGCCTTGGGAGTAGTTGTCACTCACCAACTAGAAAACAAATTGTCAAAGCACGCATGCTTTGGCTCACAAGTATTACTATTGATCATGGGGAATTTGTTATGAAGTTGAGACCAATTTTTGCAACAAAATCCAGCAACAATCTTAAGTATCGAGTAGAAGCTTTGTATTTGAAGAATTTATGTTCTGAAGGATTTCAGAAGTAATTTTAAAAAATATGTTAATGGCAATATTCCAAGCCTATATCATAATTGTGACATGCTTGAGGATACCAACTAGAATTCCAAAATGTTAAGTAAATGATTCTAAATATTTTTTCAAGGTAAGGACAGTGTGACCTGACTGTGTTCCTGCACCTCAGGTGGGGTCGTTCATTCATTCTCTAAACTGTGATTGAGAGCAGGCTAGGGACCAGGCTTTGGAACAGCCTGGGCGAACTACATACAAGCCCTTCTCAAGTGATAAGGGGACGTTTTACATTTTGGGACTTCATAAGACTTGTACCAAGACCACACCAGTGAAGTCAGACATGAGTTCTCAGAGACAGAGGCTCATTTGGCAGTTTGGCAGCCCTTTAGGGATGCTTCCAGAATTTACTTTTTGAAAATGTCCATTTTATCTTTAAGCTCTTCTTTTATTTGCCAAGAATGCTCTTTATTTCTGTGTAAAATGTAGACATTCACACATAGCTCAGAAAAATGTGACCTGTACCATTTCAGTGGTAAGAACACTCTCCGACCCTCGGGGTCTTTATGTTTCTCAGTATTTGTGGTTTTCTGTGTACATTTCCACGTATGTCTTATTTACTACTCGTGTGTCTGGTTTCTCTCTTTCCTCACTATGTCCTATGTTTAGACACATTTAGTTATGGCTTTAAACACAGATGGAAACTATGTGAGTTTTTAAATATCCAAGGCCTTTGCTGTGGTTTCTAAGTTGCTAATAATAACTCCCTCTGATCTTACTGGTAGCTGTAAGGAGCTATGTGTTTGAATGAATTGCTCCTTCTAAACGTAATTTACTGAATTGTCCTTCATTGGGAGTGATAGCTACTCTTGGTCAGTAAAATAATTGTTGAATTTGATAGTCTAGTCTCCTTAATTGGTTTTGCCTTTGCATCAGGGCTTAGAGTAGGAAGAGGCCTTTGTTTCCTGTGATCTGTCTGCTTGAAGATTTTTTATCAGATTTTTGTGACTTTAATCAGATGTGAAATACCAATGATTTTTTTCCAGTTATGTTTACGCACTTAGTTTACTGCTAGGCTGTAGTGCTGTTTCCTATGGCGAATATCTATGCACTCCAGCCTGCATTCCTCTTGTATATTAACTTCTAATTACAAAGTGGTTCTTGGAAATCAGTTGAATTGTTTACTAAATGTTCATTTTAAAATGAAAGACTGTTAAAATGGTGATGGAATCTTAGAAATTCCTTAAATACTTTGTATCCAGTGAACAAATATATTCAAACTGCCCTTAAACAGTTCTGCTGAAAGTCAACATTCTCCTCCATGGAGAACCTTCCATTTGTAAAGTTCTAGTCAAAGCTGAGCGGAAATCAACTTCCTGTGCTTCTACTCATTCACACTCAATGCTCTCCTGCAAACAGGTGGGATTTGTCACCATTTTCCATGTTTAAAAACGGTTAGCATGATCCACAAACATTCTTTCTCCTAAAACAAACACACATGGTCAGTTTATCTGAAGTAGGTTGGGGATTCACTATTACCTTTTTTTTCAATTCACAAATGTTTTTATGAGGACCATTTGTGTCACACAGTAAGTTTGTTATTAACTACTCTACATGCCTTTTCCCTAAGAACCACGCTAAATTAGATTTTGTCTAGTGTCCATATTTCCAATTGATATTTTAAGTCCAAATGTAGACTTTTCTAGTCAGTCATATTTAATGTTACATTCTTAGATTCACTTTATGACTTACCAAATCTTAATCCTTCGTTCAAACTCTCCTTTGTCATTCACAGGTTCAGATGTGCTTTGGACGTTTTAAACCAGTTTATTCATAGAACACATTCGTGAGAACAAGGCAGTAATTAAGTCTTGAAAGAACTGTGCATTCTGCTAAACATTTAAGTGGGAGCACAGTGGAGATGGTGTTCTAACAGGCATACTGTTGCTGCTTAAATCTTGTGAATGATTAGAGTTCAAATGAAATACTTTATCAAATAATTCTACAAGGTCTACTTGGGGGCATTTTCTTATGTGAGTGCCCAGCCTACACTATTCCCAGGAAGTGGCATTCTTTAGAACAATCTGGTATATCTAAATGATCATTCGAGAAGCTATGGGAGTTCTTAGGCTTTTGATTTCCGAATAGGCCTCCTGATAATGGCTCAACAGAACAGCCCATTGAACAGTGTCTGGTCAGGAGGTCTTCTGCATGGTGTAGTTCAAAATATGCTAATGACAAGGTTGACAAAGGATAACTAATATCTTTTTCTCTGGAGAAAAAAAAATGCTATTTAAGCCTCAAATGAGTTGAATAGTGCTGTTTTGTTTAAGGCATTTTGACTTCAACCACGGGGGTCTGAAGATGTCAGAGGTCCAAACATTTCTAACAATAAAGCACTTGTTGAGTTGACTAGGGGACATAAATGCTATTTCCTGAGAACTGAAGACAAACCACGGATAAACTTTGCTACTTACCAATGTACTTTTACTAGATTCAGTCTGGAAGAATTGCCATCAACATAGGCCTTTGACTTACGAGCTTTCATGGAAGACTTTACTCCCAACGTGAGTATTTTCTGAATTATAGACAACAGCAAAAAGAGGATTTGTTATATAAAACCCAATGACTTTTAACTACTGCAAGATTTTTACTGTGAGTAAAGATGGTGTGAGAGAATTAGGACAACTTCTTAGAAAACACTTTTTAACTTAATTTTATTTTTTTTGAGATTGTCACATGCGAGTGCTATGTTTACATCATGTTCCCTCTTCCCCTCCCAATTTCTTCCGTGGTCACACACTCCTCAAATTATCAGCCCCTTCCTTAATAATTATAAACACACACACACACACACACACACACACACACCTGAGTTCAGATAGTCCCTGGAGAAGACTGAGTTCTCCTTCTCTCAGTAGCCATTAGTTTCCTGTAACTATTCATCTAGGGGAGGGACCCTGTGGGATTTTCCCCAACCTCATTTGTTACCCACACAAAGCCTAAATAATGGAAAGCAATTATTAGAGTTAATCAGAGCAATCATCTTCGCCATGATGAGAGTTGCCATTTTTATAAGGATTTATCTTCGTGAAACATTTTGAAAAGGAAGCTTAACTCTTCTGGTTTTAGTATCTCCAGGACACCTCTGTGGCCTTTTCTATCTTTGATATTCCTTACTCTGGGATGGTTAGGAGTCTACGTAGGACCCAAAACTGCGCCACTCCTAGCCCACTACCATTAATGAGAATTTCAGGAGGCATACTTCAGCCTTTTTTTTCCAGCAGTGTGTTTTGTTTCTCATTCTCTTACCATCCTCACAGGACACTGACTCATTAATTTCTTATAAGGACTATGCATGGATCCCATGGGTCTTTATATGTGATTTCATCCTGAGAGACAATTTACAGAAAAGAACACACAAAATTTCAGTAAGCACAGCTCATCATATTAATATATGTATATACATATATATACATATATACACACACACATATATATACATACATACATATATGTATTCATATATGTGTATATATACACACACATACACACATATATATATACATACATACATATATGCATACATATATGTGTATATATATATATACATACACATACACACATACACACACACACACATATATATATGTATACACACACACACACACACACACATATACATATATATACAGATTCCACATCTCCTTGGCTATAATCAAGCATGGGTCAGAAACATTTTTTGGGGGAAAATCACATCTGAAATGTAAAGCTATACATGGCTTTTCCTTTTTATATTACTCCTCAAACAATAGAATATAATAAGTATTTATGTACCACCTACAGAGTATTAGATATTATAAGTAAATAGTCTAGGCATGATTTAAAATATAGAGGGCTGGTGGGTATGGTTTGGTAGTAGAGTACCTGGTTACATTTACGAGGTCCTTCATTAGATCTCCAACACCACAAGTAAGAGAGAAAAGGAGGGATGGTCTCAAGGAGGGAGGAGCAGTAGGGAACAATGATATATAGGAGAATAAGTCTGGTTACACGTAAATACTAGGCCATTTTATGTGAAGCACTTAGACTTCTACAAATCTTGATATCAGGAGAGAAGTTTCTGAAACCAACCTGCAGAGATGACCTAGGGGTGGCTGTGTATGTTTGTAGGAGCCAGGGGTATGAGAGGGTGAGTTTCCATAGCATGGTCCTACCTTCACAGGCTCACTATCGTGTCTAGTCCTCTGTCAGCTCAGTCTCCTAACACACAGCTTCACTGATGTTCTTTGAAAGGCTCCTGCATGGTCTCCTTCAGATCTTGCACTTATTTTCTATTACACTCCGAGTGAAGCCTTCCTTGACTATCCTGTTTGAAATTTTGCTCTCTTTTCAGAGATACACTCTATTTCCTTGCCTAGTCTTCATTTATCCTTACCTGGAATACCACTGATTGGATAATTGACTAGTCACACCACCAGTAATTTTACACTGCATAGGGTAAAGGTTTAGTCTCCTTTGATCATTTACCTTACTATATATTGAACGGGCAACAAAATTACTGTAAGTATATGCTGAATCATGAATAAATTCTTTTGGAAAAATCTAGAAATATTTATTCATGCTGAAAATATGCATACTTTCACTTAGGAATCCTACTTGTAGATTCTAGTTGGCTTCATTTAATTTTTAAAAATTTTGTATTCGTATAAAGGGGAAATAAGTTCAGAGGACTACTTGTAGGGTTAGGTCTCCTTGAATCCAGGTGGGCTCTGTGGCTGATTGGTTATTATGCTATGTTTGGAAGAACACTGAAAAATTTCAAGACCTACGAGCTCAACAGTTCCCATTTACTCTCTCCTGAGTACTTGCTTTTGGATATAGCTACCACACTGTGAAGAGGCATCTCTAGCCCATAGATAAGTGTGATTATTTGAATGAGATTGTCTCCCTTAGGGTCATATTTTTGAATATGTGGTTCCCATCTGGGACTGCTTGGGAAGGATTAGTAGGTGTGGCCTTGTTGGAGGAGCTGTGTTACTTGGGGTGGGATGTGAGCATTCAAAAGCCCACATCATTACCAGTTACCTCTTTTCGCCTCATGCTTGCTGTTTCTAGATGTAAGCGATTTTAGCTGCTGCTCCAGTTCTACGCCCCTCTGCCTATTGCCAAGCTACCTGCCATTATGGTCATTAACTCATCCTCTGAAACTGTAAGACTCAATAAACCCTTTCGTCTATAATTTGTCTTGGTCATGGCTTTTTATCACAGCAATTCAAAAGTGACAAAGGCAATATGCCAATGAAGGGAGAGATGAAAGCCTGTGGTTAACAGCCCTATCCAAGTCTTTAGAAACCATCGCCAACTACATGAATCTGGCCATAAGTGAATTCTTTATACTCCAGCTGCATAACTTGTTCTACTAAACATTGCTCAGAAATGTAAACTTACAAGTTTTTAAGGGTGGTTTTTATCTTAAAATTGGTTAAGGGAACATCACCATTATGTCAATAAATCCTGTGGCAATAAGAAAAATGAAACATAAGATGTCTGCTTTAAAGCAACATTTGCAGACATGACAAGGACATTCATTACACACGTGAACTCATAATGGTTGGGATTGAATGCACAGTATCTTCACAGAATCTGTGCAAGATCAAGCCAGCCAATCTCAGCATGGATGGGGAGGTGCTCACCAAGTGTCATCTTGAACTGAGGAGCTATTGGAGGTTTACAAAGTCTGGGGGAGGGAGAGCCGGCATCCTTCATCCTTTATCCTTCAGGGATGTGGGCCCTGAGAGGCTGCACATGCTGCATCAGACAATCCTTCGCTCACTTACATACAGGCAGCACTAAGAGGACTCATTGTTACTGATGTATTTTTAAAGAGTACATGAAGTGGTGGGTGGGTGCGGATAGAAGAAGACTTAGAGTGGTGAGAAAGGGGGTAGATTTGATAAAGATTATATTATACATTATATACTATGTACATCATCTACATATATACTATATATTTTCAAACAATAACAAAACAGATGCAGATGAAGATGATTGCTGCAATGCTCTTTATAATTAGAAAAAAGAGAAAATCTGTTACGAATACATTGAATGTTTGAGTGTCCATTATACATCATAGTTAAAATATAATGCATAGATCTACTGCGGATTTTTTTTGGGGGAAGTGTAGTAACAGAAATTTAATGTTGTCCTTATGCCTTCTAGGAAAACATTTGACCCCTGATCTATATCTGTACCCCTGTTTTCCTTGACTAGGGAATAAGTTGAGGAAGTGGGCTTTGAACTCATTCCTATCCCAAGCAGGTTTAACTTGAGATCTTTCTGCTTTAGCCTTCTGCAGTATCTGAGATTAGAGATATGCTGTATCACACCTATCTTATTGTGAATCTATTTGGCTATTAAAGCAAGCAATAAAAGATATGCATGTATCAACCTGAGAAGATACCTAGATTACAGCAATAACATTGAAAAAAAGAAAATTTCAGATACAATGGTGAATTTCATGTGTGTAAAAAAATGTTATCAACATGTGTACTTTACGTGTATCTACGTAAGTGCTGAAACTGTGAGGAATCTATACACCAAACCACTAACTCTAATTTTATCAAGGAATGAGAAAGCAAAGAGAAACTAGAAACTCTATGCTTTTCTTTAAGTAGCACTTCACGGCTGAGTTGTCACAAATAAGCCAATTACTCAGTGGTTAGCTGCCTACTTTGCCTCTGTATCATTCTCTTTTCTTATCTTCGTGGAGATGTGACATGAGGGAGAACACATTGCCTACATTAAAATGGTAACATTTTCTTTCTTATAGTTTATAACAATAAGTAATGTTTGTCACTGCAGCAGCTAGATGGCACCGCTGCCTTTGAACACTTCTGCTTCAGTGATTGGACTTAATTGCAGGGAATGCTGAATGTGTTCTGACTCTTTCCTTCCATGAAAGGATTTATCAAAATGTGTGATGGTTATGGAGTAAAGAAATGGCTCATTTAGAAAAGTACTTGGCATGAGGACCTAGGTTTATACCCCCAGCATCCACATAAACAAAATTCAGATGGGGCAGTGCATGCCTATTATCCCAGTGACAGTGAGGCAGAGACAACTGTGAGGAACCTTGCAGCTTGCTGGCCAGCTAGTCTAGCCTAATCAATGAACTGAAGTTCAGAGAAGCTGTCTCAAAAACGAAGGTAGAAAGCAATTGAGGAAGACACCTAAAGTAGACCACTGGCCTTCACACATACACATGTACTCACAGATATATAGATATAGATGATAGATAGATAGATTATAGATAGGTAGATAGAGAGATAGATAGATGATAGATAGATAGATAGATGATAGGTAGATAGATAGATAGGTAGATAGATAGATAGAAGATAGATAGATGATAGATAGAAGATAAATAGATGATAGATAGATGATTGATAGATAGATAGATAGATGATAGATAGATGATAGATAGATGGATGATAGATAGATAGATAGATAGATAGAAGACAGATAGATGATAGATAGATGATAGATAGATAGATGATAGATGGATGATAGATAGATAGATAGATAGAAGATAGATAGATGATAGATAGATAGATGATAGATAGATAGATAGATGATAGATAGATAGATAGATAGAAGATAGATAGATGATAGATAGGTACATAGATAGATAGATAGATAGGCAGGCAATAAATATACTGAGCTCATTTCGTGTTGCTTGTAGGTATTGGTTTTAGGACTGACTACTAAATGAATAATCATTTGAATGACTCACGACTGGAAAAGACTACTGTCCTCTCAGCATTCTTTAGTGGCCTGTCGTTCTTTGTTTAGGGGTGAGGCCCCATGAGGTGCCCCTTTCCACATTAGCATACCTCTTGGTAGTGCCCTTGTTCAGGAATGAAGCCACATGGTTGAGGTATCTTGGGTGAATCTTCTCTGTCATTTCCAGGCATCACAATCTCACAGAAGACTTCCTAGGCCCTGTCTCAGCCTCACTCTTCCTTGTTGTTCTGTGACCCTTAGGTGCAGAAATTACATTATAAATATATCTATTGGGTCTGGGTATCTGTGGTCAACTGTTGTCTGCATATGATCAATACGGTTTTCTACAATATTCCCTATCTGCTGCAAAAGAGAAGCTTCTTTGATGAGGAGCGAGAGCTAAACAATTTGACTCTTCATCCTCAGTGAGCTGTATCCCCAATCCAAAAATAAACTTTAAAATATTAAACTAATTTAGTGAGCATAATATAATAATATTACTGCTATTGTTTTAAACCTATTATGTCTGTGCATCCCTAATATAACATAGAAAGAGTAATACTGTGACATAAATATGTCAGCATAATTGCTAATCAATATTTTCCATGTAAGAGAAAGAAATAAAAATGTGAAACTGAAAAAGTCTGATGACATATTTGAATTGGAAATGCGATTACACATTTGCGGTGCTCTTCACTGAGTAGTGTCATTGGTAGCACAGTTTCTTAGTTCTTGGTGATTAAAAACAATAAATTCGATATAGGGGGCCCATAAAATGTGATGAGACAGCAGAAGTGGGGAATGAAACACAGCTGACTCGGGGTAGCATGCCTACTAGGAGGAGATACTGGAAGAGGAGAGAGGCTGGAGCTGAGTGCTGGTGCCATGTGGTACCGCAAGGCATCTTGATAGGACTAACCGCTGTCTGGTCAGGGCCTACAATTATTAAAGTAGTATGGATCCATATTCTCTCAGAATGGAAGGGCTGCCTGAATAGACCATTGTGAGATGAACTCAGGTGCGTAGGTACACAGTTAATCATTTATTTGGAGTCTGTTCTTCCCTTCTAGTGCTTGGAACATTGGGCACTGCTGCGATGATTTAATTAAAGTGTTTTATCAATACAAATGGGGTTAAAGTAGAGAAATAAACTGATTTATTGACTATATTATAGGAGAGTAAGTGATCTTATTCTAAACATAGAAAAATTCTACTGTATAAAATAGATCTATTTTTACTTAAATATCTGTAGGCCAGGCGATATTACTACATATTGTCACACACAGAAGTGATTTACGGAGAAAGATCCTCTTCACACTGCTGCCAATCCCTCTAGTTCTCCCACGGTCTGAAACTCACCCCATATTTGTATCAACTTTCTAAATTGCTATCCTTATGCTTTATCTAAAATAATGACTATGCAACCGGGTTGTTAAACTGTTGTGCTAATGTTCGCAGAATAAGCTTTCTCCCATTTCGACACCTGGCTGAAAGGACTCTCTTTAAGGCAACAAAGCTTTTAAAGACAAGAATGTTATGAACTCAGCAAAGTAGAAATTAGTAGCAGAGGCGTTTGGACATCTGCATGCCAGACAAGAAAGTAATGAGTAATTTAGGGTAAGGAGGAGAGGACTACGGTGACAAAGACCGTTGTCTAAAGGCTTCCTGCTTTAGTAGTTGGCTCATGGCTGACTAGCCTTGGAAGCCTGTATCAATACCAGTTCTCTTGGCCTCTCATCCCTGGCTTACCCTCCCGCCCATCTCTCCCATAGAACTTGTTGATTTTAGAAGCTCTTCTTTGTTTTGTTTTGTTTTTTTCCTAGAATACATCAATCACAGAGCCCCTAATCTCCATATCGATAAAGCTGTCAGAACAATTTTTTTGAAAACATACCTAATATTTCTTCCCTGCTTACAGCCTTCTTCCTAATGCACTTAGATTAAAAGTCTAACTCTGAAACACAGATTGCAAAGGTCAGCTGGATCTGTCTATGAGTGGCCAGGATGTCACCCCAGCATTCCTTCTCTCTTCTTAAACACTTGGCGCTTCTCTCCCTTTTTTAGACATGGTGAGTATGCTCCTGGCGGACGGATCATTGAACTTGTAGTTTCTTTCTCCTGTTGATTTTTCCTCTAGATGTTCTGTAGGTTGTTCATTCTGGGTCACTCCATAAACATTTTGTTTTTATTCACATTTTTATTGTTCCTCTTGTCAGACTGAATCTAAGTATCATGAGGGTAGAGGGGTGTTCTGGCATATTCTCTAATGTTCATTAAGGTTGTACTCCATAAATAAGTAGAAATTTTAAATTTTGTTTCATTTTGGTGTTTACTTTAGAGGAATGCCCATTGTAAACAGCACATGATTTCCCTTTCCTTTTTTCCAGCATGAAAAGCTCAAAGCTTCCAAAGAGTGTATAAATATATACACAAGTTGAAAATCTCAGCTTTACCTTACGTTGAACTTTCTTTGCATTTGGAGATTGAGATGGTAACAGAGTACATAGCTCTTTTTCTTACAATTAATATTTATGACGGAAAGCAGAAAAATATTCTTAAGTTCATGGACTGTGTCCCTCAGGGCTTAATCAGAGAATGCTCTCTGTTCCTGAGGAATGTGCATGTCAAGGCAGCAATGTTACTTTGGAGTTTATATGCTTTTAATTTTTTTTTCTGTACTAACAATCTTTCAACCTCCCATTTTCTAACTTTGAAAGCTCCTTAAGGATGTAAATAGAATCCTGTATTTTTTCTTCCAAGTATGTCTAGCATAGTAAATCATGTTGGGTTAAATAATAATCACACTACTTCAGTTTTGTGTAGAATTTTGCAAACTCAACACAAAATCTTTTCTTAACAAAATCCCAGTGAAATAATAAGGCAAACACTCATTTCTTCCTTTTACAGGTGGAAAGACTAAGTGTGTAGAGTTCACCAGCATTATTATCTAAGTTCACCCAACTGGTGGTGGCTGAGCTGGGACAGCAGCCTTTGGAGAGTTGTCTGTCCTCCATCAAGGTTCATGTCTCTACCTGACACATTGTTAATGGTGATGTTGTTGTATAAAAATTAAAATGAGCACCGTCAGGTGAGATTGAGTGTAGCACCATTGACCCTTTGACAATGCAGTGAAAATGTGAATTAAGTGTTGTATTCAGAGGAAAACTCACATACAGTTTTGCAGCTCCAGGGAGGCCTCTGAGTAAATGCTGGCACCTGGGTAAGTGCTGCAGAACAGTTAGTTCCCATCAGCCGAAGCCTTTCGAACCTTACTGTCCTTTACTGAATAACACAACCTCTGAACATGCTCTAGAACCACTCCAGCCCTGAAGAATGCCTCACCAACCTCCATGAGCATTTGTAAATTGGCAAAATTTTTATTGAAGTGAACTATTCGCAAACTACACACTTATTATCCTATTAAAAGTACTGGCATATGAAATAAAACTGCAGAATCCTAGGGAGTGAGAGTGTGTGTGTGTGTGTGTGTGTGTGTGTGTGTGTGTGTGTAACCAGAGCTTGGCTTCAGCTGTCTGTCTTCCTCTATTACTCTCCAACTAAGTTTTGAGACAAGACCTCTCATGGACCCTAGAGATTCATCTAGGCTGACACTGATCAGTTTTCTCAAAATAGAAGAATATTCCACTGTATAAAACATGTACAGGGATCTACCCATCTCTGCCCTCTGTTGTGCCTCCAGAACTTGGCTTTCTGACCTGCACTGCTGTGGTGCAGGGGGATTTAAACTCAGGTCTTCAGACTAGTATGCTTGGCACTTTACCAACTGACCCATTTCCCCGGTCTCTGTAGTATCGTTTCGAATGGGAACAATGACATACAAATGTAGTGATCAGAATGCAGTACTCCATGGGAAAATACTTGAGAAAGTCTTAGCATTTGTAAACTCAGCATCTCTTTCTCTCCTAAAACTACAGTTTCCAATGCATTTTTATCTTAAAAGTCATAGTATGAATAACTTCTTCCTCTTTGTCAACATCATTACCCGCAGTCCCACATTTCCTTTTCCTTCTTCTCCTTCCCCTCCTCCTCCTCCTCCTCCTCCTCCTTCTCTTCCTCTTCCTCTTTTTCCTTCTCCTTCAGGTGGGGGTTTTGTAGCCTAGGCTATTGAACTTACCATATAGTCTAGGCTGGTCTTGAGCTATAGATCTCACTACCTTAGTCTCCCACATTCTATGGTTATGGGCCTGTCCCACCACACCTGGCTACTCTAAGATCTTATAGGTCATTTATTACACATCTTTACACATTATTTTATATTAATACACATTTACACATTATTACACAATAGAAAATGTGTATCTATTATTATATACAATTTTAGTTAGTTTTCCATGACCATAGAACTCCAATTATTAAAAGGTATCCTTGTGCACTACATTGTCTTTACAATATTATTTTACTATTGCCCAAAACAAAAGAAGTATATTTGGTTGCAGATGTAGCTCAGAGGTATGGCAGGTAGAGCATTTGCATATGCGAAGTCCTGCATTGCATCTCTAGTTTCATAGAAAGAAAAAGAACATATATTACAAATCTTCATAACTAATATACAGAGCACTTTGTTATTCATCATTCTCTTATTAATGGCTATGTCTTTACCCAGACAATCCTCATGCCTGTGGATATGTATTGCTAAGATAAAACAATATTTCTCATCACATTTATTTCTACTAATTTTTTAAATTCATAAATTTTAATAAATTTTTATGTAGCTAAGTAGATGAAAGTAGAAGGAAGAAACTTGCCACAATGGTGTTCTTTACTGTGATATTGTAGCACAATTCACTGCATTCTGTGATGCCCCCCACACACACAATGAATGTCAAAATTACATAATAAACTTCTATCACAATTAATCTCAATGATCTATCTGACAAATTTTATTCCAGTTCTCCGATTTTGACAAATTTGAAACCACCTTATCTCAAATTTTGTGATGCTGTTATTGGAATAAATGTTTCTCCCCATTTTCATGTTATTTAAAAATATTCTTTGTTTAGTGTGTCCAAAGTCTTGAGGACTGTGGAGCGTGAATTGTGGTGAGATTCTATGTAGGTGGAAACTTCCCTCATCTTAGGTGGGTGAAGAGTGTAGAAGAGGAGCACAGGCACATTTCAGGCAGATCAACTCTGGGGGAAAGGATGCATGAAGACTGAAGACCTGGAAACACAGTTCTCTGAACATGCCATTTTGAAGGCCAGTGTCTTAGTGAACCAACTATGGGAACTCAATGAACCACCTGATGAATGGTATCAGGAAGAGATGGTCACAAGCTGCCAGAATTCACATTTTCTTCATCATTACTATTTGTGCAACTTCAAAGTAAAATCCCAAAGATAGCCAAATTCATTGGCTTATTGATGTCCCAGAAGAGTCTTAATTCAGTAAGAGAAAACAAGTTGCCTACAACACCTTTTGTTTAAAGATTTCTTGCTTATTTCAGATGTAGGAATTTAGTGTTTGCTGGATATGCACAAGTTTGCATGATTTGCAAGGAAGGGTAACATGAAGGGGGCTGGCTCTCGACAAAATTAAGAAATGGGTGATGGATGTTAACTTGTGATTGATTCCCATCTTCTTTAACAATTGAACAGTCTTCTCATTCTGTCTTCCTCCATGGCATTTTAGTTTTAAGGGAAACTTACTGTACCCTAAACCTTCTCAACTCAAGAGAATGCAAAAATATGAAAGATTAGTGACAGGCACTGAGGAAGGTTCTCTTATAATAAACTGGTACTGTCTCAAGTGTACTTCAAAGGCAACTGTACTTTCTTTCATAGCGTGCCTGTAGTGCCAGGAGAAAAAATATAAAAGCCAATGTTAGTTCCTGTGTGCTGGATTGGTGTTTACCCTCTAGACCACATAATAAGTTTTGCAAAGCCATATGACCTCCTTCTATTGGTTACCAATACTGAGCCATTTAGATCAGATTCACAAGATGCATATATTGCATGCCACGTGAAATTGAATACTGACCTCCCAGGAAGTGACACAAAAAGATTAATGAATGGAAGAAGTTGGGGTTTTTCATAGCATTTGGGGGCAATAGTGAGCAATGATAGTTACAAGCAAGTAAAAGACTCTTTTATCAATATCTAAATAAACAATAAGACAGGAGCAGCACAAATATAAATAGAAAGGATTTTTTAGGGTCAAGATAAAGCACGTAGCAGAGAAGAGTCTCTTCATAAAGATTGCAGAGTTTTGTTTGGGTTCATTGCCCTTGAGAAGCACAAGCCAAGCTCTGTATTTTCAGACATTTTCTGTGCTAACTTTTATTTTTCAGTGAAATGCCATGGATCAGTTTAAAGAGACACGATAGTATAGTCCATGTATCCTCTTTTTGACTTGAAAAACTTGGTAAAAAGGAACATTATCCTACTGTTTTCTTAATGGAATCATTTTTCATTCACAAAAAGCTAAAATATTCTTAATGACTCTATACAAGGAGTGTGTACCACATCCTAAAGAAATTTAAAAAAAACAAACAAACAAGATAGATAAAATAATTCTGAAAAATAAAAGAACTTTCGGAGATATCACCGTTCCCGATCTCAAGTTGTACTATAGAGTTACAGTAATAAAAACCACATGGTATTGGCATAAAAACAGATATGTTCATCCATGGAACTGAATCAAAGATCCAGACATTAACCTTAAAGTTTAAGTATTGTCTACTAAAAAGAGTGCTAGGATTGGGATGGTGGTTAATGAGCAGGATAGAGATGTACAACTCTGAATGAGTTAATATTGTTTGTTCTGAATGTTCATAAGTTTTAATCTACCATTTCCATCAAATCATAATAATTGAAGTCGGGGTACAAGTGCTGAAGCTTGACTGGTTCTTGCTACACGCAGCTGTTATTTCAAACATTCTTGAGTTTGTGCAAAATAGCAGCTGGAAATCACTGGGGTAGTAAGTTGGCTTGCAAAGGAATCTTTTGTTTGAAAGTATGGAAATATTGTCCATGGTCATACCACCTTGAATGTTGTTTGATTTCATCTGAAAGTATGGAAATGTTTTATTCTTTCCTATGTCAACAAGCATTTAAGTGATTAAAGTTTTATGTAAAGTAAATATGTCATTTTTACTTTAATATTACAAAAAGTTAATCCCCCAATAATAGTAATGGTTTACTTTTTGCATAATGGTATTGGACATAGTAGACCACATTCTATCTCCTGCTTTCATAGACATGATTCTTAATCTTCAGAACAACCCTCAAATCATGTCTAAAATATTTACCACACAGGGAAAAGAAATCAACTTCACATCAATAAAAGTACTTCTCCACAGATGCATAGTCTCATCCTAAAACTTGTGAGCATAAGTCTGATCATTTGAACTTTTTTTTTTTTTTGTAGTGAATTAACCTATATGGTTTGTCTATTGCCTTGGTTCAATCCCTGAACATGCTAGTGTTCTTTTCTCATTGCTGTGACAAGATGTCTGGCAGATTGATTTTGGCTCACAGTCTGAGAGGATACAGTCTGTGATGGGTGGCTGTGGAGTGGTGGTGGGAGTATGAGATGGCAGCCACACTCGGGAAACATGGGAATGTAAGTGCTGGTGCCCTGATAATTTCTCCTTTGTTCGTTCTTACTCAGTTTGGGATTCCACATCGTGAGAATTCCTTCCTCAGTTATTCCTCCTTGGAAATGTCTCAAATACACGTCCCGAGCTTTGTCTCTTAGATTATTCCAGGTTCAGTCAATTTGACAATAAAGCTTAGCTCTCATACTGGTATAGTGTGAATTCATCAAATCTAGATTTGGGTTATAACATATGAAAAACCGTGACCTTCGTCTCACTGGCACTTACTAAATTAGTTGGTTGTAGAGAATTTAAATATTCTGATTGTTCCTGGTGTTCATTATAAACCGGAGCCTGGATTATATTCATAGATTCTTTTTTCTTTTTTTGTCAATGAATATTAATGAACAGCAGTGTTCATTAGGTCGATACTGAGAACTTTCCTCTTGTGTTACTTACTACCCCAGCATCTTCCAAGAGCTTGTTTTAGTAACAGGGAAGTAGATGAAGGAAGCCATCTTACCAGTGGATACACAAGATGGCTTCCTGGTGATACAAATGTAGCCAATTCACAGTTTTGCCATTTCATGACAAGTTCATGATTTAGAACGCCTCTCACCTCTCTCTCAAGCTGTCCTTCTGTAATATGTATTAAAAATGTATAACTGCTTTTCATGTTTATTCACAAGTGTTACCTCACTAAAATCATAGTCATAGAGGTAGAGAAGTTAGTCTACACTGAGTTCTTTCCTAGTTCTGTCCATCTTAGGAAAGCTGCTTCCAACAATCACCCACAAAGCCCATTTATTGTCTTATAGAACATATTACTGGGTACTGAATGCACAGAGAGGCACACAATCCAAAATCTGTTACCAGGTGGGCAAAGAAGAATCGAGGGCTGGGGGCAAATGATAGAATGCTTTGGTTGGTACTTGAGTCTACAACTCGTCTGCCTTAGGTACGAAGCTATGCAGTCTCCTGTTTACATGTCTGGTTAGTACTGGGGAGCCCTCCCAGGTGGAAACAATTTCAACTTGAAGGGCAGCAATGTACACACTTTCCTTCAACCACCTCCCACGTTAACTCCTCCACTCTGGTTTCCTCTATGGCTATGATTTGAGTACATAGGCCATAGGACGATCTCTAAGGTGAGTTTGCAATTAACTCTGAAGTGACCGGATGGTATTAGCCAGAGTCTTCTGAGGCCATTTCCTACGGCAGAAGACCATCTCCAGTCTCTTCACCCATACTCCATTTAGGCGATATATTTGGAATTATTTTACTTTGTTAGTTTTTCTAGATGTTTTCTCTGGTGCAATATTTTCTGTTTAATTTGGAGGCGGTCCTAGAAAGTATAGCTGTGGTTTTCCTATTGCATTTGTTGCCTTCTCATCTAACAGTAGGATAAAATGGAGTGTCATAGTTTACATCCTTCTGGAGCAGCTTTAATGTTTCCTGGTTGATAGGCTGGTGTGGATTCGCTCAATTCATCAGGCATTGGATCAGCAGGCATTCCTGCTACTCTTCTGCCTTTAAAGCACAGGAAATTTGAATCATGGTAGAATAAAGCAGTGGAGGTAAGAAAGAATGTGTTATTTTCAATGACCAAATATCTTGTACTAAGAGCTTGATTGTGAGCTACACACTCGAAGTACAACAGGATCTAGATCTGAGGACTATCACTGGCATCCATATCTTTTAATTCCCCTAGAACGCACAGTGCTGGGCTGGAGGGCAAGCTAGATCCCATTAACTCATTTCATATATCTATCTTTAGGAAAAACAGACTGTGTCAAAGGGATTTTATTGGTGGCTATTAGTTGTTCTGGAAAAAAAATTACCAAACTGATTCGTTTGTGCAACAAGTGAATATGGAGGAACATCTGATTCACTTTGGAAATGTCAGATTTTAGTGGATGGATTAGTAAAAAACAACTCAAAATCATTTACTAATTTTATCTCAGTAATAGGCATACTTATCAAATCAAATATTTTCACTATTTTGACTTGCCTAGGCTGATATTAAATTGTTACCTCAACCCACATTAGATGGTAACTTCAAAGTCTTCTCACACACAAGTATCTGTGATGATAAATCTATTTTGAATACCCATATACAGATAATAGGATATATCCTATATTAAATTAATTCCTCATAATTGGTGATTTAAATTATTCTTCTCCTTTCTAATAACAAAAAAGAGTAAGTTTGACATGCTTCATTGAAAAAAATTGTTTATTTATTTATTTATTTTTAATTATTTACTTATTGTATATGTATGTGCCTGAGTGTATGTATGGTCACCATGTGCATACAGGAGCCTGCAGAAGTTAGAAAAATCAGTTCCCCTACAACTGGAATTACAGATAATTGTGAGACAACATGTGGGTTCTGGGAGCTGAACCCAGTACTCTGAAAAGCACTTTTTAACTCAGTTTTATAACTGAGATATATCTTCAGCCCTTAGCCCAGTGGTTCTCAACCCTCCTAATGCTGTGACCCTTTAATACAGTTCCTCATGTTGTGGTGACCCCCAACCATAAAGTTATTTTCATTGCTACTTCCTAACCACAATTTTTCTACTGTTATGAATATAATATAAATATCCGATATACATGTTGGTCTCAGGAGATCCCTGTGAAAGGGTCATTCAACCCCCACAGGGGTCACTATCCACAGGTTGAGAAACACTGCTTAACCTGTTTCTTAATAAGTGCCAAAGCACTTAATAGATTCCATTCACTTCTCCAGATTTGTCTCTTCCCATTCATAACTGTTTCTCACTGCTCTTGGCCTTCAATATTTGGCAGTATGAGCCAGTCAATAAATCTGGCAACTCTAGCTTTGCTATCTATTGATATTGCTTGTTCTTTTGCCCCACATTGGTTTGCCAGATGTTTCATGTAATTAATCCAGCAAGGGTTTAATAAAAACAAGGAGACATTTTCATAGATAAAAGCCTACCAGGCTTCAGCAGAAGGAACGGTGTCATGGCCAGAACCGTCTTTGACTTCCGACCCCTACTGCCTCATCCTCAGCATCTTTATTAGATCAAAGCTCCTCCTTCCTGACCCAAAGGTCTTTTTGCATGATGAAAGGAATCTCATTGACTCATTCACAGCCCTTCAGCAGCTGAGCTATGTCAACTTTATGGTGGGGAAGCTTGAAGCCCACACTCCTGTTCTTGTTGGAGGCCGGGGTGAGTGCCACAAGACTTCCTCAACAGCGACTTCAGAGTGCAGCTTCAATAACCCTGCTCATGGCCTTTGGACAGGTGCAGGAAGCAGTCCTGTAACAGAAAGCAGCGACCATTTCCATCTATAAAGCAGGCCTTTTCAGCTATAGAAATCACACATCCTGACAGTACCTTAGGCTGCCAGCACGATGAGTATATTTAAAGTTACAGGGGCACACACACTGCCATCAGTAAATACAAAGGCTAGAGATATGCTCAAATATTTCTCCAACTGTACGCTTCTGGCCCATGGAAACAACAAACAAAAATAGTATGGAAAATCCAAGTGTACCATTTCACCAGCTCCCCCTATCTTGTATAAACACGATTGTTTGTTTTACACAAAATCCTATCATTTATAAATAGCTCAGCAAATAATTTATTGATTTAGTCCTATTCTTGGTGCCTTAGATTGTTCCTAAGAAATATCAAAGAAGTCCCATCATGTTTTTATTTTGGAGAAAAAGATTAAGAATACATCAAGGG
Organism: Cricetomys ansorgei; assembly: GCA_026225945.1. Classification (NCBI taxonomy): domain Eukaryota; kingdom Metazoa; phylum Chordata; class Mammalia; order Rodentia; family Nesomyidae; genus Cricetomys; species Cricetomys ansorgei. The sequence continues at coordinate 6,832,125 of JAMJFZ010000107.1, forward strand.
GAAAGCCAAGAGCGTCATAAATAACCCAAGTATGCTTTAGTTAGACATTAGTAACTGGGTAGAGTCAGGGTGCTGCTTAGATAGAATTTTTAGTAATAATGACATGTTGTATTTTTAGTTTTTTTTCTCTTATTGAATAAAGATTCTTTTTCATACGATATATCCTGATTATAGTTTCTCCTTCCTCTACTCCTCCTTTTTCCTCCCCATCCCCTCTCCCCTCCAGATATTTTCTGCCTCTCATTAGAAAAAGAACAGGCTTCTAAAAGATAACAACCAACATGACAAAATAAAATATCATAAGATGGAGCGAAAATTATAATTAAAATTGGATGTGGAAACCCATCAGGAGGAAGAGTCTCAAGAGCAAGCACACTAGTCAGACACCCACTCATTCTTAGTTAGGAGTTCCATAAAAATACTAAACTAACAGTTATTATATGTACACAGGAAGACCTGGTGTAGACCCATGCAGGCCCTGTGCTTGCTGCTTCAGTCTCTGTGAGCTCACATGTGCCTTGCTTAGTTGATTCAGAGGGCCTTGTTCTCCTGGTGTCCTCCATCCTCTCTGGCTCTTACAATCTTTCATCTCCTCTTCCACAGGGTTCCATGAGCTCTGAAGAGAAATATTTGATGGAGACCTCCAATTTTCTTACCCCGCCCCCTCTCTGCATAATGTCTGGCTTATGGGTCTCTGCATCTGTTCTGATATTCTGCCAGAGGAAGCCTCTCTGATGATGACTGGATAAAGCACAATCTATGAGTATAGCAGTATCATTAGGAATCATTTTATTGATTCTGTTGACCAGTAGTGTTGAGTGTTACCCCAGGTCTCTGGGCTATCTAGTCTCTGATTCTTAGTTACCCAAGCAGTGTCAGGTATGGGTTCTGTCTTATGGAGTAGATCTTAGGTCAAATCAGACATTGGTTGGCTACTCCCACAAGTTCTGTGCCACCACTATCCTATCATATGTTTCAGGCATGACAGATTGTAAGTCCAAGGCTTTGTGGCTGGGTTGGTGTCTACAGTTTTCTTTCAGTAGCCTGCAGAATACCGCCTTGCACCAAAGGGACTAGAAATGAGGATAATGACTCCATGTAGGCACCAGCTCAATTTCTCCATGTTCAATGAGTTGTGTAGGTGTTGTCCTTGGCAATGGGGCTCCACTGTCAGTTTGTGGAGAGTAACTTTTGTCTTAGAAACAGCCTGGGTTGACTGAGGATTTCCATGGGACCCCTTTGGCCAACAACTCAATTAAAAGCAACTTAGTCCTGCCACTGAAATCCTTGCCCAGCTAGAAGAGGTGGTCAGGTGAAACTCTGAATCCCCCATTATAAGGCGTCCTCATTAGGATCACCTTCAGATTCCAGGAAGTTTCCACTGTACTAGGTTTTCACACTACAACCAATTTTCCTCAATTCCAGTGGTCTGTCCCACACTCTTTCTTTTCATCCCATCTTTTCCCCATCTGATCCCCCTGCTCCTACCCCACCTCAGTCCACCAGTAAAATCTATTCTACTTCCCCCTCCCTATGTCCCCACTAGACCCCTTTTCTTTACCTAATCTCTCCGAGTCTACAGGTTGTAGCTTGGGTATCATTTACTTAGTGAATAATATCCCTTTATAAATGAATACGTATCGTATTTATGTTTCCATGTCTGGGTTAACTTGCTCAGGATGATTTTTTTTTCTAGATCCCTTCATTTGCCTGCAAATTTCACGATGTCATTTTTTAAAACCGCTATTACTCCATTGTAAAAATGTACCACATTTTGTTTATCTATTCTTCTGTTGAGGAACAGCTCTGTTGTTTTCCAGTTTCTGGTATTACGAATAAAGCTGCAATGAGCAAGGTTGTGCTTACGGTAAGATGGACTGTCCTTTGACACGGTATAGCTTGTTCTTGAGGCAGATCGATTCCCAACTTTCTGAGGAACTGCCACATTGATGTCCATAGCAGCTGTAGAAGCTGTCACTCCCGCAGCAACGGATGAGTGTTCCCCTTGCTCCACATCCTCACCAACATGAGCTGTCATTTGTGTTACTGATCTTAGCTATTTTGATAGGTGTAAAATAAAATTTCAAAGTAGTTTTAGTTTGCATTTTTCTGATGGCTAAGGCTGTTGAAATTTTCTTTAAGTTCAGCCATAGGAGATTCCCCTTTTGAGAATTACCAGTTTAGATATGTACCCCATTTTTCAACTGGATTGTTTTTTGTAATTTTTTTGTTTTGCTTTTTTTTATATCCAGAATCTTTAGTTCTTTATATATTTTGGATATTAGTCCTTTATCAGATGTGGAGTGGGTAAAAATATTTCTCCATTCTGTAGGCTGCTACTTTATCTGATTTACAGTATCCTTTGCCTTTCAGAAGACTTTCAGTTTCATGAGTCCCATTTATTAATTGCTGATCTCAGTGCCTGTATTACCAGTATTCTGTTTAGAAAGTTGTCTCCTGTACCAATGCATTCAAGGCTATTCCCTACTTTCTCTTCTACCAGCTTCAATGTATCTGGTTTTATGTTGAAGTCTTGGATATACTTGGGCTTGAGTTTTGTGCAGGGTGATAAATATGGATTTATTTGTATTCTTCTACATGCAGGCATCCAGTTTGACTAGCACAATTTGATGACGATGTTGTCTTTTTTTCCAGTGTGTATTTCTGGCTTCTTTATCAAGAATCTGGTGTCCATAGGTATGTGGATTTATGTGTGGGTCTTCAAATGATTCCATTGATCAAAGTGTTTGTTTTTATGCCAATACCATGTGGTTTTTATTACTATAGCTCTGTGGTACAACTTGAGTTCAAGGATGAGGATATCTCCAGCAGTTATTTTTGAGGGTTGTTTTAGCTCTCCAGGGTTATTTGTTTTTCCAAGGTCTGTAAAGAATTATGTTGGGATTTGGATGGGGATTACATTGAATCTGTAGATTGCTTTGGTAGGATGGCCATTTTTACCATGCTAATCCTACTGATCCATGAGCATGGATGATCTTTCATCTCCTGAGATCTTCAATTTCTTTTTTCAAAGTCTTGAACTTTTATCATACAAGTCTTTCACTTGCTTGGTTAGCGTTACCCCAAGGTACTTTATTTTATTTAAGGCTATTGTGAAGGATGTTGTTTCCCTGACTTCTTTCTCAGTCCATCTGTCATTTGTACACAGGAGGGTTTCTTTTGAGTTAATCTTCGCTGAAAGTATTTTTCACCTGTAGGAATTCCTCGGTGGAATTTCTAGGGTCACTTATATTATCATATCATCTGCAAAGAAAGATACATTGACTTCTGCCTTTCTGATTTGCATCCCCTTGATCTCCTTTAGTTATCTTATTGCTCTAGCTAAAATTTCAAGTACTATATTGAGTAGATGTGGAGAGAGTAGACAGCCTTGTCTTGCTCCAGATTTTAGTGGAATTAATTTGAGTTTCTCTCCATTTAATTTGTTGTTGGCTATAGGCTTGCTGTAAATTACATTGATTATGTTCAGATATGACTCTTATATCCCTAATCTCTCTCCAGCACTTTTATCATGAAAAGGTGTTGGATTTTGTCAAAGACCTTTTCTATTTCTAATGAGTTTATCATATGGGTTTTTTTCTTTCAGTTAGTTTATATGATGGATTACAATTACTGATTTTCCTATATTGAACTATCCCTGTATCTGTGGGATGAAGCCTACTTGTTCATGGTGGATAATCTTTTTAATGTATTCTTAGGTTCAGTTTGTAAGTATTATATCGAATATTTTTACCTCTATGTTCATACTGGAAATAGATCTGTAATTCTCTTTCTTTGTTGAGTCTTTATGTGGTCTTGATATGAGGGTTACTGTGGTGTCAGAAAATAAACTTGACAATGTTCCTCCTGTTTCTGTTTTGAGGAATAATTGGAAGATTATTGGCATTAACTCTTCTTGAAAGTCTGGTAGAATCTTGTGCTAAAACCACCTGGCCCTGGACTTTTTTGGCTGGGAGATTTTTAATTTTTAATTTTATTTTACTAGGGGTTATAGGTTTATTTAAATTGCTTATCTGATCTTTATTTAACTTTGTTAAGTAGTACCTATAGAGAAAATTACCCATTTCTTCTAGATTTTTCTGGTGGCGTACAGGTTTTTCAGGTATGACCTAATGATTCTCTGGATTTTTTTCCATGTCCATTGTTATAGCCCCTTTTTCATTTCTGATTTTGCTAATTTGGATATTCCCTCTGCCTTTTATTTAGTTTGGATAAGGGTTTGTCGACTTTGTTTATTTTCTCAAAGAACCACGTCTTTGTTTCATTGATTATTTATACTGTTCTCTTTGTTTCTGTTTTATAGATCTCAAACCTCAGTTTGATTATTTCTTGCCATCCATTCCTCTTGGATGTGATTACTTCTTTTTGCTCTAGATCTTTCAAGAGTGCCGTTGAGTTGCTAGTATGAGGCATCTCCATTTTTTTAATGTGGTCTTTTAGTGCCACAACCTTTCCTCGGCACCGTTTTCGTTGTCATTGTGTCCCATACGTTTGAGTATGCTGTATATTCATTTCATTGCATTCTAGAACGTCTTTAATTACTTTCTTGATTTCTTTCTTGACCCATTTTTCATTCAGTAGAACGTTGTTCAGTTTCCATGAGTTTGTAAGCTTTCTGTTGTTTTGGTTGTTATTGATGTCCAGCTTTAATCCATGCTGGTCTCCTAGGATGCAATAAAGACGTGTTGAATTTTTTATCCCACAACAGAACAATTGTGAATGCTTTCCTACCAATGCGAAGCTCTGTTCAGGGGAAAGCTGTGTAGTGTATCAATAGATTTTGATTAAAATGGAATTAAGAATTAGTTTTTTTAATATTTTGTATTTCAAAATTAACACATTTTTCCTAGTTACAAATATATTTTCAATGCTTGTCCATGAAAAATAAAATCTGGTCAAGTAATGAAGGTTAGTTTATTTCTGTACAACCTATTAGTAATTTGAATATATAAAATACTTCAAATTTCCTGGTGAAATTGCATTCTTACACTCTCATGACAGTGACCTGTGGCATTAAAGTCTAACATGACATTGAAATACTCTTTGCCTTCCAATGGCCAAGCATTAAAAATGCTGAAAAATAATATCTATGTTAAACATAAGTTTCTTAGGAGTCTCTATTTGATACCTTTTCTCATACCAATTCCATATGAATTATTTTCTATTTTTATAAAATAATGGATTTGGAGACTATGAAATTACCATATTTTTGTTCAAATAGACTTAAAAACGCAGCATGTATCAACAGTCAAATAATCTTGTCCGGGTAAACACTTAACTCAGAATCTGTTCTCTGATCAGATGAAAACAAGTGGAGACACACCACTCCCTCACAGCCCTTCAGCTGTGCAGAGGGAGGCCATCACTCTTTTACCAAGGGATTAGGCAGGAACTGTTTTTCACTCAAAAAATGTGGCTGGGTAAGAAGAAGACATATCAGACAGAAACTAACCAAAATTTAAAAATTAGCCATTTGCCAGTGTTGAAGCACACTGAAACATTTAATAATTTTAAAATTGAGGAGAAAATAATGCATTTAGTTTTCCGTAAAATGGAATGTTAATTGCAATAAATTTACAAAATATTGTTTATAAGATCTAAGGCACATGTATGGCATATCAAATTACAAATGACTGCTCTGTCTAGACCAAGAGTGGATATATAGAAATATAAACATGCTGTGCTGTGGCTGCTTAGTCCTGTGGTGAGCTGCCAAAAATTATAGTCTAGCCAATCAAGAGAGGATGCTTGTCTAATCACTTCCAGTTTGAACTTTTTTCTACAAATTTTAAGAGGATCGTTTAAAGATAAAATTTAAATATAAGACCCAAATTTTATTTTAGATAATATTTGATTTATTTAAAGTGAACTTTAATAATAAATCTATAAAGGGCTGCCCCATTTACATGGGTATACTCTTAGGGATCTGGGCATGACATCACGACTATAACTTCCTTCACATCAGCTTCCTCCTTTCCCTCCTTTATAGAAGTTACCTTGATGAGGCTGATATTGCTTGAGTAGCAAATATACAGTTCTTACATATAAGGCTCAGGGAACATTGTGGAAGAATGGGCAGAAAAATTGTAAGAGTCAGAGAACCAGAAAAGCTGCTGAGAGACCATCCCTTCAAGAGTTGACAGAGGACCTTCTCCAACAATACCCCAATAACATGGCAGCCTAAGCAAGACTTGAACAAGCACAGCACTAATAGACACACTAACACGGAAGGGAGTCTCTTACAGGATCCCACCCAGAGACAAAAATCTACAGTCAATTAAAGAATGCTAAGAGTAAGAAAAACAGTCTTCCCCAAGAATGAGAGATCCCTAACTGGGTATCCAACACCAAGTGGTCGGCCCTGAAATCATATGCATGCAAGTAACACTAAACAGACTGAGCATGTTATATTTACATACGTAGGCACCTTCCACTCAGGTGTCAATATGCCCTGGAATTTATTTGCAATTTCAAAAATTAGAACTTCAGCCTTTTTGCCCTCTAATCAAACTCTCCTTTACACACTGTAGAATCTCTTTTTAAATATATCTGTATGGAATTTCACCCATCATATTCTCTACTCCAAATGAAATCTTGACAAAGCCAATTACCCCTTTATCGTGACAAATGGCCTTTGTTATCAGTTTTATTAAAACACCAATAAGTCACACACACTCTGGGCTTCCTGTGACAAATCTGTGGTAACTACGCTATTTCTCACACTTGCTCTTGGCAAGGTGGATGATGTTTTTAGTGGTCTCCTTTTTCTCTCTATGTGGATGAAATGAAAGGAATCTATGTTTTTGTTTTTTTTCCTGGGAAGGAAATGAGAGGTCACTTGATGTTGCTCTGATGTTAAGTGAGGACAGGGCTGGATGTAAGCAGCGTGATGGACTCTACTGGCTACTCCCCACTTTCCAGACTCTGAGTTATGCTGACATTCACAGGACTTACGTGTGGCCAATTTTGTGTCATAAAAACTCAGTTTTTAAAAATGCACGGAGATAAATCCATGGAAATAATTATATGCTTCTAACAGCTCATCTTCCCAATAGGGACAAGAGGTCCTCAAGGACAAGCTACATCAGTCATCAATGTTCCACTCTACCCTGTGTTGGAGTGGCCCCTGCAGTAAGTGTTTCTGGTGAGGAATCCACCATTTTTCTTGGCAACCGTTCCTATTCTCTGTCCATCACGATTTTTCCAGACGGTAAAGCTTGTTTTCTGCAGCTGTGTTTAGCTAGATGTCCCCTCGGGGTGATCCACCCAAGCCTATCCTCATCATACTTGATGATGTGTGGGCTATGAGGCTCTGGTCAGAATCAGGCTAGAGGAGAGTAAGAATGTTGTCAGTTCCCATAGAGACTCGTGATGCTGTGTTACGGCTTTACCCTTAGGGAAGCCTCAGCGATAACTGTCACTTGCTTCTTCCAAAAGAGGAACAGTGACAGCTAGCTTCACACTTCTTGTCAGCACTTAATTCCACAATGACAAGCCGGTACCTCCAGGACCCAGCCCTAACTTCTCACCAGTGAGATTACGTCACTGTGGGATCCCAGTGTCACATGTGACACGACACATTGATTTGACCGGTACACCAAATGTTCTTGGCCTCACTTACAAGCAGTGCTCCGTTGGAAAACCATCCATAATTTTCTGGCTGCTGTCACTCTTGGGTCTCTGCTTTCCAGAGCCTCTCATTCCTATTGAACAGATGTGCTGCTGATTAGTTTTCTCTAGAGGTATTAACTTTTCAGCACTCTGTACAAGGAAACTTTTGAAGTAATGGGAACAATGGGCCCATCCTTGCTTTGTTCCAGCCAGTCTTCTTGTGTTTTGGAAAGAAGTCTGGAAGAGAGGCAGGAACCTAAACAAAATAAAATTCTCTTACACATCACTTAAGACAAAATCTGAGCCTTGGCATCTTGAAAATCATGATTGTCCATTCTTGGAAGGAAATGATAAAGTCATGCTTTCGTGAGTGTATTTTTATTGTCTGTTTTCCCATATATCTTGAGAAACAGATATTTAATTGTAGTAGCACATGCCAGGTCTCTGGCGATTTAAGAGTGGATGACCTCAGTTGCTAAGCTAATGACAAAAAGGCCCTGCTTTTCGTTCTTTTTGTCCTTGACTGTTCATCTTGTGTCAGACTCTGTTTTTACACTCTGTATTTGAAAGACATTTTCTTTAGAGCACTTGTCATTCATCTTGTGAAAATGAATGGTGTCTTATAAATTTCTTCAAATGCTAAGGGCACCATGACTACTGACAAGTGAAATTATTTTGATTTTATAAATAACATTTTCTCTTTACTCCAGGAAAGTACTTGAGACATTATACTTATACACTGACACATGTAATCCAAAAAAACAAAGCACTATTTAAGAAGTGTTGAAATGCGACTGTACAAAGCATCATGGATTTACAGCGAAGTCTTTTTCCTGTAGATCTATATGGGAGTTTGAGGTTTGGCCCTTACGTCTACAATCAACAGAATGTCAAGTTCTGTCATGAAAAAGAACAACCAGTTCCACTAACATGGATTACATCAACTGTACACTGTTTAAAAAGGGCCTGCAAGCACTTCTTAGTTATTGGATTAACTTCTGAAGGAGGTAGGACTCCACTGGACCTCAACATAGAGAGGTCACACCTACTCCTTAACACCGGTTTTCAACCTTCTAATGCTGCGACCTTTTAAATACAGTCCCTCATGTTGTGGTGATACTCAACTCTAAAATCATTTTTGTTACTACTTCATAACTAATTTTGCTGCTGTTATGAATCATAATGTAAATATATAATATGCAGGATGCTCTCAGGTGACCCTGGTAAAAGAGTTATTTGACCCCTAAAGGGGTCGTGACCCACGGGTTGAGAACTGCTGCTCTATAAGAAAGGCAATCCCACACTAGCAGAAGAAACCCAGAGAAGAAAAAGAACAATTGGGTTTAGGGGAGAGAATGGTTTTGGACATTACAGAGCATTTGTGTAATGAACAGAGAGATGTAAGACTGGGGAGGTAGCGGGGAAAGATGATCAGGGTGTGGAAAGGTTCAGTTTCAAATGTGAAAGCCTGTCTCTTACCCAATAGTAGATGAAGAGCTACTGACTAGGATATGATCATGGTAGCATCTTTTAAGAAAAAGAATCCTGAATTAAAAGGAAGACATACTTGGAGAGGCAAGTAATGAGAACCTGAAAAATCAGGAAAGGTGTGAAAAGTTCAGTGTCCCAACAAAGACAGTAGGTGGAAGAAAGAAGCGGCTGTCAGCCAAGGCTTTTGCTTCTTAGCCATCAGTGACACAAACATTGGTGATTCTTGGTGTGCTTTTATTCATCAAGGATTGAGCAACATCCATGGTATTCTTCTCACAACTGTAGGGAATGCAGAAGAAACACAACAGGATTATGTTAATAGAGTACTTGGCCCCATAACTGGTCATATATGAGTCTTCTGTGATTTTTACTTTCTGCTTAATACTAGTGTATTCTAAATACCTGTAGAATCTTTTGCATGATTCCATTACTATCATATCATCTGGGAATGACACTCATTTCCTATTTATGCACCTGCTGTGTGCGTGTGTGTGTGTGTGTGTGTGTGTGTGTGTGTGTGTGTGTGTGTGTGTGTGTTTCTATTGCATAGTATTGAGGCTTAAGTGTGAAATGTCCCACACAGGCTACTGTGCTTGAAACTTGGATCCCAGATGATGGTCCTATTTCTAGAGCTGTTGAGACTTTAGGAAATGGAACCTTGGACAAACAGCTTCACTGGGGATGGGTCTTGAGGTTTCATAGCCTGGGCCCACTTCTTGTCAGGTCTCTGCTTCCTTACTGAAGGTATAGCAGAAGCACCAGACTCACACCTCTGCACCCACACACACCTCTGCACCCTCATACCCCACCCCTGTGCCCTCACACCTCTGCGCCCTTACACCCTTGCACCTTCACACAACACCCCTGTGCCCTCACACTCTGCATCCTCACACCACACCCCTGCACCTTCACATCCCTGCACCCTCACACAACACCCCTGAACCCTCACACCTCTGTGTCCTCACACCCCTGCACCCTCACCTCCCCTCTGCCATGCCCTTCCTGTTTTATTCTGCAATGAGAATTACATAATATTATGTTTCAAATTGTAAATCAGCTTTGTATTCCTGAAATAAATTTAATTTAGTCCCAATCTACCATCTTGCTTATAAATTGCTGAATTATCTTTGTTAAAACATTTATTAGAATTTTCCCATGTGTTTATGACTTAGAGTTTTTTTAACTTGTGACCAATTTTACAAAATGATTTTATGCTAAATTTATACTATTAAATTATTGAATTGTTCTCTTTTTTTTGAAAAACTGTAATAGCTTATGTAAGCTATGTAATCAAGATTTCCTTAGCTTTTGGTACAGTTTTTCTGGTAAAGCATAGAATTTATTTGTGCTTAAGTACGGATATGATTTTTATTTATGAATTTATTTATTACTACTTATTTATTTATTTAAATGTCTGACTATCCAGATTTTCTTTGTTGTTTTGATCCAGTTTTGCAAGAGTTTGTTTTCTTTGGAGTTTATCTATTTGGCATGAATTTTCTAAGCTCTTGGCACAATTAGTTCAGAATGTGTCATCTGTAGGTCTTCAGTGACTGCAGGGTATACGATTACATACTCAGTCTCACTACTGACATTTTTATCTACCCATTTACTCTCTATTTATAAGGCAGGGTAATGCTAAGCACCCAGGGCTGATTACTGTGATTACAGGTGTGAGCTACATGCTAGTGGCTACTCTAGAGTTCTTAGCTTCAAAGCCGTGCCTGGCAAATAATTAACTACCAGTGCTAATTAATACTGCTACTCACAGACCATGAAAGACCTTTAGAAGTAGTCAGATCACTGTCTGCTCTTTCAACCTAAATGCTATGCTTTTAAATTTTTTTGTTTGGAAAAATGTGTTTTCAGCTTTATTTTGATCATTATTTGCTTAGTGTATTCTACACTGACAGCTATTTTTATTCAGAACTTGGACAACATTGGTTTTTTATTTTCTGTTTTTATATGAAGAAGCAAGCTGTTAGGGAAATTTTTACTCTTTTAAAAGCATTTTTCTGAAAATGTCTTATTTTTCTCTTATAATATTTTTGTTTATCTTCTTAATATCTAAATATTCTAAAAATCTACTTAGGGTTTGGGAGATCTGTGACCCTGTAGATGAGTCCATCAGTTTGAAAGATTTCCATCTTTGTCTTTTCAGGTAATGCTTTGTCAAGTCTTTATCTTTCAATAGGACTCCAATATAATCAGCAGTAAATCTATTCACCATATTCTCTAAGTCATTAGCTTATTTCCCCTTTACCCTCTGTTTTTAGTTCTGGATATCTTCTTTTGACTTTTCTTCTATCTCCCTGACATTCTCAAAAATCTCTACTATTGTATCAAATCAATCCTTAGACTGCCCGAGTGAGTACTAACTGGGTAAGAAATGTTAGTCATCATTTGCACAGTATATCCTGGTAAGGAATGACTGACTATTAATCTTGGTGACTGCATCCATTAACTGAAAATTTTACTGCAGTTTGTACATCAAAGTGTTTCCCTCTCTCTCTCTCTCTCTCTCTCTCTCCCTCCCTCTCTCTCTTTCTTTCTTTTTTCTTTCCTTCCTTCTTCACTTTCTTTTTTTCTTTCTCTCTGTCTTTCCGTCTCTGTCTCTGTCTCTGTCTCTGTCTCTCTCTCTCTCTCTCTAGCACATTTCTTACTTGGGAACTCTAAACCCAGTGCTCTATCAAACAGAGATCTCCTGAACACTAGCCTGTAATTTCTCCCAGACATCTCAAACTTTACTGCCAGATACTGAATATTATACAACACTCAAACTTTCTATTCCCAGAGTCTTCTTGTCAGTAAATACTATTCCTGTCAATGTATATATTTCGGCAAAGCCCATGGGTAGTTCTTTATATTTCTCACACTTAAGGTTAGCATCTGTTTGTTCCTAAGTATGATCTATTCCACTTTCAAAACTGCTTGAATCATTTTATTTCTCTTTAATCTACTGTTGCCCTGCTAGACTAAGCTAATTTCTCCACCTCCTACTTCTTAGCCTTATCTAGCTCCCTCTTCTTGTTCTTCCTTCAGTTGTGTCTCTACTAAGAATGCAAAAGCATCTTTTTATAATCTGATGGCTCCGACTTCTTGGTCTGATCTTTGAGTGTTTTGCTTTCTCATGATGTACAGACATGGGGCAGTATTGTCTGTGCCGCTTGCTTCTTAATTCTTTCTCCTTCCTTTGTACTACTGGCTTTATCTGTGCTAGGTCCCTCAAGACCAATATGTTTCTTGAACTTGGCATTGTCATCTGCCCATTCTCCCACTACTATTCCTGAGGCCTCAATTTAATTATTTTCCACAAAGTACTTTTATGAGAATATAACCCATTCAAAAGTAGGTGTCTCCAGTGACTTTTTTTAGTTATCTGTTCTTTTTCTTTCTGCTACTCTGTAAAATTTGTCAATTTTCTTCTCTACTAAACTTTCAGTGCCAAAAGCTGGAGATCAGGCCTTTATTTGTTGTAATTCCCACCACTCCAAAACCAGAGCCTAGCTTGGTATATAATACATAGTAGTGGTTCACTTGTTCTTGAATGAGTGAAGGATCTCCAAAGGGCAAATTCCTCTTTTCCAAAAATCAAACGTTCATTCTCTGCTCCCTGCCACACGTATTTTTGTAATATTATACCATTTCCTCAGTTAAGACTGCACATGTCTGATGATCCATTCAGTAGCATTTCTTGTCAGGCCACAATTTTTAACAGATTGAGTTACTCCTTGCCTTTCCATCAGGAATGAGTACTGGGACATTGCCACTTGACATAATGCTGCCTCAGAAACCACCTGTCTACTTCGATCTTTGAAGCATGTGGTTCAGTGAGTTCAAGTCAGATTTCCTGGGGCCTTCCTTCACTTCGAAAATGGAAACACGAGTTCTATTATTTACTAAGACACAATTAAGACACTAGCTTTTCCGGCCAGGGGCCTTTGATACCTCCATACTTCCTCAAGTTTTTACTGTTGGTTTTTCGTAGTACGCTTTCCTTTTTCTTTGTCAAAACACAAGGTTTTCCCACCTCACCTCCCTCTTACAACAAGATGCCAGAAAGAAGAATCATGAGTCACAGGAAATGTAAAAGCAGCGCCTCCAATGTCGGGGTGAGACAACTGCTCTTCTCATCTAACGGAATTCTCATTTCCTGTCCTGAATCACATCTTACCATTGAAATAAAAACAAGTGTCCTATTAGCCAAGGGTGTGTTGAGTCTGTGTGTGCATGTGGGAGGGAGGATGGTGGGAAGCGCTAGAAAAATAGACAGGATGAAGCTCTGGCTATTCCCTTTATGAATGTATTTTTTAGTTAAGGTTGTTGGAGGGATGAGGATTTGGATTCCTGTGGTACTTGTGGTGTTTTGGGGGAACATGAAAGGGTGCCGAGCCAGCGAGCCAGTGGTGGGAATCACATTAGTAGGTAACAGAGGCAACCAGATGTTGGAAACCAGTCCATGAAGCAGGCTTCTCATCCCAGGTGATTCTTCTTTATAGATACCTCTCCCAGATTGATCTTTTGGGCTACGTATGAAGATGCTAGTTCATTTTGTGAATTTTTGATCTGTTTGAACCGAAAGGGAGCAAAGAAGGGTTGAAAGAAAGAGAAAAATGACAGTCAATGAAATACCAATTATACATTTAAAAATACCAAATTTAGTTCAAAATGTTAACTTACCATTATTCATTAATCATTATCATTGTTTGAAAAAAAAATCTCTCAAGGTAACATTCAACAAAATGCTCGGCAGACATTAGGGCCCAGACAGATCTCTACTGGTACAGTGCTTTCTGAGCAAGCATGAGGTCTTGAGTTCAGCCACCAGAATCCACATAGAAAGCCAAGTGTGATGGTGTGGGCTTGTAACTCCTGAACTGGGGAAGTGGAAACTGGAGGATCCCTGCAGCTGCCTGGCCAGACAGCCCGACCTCAGTGATGGGCCCTGTGCCCCAGCGAGAGACTCAGTCTGAAGAAAAAGCAAGTTAGATGTCTCCCGAGGAATAATATCAGACTGACCTCTGGACTACATGTGCACATACATACACACTCACACGATCCACTGCCCCCCTGGGAGATAATAAGCTCTTCTCTTTATAAAGTAAACAGTCTGGATTATTTTGTTATAACAATGAAAAATTGAGAATTCACACTTCTGTTTCCTCACCTTTCATATCTTATGGAAGAGATTCTCTGAAACCTTAGTTTCTAGCAATCCTGAATAATGGCCCTTTCTCTCTAGGGAACAAAAGTGGTCAGTGAGGTTTGGATCTGAATGATCCATCCACATTCTCGGAATCCATGCTTTTCAGCTGAGTTGTCATATCCCTTTACTTCTAAATGACCCTAATTAGAATTAGAGTCCTTCAAGTCAAGAGCTCATGTTAGAACTCTTTCCCAATGAATATTAAAATATAATGTTATTACATCTCCATTGGCCATATAAAGGAGATTTTTATTCTTGATGAAAAAAGTGAAAAGTGACTTGAGAATCAATGTCTCACCCAGCAAAGTCAGGAAGTTATTCTAGATCTGGGGAAATAAAATCAAGCGTTGGGGGTAGGTTAATAAGAAGACGATGTTCACGTCTTTTCTGGGAATGGGCCAGGATTTGGGGAGACTTGGGTACTGTCTTTTCTCACTTCTTTTATGGTTCTTTCTTGCCATTCTAGCAATTATCTGATGTCATGGCCCTGAGGTCAGGGTGTTATTTAGAGTGTAGTTGTGATTGCAATGAAGTCAGAAATTATCTGCCAGTCGTGCAGTTGGTATCTCAAACTCAGATAGTTTCGGATAGTTGACCAGAAGGCTTCTGGCCTCCACGCGCCCTAGGGACTGGACTACGTTCTGAATTATTCCAATTTTCCATAAAATTTTGCTACAATGCTAGACCTCTTTTATTTGATAGGACAGTATTGTGGTCAGAATTGCACATGGAGTAGCTCACTCAAATCACATGACTGTGTATTGGAACTGTCATTTCAAATACAAACATATGCAGAAATCTATCACTCCAACGAATTTGCAACTTTAGTAGCGTCCCTTATGTGTCTGTTCAAATTGTATAGCACTCTCTTATATAGAAGCATTAGATGCTTTAATTTAATCAGACCCTGAGATGCTAGATATCAGATTATTATCTCCTACATAAACATAAAGGATTCTGTGAAGTTGTTGAAGCTTCTTATTGTATATACAATGCACAAAGTGTTGGGAATATTCATGTGAAAATCCCTAGGCTACTTGATTAAAACAGATGGACTCCTTGTCTTTCTCATTTCCTCATCTATTCAAACTCAGTTACTTCTGTGCATGGGTATCCAGGCTTAGGAATTCTGTTAGTCAGCTTCCCATTCCTGTGATAAAAATCTTGAGGTAATTAACCTAAAATGATCTCGGCTTGCTGTTTCAGAAGTTTACCTGATCACTTGTCTCTCTGTTGCTTTGAAGCCCTAGCAACACAGTATATCACCATAGAAGGATATGGCAGAGGGGCCTCTTCATTCCATGGCAGCTGAAAAGCAAGGAGAGAGACAGAAAGGGGCTGGAGGTCCCCTCTCTCCCAAAAAAGGTGTGCTCCAAATGGCTTAATTTCCTCCTACCACTATCAAAATCCTAAGAGTTCTACTATTTCCAAGTAGCCATGTATGCCAGTGACCAGTTGGCATCCAAGAGACACTAAAGACCCAAACTCTACCTCATACACTCATGTTTATCACACCACAGTCACAACCGCAAAGCTATAAAATCAGCTTAGGTGCCACCAACAGATGAGTGGATTAAAAAGATGGGGTGTATATATGCTCAGTAGCACAACCAGCTAGGTATAAAGAAGAACAAAATGCTGTTGTTTGGAGGAAAATGGATGGGATTGAAGACTGTCATTTTAAGTAAATTTAAGCCTCAAACAAGCAAACGTCAAATGTTCTTTTCTCATGGAATTTGGACCAGATAAGTTGGATGGCATAATGCAGAGCATGGGCAAGATCTTGGACAAGATGGCAGTCTAGAGGGGAATCAGCCTATGGATTCCTTAATATCATTTGCATTAATGGATTTCTCAGCAGTGTATAAGCCAGTTATCATTCTTATTAAGCAATAGTAATATATATATATATATATATATATATATATATATATATTCTGATCACAGACATTCATTCAAAGACTTTTTCTTGAATAAGATAATGTATTCAGCAAACATTTATTAATGGCCTACTTTGTGCCATGAGATATTATAGAAACTACATCCTACAAGTGATCAAGACAAGGTCATTCCTCTCATGAAACTCAATATACTCTAGAAGGAGGCAGTGAATCAAAGATAAATATATATATATATATATTATATATATAATATATATATATTGCAAATTCTTCCCCGCTTTGTTCCTTTATAATAGTCATGTTGAAAGCATTTTGTCAGCTTCCTTCTAGCATCCCTCTCTTGTGATGTAGAGTCTTGTTTTAGACAAGAAATTGGAAAACTCTGTCTTGTAAAACAACAAAGTTTTCATTATATATATTATATTGCAATACTTTCTTTTACATTATTTATTTTTTACTATGTGACTTTGCCAGAAATAAATCAACTCATATGTGACTCAAAGTTTGTTAATAGCCATTAGCAAAATAGGTTAATAGGCCATGCCTGAAGAAACATATTTCTCCCCAAATACTGTGAATCCCAAAATCATTATAAATTCAATCCAAGTGCAAAACAGTGGGTAAGTCCCAGCTATTACTATCTGAAATTACATAACATCATACCTTTGTTTGATTCACTGCCTCCTTCTAGAGTATATTGAGTTTCATGAGAATGATCTTGCCTTAGTCACTTGTAGGATGTAGTTTCTATAATATCTCATGGCACAAAGTAGGCCATTAATAAATGTTTGCTGAATACATTATCTTATTCAAGAAAGTCTTTGAATGAATGTCTGTGATTAGAAAAAATATGTAGGCAAAGGATAGAAAAGTAAATGGGCCAAATCTCATGTGTTTGGGATTTAAGTACTTTGAAGTATGAAGAGAGATAATCTACTACAAAATGTGTGACTATGTAATAAATACGCTGTATGTTTGATGATGACAAATGCTAAGAAGAAAATAAAGCAGTTGGAGAAGACAGAACGTGGCACAAGGAGAGAATTACTGTGTTGGCTAATTTTATGTCAACTTGGCGCACGCTAAAGTAATCTGAGAGGAGGAAGCTTCAATTAAGAAAAGGCCTCCGTAAGATCCAGCTGCAGGGCATTTTCTTAACTAGTTATTGATGTGGGAGAGCTTAGCCTGTTGTGGGTGGTGCCATCTCTGGGCTTGTCGTCCCAGATTCTATAAGAAAGCAAGTCACGGGGGCAAGCCAGTAAGCAGCACCCCTCCATGGTCTCTGTGTCAGCTCCTGCCTCCAGGTTCCTGCTCTGTTTGAGTTCCTTTCATGACATCCTTTGGGGATGAACTCTATGTGGAAGCATATGCTGAATAAACCCTTCCCTCTTCAATTTGCTTTTTGGACATGGTGTTCCATTACAGCAATAGAAACCCTAACTAGGACAGTTACTGTTTAGAGAGGGAAGTCAGTGAAGGCCTCTCTGAGAAGGTGTACCTGAGTATGCTCCCGCCCCTGTGACTCTGCCACGGGGAACACAAAACAGTGCAAGACCTGGTCTCTGACCAGGTGTCTATAAGGATAATGTGAAATCTGTTACATGTCACCCACAAAATGTGCAGGGATGATGGGAGGGATCCATACAGAACATGACCAAGTCGTTGTTTTTAAGCAAATGAGGCTTACAATAGTAGATTGTAGGGGACTAGATAGTTAAGTGTGAGGAGTTTAGGCCAGAAAGACTCTGCCAGATTAGGGACAACATTTGATTGACTATAATCAATGGAAAAATTATGGGTTTTATTTTATTTTTTTATTTTTTGTAATCAGGAAAGGGAACAACCTGGTCAGTGTTGTAGAAAAATAGTGTTGGTACCGAAACAGGGATGTGTTATAGGATACACGAGTGAGCGAGATGGTATTTAATATAGTTTATTACCAAATAGCATCTGAAGCAGGAAAACTTGAGTTGAGTTGTGAAGCATTTGTTCCCATGCCAAAAAAGTTCTTCCAAATCTGTTTATTTATCTATAGACTTGAAAAATTATTTCTTTACTGCAAAATTTGTCTTAAAATGTTACACTAAGTAAAGTATTAATTCTGGACAAAGGGTACTATGTTATATGCATTTTTCCTTAAAAATTATTTTTAATTGAAAAGAGATTTGGATCACTAAATCAAGCCACATGAAAAAAAAGAGCAAATATGATACAATAGTAAAGACAACTAGTTGATATATTCAGCCAAAGAAAAAGGCCAAAGTTGAGATTTCTATTCTGGGATTTCCAGAATAACCATAATTGGTGCCGAGAAAACACCCAGTGTGTGTGTGTGCAAGCTTGTGTTTCACTACTTGATCTACATGTGTTTTCTCAGAGTAGTTATTTTTCATTCACAGGAGGTGGTGTTGACTCATTTTATCCCTTTTGGGTATTGAGGTCTCTTATTTCATTCAGGAGATTTTCCGATTTGCCAGACAGTGTTAGACATTATTGTCTAGTTGGAATTTGTCTGGGGAAAAATTCTTAAGTAAATATGTCAGGGTCGCTTGTACTGTGCTTCACATACACATTTGACTTGGAAAAATCTGAACTTGATGAGGCATCTGTTCTAAAGCTTCAGTAGCAGGTTATCATTCACTAAATGGTTTAAACAAAAGAAATTTATTTAGTAGAAATTCAAGGCCAAACATAGGCAGGACTGAATCATTCTTTTTGTAAATATTTCTCTTTTTAAGAATTCCATGCATAGGTACTATAATTACATAATTTCACCCTCTCCATGTCCTCCAACGTATCCAAACTCCCTCTCAAATTGATGGTCACTACTTTTACTACTACTATTTTTCATATATATATATATATATATATATATATATATAATGTGTGTGTGTGTACACACATATATACATATATATGTATGCATGTATGTATATATACACACATATGTGTGTGTGTGTGTGTGTGTGTTAATGACTGACTACTTAGGATTAGATAAAACCTATCAGATGGCCTATTTCTGAGGAAGACTGATTCTCCTCTTTTAATAGCCTTTAATTACCAGTAGCTCTTCATCTAGGGGTAGGACCTTGTAAGATTCTCCCAAATCAAGTTGGCATGTCAATTGATATTGCCATTGTGCTTATCTTGTTTAGGCAACCCCATTTTTGAGATTTCATAGGTGCAGAATCCCTGTTATATAGAGAAGACACTGTTCTGCAAGAGATATCCGGGTCCTCTGGCTCTTACAATCTTTCTATCTCCTCTTACTCAGAGTTCCCTGAGCCTTAGAGAAAGGAGTCATACATAGATGTATCAGCTGGGTTTTGGCACTCCATGGTCTGTTTCTCATTACATTTTGAACAGTTGTGGATTTTTGTAATAGTCGTTACCCTCTGTGGGAATAAACTCATTTGATTGGGGGTGGTGAGAACTACACTTGTCGTGGGTATAAGGATAAGTATTTAGAATGCAGTTGGAAATTTTACTGGCTTAAAAATCCTCCTAGTTGAGATTGTACATTTTTCGACATCTGATATATTTCTGTTTTTTTTCTATTTTAAATGTTTAACACAGTTCTAGGTCACCAGTTAGTACTTAAGGGATTTGTTTATCGATACATAGTAAGGTTGATACTTTCAAAGATTATAGTTTGGAATATGAATTATAAAAATCCTACTAAGTAAAGTCTATAGTGGATTCCAATACTGCTGTTTGTCTACTACGTGATCTTACAAAAGGTACTTTATAAAATCCCAAGTTCGCACATCAGTACAATATGATATTAATAAAGCTAACATTACTATAGGGCTAGAGAGATTGTTCAGTGGTTAAGGGTTCATTCTCCTCTTGCAGTTCTGTTCTAGCACCTACACTAGGTGTCTCACAACTGCCTATAATTCCAGCTCCAGGGGATCCAACTCCGGTTTCTGGACTTCACAGTACCTGTACTCACATGTGTATACACACACACACACACACACGCACACACACAATTAAAATAGAATAAATATTTTAAAATGTCATTTTAAAGTATCCATTAAGATTAAGCAAAGTGCAATATTAAATTAAGTGTACACACTAGCTAGCCTATGATTCAATCTCAGGCTACTCAGTAACTCATTGCCTCCACCTGTCAGTATTTTAAATTCAGAGTGTGTCTTTTATTACAGTCACGAGGATTTCGGAAAATTTGAGAGCATGATCAAAGAAGATAAGTATTCACTCTGTCCCTGCCTTAGTTAAGTGCTTTTCCATAGTGGTATTACATTTAGATAACAAATTATAGCTTTACTCGTCCTCAAAGGATCCCATTATGTGCCTGCATCTTACTGTATCATGACTTGTTATAGAGAAGATTGCTTATCATATACCAAGCAATTCAATTAAAGATGACAAAAACTTGCAATCCTTTTAGAATTAGTTGTATGAATTCCAGGATTAAAGCAGTATCACCGAACTCATGACTCACAGAGAAACAGTGCTAGCTTTTTCTCTGCAGAAACAGATTCACATTGAAGGACAATCTACAAAATAATTTCTCTACATCCTTTAAAAATGCCAATGTCAAAATAGGAACATAGAAAATCCATTTAGAATAAGTTGGCTTGACAAGTGACTAGAATATATTGCTTTGCATTCAGAAATCTAATTGGAAAAAAAGGACAATAAATTTGCTGCAACAAATGATATTAGGCGATGGACAGCATTTGGCCCGGGACCTTGTTTTATAATGTTGCATCAATGCCAGACCTTCGGAATTTTGTTTCTACTCCATTTCTTGTTTATAAAATGCTTACATGTTAAACTTAGTTATGGTGCATTATTGAAGACTTGTCACAGATTGAGCTCTTGGGGGGAAGCTGAATAATCAGCCTCTTAGGGAGAGTGATGAAGCAGGATTGAGTACTGAGATGTGAGGGGTTCTCTCATACCCAGAAACTCATCTCCTGGCAGCAGGACCTTTGGAGCTGGAATGACACATTTTTAGGGAGTTTAATATGGGGCAATTGGGGCACTAGCTAGTAACTGGCTGTACCCAGGAGAGAGGCACAGTTTTCATAAAGGTGTTTCTCTTCACAGACACCAAATGTTCAACACCAAAGCTGCACAGATAGGGAGAATTGGTGGCTCTGTCCTAAAAGGGAGGGACTGTCACCTGCACTGTAGTTACAGTGTCTGCCATGTACTCTTAAGCCATAACACAAGAATTAAAATAAAATCAAGAAGGAAAAGAAGGGAAAAAATCAGATAGCAAACTACCTAACATCTGATTCTTCTGATGGAAGGTTAAAGTGTTCTCAATCTTTTTGTAACTGATTCTTTAATTAAAAAATGAAATGATGGTTCATTCTGTGAAGTGCTTGCCACAGAAGCATGGGGGATTTAAATCTCCAGGATCCACATATGTCAGACGTGGTGGCATATGCCTGTAATCCCAGTGCTGTGGGAGCAGAGGAAGGAGGAGCCATGAGGTTCACAGTCTAGACCGTGTAGCTGAATCAGTGAGTTTCAGTTCAGGGAGAGACTGTCTCCAAAGCTGGGTTGAGGGAATTGAGGAATACACCTGACACTGGCCTCTAACTTCCATACATAAGCAAGTACACCCACCATATATACCTACAAACTCACAGCCTCCCACATGACACACACACACACACACACACACACACACACACACACACACACACACACGATTGTGGGTTATTCCATTGCACACTAGATTGGAGATTGGAGAACTGTTGTGCAGCACTTTCCTACGTGACTGAAACATTCTATCCTGTAGGGAAGCTCTCTAAGACATAAGGTGAACAACTCAAAATAGCTTCAAGTCCCTGAAACTAACCAGATTCACTAGGTCCCTCCCTCCTATAACAGATAAAGATGACTGAGGGTCACTCTCAGACAAGACAAGCTACAAAGAAGTCTCTGGGGCCAGTCAAAGAAGACTGGGTGTCTGGAAGAAGGAGAAACCAGCTGAGCTGCCTGGAAGAGGTCTAGACTGACTAACGCCCCTGGAGAGGATACTCTCCAACCCGTTGAGCTGCCTCCAGGCTGTGCAGAGTGCTCCAAGTTCCCAGCTTTTGTGAGCTGTCACCCATGACAGGATGGGCTTTCTGATGCAGCTGCCTTTGAGTCATTTCTCCTCCTTTAAGTAACCACTCAATCATATTCCTGTAAGTAACACCAATAAAACTTGTTGGTTCACCAAGTTGGACTTTGGTGGTATCTATACTTTGGTCTGTTGTGGGCTCCCTATCTGGGGCGAGTAGACGTGTGTGTGACATCTCCCCAGAGAAAGTCTTGTCACACAGCAAGGATGGCAGACAAAGTCGTCTTTGGAATTCATTCTGCCCCTAGCATAGTGGGATCTGGGCTACACTCAGATTGTTTGTGTTCCATTAATGTTGGGTTTTGTAAATGGCAGTGTATTTCCTACATGCTCATTTTTAAATGCATTCCCAAGTGTTATTGATTCATATAATTTAGTTAAATTGGATTGAGGAATTTTTACCAACCTGCAGTTCCCAATACTGCTTTGCTCTTTGTTTTGATTATCAATACTGGGCAAGCTTCTGTATTAAAGATCAGTTATTTCACATTTGTGGAAATCCAAGAATATATTATATCAACTTGGTATAAAATCTTTGGATCTTTCAGTTGATAAAATAGTGTTGTGGGACTGGAGACATGGCTTAGCAATGAAGACCACTTCATTGCTTCTCTTCCAGAGGACCTGGGTACAATTTCCAGAACCCATAATG
The DNA here is from genome assembly GCA_026225945.1 of Cricetomys ansorgei. Classification (NCBI taxonomy): domain Eukaryota; kingdom Metazoa; phylum Chordata; class Mammalia; order Rodentia; family Nesomyidae; genus Cricetomys; species Cricetomys ansorgei. The sequence goes on from JAMJFZ010000107.1 coordinate 6,855,119, forward strand.
TGGTTAACAGTCATACGTAACTCCAGTTACAGGGAGTCCCATGGCCTCTTCTGGCCTCTGCAGGCACAGCACACACATGGTGCACAGACTTACATGCCAGCAAAATACCTATATGAATAAAAATTAAAATAGGTATTTAAAAAATAGTGTTGTGATGGATAGATTAAAAAAAATCTTTTTGCCTGTATTAAAAATCAAAGAAAAATACAGCAGGTTCAGATCTGTTGATCTTTAATTATGCAATCTTCTCTGGGCTGTTCATTTATTATGGAAGAGTTTTACAGTCTTGCTTAATTCCAACAGAGGAGTCAAAAATAATATTTGACTGTTGTTTTGTGGTCACACTCTTATCTCATTGTACCAGAATATTGATCCCAGGCACCTCCTGGTTTGGATTTGACGGTGTTCCTGTCTTCCCACTCAGTTCCAAATGTGAAACTAAAAGGTCCCAACTCAAGGATGGTAAGATAGCTATTTGCTTATGAAAGATGTGTTGACTCCTTGCTAACAGAGCTCTATCTGAGCTGAGCACATACAATACTTGTGAGGCTCTGAAGGTTGTGGCTTGAATTTGAATGCTAGTTGTAGCACATTGATGTTTCCTTTGAAAGTCACTTACCTAATACTTGTCTTGGTTTTCCCATCTAGATAATATGGTGCCTCTACTGTAGTATTGTTAGTGTCCATAATAGTATATATACATATATGTATACATATGTATATGTATAAATATGCATATATATGTATATATGGTGTCTTGGATATTAAATGTACTACAGTAACAATATGGAGAATAAGTATCAAGTACTAAGTACTTGAAAAATACTAGGCATTTTTTTTTCATCATACTTAGATGTCTACATTCTGTGTTAGAGTCTCATATTTTAACTTATTTCATGAACTCTATATAGATTAAGATGAAAGTTAAGTGAGTTTTAAGGTGAATTACGAAGACCAACTTGCCAGTAAGTATGAGAGCTAGAATTCAAACTTCAAGCCTTATTCTAATTTCACTCTTGCAGGTTCATGTATAGGTGAATTCTAGCATTTTCCTTGTTTTAGCATCCATGGATCAACAATATGTTACTGTTTAGAAATAGCTTGCAGGTCTGAGCCACTTAAGCATGCTTTTCCACATAACTCTGTGCACTGCAGGTAATAACATGTGACTATTGGTTTCCTATCAGATTATATATTTTTGAGAGAACAGTCTACACATTTTTCTTACTGTTTCCTATATGGTATCTAGTCAATGACTGAAAGGTAGCATTTGCTCTGAGATTTACTCTCAAAAAAGTTCCTGAATGAAAATACTGATGATTTTGTGTGCATGTATATGTATGAGTATGTGTGTATGTGCTGGTGTACATGTTGTTTATATGCACATGTGCCTCTGTGCTTATCTGGAGACCTTAGATCAACCTTAAATAGCCAACTTGTTTTTCAGATTTGGTCTCTCTCTGAGACTAAGGGTGTGTAGATCAAGCTAGGCTACCTAATCAATGAGCCCCCATGATCTTCCAGTCTTTGTCTTTACAGTGCTGGGATTAGAGCTGCTTGCCATCACGCCCTATTTCTTGTAAGCGGGATCCGGGAATTGAACTCAGGCAATGCTTATGTGGCAAATGCAGTGTGGACTGAGCTATATTCCAGCTCATATCACTGAGTTTTAGTAAGTACTCGCTATATACATTGGCTTTACATCTTTGTTGTAGACTTTATTTGGGATACAGCAGACGGCACTCAACCTTTCCATAAGGAATGAGACAATTTAAAAGGTTTTCTCTCTTCAACAATGAAATCCATTGGTTTTCTGATTCCCTCCTGTACATAGGCATAAATGTTAATCAGTATGGTGAATCCTGGTGATTACTTGCTGATTAGTTAGACTTTTGCATATAACATTTAAGTTTTATATTGTTCTCATTTCATTGATAATTTATTGACAGTTAGAGGACAAGAGGCTTCTACTACTTCTATGGAGGCCATTTACTTATCTGCAGTCCACAAAGATTAGATTCGATGGCATGATTGTTTCTGTATATTGTTCTTCTTTATGAGAACCTAATAATAGTAGTTTATTTCTGTACGAGACAAGGATTTTTCTTTCAGAGTAGCGAATCAGATTGGAATTATTTTGGCTAGATTGTTGAGTCTGGCTAATTCTTTGTTGAGAGGTGGTATCAATATTCTAAAGGAAACTTTTATGCTTCTTGTCATAGTAATTTTTCACTCATCAGTTCTAGATTCGATGTATGTGTTAATGTGTTGTGAAAAATGTTCTGTATTTGAACTCATACTAGTTTGAAGTAAAATCTAGCTAGACCTGTGAGCGCAGGAAGTTTTCTTTTTTCACAATAACTTTGAGACATTGAGATTTTACTTAAACGTTTTGTGCTTTAGTCAAGAAAGAACAATAAAATGGGTCAATTCAGTCTTCACTATTTTATAATAGCATCTGAAACAGAAACAAGGGAAAGTCTGTATGTAATCCTTGAAAAATCAAAACATCATAAGTCTAATATAGTAGTCTTAATATTTTAGCCAGCGCTTCTAACAATTCACAATAACCATAACATTTATACCTCTAGTCCAGATATATTTGTTAGGATTATGAGGACAAAGACATAATAATGTTGGCAAGCTATAGCTGCCTCTAGAGCCGTGTTTTTCAAAGGCAACTGTTTACAGTGCTATCCAGCTATTTTCTAGAAAATGTAGATATCTCTAAAAATAATGTTCTTACTGGGTCTATAACAACATATTCTGATTAAAGTTAATCTACCCCCTCTTTAAAAAAAAATGCAACAGCAGCAGCTATTTTGAGATTTTACTTAAACACTTGGTGCTTTAGTCAGGAAAGAACAATAAAATGTGTTGAAACAGCCTTGCCACGTGTCGCCTGACCACTTGGATTTTCCCGTGTCTGTGCTGTGTTTTGTAGAGAAACATGAAAAAGTTAGGAGGTATGCTGCCTAAATTTGCAGTTTAAACTTGTCAGATAAAACAGGCCATATGTCTAACGTCATGTGAACCTTTGTCTTTATTTGTAGGTAATTTTCATGCCCACAAAAATGCTCTTACCAAGGCTAAGCATCTAACCAGCTAAAAATCCCTTTAAGGTGGTACCTGACAGCTATTCGACGCAAATGGTGCTTCTTTAGTTTTGTATTGATCTGTAATTTCTGTGGATTAGCACTTCCTGATTTTGAATTGGAAATAGTTGCTTCAAACGGCTGTTATAGGACACTCAGCCAGTCAGAATTTAACGACGCCCCAGACTGTCATAACATTCTGTTGGCTATAATTTTAAGGTTAGACTTATTTTCAAGATCAAAATCTCCTAAAGGCAAGAACTATGTATTTTATTTTTATATCAAGAGTGCCATGTGTTGTGTACAAAATAATACCATTTTCCCTAAAGATCTAAAGGACATTAGAAATGGTTATATACTTACATAAACTCAATAATAGTTACATGAAATACAATGAAGTTATTTAATTATTGAAAGAAAAACTAAAATATGTACCTTAAGCCTATGATGACTAAATGAAATAAATAATTTTAGATATTTATCTAACAGAATATGGTCTGATTATGTTCAAGTCTACTGAAGTGTTAGATTTTATTTCTTTTCACACTCACCACTAAATTCTGCTTATTCCCAAAGATGCTGGAAGAATAAATATATATGCAAAAATACATACTTTCCTCCCTTGTATTTTAAAATATGTTATTTTTCATATTAGCCAAGAATTTCCAATGGCTATTTATTGTCATACAAGATCTAGAGTATTTCCCAGGCACTCGGTAAGAGTATTGGCCAGCCTGAAGCCTAAAGTTAATAGGGCAGCAGACAGAGCCGGTGAGGAAGGAACAATGCCAACAGACAGCTGGCATAAAGCCCAGAGTAGGGAAAACAATAAACGTGACTTTCTTGCCTCCTTGCTCCTCTTCCCAACCCTGACTGACTCCCAAATGTCGTAGTTTCAGCACAGGGTGCCCTGCTGAGTTCTTTTATTTAAATCTCAGGTTGTTTGGGTCATGGACAAGTCCAGCTGAGTGTAACTGAACGCATGTGAATTAAATGTCGTGGAAGGTATTGTGATGTTGATTAAAATCTGACATGTCCTATATTTGGTCCATTTTCCCATTGCGTTTTAAGGTCTAGGGAAACCTTAGTTTCAATGAACTCTCACTTAACACTTGCAGAAGGAAATGAGGTATGGTGCGTTGACGGACAGTCAGCTCAGAATTATGTCATTTCTCAAGCACATTATTTGAAGAGGGAGCTTAATACTAGCGTGACCTTAACCGTAATTATAATGACTTCATTCACCTTGTGTAATTAAGTGCATAATTGCATGATTGTGAACATTGCTTTGGCCAGCCTTTCCCCCATATAGTTCAGTAGGGGACATCCTCTTCTATTGCAATGTATTCTTCTGGGAAATAATTGCGATGTCTCTTGGCATCTGGCATGGGTACAAGAATTCAGGTTAGTTTTCCAGGATGGAAAACACACAGAAATCCCTGGAGTCCAGTTGTAAATCTTACGCTGGTGGATGATATTGTAATGGAGTAACCCATTAGGATTCAAACGTACACGGGAAAACTGAAAGTTAAAATGTTTGAACTGTCCGACTTCCACTTTAGCAGGCTTGACTGATGACATTCTTACTGAGTGCTGACTGATGTGTCTGTGGTGTTGATTGGCCCAACTGAGAAGTTAACGAGAAAGGTAATTAATCTTAGTATAATGATGTCACAGCAAGTTTAAAGATAGGGTCAAGAATGGGAGAAGGGTCATTTAGAAACTGATATACATTTTATCTCCTCAAGTTCAAAGGAACTTGCAGAGCCATGATATGAGCTTTTAGAGAACGTGTAAGAAGAACCGAAGAAGTTTAAACATTTACTTTGTATTTTGATTTCATAGAAATAAATGGAAGCCCTTGCCTGTGGCTGTGTGGCAGAAGGGTGCCCTACAGCATGTAAGGCCCTAGATTTGATCCTCAGTGCTACAATGAATACATAAATTAAAAAGTTCAAGTCACTTTTCATATTTCCTCGGTTTTGTTTATTAAAGCTTCAGAAAGAAATTACTGATGTTAACAGCCACAGTGTCCTCCTGGTGCAGAACGGGTTCAGAGATCACGGTTGTTTAGTTCATTCAGGACAAAATATATCACTCCGTAAATCATTCTTTATTCAACTCTGAACAATGAACTATTCTTCACCATGGGGTGTGGAGGAATGATATGCAAAATGAATAAATAGCACTATGTAGATCTCATTGCCTAACAGTGGATAGGTATTAATAAATCAGTCTAGATCAGTGGTTCTCAACCTGAGGGTCGCAACCACTTTGTGGGTCTAATGACCCTTTCACAGGGGTCACCTAAACCATCTGCATATCGGATATTTACAGTTATGAAGTAGCAAAATAAGTAATTTTATGGTTGGGGTCACCACAACATGAGAAATTATATTAAAGCATTTGCAGTCGCAGCGTTAGGAAGGGTGAGACCCACTGGCACTTCAGATATTTAGGTGTAAACTTTGGACTTGATCTTCTAGTGCAGAGTGGAGGCAGCTTCTGGATTTGGTTAATCCTTGGATTCCTTTCAGTCTGGTATTTTTCTGCTACCAAAATTAATATGGCATTGTTTCCATTTTTTTTTCCTGGATAGGTTCTGAGTAACAAGAGCAACTTTGATCTTATTGATGGAAAGAGCAGGAAACAGGTAGAGAAGAGAAACTTGGAGATTTGACAATCTATTTGCCTGTAACTGGCCTATGAGTCACCACGTCCTTCTTCCTGTTATGTCCCTAAGTCCCTACCCACTGACAGTAGGTTAAAGGACCTGAGCCAGACTTCTGGACTGGCCAAGTCCTCAGTGGTAGCTCTTGCGAGAGTCCCTTGTTTCTCTTCAGATTTGAGGTCCCAGTAAGTTCAGTTTTCCCCCAATATGATGCCAGATTTGTCCACAGAAAAGCTCTTGTCTTTTCCTGTCAATGCAATATGTGAAAAAGAAAAAAAATCCTTAATAAGGTGATATGGGAGAATAAATATTCTGTCCAAATATATTCTCTTGTTCCATCATAGCACAGCTTTTATAAAAGTTAATCTTATTTAGCACATGTTTCTATTTCTCCAACCAAAGCATAATACCAATAATTTTTCTGCATGTATTTTTGCTTAAATTTTCCCCACGAATAAAGTTTTTACTGAAATTATTTCCTTAATGTAATAAATACTAGATGTGGTTAGTTCACTGTGAAGCCACAGAAACATAATATTTATATGCTCAACGCTATAATGGCAATACCTCGGGTCTGTCAGATCATAGAATTCTCTATAAAGAGTAATGTAGATCATTTTCCAATCTTAGTGGGGAAAAGGGACCTTCAGAGAAATCGTGGTGGATTTAGTTTATTGGTTAGTAAACAAAATTAAAAAAAAAACTAGATATGGTATTCAATAATTTGTCTTCTTTGTATTACCCTCCTCAAACCCTGAATATTTTCAAGTTTTTTAAAAATCTAGATTTTTCTGTCATATGTTTTAAAGCATATTTAGTTTTAAAGCACTCAGTTATTCGAAAGATAATTTTTTAGATGTAGGAAAGCTGATGGCCAAGCCATGAACCAAGGTGGATGCTGTACCTAATAGAAAGAGTTAGTCCGTTCCTGAATTATTGTCATCTTAGAGTATTCATGTTTTGAATTAAAATGCTCAGGTTCACTGGAATCAGAAGACCTAGGGATAACTTTCAGAACACCTTTACATGAATTGGAAACAGAATGTGCAGAGCCAAGCAGAGGCGATGAGGTGAATGCATGAGCTTACTTTGGCTCATAGGACAGCCAGGTGCCTTAATGTTCTGCAGGCATACATGCATGAAAGCTTTATGTAAATGTCAGGTGCCAGGCTGGTGATGATGTCGTATTAAAAATCACCAGTAGGTGGTAACACAAATCCAGGCTCCTTGTAAAATAAGCTTACATGTTATTTTTGGTATGAACTTAGACTGGGTTGAACAGTTAATGAGATCCAGAGCTGTTTATTAGTTACTGCTGAGGAGCCCGATGAAGTAGTTCAGTCATGCTGAGATGCTACTTGGGTGGCAATGGAAACCAATCTAGCACCAGTGCCCATTCTGTCCCGCAGCATGTAGATGCGTCCATGAGCTGGAATTTGTCTTTTTGTTTGTCTGCATAGAAGATGCATTGCGTGGAAATCAGTGGGGAGTTGTGCTTCCTTATCGCGTTTTGTTGGTTAGAGAGGATGGGGAACATATTGGGTTAGCTGAATGGCATTCGGTCAGAGGCAAATAGGAAAAGATGGTCTTTGTGAAAGGGTCTCAGCTTGCAGAAGGCTGTACTTGGAGGGTGAAAGATAAGCGAACTGAGCAAGGGCAGGCAGAGGAAACAGCACTTCCTGCAGGCAGTTCTCAGAACTGTTCCAAAACTGTTTACTTCCTATTTGGGTACCTAGAGCAACAAGAAGCAAGGTCCCCTCCAGCTTTTCAGTGACCTTGTCCTAAGTTTGTTATCCGCTCTTTCTGTCAGGAAGCAATCGTGATAAGACTCCTGGAATTGCTTTGAATTCCCATTTTATGTGTAGCTTTTGATTGATTGTGTTATGCTGAGGGAATCGTATTTTTGGATTGATTTATTAACAAGGTTCAAAGAACCTCCACTCTATGGGATTTGTCCATTTTCTTAAGGAAAAAAGACATTATTTGCATCTTAAGCTAAGGGCATTTTCCAGACCTCAGGTTCAATAACTAAAAAGAATGTGTCTAGGTATCAGTGTCCTCACGTCTAGAAGAATCATGTATGTGCACGCTTGACATCTAATTTATTGTCCTTGAGCAGATCTGTTTTGCTCTCCTGGGAAAGGAAGCCCTTAAAGACAAGTCTGGTTTGGAGAAGTAATCTTAAGAATCCGGACTTACGCAAGGAGTTTCTATTACTTTGTCACACTTTAAGGGCATCCCTTCTTTTCCTCACCTGGAAACCACTTCCGTTCAACAGCCCTCACTTTGCCAGGGCCTCCGACTGATGCTGTTTCTTTTGAGTCATTGATTTGGTGTTGGACTTGGTCTGCATTTGGGCTCTGCCTGCTTTGGGCTGGGAATTTGATTTATTTGGCCCCATTTCAAAATTTGTCAACACCCCATGTGTTTAGGTCGTGATTATTTCTAGAAAAAATATGAAATAATAGCCACAACTTTATGAGATGAAAACAGCTTTTTACCACACTCCTTTTCAGTGGACAACAACTTTCACATGTAAGAGACAATCAGTATTAATCACCTTTTATTATCTCCGTGCTACTTCTACTGAAACTGGCATAAGGAGAAAGTGAAAACATCTTCTTCCTTTTTGCTCTGAGACACTGTAAACACAACAGATGCTTTCCCTAATAGAGATGACAGAGTTCTACATTTTGGCCTTCTTAGACGGAAGACTCAAGCTATGTAGCGCTTGTACATATCACGTATCATGGTTTTTCTTTCCTCCTTATGTACTTGATCAATAACTGGGGAACCAGGAAAATAGAATACTAAGAAGTTAGTTTCTCTAAAAAGAAAAGAAATTAGACCATCTTAAAGTCGAGAGATGCACTGGTTTCTGGGAAATGCCGCCTCAAATTCTGAGGACTCGCTGGATAAAATAGCCATGGCACACCTGATTACACAAACATGTTGGGTTTGAAGGACAGTCGTGCAAGGGCGATGTGGTCACATCCAGTACGATCTGTGGATGAACTTGATTAGTTAGTGGCTAAATGAGGCCGCAAATCTCAGTCCAAAACATCGCTGTTGTATTAGCCCCAAATCCCTACTGTCTATAATAAAGTGGGACACAGGGGTAAGTTTTGATGAGAACTAGTTTTTTAATGTGATTGTTTTCTGTTAGTGAAGCATTGTTCATTAAGCGCTCATTAGAATGATTAGTCATAGGTTATATTTTATGTCATCACTTGATAAAGTGTTCATGCTTTTCAGTGTTCATGCTCACTATGTCTTCAGTTGTGACTCTAATCTGCTGGAGTAGCTTTTCCCCATCAGGAAAACGACAAAGCTGGACCAGGCTGATGTTTCTGCTCAGGATCTGCTTGCCATCAGCATCAGGCTCACAGATGAATTTGCAGTGTTAAAGTGCAGGTTCTTGAGTCTACGTGGCCCTCCTTGGAGTCATAATTTCCAGGAAGGGCCTAGGATGGGTATTTGCAACCCTGTAAGATTGTCACACAAGCAAAAGTTTAAAAGGTGCATCATCGGACCAAATGCTTCTCTCAGGCCCCTTTCTGTCCTTCTGTCTTTTGATCTAATTGATGTTATGTGTAAAGTACAAGGTCTCTCTCCATCTTGGAATTGAATGAAGACAGTTCTCGGGTATTTTGCCAGCTTGCCTCATTTTTTTTTTCTTCCCTTAGATAAAATGCCTTAGAACCCCAACACTTCTAAATTGCGAACATCATAAAGCAGATAAATTAGAACAATGGCCTTGGGAGAACTTCTTAAAGCTTGACAACACAGATGCCTTTGCACTGCATTCCCCTGCGGTCACTCTTAGTCCGTCGTCCTTTCTGTCTCTTTGTGGGCGAAGGTCCAGCCTGTGCTGAGCCTCATGAAGCCAAGTGACTCAGCTCTTTGCAAGGCTTCCGTTCAAGGAGAATTCACTCCTTCCTTGACTCTTGCAGACTAAACATTTAAATTACAAGCCACATAAAACCATTTGGTAGGGATCACAGCTAGAGAAAGTCAGTTCACAATCTGACACCTCATAAAGCCTTATTTTAGACTTTGTGGGGCTTGGTGTATGTAATTTATTTCTTTGGTCTTAGGCAAGCACCTGGATGTGGATTTTTCTCTTTCTGGCTGACAAAACAAAATGGGGTCCAATTAATCTCTCCCCTTTAAACACTTTATGATCTTTGCCTCATTTTTTTTTTAAACTGGGTGAGCTAGGATCATTACAAACATAAAGCCACAGGAAGAGCCCGAGCACAGCCAGATGCATTTGAACTTGAGTTTCCGTTCTCCGACATTTACAGGGTTTGCTCTCAAACAAGAAGCATTAGCTGCTACAAGGGTCATTTGACAAAAGGTGGAGTCAATTTTGCTTGTCAGGACTGAGGCAGTGACACTGGTACTACCGTGCCTGCTTCCTGGAGGGTGTGCTCCATCCCTTTTACGGTATCCAATGTTGTAGCAACTAACTTTTTTATTAATAAAATATTCCACTAATATGGAACTGGATGTTGGAAGACTTGGGTTCTTGTTCTATTCCTTCTATCAAATAGTTCTCTGTTCTTATGAAAACACTTTACACTTTAGTTCCCCATCTACAACATAGGGAATAAGAAAAGTGTCCCCGGTCAGCAAGACGGCTCAGTGAGCAAGGGCTGCCAAGCCTGACTACTTGAGTTTGATCCCCAGAACCCACAAGGTGGAGACAATCAATTCCCACAGTTGTTCTCCACACATATTCCGTGCCATGTACACACCTTCACACAAGCACATGCACAATAAATAAATAAATATTAAAAGCATAAACATGCACTGCATACCTTGCATAGATTTTGTGAGAGTGACATTTGACAATACAGTCCTTAAAACTGGAAGCCAGTTGATATGTTAGAAATGAACCAGAAATATGTATGTAATTCTAATTATGAGGAGCTTTGGTTTTGGACGTGTGTTTATATTCTCTGGGATTCCTTTCCCCTCCTGCGCTGATTAGAGTAGAGGATCTTTGTCCCTCCTAGCGTAAAAGAACCCAGCTCTGCTGCCTTCTGCTTTCGTTGGTCTAAACTTCCTGACACCATGACATATAAAAATAAAAAAGACATGAATCATAAAACAATAGAAATGCAGATATGAAGTCTATACAAAAAAGAAAATATGGACTATTAAAAATCTAGACTAAATAAAGAATGGATTTAACTGCTGTAATAGTTACAAAGGTCCTAATAGCAGCCCTGGGAAGCCACCTTGGGAGGCGGCTGCAACACGTTTTGGACAGCGACGCCTCTCCGATAAACTGATTCTGTAATGGAAGCTTTTCAGGTCAGTAGCTTCCACACGCTTGCAATTATTCAAAACTAGAGATAAATCTAGTCAGAAGCATAGAGTTGGGGAGGTCATAGCCCTAAGGGGGGGTATACTGACGTTTTGCTAAATGGATCTCACATCCATCTGTCTTCTAAATGTTTATGGTTATACACTAATGCTGCTCTCAGCCTGAGTCAGAGAAGCTTCTTTTTATAGTGAGCAGTGTGGCCTCACAACTTCTCAAAATGCTGACAAGTGACTATCGAGTGCTCAGCCTTGGGACCTCTGTATGACCTCTCCAAGGCCCAGGGGACATCGCCTGGGTCGTGTGATGTAGGGTAGAAGTGGATTTGGAAAGGCCAACCTCTTCTACATGCTGTGTGTGTCTGGCTGTAGTCGGCTGGCGGCACAGTACATCTGAGTGATTCAGACAGAAAACCCAGCAGCCTTGTCCTATGTAACTCGTCTCTCCCACCACCAGCGCTCACCTTGGGGGCTTGATGAAGGGAACCCAACCATTGTCCCAGCCACTCTTGGTGAAAAAGAGGGGATTTTTTTCTTTGGAAATAGCTACATCAGGAAGATGTAACTTTAAAGGGAAGCATTTTCCAGGCTAGTCATGCTAGGCCAAAGTTTCTTGTGAATGAAGCATGTGAAGGCAACATTTCAACAAATCAAGAGGGGGCCAGTTGGACAGGTCACGTGATTTCACAGATCTACTGTGCTTGCCTAAATGACCTACCTTGTAGAAAATAATGATGGTAAAATTTACACAGTGCTTATCCAGAGTCTGAAGAAGTGATTACTGACTTAGGCAGAACTCTAAAATGATCCCTAAAATTCTTACTGTTTGAGTGTATGAGGCTTATAGATATAGATATGAAGGCCATTACTCTGCTACTGTTTTTCACAAGATTAAAAAAAAGTGTGTCCAACTTGTGTGTCCATAAACAGTTAGCACTGAGCTAATCAAGAAATGCCTCCTGTGTGGCGTTGATCGAACAAAGTAGACCCTTTAAAAGGATGGGGACTATCTTGAAAGAAGAGATTTAGAATATACTTAGGACTCACTTGCTGGCCTTGGTATTTCAAGTTAGCACGGTGTGGTGAACACTTGCCAGGAAAAGTCTGGGAGTTCACAATGAAACCTTCATTTGCAACTGCCAGGAAAGCAAGAACAACAGCTACTCAAGAAGAAATGGACCAGGAGCTCAGAAATAGATCTATGTACCAAGTCTCCCAATGAGAACACACCTACTCAGCGCATTGTTTGCAACCTGTAAAAACCTAGCTGACTCCTGACCCACAGAAACTGTGAGACAACTGTGTTATTTCAAGCCACGATGATAATATCCATACAGACTGATTCCGCTCCATTTCTGTCATTGAAATAGAAGGCTAGAACACTGGTGCTGTCTTTACTTCTATTTTATAATGGGGAAAAACGAGAAAAGAAGAATTTAACTTGCCATTGGTCATAAAGTTAGCACTTGATAACTAGATTTAAACCTGGTTTCTTGAACATAGCGTTGCTGTTTAACCATTGCATTACACTAAGCTCCTATCATTTGCCTTCTCTGCGTCTTCCTTTCCTTGCAAATTTCCATGGATAGACCAGTCACAGAACTACTATCTCTGGTATAGTTGACCTGAAAAGTCATTTTGATAGCTATTAACTCTATATCTTTGGCCTCTTACCAGTCCCCCACCCTGTAGCAACTCTATTTTTTCAAAGATGGGAAGCCTAGGCTTCATTCCCAGTTTTTTTCACTTCTCTTAAAAAAAGAGAAAAGAAAGAAGAAAGAAAGAAAGAAAGAAAGAAAGAAAGAAAGAAAGAAAGAGAGGAAGAGAGAGAGAGAGAAAGAAAGAAAGGAAGGAAGGAAGGAAGAGAGAAAGAGAGAGAGAGAGAGAGAGAAAGAAAGAAAGGAAGGAAGGAAGAGAGAAAGAGAGAGAGAGAGAGAGAAAGGAAGGAAGAGAGAAAGAAAGAAAGAAAGAAAGAAAGAAAGAAAGAAAGAAAGAAAGAAAGGAAGGAAGAGAGAAAGAGAGAGAGAAAGAAAGAAAGGAAGGAAGGAAGAGAGAAAGAGAGAGAGAGAGAGAGAAAGAAAGAAAGAAAGAAAGAAAGAAAGAAAGAAAGAAAGAAAGAAAGAAAGAAAGGAAGGAAGGAAGGAAGGAAGGAAGGAAGTAAGTCAAACCTACAGCATTTGAATTATAGCCCTGTGGTTGAGGGAAAGTGACATTTACTAGGGAAGCAACTTGTTATGGTCTTAGGTAATCTGCCAACTGCCACGGAAAGGGTGCTTTTAAATGTCATTCATACATTAAGAAAGATTTAAAGAGATACTAAAAACATATACCTAGTTGGCATTGCCAAAATTTGTAGGTCTTTTATCCACAAGTATGCTGGGATAAAATTTGAGTCATTCTGTTGATGAATTAGTGGAGTATGTTCTGAAGAGCCCCAAGTCTGAATTCAAATGTTTTCCAAAAAAATCATACTTCATTTAAGAAGATTCAATGAGACATACCATACCTACAAAGATACAAAGCATTCATCTGAGGACAAGATTGAAGGCTCTGCTGTCTAAAAAGATCTCTTGGAAAGAAATAAAAATAGTAAAAAGAAGGGGGTGATATTTTTTTAATTAAGGGAGCTTAACTTGATGAATTTCCTTAAACTTCCTGAAAAACTCAAACAGAACCTTCATAACTTAAATAAAAGATGTCTGAGGCCCAAGCCATGATAATAGTCCAGGTATCCGATGATGCCCAGAGAAGCTTTCCATTTTCTACTCAGAAACACTGTTGAGTTATGCTGAGCATCCTTTGTGGTTTGCTTGACCTCACTCATATAAAGGAAAGTTTGAATGTGCTCATTAATTTTTACAAATAATACTGACAGAGATACACTCCTTATGCTTTTGGTCCTACCAGTTCATTTCACCTACAGCCATGAGTACTTTAGCATCGTGTGTCCTTATTACTTCACTTCTGTGGGTCCATGCTTACTGTTCCCCTTCCAGGGATAGCCAAGCCATTGCATACTAGCCTAGCTTCAAGTTGGGAGGCATAGGCAAGGACTGCTTAGGATTGAGGGTCTTGAGCAGAAGCTTGAGAGCTATGAGAGACAGAATTCTCAGGAGTTAGTGTCAGTGAACAGCTCTGTTTATTGAAAAAAAGGAAGTCATATATATATATGAAAGGGGGAAATGTCTTATACGGTGCTAAGTTTTTGGCTAAGGCAATGATACCAGGAGAGTTCTATATGCATGTGAGGCCTCGCAACCAGATATGGGTGGTTGAGTGTTATTGACCAGGGCCAAAAGTCTTAAGGAACCCTCGTTTGCATAAGCAGAGGTTATACAGGGGCCAGGGGAAGAGACCTTATAGGATCATATAGGGAAAGAGGAAGTCCAGCCTGGAGTTTTCCAGCTGCAGTGGTCAGATGAACATTAACAAGGCCACATACCTTAGAGAAGCAGGATTTTATCAGGTGCTTTGTGTCATAAGACATGGCAGCACTGAAGGAGCTTTGCTAACTGTTAATATTAGTTGGGAGTCTGTCAGAACACAGAAGAGGAGCAACTGGATGCCTTCTACTCTCAGGGTGAGAAATCTGGGGTTCAAAGCATGCTTCAACCCCCTCTTAGCTCTAGACAACTCCACACGTTTCTGTCCCACATTTCCCCCCTGTAAAATGCCGCATTCCCAAGAATCCTCTCCCATTAACTTTCAAATATTCCAGACACTGCTCAAGCTCAGCTCATTACAGCCTACACTTGCCTTGGCAATGCATCAAAACACAGATGTGCTTTGCTTTCCAGAGTTCCTGGAACACAATGATGCATTAAATTGAAAAGTGGTCCTGATAGATAAAAGTGACATAAGAGTCTCAGTATCACCACATAGTGTACATCAAGTTATTTTTATTGAAAGTGATAAATTTGTTTAATGCATTTTAATCTTATGACACAGAGCATGCCTGGTAAGACTTTCACTAGGGTAAGCGTGCTCTGAAATGGATTCGTTCCAAGGCATGTGGTTTTTAAAAAAAGAACAAAAAGCTTTTTACAAAAGTGACCATTGGATTAAAAAAAAACTTCTGAAGAAAAATTTAAATGATGTTAAGATCTGGACATTGTTTAAAATCCAAGTGTTATGCTGGTATAGAACAGGGATACCATCCTACACGATACCTGGTGCCATGCTATGCTCTCTTGAGGCGGTTTATCTATTCAAAATTGTTGATGCGTTTAAGGAAGTCTTACTTCCTTACTACAGTGCCTAGTATTTGGGAGTTATTCAAATGATAGTAAGCACAAGTCTAAAATCCAAATGAAAGGCTATTTTGTATGCCTGAAAAATGATTAAATGGAGATATAAAACAGGTAAGATAAACTTATTAGTGAGTAAGCATCGAATCTTCTATTCTGTGACCATATTTCTTTTTATTCAGTTTAACTGCATAAGACAGATATTTCCATCATTACTTGGGGCCTCATAACAGGCTAATTTTCTATAATAGAGAGATGATTACAGAGAGATGTTGTTGAATTGAAGAACTTGGTAACACGAAAAAAAATGGACTGTACCAAATTAAATAAACTTTTATCAAAATATATGACAGTCTTTTCACAGAGATCTGCCTCGAGTTAAAATGCCTAATTTGGGAGTTCAGTTCAAATGATGTGCAGGTCGGTAGGAACTATCATAGATAATCATCAGCACAACATGAGCCCAGGGGAAAGTTCTTCTCCCCTTGAGGACCCAACCTGCAGCCTCTGACTAACATACCACTTGATATTATGAGAATGCTAAGAAGCAAAACCAAACCAAACTGGTTATAAGAATATTGAAAAAAATCATTCTTCCATTCTAGGAACTTTGACTCTGCCCTATCTGGCTGATGGGTCACAGAACGTTAATCAGATTTTGCCTGAGTTCATATAAAGTGAATAGATTTAATTATTTCATTATTTTCAGCAGCCACTCGATATTTTTTCTCTTTACATCTTCGTCTAAAGGAAAGATTGCACCTGCCACTCCTTTTGGAGCCTGTCCTACGGTGTAACTGAGAAAGGATGTTTCAGGTGGTCAGTGTCTTAGGGAAATGACAGTAGCTGAGCCTTGTCTGCAGTAGGAAGACGTGCAATTACTTAGTTTGAGTACAGAGGCAATTTTCCTTTAGATAACTTCATTCACAGAAGAAACAAAAGCCAGAATACGTGTGTGTGTGTGTGTGTGTGTGTGTATGTGTGTGTGTGTGCAACACCTTGGTGATGGTTGGCTTAGCATTGCACTCTCTCACATAGTGAGCTTAGTGGGAGCTTCAGGGAAAGCAGAAGGGGGCTCTAGCCTCTCAGTAAGAAGCATGCGCTGAGCAAGTAAACAAGAAACATTGCCTTCAACAATTTTCTGTCCCCAGTCCTGTTACCTCCTTCTGCAACCTCTTTATTATTCTAAACTTCTCTTTTCCTTCCAAAAGCCTAACATGTTTTAATTACTTGTTTTTTAAAATTGTTAACAGCATTTCCTGTGTTTTTTGTCTGTGATTTGAAGTTCTCTAATCAAGAAGGAAAGTAGTTCAGGAAACTGGATTATATTAAGATAATGGGGTCTTGAGAAATTCTTTTTGTTGTTGTTATAAGGCACTTTATTAAAATAAAAGTGCTTAAGTCTTTTAATGCATTAGTCTATTTCCTGAATAACATGGAATAATTAACAAATACTGTACACCTTATAGTAGAAAAAAAGAACTAGTGAAATAATCCTTTCTGACTATCTTTACATTAATACTTGAGAAACAGTATTATTGATGCCAATAACCCTGGCTCCAGAGAAAAGAATAGTTTATTCTGACTCGAACATAGGCATTCAAGGCACAGGGACATGAATTTAGGTTCCCCTGAACAACATGCCCCACTATAGAAGAGGTTACCTGAACTTCCATAGTCACAAACATCTTAGGTCAATGATTTACCAAATATCATATGTGGGGCATAGCAGAATGTGGAAATCTCATCTATAGGTTCCAGGCTAGTTATAGAACATTCCTAACTTTGGGATTGATTGACTCTGGAGGTCTGCTAAATTTAACAATGCATTCTGGAAGTTTCTCTTAGTGATCACATGGATTATGGAGTGTATTCAGAGCTTGGTAATAAACAGCTATTAAAAGGACTAAAGATAGCTCCAGAAGACTTTGGGTCTGGATCTGCAACTTCTCATCTCTCTACAGTCACAGCATGTAGTGGGTCTGTCCTTCTGCAGAAGCTTCAACACAGATGTAGGCTTTTAAGAGCACTGCAGTTGATAGTACTGGGAGTGTTCAGTTCCAAATGTTTCTACAGTTTCATAAAATTGTCTCAGTTACAACCTCATTGTATCTCATTGTATTTCAGATCCTCTCAGAGAAATCCATGCTACCTACATGAGATTCATTCAGAATGTATGCCCTTGAAAGTATGAACTTGATTGTGTGTGTGTGTGTGTGTGTGTGTGTGTGTGTGTGTATGCGCGCGCGCACACGCGCGCGTGCAAGCAAAAAGGTCGTCCCGGCAACCTTCCATCATTTTAATTTTTTTTCTTTTTAATGCTCAGATAATACATTGTGAAACCAGCATTGTGCTGAAACTCAACAATATGATATCTGGGAATTGTACCTTTTTTAAAAGATTAAAAATAACCTATAGCTTGACATGGTGGTTTGTGTCTGTAATTCTAGTACCTAAGAGACAGAGGCAGGGGGATTGATGAGTTTAAAGTGAGCCACATAGTTAGTTCAAGATTAAGGACTAGCCTGAGAAGCTTAGTGAGAGAAGAAGAAAGAAGGAAAGAGAGAAGAGAAAGAAAAAAGAAAGAAAGAAAGAAAGAAAGAAAGAAAGAAAGAAAGAAAGAAAGAAAGAAAGAAAGAAAGAAAGAAAGGAGGTAGGTAGGGAGGGAGGGAGGGAGGGAAGGAAGGAAGGAAGGAAGGAGAGGGAGGGAGGAGAAGAAAAGGAAAGGGAATGGAGGGGAAGCAAAGGGAAGAGAAGAGAAGAGAAGAGAAGAGAAGAGAAGAGAAGAGAAGAGAGGAGAGGAGAGGAGAGGAGAGGAGAGGAGAGGAGAGGAGAGGAGAGGAGAAGAGAAGAGAAGAGAAGAGACTTAATATACTATTTACTAAAGGGCACAGGTTATAAGGTGGGACTTCTATCCAAGTAGATTCTTCTTTAGCCACAGCATGTCAGGAGATCAGCTTTACACAATGACAAAACCAACCAAACAACAACAACAACAAAAAAAAATAAAATAAAATAAAAACCCATGTATTCAGTAAAACAGAAGACTGTTTCTTGGTTTTCTCGGATAATTATCATTAATTCTTACATTTTCTACTTGGAATTTACTGTTTTACAGACTGTAAAACTGCTTTAAATCTCTCTTTTTTTTTTTTACTTGGCATTCTGCTCCTGTCCATCTCCTCCTGATTCAGCAGGTCCATCCCACCCTTCTCTGGCCAGTTCTGTGCTAATAGTCTCCCTAGGATCCCTGGGATCCTCCTTACTCACTGATTTAGCTCATGGGAGGCACTGGTAGAGGCCTGGAAGGTGATAAGAGGGAATGATGAGGGCAGTTCTTCATTGATTTTACAAAACTCTCTTTTGCCACAATGCTGGCAATATTTGTGTTCACTTTCCAGGCCATGGTTCCTGTCAAGTCAGCAGCTCTTGCCAGGCTCTGGGATCATTTACCCTCTTCCTGAGTCCCTGAGGTATACTCCTGTGACTGCCACTTACATGTCAATCAACTGTCTTCAAACAGACCCTTCACACAGTTCATCTATCCCCCCGCCCCCGGCTCTTGAACAAATCAGAAAACCTGTCTGATATTTTCATCTATTAAACTGGATAGGGCCTGTGTAGTCAATCCTTCAGGATTGCTAGGATCACCAGTGAGGCATTTGAATTTGTCATGTCATAAAAAAGTATAAGCTATGAATCATAGAAGAATTATCACATGTCTTTCAGGCCTTAAATAGCTTTCCTCAGATACTTCATAGGGTTATTTTGCTTTGTTTTTTTTAACCCGGTTTTCATGAAAAATGGAAACAAGCTTAGAGGACACTATCATGAATTAACCAAAGTCAAGAGGAAGTAAGAAAGTGAACCCCTCAGTATCACATACATTACAAACCTGACCGTAAGCCATGTCTGGCTCTGGCTCTATTCCCATGTCGGCAGTACGTAACTCAGGCCTGGAAGTGTGATACAGATGATCTTAACACACCCTGGCTCCTACCCTGCACTTTCAGTCCCTAATAGTGCATTTTGTATATGACTTACATCTCTGTGAGATTGTAAAGCTTCTTTATGGTGTCGCTGAGAAAAAGTCTCAGATCTTCTACATCTTTTTCTTTTCATTACTCACAGTGTAGTTGATAGATAAGATCCTTGGGAAATAAGTGACTGGGTATTCATGGTACATCTGTTGATATCGAGACTTCCAAAGTTGATAAAGGAGAGTCACTGGTTTAATGTGAGAGTTATCTCTGATTAGTATGACCCTCTCTGTGCACACATGGAAAGTATATGTCCAATAAGTGAAGACTTTCTAGGCATCTGCTGTGATTTATGTGTATATTTTATTATGTGAATTGTTACATGTGCGGTTGATAAGTCAAGAGAGCAAACTCTTAATTCTTTTTCTTATCTTACTAAATTGTAATTTAGCAAAACTATTTTTCAGAATAAATATTGATGGCTTCACTAACAATGCTCTTCTAGCCACCCTTCTCAAAGGTGACTAAGAAAAACTATACTGTTCCTGAAAAGCAGGTGAACCCCAAACCAAATTCCCGGGATAAATATTTACACTTTCCTGATAACAGGCCTGGGCGTGGTGAGTGGTCGTTTGTTCCCTGAACCAGCTTTCTGAAGTACACGCGGACAATGGTACCAGAGGTCTTTGGCTCGCTGATCCTTCCTTCCTTTGTTTTCCTCCTTCTGAGAAGGCACAATGGACTCCAGAGAACACTTGATATTTTTGTTCCCACATTCTCACACTTTCAAAACTAAAAAAAAAAAAAAAGAGAGAGAGAGAGAAATAATAGCTTCAGCATTCACAGATTACAAGAAAGGCTTCTGGGTGACCTAGGCAACTTACACAGACTTAGAGTCCATAGGAAAGCAAAGTGAACAGCCTGCTCTCAAAAGAAAAAAAAACAACTCTTAATTCCCCTCGCTTTACTAAGAAAAGTAAAGAAATGGTTAGGTCTTAAAATAACTTCTGCAAACTGAAGATGTGGCTACAAATAAAACAGTATGAGATTTATATGGACATGTGTGGTATGAAGACAGACCATAGGGTGGAGTTATAATAGGTGTGCAGCTAACTGAGAGTAACGCTGTAGGAAGCACAAACTTACCAGGAAATCTAAAAGGAAAGAGTGATTATTCAATTTCCAATTTTTATTAAAGACAGTAATGCTGGGTGATACTTAGAAAACAGCTAAGAACGAAAGCTCCACGGTGCATGGATCACTCCTCAGAGAAGATGACACATGATAAATCATCATCATTTTTGAAAAAACAAAGGGCTAAATAAACACACAGAAGGAACAAAGGAGTCCTGATCATGAACCTATCTAAGAAACTGAGCCCAGAAGAATAGGTGAGAAGCTTGACACATCTGGAATATAATTGACTTAAGTATTAGTCAAGCCAGAACTGCCAAAAGATTTCAAAACACATTGAGCCTTGATTTCTGCTTCTAGAATAATGGAAGAATTAGATCCAAAATAGAGATACTAAAGTCACTTCAGAATATTTCAGCTACCAGTGAGTGACATTTATGGGGGAAAAATAGTTAATACACAAGGTGGTAACTGAAGTAATGGATGCACAACGAGGAGAGATTGGTAACAAATCCAGAAGGAAGAGACCTGTTAGAGACCTGGAGGAATGAGAGGAAGTGATCATATTGTACTCAGTGGGGATGGGAAATAGAGACAGCCATCACTCTGGTAGGGGAGGAGGAAAGGAAGATTTTATAGAGTCCTCATTTAGCCCCATCCCAAATTAGCACTGAAATATCCTGGGAACAAATTGTGACACAGACCAAAGTGAAACAGTAGGAGAGAAAGCACAGTGATCCTAGAGCCTGTCACTTGTAAATATGATCTCATTGTAGATACAAGCAGCCCTCAATTTACCATCATTAGGCAGTCTGCCATTTTGACTCTCTCCTTATTTTCTCTATTATTTTGTTTTCTTGAGACACATGCTCTCATGTAGTCCAGGCGGGCCTTGATTTTGCTATATAATTAAGACAGGCTTTAAACTCCTTCCTGGTCCTCTGCCCCCATCTCCATGTGCTGATATTACAGGCATGTGTCACCATGGCTTTTTTAAAGAAATGTCCTAAGTTGCAAGTAGGAGGAAAGGTGAATTTCTGAGGTCTAGTCAAAGAAAAGGGAATGAAAATATTTCATGAGAAACATGGGCCAGTTTCTGTAACAAAAAGCTGCTGTGTAGCTCACCAAAAAAAGACAAGGAGGCATTTTCATAGGTGCAAACCCTGCCAGACCTCAGCAGAGGGAACCAACTCTCATAGCAAGTGCCATCCTGCCACATAGCAAGTGGAACCCCGATCACCTGATCTCAAGGGTTTTTATTGACACAGAAGCTCCTCAGGTGACAGCACATGCAGATCATGAGGAATCAAACATCTTTTTCATGAAGCCAATACCGGCACACAATACAAAATGCTAAGGCATAGATAGTCCTCCCCCACAATGCACAATACAAACATTTTAAACATAACTAAAAACATCTTCTGCAATACGTTTCTCTCAGTAATCTGTACTGACTTTGAATTTTAAATCAAATGACAGAAAAAGACTTTCTGAACAGAAAGCCAATAGCACAGGCACTAAGAACAGTAATTAACACATGGGATCTCATAAAACTGAAAAGCTTCTGTTTGGAAGCTTCATCATTCAGATGAAGCTGAAGTTACATAATGGGAAAATATTTTTATCAACTACATATCCGATAGAGGGCTAATATCCAAAATATATAAAGAACTCAAAAAACTGGACAGCAAGAAAACAAACAACTCAATTAAAAAATAGAATACAGATCTAAACATAGAATTTTCAAAGGAGGAAACTAAAATGGCTAAGAAGCATCTGAAGAAATTTTCACCTCCTTAGTGATCAGTGGGATGCAAAACAAAACTACTTTGAGATTTTATCTTACACCAAACAGAATGGACAAGCTCAGTAGAACAAATGACAGCTCATGCTGGCGAGGATGGGAAGTAAAGGGACCACTTATGGAAGTGCAAACCTACACAGTCACTTCGGAAATCAATGTGACAGTTCCTCAGAAAAATGGAAATTGATACATTTCAAGATCCAGTATATCACTCCTGGGAATTTACTCAAAAATAGTTCACCCTACCACAGAGACACTTGTTCAACCATGTTCATTGTTGCTCTATTCATTGTAGCCAGAAATTGGAAACAAACTAGATGTCTGTCAACAGATGAATGTATACAGAAATTCGATATACTTACACAGTGGAACATCACTCAACTGTTTAAAAAATGAAATAATGAAATTTGTAGGTAAATGCATGGTAGTAGAAAAAAATCAACCCAAGTGAGGCAGCTCAGACCCAAAAATGGCATGCAAATATGGTATGCATTTATTTATATGTGGATGTTTGCTGTTAAATCATTGATAAGCAACCAATATAGCCAATATATACCTACAGAGGTTAGGTAGAGAGTAAGGGGCTAGAGGGTAGGGATGGATTTCTCAAGGAAGGAAAAAAAGAATAGTTCTTTATGTGGATAAAGGGGGTGGGGACTGGAATAGTAGAATCCAACAGGGAAGGGGAGAAAGGTGGGGTTGAAGGAAGAAATACAGGGAGGGGCAGCTAGAAATAAGGGTCATTTGAAGGATTGTAGCTTCCTAAAATATACATATATATGAAGGTGCTCCAAATGAAATTGCCAAATAAGAAGGAAAATAGAGCTCCAGCTCTACGACTCTTGTCATGTAATGAAACTTTCAGTACTATAAATGGGTTACATCTAATCAAGTTCCTGGCCAAATGGGGCTCATGGGAATCGCCAAACAACCCAGGCTATTGCCAAGGCTATTGGTAGCTCTCCACACACTGATGGTAAAGCCTGCTGAAAACAACATTACAAACTCATTGGACATAGAGAAGTCGAGCTTGTGCCTAAATAGGACCTTCACCCCCATGGGCTAGTGTTCATGGGACTGAATCGTACTCTGCATGCTACCAAAGGATGAAAGTAAATACTAACTCAGCTGCAAACTCTTTGATCTACAATGGTGACCTGCCTACAAGAAATGCTGATGCAGTAGTGGCACAAATATTGTGGGAACCCCAATCAATATCTAAGTTAAGGCTCAATCCATGATATGAAATCCATACCCAATGCTGCTTGAAGGTGGTCAAGAACCTGAAATTATATAGGCCAGGAAACTAGGCAAAAAACAAAGACTACTCTAAATAAATAAAATGGCTAAAATAAAATGGCTCCTAACAACATTCTGCTATACTCAGATGTGTGCCTTGCTCAGCCATCATCAGAGAAGCTTTCTTCTGCAGCAGACTGGAACAGATAGAAACCCATAGCCAGACAATATGCAGATAGTGAGAGACCTCAGAACACTTAGCCCTAAAAGTGATGTTTTCTTCATCAAGAGATCTCTACAAAAGGGGTGGAAAGAATGTAGGAGCCAGAGAACACCAAGGAATCAAGGCCTTTTAGACATTATAGGGTTGGCATACATAGTAACTCACAGAAACTGAGACAACATGCACATGGGTCTGTACCACATGGGGTCCTAGAACTGAAAGGAGAAGCGAACACACACCACCATCCTTAACCCAGAAGCTATCTCCAGTGATAGCCACTTGAAAATGAAAAAACAGATTTCTCCAAGTGAGTCTCACTGGGGGAACAAGCCATACTTAAGGTTAGACTCCATGCCCAGCAGTAGATAGCCAACATGAAACAAATTCAGCACATCTTTGGAGGTTATTTGTCTCAAAATGTTGAATCAGGACTTTCTTTTCTTTTTTCTTTTCTTTCACATTTTAGGTCCTTTGCATATGTAATTACGGTTTTTGGTTTATATTTTTTATGGGATTCTTCTATGTACAAACATGTGTGTCTCTGTGTATATATGAGTTTCTTGTGATTTTTCTTTGGCTCTTTTTCTTGTTTGGCTGTTTTGTCCTATTCAAATTTGTTTCTTTTTGCTTTATCTTACTTATTTTATTATTATCCCTTAGATGCCTGTTTGTTTTCTAAGAGAGACAGAAAGGATATGGTTCCAAATGGGAGAGGAGATGGAAAGGAACTAGAAGGAGTAGGGGAAGGGAAAACCATTATCAGAATATATTGTTTGAAAAACAATCTATTTTCAATAAAAGAGAAAAAAGCTCATGCTAGAAGAAAAAGGATATAAAACCAAATGACACACAGTCAATGTAATTCTCATAGAGAAGTGACTCTGATATATACATTGTATGTCCAAGTATGGGTTATTACAATAAGAATTATCCATGATAAAAATTACTGTTTAGAAATGCACTGATAAAGGAATGTCAAACACTATAAGTTTAAGACAATATGAGATATAAAGTGCTTAGTCTTTAAATATGTCATATTTATTGATATAAATCCCACAACCAGTTTTTCACTGCCTTATAAACTACAGTTTAAAGCTGTATTCCTTCTGGACCTGTGGAATCTGTGTTACTCTGTGATCTCACCCTGAGCTAATAAAGCTTGGATAAGTTGGTTTGAATAAATCAAGAAGTCACACTGTAGATAGGTTGTGTGTGTGTGTGTGTGTGTGTGTGTGTGCACACACACACACACACACGCATGTGGGATCTCCCCAATTACCAGCATGTCAAGATATCCACAAAAGGTACAATAAGTGGCACATACATGTCGGTATAAACTAACAGCTGTCTAATTGGACTTAAGTTCCACTCAACAGCAAGGAAATCACACCTGGTACTGGTAGCCCACCCAGCTTCCTAGAACTAGTGAGGTCATGGGCCTCTGAAAATAATTTACTAACACGACTCTACATAACTCCTTATTACATTCTAAATCTTATCCTTAAACCACAGATGAGTGTAGCTACCAGCCCTCTTTAGAGAAGCCTCGCTATGGCAGATGTGGACCATCACAGAAAACACAGCTGGAATCAATGCAGAGATCAACAGATCATGGGGAGCCCAGCCGCAGTGGATACATTCACAGCTCCTGAATCCACAGCTCAGGGAACATCATGGACGTGGAGAATGGAAATAATGTAAGAGCCAGAGTACCAGGAAGTCTGCTGGGAAACAGTTTCTTCTAGAAGTAGCTGCATAAACAAGATTGGAACAATTCATGTTAACGTGGGAGGGGGTAAATCTCATGGGGTTTCACCCCTAGACTAAGAAATACAGGCAATTAATGACGGCTGGGAGAAAGAATTAGCCTCTCTCCCACGGATGGTGGCCCAATGAAGAGTGGTCAGCCGTGAAATACCAACAAATCATGCTCAGCAGGTGTGTGTGTGTGTGTGTGTGTGTGTGTGTGTGTGTGTGTGTGTACATATATACATATATACATATATACATATATATATATATATTCACACATACACATGCATATATGCATGTAACAATAATAATCAAAGAAAAAGAGGCTATTAATTTGAGAGTGGTGGACATGGGGTAAGTTTAAGGGAGGTATCTGTGAGGGCACTGAGGGAGGTAAGGGGGGAAATTATATAAAACTCTTTCAAATAAAGATATAACTAAAAATCTTTGTTTAATTGCATTTGTGTGTGTGTGTGCTTGTGCATGTATATAGTCTGAAGGAGTTGTTCCTTTCCTTCTACCATGTGGGTCCCTAAAATAAAACCTCTCATCATGCTTTGCAGCAGGTGTCTCTACCCACAGAATCATCTCATTCACCTTCTAGGTCATCTTTCCCAGTCTTGTCTTAATCATTTATGCACCATTACTCTGTGTGCCTTATGTATTATAAGAATCAAGACCCATCACAGTGGCTGTGGACTAGTAAGTCATGTTTCTGGAACATGCAATGTGAATCAGAATCTAAGCACTATCAGCCAAAGACTGACAAACAGTCCCAGAATTCAGGGTGTCTGCCAATGTCTGTTACTTGAGGAAAGATGGATTTGTTTCTGATGTGATCATTCTCTATTGGCAGCACATACCTGTTATGAGACAGAGTTCTAGGAAGCAAACAATATGTTCATTTTCAAATCAGAAATTCCTGAACTCCTGTATCAGGGGTGATTTGTTTTTTATTAAAAATGAAAACACTGTTTAAAATGTACATACAATTTTTATAGTTGTCCTTGGCTAAAACTTTTTGGCCATTCCATCAAAAGATGATCCCCAAAACATAGTGGGCTAAGAAAGTTCAGATGTAAGTGCAGACAGGTTGGCTATCCCTGCTCTGCTGGGCAGGCTCACTCAGTCTGCCTGATCGTTGCTGTGTAATGTAGCATATGCAAGCCCTGGAGAATTGGAGAGCACAAAACTTGGATTTAGCTAAGCTAAGAAGAGGCAAGAACTTTCTGTTTAAAATGTATAAAGAAGAATCTTGGGCACTTTTGGTTAAGAATGTATGCATTATATGGCTTGGAGAGTCTAAATTGGAGATCTCCATTAGGTCCCTCCCCTGTGAGCTCATGAAACCCCATGGAAGAAGGGGAGAAAAGTTTGTAGGGGTTGGAGAGAATGGAGGACACCATTCTGATACATCAGAATACTGCCATCTGAATCAACCAAGCAGGGCTCATATGGGGTCACAGGGACTGAACCAGAAAGCACCAGGTCCTCTGCATATGGTTGTTACCTTGGTGTTTTTGAGGGGCTCAGTGGGAGTGGGTGTATCTCTGACTCTTTTCTTTACCTCCTATTGGATTGCCTTGCTCAGCTTCAATATGAGAGCTTTTGTCTTGTCTTATTGTATCTTGTTTCATCATGTTTGGTTGCTGTCTATAGGAGGCCTTCTCTTTTCTGAAGGGAAAATGATGGGGAGTAGATCTGCAGGAGAGGAGAGAGGTGAGGGAGCTGAGAGGAGTGGAGAGAGTGTGTTCAAGGGGTATTGTATGAAAGAAGAATCTATTTTTAATAATAATAAAAAAAGAATGTATAGGGGTGAGGAATGTATGAGGGGCTGCTAGCTTTGCAGTTCTGTGGATGGGAAATGTGTTCAGAACCAAGGGCTGTGTCTGTGTGTGTTGAAACATTCAGTGGAAAATTAGTATAATTTTTGTTTGTTATAAAATCCTGGCATTCCTGAGGCTATTTCCTTATGAAACCATGTCATTTGTAATTTTACAGTTTGCAGTTTATAAACTACAATCAACAGCTGGTAGTACCCACCCAGGGTTGTTAAAGTATGAACATCAAAGGTAAAGGATGTTTTTCTACTTGATTTCTTTCTTATTAAAGTCTAAACCTAAACTGCAAAACCAAGACTATTACTGAATATACACCTAAAATTTTACACTCATCAAGTCTATCAAGGGTTACCTACTTGTCCCTTTAGAATATGAATACTTTCGATTATGGCCATAACATATATCTTGTTGATTTGGAAATTCATTGGAGACAGCTAGGGAACTACCTCAGAGAAATGAGGAGAATGAGGAAGAGATCAGGTATGGAGATTGGACACTAATTATATAGAAGAACTTTTTAAGGACTTGATTTTTGTTATTTCACCATAAATTCTACAGGATAGAAGGTGACACTGTATCCCTGGAAGACTGGGAAGAAAATCACTTCCAATGGGTTTTACTGATGCTTTGGAGGCTTTGAAATGGTTTCTTGAGAGGAAGCCAAACCTAAAAAGAAGACACCACAATTGAAATGTGGAAAGAGCTCTTAGGGAAATACTGCCCTGCTAATCCAAGACACCAACTAGCTAAATCATCTCTCCAAACATGGGTCTGACCACTTCTACAAAATCTCCCCCTTCCTAAGCCATACATAACTTCTCAAAGTCCCCTAAATCTCACACCATCACCTTTGTGCTTGATTCTTCCTCTGCTTAGAAGTGTCTCCTCCTTTGAAGTTCTGTCAACCCACTTATTTACCAAGTATCATTTCAAACATCTTCTATGCCAGGAAACTATCCCACTCTCTGCAAAGTCTTGCTTTGTGTGGCACTAATTGCACTGCCTAAAGTGAAGTGTTGTTCTCCCTGTCTATTCATGTGTCTTTGTATATAGGCTATTTAAAAAACAGGCTTAAATTGTCATAAGTCATCTCTTAAATGTACTTCATTCACAGTAAGGGTTCAATATTTCCTAGTTAAATGAATAAATGGATATTGAGTCTTATGGTTTCCGAAAGACATAACTATTTCTCATAGAGTCAGTTAAGTAGCAGGAGATCTTCTGTTAGTTGTAGCCTTCACCAGTCTAGAATGTCATCAGGAATCTAGGAAACCCTTCAGCATACTGCTTTAAGACATCATCATAAATTTAGCTCATACTGCATAATCAGTTACTTAAAATTAATAAAAAAAATTAAAGTTGATTGATCACGTTCGTTCAACCTTGGATAGCCTTTAAAGTCCAACAGTTCCCAAGGATTGCTATGATCCTCATTCATCAATCAACAAGTTCACTTTGTGGTTTATTACAGTTTTGAAAGTTGGCTAATTCTAGAGGTTAGAAATGCCTAATTGAACAAAGGAAGAGGAGGAGGAGAAGAAGGAGGAAAAAGGGAAGGGAAGGAGAGAAGGAGGGAGGGAGGGGAAAGGAAGGAGGGAGAGAAGAAAGCAAGCAAATGAGCCTACCTTGGCCAAGTGAAGCTATCTTTCTCCTTGCCTTTTGTTTTCTCCTTAACTATCTGAGCAACAGAAATTTGTTGAAAATTCCAGGTTTTGATGTTCAGATTTTGTTTAGTGTATTTTTTGTTAAGAAGGCACAAGACAGAATTTCTTCATTTTTCAGATGCCTCTTGGAGCCCAACAGGAAATGTTAGCAGATGAAAATAATAATAAACCCTTACATTGTTGAGAATAGTCAGACTTTAGGAAAATATGCGAGTTCTTTCATTTGAGAAGCTACTGTTGGAAAATAAAGAAAAGAAAACCATGCTCTCATGTGGTCCTTTTGGCCTAAAATGTAGACGAAGCCATTAATTCTGAGGTCTGGTAGACTCACCATCTCACGTCTGTTGACTCTGTGCCACGCAGAGGAGCCCAGTGTCTGGATCTAAAGACTGATTTATCCAAACAGCAATGAATGTAAAAGAGAAGAGTGATTCATTCAAACGTTTAGAGCCAATGGGAACCTTACATCCTATCTGTCTATGCATCACAATTACCTGAAAAACATTTAAATTACAGATTTCTGATCCTTACCCTCTGACCTTAAAGAACTCACATGTTGAGGAACAAAGTCATATGAAAAGTTCAGCACAGTGACACAGAACTATACTATTGAGATATCCAAAGTTTCCTAAGCACATGGGAAGAAAGTATTGATTTCCTCCGGGGGAATAGTCTATGCATGAGGGCATTGCTTAAGGATTACAGAGGTGATGGGTTTGCATTGGACATATGAAGTGAGCAAGAAGTACTGGAGAGAGCAACAGGTAAAGCACAGATAGAAGTCTGAAGGTGCCAGGAAGATCCAAGAACAACCGCTAAAACAATGGTGGGGCCTGAAGTTTGTGTAGAGCAGGAGGTACCAGCATTAGGGAAGGAAAGCACAAAAGGAGAAGTGGGATCTAAAGGATCATGAGAAGATCTGGGTGGTAGAAGAGTTCTGCCCAGCAATGTTGCTAGTTGAAGGGATATAGAGGGGAAAGCAGCCAAGCTGGAAGGGCTTATGGATGATGATAGTCAAAATTGAAGAGAATCAGGAAATGGTAAAGGCTTGGGATGTGACTTAATGGTGAATCATATACCCATTGTGTACAGAGCCCTGGGTTTGACTTTCAGCACAGAAACAAACAAACAAACAAAAACAAGACTGGTTAGCAATGGAGAGGAAGGAGCATGTAAGATAAATGGTTAGGGGTGGGACTAGTGTGGTACTTTGACATCTACAGTGAGTATGGGAAAAGATCACTCTGAGGTTTCTAGATGGGACAATGGTGGAATACAGTCGTTTATAGGTTTGGGGACGGGTGTGATGATGCATGTG
The DNA here is from genome assembly GCA_026225945.1 of Cricetomys ansorgei. Taxonomy (NCBI): domain Eukaryota; kingdom Metazoa; phylum Chordata; class Mammalia; order Rodentia; family Nesomyidae; genus Cricetomys; species Cricetomys ansorgei. The sequence continues at coordinate 6,885,418 of JAMJFZ010000107.1, forward strand.
GATTGCTCGACTGGAATGTCAGTGAGCACTGAGAATTACATAGTTGTCGCGTAGGAAGTTGTAGGAATGGTAGCCTTGTCAGGGAGAATGTTGAGCTAAAGGAGACCCTCCAGGATAAGACTGGGCATGCCAATGCTTAGGAGCACACAGAAGGAAAAGAGGCGAGGGAAGAGGGTGAGAGGGAGTAGGGGAGCGAGTCAAACAGAGCAAAGCAGAGCAGTGCTATAATGCCAGAGGAGGTTGTCCAGGCGGGATGTTCATGTCTTTGGCTGGAAGTCAGAATTTATCCATTGATTTGGCTATGAAGGAGCTCATTTTGTCGGCTTTGTGGGCTCACTGCTGGTCTACTGGCAGAACTTGGGCTTTTTTAGATTGAGGAGTGGAGGGGAAATGAGAGCATGGAAACCACGGGTAGGTTTCACTGAGGTAAAAGCATCATAAAGTGTGGCTGTCTGGTGATTTGGAAGAATGAGCTCCTAGGTGATCTGGCAAGATTTTTTTGGAAATTAAAAACAGCATATCCACTACACATTTGCATATAATAACAGTTAGGAGAGAGAGGGGGAGGGAGATGAGAACGAGAGAAAGAAAAGAAGCTATGGCTTTGAAGAAGAGTAGGGAGGGGTATATTGGAGGGTTTGGAGACAGGAAAGGAAAGAGAAATGTTGTGATTAAATTATTATCTTAAAAATAAAAAGGAAAAGAAAAAAATCATACACACTACCTATAAAGACACAAATTTTCTGGGCGCCCTGTGATTCTCTTTTCTCTCCTTCCCTCCCTCCCCTTTCCTTCCTCCACCTTCTCTCTGTGGCTCTCTCCATCTCCCTTTCTTTTTTAAGCTTCCTTTATCTTTTTTCAGGTTTTGTAACATTTTTATTAGTTATTTGAGAATTTCAAACAATGTACCCTAATCATACCCACTTCCCATTCTTCCAAGTTTACCCTTTCAGCCCAGTACCCTCGAAAAGAAGAGGAGGAGAAAGAGGAAGACAGAAAGAAGGAGAGAGAGAAGAAGAGGAAGAAGAAGAAGGAGGAGGAGGAGAAGAGGAAGAGGAAGAGGAAGAAAGGAAAGGAGGGAGGGAAGAAAAAAACAAGTTCATTCTGTGTTGTTGTTGTCCTTGTTCTGAGTCCCAGTGGGTAAATACATAAAGAAAACTCACTCCTATCTGCCCGACTCCCCAGAAGGCACTAACTGTAAATAGCTACACGTCAGTATCTCTATCACAGTTTTCTTGTGTGTGTGTGGTGGGGGAGAAGCCCTAGATGTCTCTTTTTCTCAGCCATGAGTCTGCAGCTGTTGGCACCACTGCTATAGAAGCGGTTCTGCTCATAGCTGATGACTGTAGAATGGACCTCTGACATCAACATGGTTTTTGCTATTGCCATGGACCACAGACATCAGCTGGGACTCTGGCAGGAGCACGGATTACGGACATCTACATGGTTTCCGTCAGGAGCATTGTTTCCGGCAGGAACACGAATCACAGACATCAACAAGGTTTCTGGTGGGAGCATGGATCATGGGCTTCAAGATGGAGTACAGTGGAGCTGCCTTAACTTAAGGCAATAACATTAATGGCAGTTTCTAAAGGGACACTGGCTATACAAAGTTCTACACCTCTATGTCTCTTTCTGCTCAGCATCACCGTCTGTGCATGCTATCTCACTGTCTCGCTGTCTCTGGTGTTGTCACTCAAATGTTCTACACATACCCTCCTCCCAGGAACTCTGATTATGGTATTTCTGTTTCTTAAAGTGCCCCACTCACCTTAGATAGTCATGTCTTAACTTTAAGTTCGTCTAGGCCACTGCTCAAGGACCATAAAAGCCTTCTTTGACATCAGATCTTTCCCCCTTGCCCCCTGTCTTCTTTTATCCACGTTTACTACTTCATCTCTTACAAGCACATTTTTGTTTGCTACCTGTTTCAACCTATAAAGAATGAAAGCCTCATTGGTACAAAGCTATTGTTTTACTTACGGCTACTCCCCAATTAGTGTGTGGCTCATAGTGAGTAATGGACAGTTAAAAAAATACTTAATTTGTTCTGCTACAACAAAATACCAGACATCAGGTAATTTACCAAACACAGGGATTTATTTCTTACAGCTCTGGAGGTTAGAAAATCCAAGATGGAGTGTGTTCAGTGTCTAGAGATAAAAGAGCAAAAAACACAAACCAAAACTGTGTTCTCACATGAGAGAAGTGGGGGTGCAAGAGCATGCTCTCTTCAACCCCATCGAAGCTTCTCACAGGAGCATTGATCCCATCTATCAGGAGGAACTCTCAGTCTCTTCCTACAGGTAACCAACCCCTCTAGGCATGTTGGACAGGGGCAATGTTTTAACAAGATTATGGAGGTAATAAATATTTATAAAGAATGGGTTTAACCCTGGGCCTGGATACAGTGCTTATGTATACTTTTATTCTTATCAGAAGGTCTTACTAGGCTTATTTCCTGGACGCCTTAGTATAGAACAGCAGTTTCCAGTCTCAGTTACTTGACTTGTTCTGCTTATTTGTTTGCTTTTCTCCTCCTCATTCTTTAAGTGTGTATATGCAACAGAAAGAGAACGTTAATCCACGAGCAAGAGATTCGGGGTGTCACCGAGAATATCTCAGGATATATTTAACATACTGATTGGTAATTTTGCTTAACTATAAGCAAATTCTCCCTCCCCCCCCCCCTCTCTCTCTCTCTCTCTCTCTGTGTATATGAGTGGGTGAGTGTGTTTTCTGTGTGTGTGTGTTTGGTATGTGTGTGTGGGGGTGTGTCTGTGAGTGTATGACTGTGTGTGACATGTATGTGTCTGTTTGATGTATGTTTGTAGTGTGTGTGTGTGTGAGATATGTATATGTGTATGTATTTTATGAGTGTGAGTGTGTCTATGAATATGCTCTTAATAGGAAGAAAGATGTATCATTAACATGCTAGGATGGGGTATTTCTAAAGAAATGGTGTTTTCAGGAAACAGTTTTCAAGAGTTTATGGACATGCTGGTTGTAAAGCTTATAAAAAAAAAAACTCCTATAGATTTTGGTTCATTAAGCACTTTCAAAACAGATACAAGGTATGTGGGGGTGGAGTTAAAAGATTCAGAATCCTTGATATTAAAGGATTTTCAGTCTAGTGAGAATACACGGCTTCTATGGTCTCCCCAACCTATGTTCTATAGCTGAGAGTACCAAGTGCTGCAAGGGAAAACTCAAGTGGGTTCAAAGAGAGAAAGCAGAACAGAGGTGATGATGCCCCTATTGGCTAAGAGAAGGCATTCAGAGAGAAGGGAAGAAGACTTGATGCCCAATTAATGGGAGCAATAATATGTGCTGCTTCCTGGCAACAAGATAAATGCTTCCGCATCTACGGTTGCCAACTGTCACTTGTGGAATGACACCAGAAGATGCAGAAATAACATTTTCAGTTGTCTATAAACTCTTTCAAAACTTTCTTGTAGTTGAGTACAAGGGGTAAGGGCTGATAGGTTATAAATTAAGAACATGTATGACTGTTGCTGGGTAAATTTTGCTTTGTCAGGCAGTGCCTGGGAAGGAATTCATATGAGCCCCAAAGCCCTTTGAAGACAGGAAAGCTGAGGAAGGACATGGGTTTGTTTGCCAGTTTGCCACTCCCCCACCCCTACTCTGTAGTGTGAGAAAAGGTTATGGGTCCTTGGCTCAAGAATTTTTCTCAGGGAAATCTTTCCCTTTGTTCTCTTTATGCCACAAGCAAGAGAAGAAAGCACTTGGTACCCAGGTCTAGAGCAGGGACTCCACTGCCCAAGTGGGGTGAGTCAGCCTAGCGTGGGCTGGCTCATGGGCTGATTACAGAATAGGGGAGAGTGTAAACCTGGAAGTCTTTATTGCTGTGCATGAACAGAAAATGTGTACCTTCCTAAAACCTGTACTCTCTTTTTAACTTAAAGTGCGCGAGGGAGCTGAGGGAGGAACTTCCCCATGTAAAGGAAACACTGCTTCTGCTCAAGGAAATGCTGCTTCTGCTCTTGAGCTTTTTGCCTCAATGAACTGGAGGGTGAGTGGAAATGAGGGTGTGAAAGGAAGGCTGTCGGAGGTAGTGCTGCCTGCTGAGTGGGTTTCCACCTGAAGGGAAAGCTGTTGCTTTCATTGTATTTCTCGAAGGACAAAACACAGTAATGAATTTAAGCAAGGTAAAGTATTATTTGTAGTGTATGTATTTAGTAATAAAGAGTGGGTTTGAGTCACAGAGTAGAGGGTTTGGCAAAGGCCCAGTGTAATATTAACGTAGCCTACCTCAGGTTAATATGAATATTTTCAGACAAAAAAATAAATGGTTATAAGACTGCCTCAGACTGTAAAGAACCTGACACTTTGAATTTGAGGACCCAAATTCAAACTCAATCCCCAGCACCAATGTAAAAAGCCAGGCCTGGCTTTATATTTGTAATCCCAGTACAGGGAAGACACCGACAGGAAAATCCCTAGAATTTACTGGCTAGCCTGCATAGGCTAACTGGTGAGCCAACCAATGAGAAACCCTGTCTCAAAAATAAAAAATAAAAAACAAAGTGAAACACTCCCGAGGGACCTGAGGTTGACCTTTAGATTTCACATCCACATACATGTACTGGCATACATGTATACACAAATAAATACACACTTACATGCTCACATATTGCATGCATAGTCACACACAGCACACAAGAACATGTTAGCGAGGATGAGAAGGGTGAACAGTGAAGAAAGCATGTGTATGGAGGTGGGTGTGCTCACCCATGCAGAAGATGGGTCAGCAGAATGGTCCGGAGCATGTATGCTCATAGCAAACTTCTTGGACTCTGGATTTTTGTTACTGTGAAACTCAAGGTTCCTGTTTGTGGGTTCTTAGTCTGGTAAACAAAAGAACTTAAAAAGTGACTCAGAAAGAAGGTCAAGGACAACTTTATTAGAGTTCTAGAGAAAAAACACAGGGGTCAAGCCATAAATCTTGGCAGCTGCTGGGAACAGGGAGATGGAGAAGATGTCAGGAAGTCATGCCTTTCCATTCCTTTCCTGCAAGAAAGCAGGAGTGTTACGCAATGGTGTGTGTGTTTGGGGGTGGTGAGGAACATCAGAGAATACGAGAATCTCCAGAGAGTCAGGAAAAAGGCCGTTGGTTGGGAAAGGGAAAGCACTCTCAAGAATAGGAGTGAGCTACTGAACTGAGGGAAAAGCCAAGAGGCACTGGAGCATGAGAAGGACATCTCCCACACTTGTGCTTGTCTCCTGTAGTAGAATGTGCTATGGAGTTCAGTAAGGATGACAAGGGACCATATTTTCATACATGGAAGCCCTGCCAGACATCAGCAGAGGGAACCATCTTCCTGGCCAGCACTAGACTACCATAGTGGAACCCCCGAGTATCTGAACTCAGGTGTTTTTATTGATTCAGACTTCCTCAGGTATTCTACTGATAGCACATGCAGATCATAAGCAATCAAACAACCCCCACATAAAACCAACACCTGCAGACAATACAAAATGCCAAGGCCTGTGCATCCCTTTTCCCAACAGTGTACAAAACAATTATTTTAAACACATATAAAAGTAAACTTCTACAACAATTCCCCTTTTCTGTATTAAAAAATTGCTTTTTCTCTACATCACAGTTTAACACTACACCAGCAAAACTATTTACAAGAGGAATAATCACGAGAGTTGTTAATGCATAGGATCAAACAAAATCAAACATCCATCAAGATTTTCACAATTTCTTTGAACAGCAGAAAAACATTATCAATGTCCAATTATCTGGAATTCACTCACAATCTTCTGGGTTCCTCCAAAGGGCTTAGGTGACTTCTCTGACTCTGTCCTCTGCGGCACACACAGCTTGTTCTCCAGGTTCTGGCTGGATCCACTCTACTGCTGCTGCTGTTCTTGGTGGTCACCCCATGGTATTGGCATCTCACAAACTGCTGGGGTCCCTTGCTGCAACTGGGCTTCACCCTCACCAATGGCCTGTCCTGGGCTCTCTTCATGGTGCCAAACCTCAACTGATATCATGACCCCTTCAATCTGGGCCTTCAATTGCCACTTTGGTTGCACCTTCACCAGTGGCATCTCCTGGTCTCATAGTGCCAAGCCTCAGTTGCTCTCCAAAGACCGCGTTATGCCTTCAAAACCAGCATCAGCTGGGTGACTCTTACAGTACCAAATTCAGCTGCCAGCATGAGATACAACCTTGGCCAGTTCTGCAAGACAGTTTCTATGTGCTGACCTTGAGGAAACACTTTCCAGATTTTAAAATAGAATCTGGTTTGCTGGAAAAATAACTGGTCACTTTGTCTGCAGGAAGTGCTGTCTTGTAGCAGAGTTCTCATCGCCGTCACCGTGTCTAAATAGCTTTTCTTTCTCTTAGTCAGGTTTGCAGAAAAATAAAAAACTGGCCAGTTTAACTAAGTAGCTTTTTTTACTCTAAGCTGAGGCTTCCACAATAGGGGATCCTGGGACAATGGGAAGAATATCTGGCAAAGTCTTGGCAGTTTGGCATTCTTTTTCACCACTGCTATGGGGAAACATATACCTTTCTTCATAGATCTCAAACACAAGATCTTGAGCTTCACACACATACAATGGAGCTATCAGAAAAATCCATTTGTGAAACAGTAAGCTACCACCAGCAGAGGGAAGGAGCATCGGTGTGGGGGGCCGATCCCCCCAGCCTTGTCCTCATCAATGCCATGATGTTGCACTGCTCATGCAGTCAGTAATTCTCCACTGCCACCCACAAGAGTTGTTTTTCTCTATCTTGCTATTTGCTTAACTTTTGGTAGTTACAAAATATAGAGTTAGACTTCCTCCAGGTGTAAGACATCCTGTTTTGGGTGTTTGCCCTTAGCTAGTTCCTCCCTCTCCTCACCCCCTCCTTAGCCTATATATGCAGTGTGAAAACATTCAATAAACGGACTTGATCAGAGAACCCTGTCTTGTCCCATTCTCTCATGCCTCTTGTCCCCTCACCCCTCACTCTCTCTTCCAGGGTCCCTAGTTGACTGAACCCGCAGGCCAGGTCACATCAGCTCCATGATCAGGAAAAGCAGTAAGAACCTTGCTTTTTCCTGCTTCCAGCTGAATTCTTTATCTCTAAGGGTCTCCATTCTGTGGATCTCAGTTTTGAGCTCTCTTTCTCATTTAATTGTCACAATTTTCTCTTCATAGGGGCTTATTTTCCTTCTCTCTCTCCTCTTCCTTCAAGAGCCTTCAATTAATTCCTTAATCTCTATCTTCTGGTAGCTTCTCTGAACATTCTTTACCAGACTCTTTGAGGTCTGGAATTTCTTTCTCTTCTTTGTCTCTACGTTGGATTAGCTGGTGTGATGTCAGTGTCCCACATTGGTATACCATTTGTAGTTGTACACCACTGTGTGGGCTCACCAAGGAAGACAAGGAGGCATTTTCATAGTCTCAAACCCTGCCAGACCTCAGCAGAGGGAATCACCTTTATGACCAGCACCAGACTCCATAATGGAACCCCAGAGTATCTGAGCTCAGGTGTTTTTATTGATTCAGACTTCCTCAGGTATTCTACTGATAGCACGTGCAGATCATTATAATCAATAACCCCCACAGAAATCCAACACCTGCAGACAATACAAAATGTCAAGGCTTGTTCATCCCTTCTTCCAACAATGTACAAAACCAATTATTTTAAACACAATTCAAAGTAAATGTCTACAATAGTCTCTGGCATGCTCTGTCCATTAGATGAGAGCCAGGTGAGGCAAAGCAACCAGTCTCATCCAGACCATACATTTGTTGTGTGAAGCCCAGGTTGGGAAGGGCTTCCAGTCTGTTTCAGCCAACTAGTTTCTTTCATATGTTAATCTTGATGCAACTTTTCCCCACACAGTCATTTCTCTCCTGCCACATTTTCATATAAGATTTGTAGGTCGTAGACAAGTCCCTTGGCCTCTCCAACTGAGGAGAGCTTGGTCAGGTAGAATAATACAAGTATGGTGGGAGTTTTGAGGATTATATTAAACAATTAAAAGCATTATAAATGCCAGAGAATGTAAATTATAATAAGTCAACATATCTGCTGCAACTGACACTGATGACAGATGGAGTGGAAGCCATTTCTGGACTAGTATATAATGAACAGACTTGTAGAAGTGGGGAAGTTTGTCCTGCTTTGCCTCCTTTACCTCAGTCTACCATTAACACTAGTGTACTTTGCAATAGCCTGAGACTATTAAATACCAGGGTTCTAATTACAGAGAGAGTTTTAAAGAGTGGATATACATACAGCATATATAAAGAGAGTAAAGCACACATGCAAGGCTAAAAATCACTGCACTGAATCTTAATAAACTTAAACTAATATGTCAGAAGTAAAATCCCATATAGGTTTAAGTGCAAGAAAGACAAAAAACATGTCTCAAAATTAGAGTACTTTTCTTAGAGTATTATTTTATGGCTAAAATTCCTTGCCCTGTAGCAGATATCTTGATACTAAATGTCAAGAAGGTTGGAATGAAGAAACAGGCAAATCTAAATGTAACCATCTATCCTTAAAGGTTACATCAGAGGTGTTATGTAGGAAACAGGAGATGTGGATGCAGGTTGCGGGGGGGGGGGTGTTTGTTTGGTTTGGTTGGTGCTGCAGTTGGAATAAGCCTTAGTAATAATTTAACTCAGATCTCTCATTTGGAATCTAAGGAAACTGGTGCTGAGAATATCAGATTTCTCTTGCAGATGACCCTCCTGCTGCAAGTGAGATAGGGGAGCTTCCTCTAAGCTGTTTCATTTTCCCATAGTTAAAACTAATACCAGGATATCACATAGAAAAAGATAATGTTTATAAAATTCTGGATCCAACATTATCTGTGAGGGCAGACTGTTTCTGCCTCTGTGATGCTTAGTAGTATGAGACCATATGATTTATTAGCTGAACTGTGACACTTAGAAAAAGAAAAGGGAAGACTATTAATAACTAGTTGGGAACAATAGGAACACACGGGCAGTGTTCCAGTCACCCCTGGTTGCATGGTCAGTTGCTTTTCACCCATTGGAAGACTTTCCAAGGCTGAAATCCAGGTGAGGTTTCTGTGTAAAAGTTTATGAGTTACAGTGAGTCAACAGGATGAAAGTCATGGGCTAAGGTACTTAGAATACAAAACCTGGCTTTGTCTTCCACCTTCATGGTTACCACCTGTTCATATCCACAGGCGATACATTGTATTCAGACCGTTCATTAGGAAGGCAAACACTCCTTGAGAGACAGGTAGGCAATGTTGGGAGATAAGCTATCAATGAGTAGTTTTTGAGGACAAGTCACACCAGGTTATGAGCTTTCACTAGTATCTCGCAGGTAACTAGACTGCTGAATTGATCAACTTCAGTTAAAAGGAACAAAGGAAAGTTGTTTTCATCTATGTTATCAGTATTTTGAAAGCTTCTTCACCAGCTTTGATTTGTTCTTTATTCCTTGGTCCCGTTATGACTGGAAATCACAGAAGTGTGTCTGCTCTCACCGGTATACTGTGTAGGCTCAGAGTCCAGCTAATTCTGGCCTAACCTAAAGACTTAGATAAGAGTTTGCCAACCAGGGAGAGTCCTCTAGCTTTAGGAATAGTTAGTAATGTTTGGAGACATTTTTATTTGTCACATGCCGATAAAGGGAGATTACTGGCATTGTGTAAAAGGAGGCCAAGGATGTCGATAAACTTCTAACAATGAACAGGATAGGATCATGCAAAACTTAGTCGTAGATGTAGATTTAGGGCAAAAGCTTTCTATTCTTTGGTCTAATTCAGTCACCGGCCCTGGTCCTGGAGCCCTGGAGCATTTTGGCCTCTGTACGATCTAGTCTTAAGCCTAGAACTGGAAGGCTTCAGCCTCCATATAATCTAGAACGTTTGAACCTCTGTACAATCTAGTAAACCTCCACAACTTACTGCTGACTGAGACACTCTGATTAGCTCTTTCTGAAATCACTCTTCTGACTCAAACTCTTCTCCAAGCTGACTGGTTTGGACTGATGCACTGAGCCAGCTGACTGTTTCTAGCTGAGCTCTTCTGACTCTGTTTTACTCTGGCTGATTCTCTGACTGCCTCAGACTGCACTGCTCTGCTGGGCCTCAAACTGACTCACTCTTCCCTTCTGATACTGACTTCTTCTGCCTAGTTGCCTCTGTGTCTTTGTGACTCTCTCTGAACTCTCACTGCCTCAGTCAGTCTCACTGCTTCTCTGCTTTCTCTGCCTTAAAGTCAGACCACTTTATTGTCTCTGTGTCTTGTCCTCTGAATGCTTTCCTCATACTGCCTCTCTCATATTGCCTGTGTCTGACTGCTTGTCTCTCTGAGCTGAGAGCCTGCTTTTATATTATGAGAGCTGGGCATGTCCTCACTCTGATTCAATCTCAGACTCCACTCTAATTCAGTCTTATTCTACTGCGCTTCATTCTGATTCAATCTCAGAGTTTGGGATTAAAGGCATGCACCACCACTACCTTCTGAATACTGGGATTAGAGGTGTGTACCAACATTCTTAACATTCTTTCTATATGCCATCCAGACCACATAGGCCTCTGAATGTGATTCCTTCATATAGACCCCTGGATTATGGAAGGTTCTATAATAGCTTTCACACAGGTATATTTCTCTATAGCTAGTATTCATCCTAAAATGTCAATAGTGCTATTAAGAAACCCTGGGTTAATTTGGGTCCTACAAAGCATAGCCTGAAACAAGGACTTGGGTGAAAACAATGGAAAAGAAATAGTACGAAGGAAAGGAAAAGAGAAGACAATATTTAGTTTCTCTTTTATTGGTATAATAAAATGTCTGAATCTGGATGTTTAGAAAGAAAATACATTTAGCTTGCTGTTTTCCACCCCTAGCCGGGAGCCTATTGGCAACTGATGGCTGCTGGGGCAGTGGGAGGCAGTTATCTTCAGGGATGTGGTTCTTGAGAGGCTACCACCACACTCCAATAGATGAGCCTACATCCATTCACCTACAGGCCATCCTAAGTAGACTCAGTAGGTCTAGAAAACAGAGCTAATAAAAGTAGGAGAAAATTGTGGTTGGGTTAGTGGAGAAATTTTACAGGAAAGATGGGTAAGGTTTTGACCAAAATTCATTATATACATGCATGAAAGTCTCAGTTTAAAAAAGGAGTGATAAAAAAAGAAGAAAGTCGTGATATCAGGCAGCTCCAACTATTGGGTCTCTAGTGAGGGCCTGCTAGCAGCACTCCAACATGGCAGAGAGGTGGAACTGGTCACATGCAAAATTGACTTGTATGTGAGTAAGGAGTGGAGACATGGAAGAACCAGACTCACTATTTTTTATTTTTATTTAGTTTGGGGTTGGGTTCTTACTGTTATTGTTTGTTTTGAGACAGATTTATTCTCTGTCATCCAGGTAGGCCTCAGATTTGCCCAAAACCTCCTGCCTTGCCCTCCCAGAGCCCTGGGACTATGAGTTTGCATCACTGTGTCTAACTCTATTTATAATAACCCAACCCCTGGTGGAAGTAATCTATCCTCCCCCTTTAATGCTAGACCTGATCCACTGTGGAGAAACAGTGTTGATCCCTTTGTGAAGGCAGAGTCCACATTATCTACTTAGCCTTCACGAAGACCCAACTTTTAAAGGTTCCAACACCTTTATATAATTTCAAGTTTGGTCTCTGGAGGTGACTACGTCTTTTACATGGCCACAGTTCCCACAGAAAGCCACAGATCCCAGACAGTATTAGAATGACTTGCTTTGACTTCATTTCCTATACAACAATAAAGGTTTCCTGTTCTTGTCAACCTATGGATTTCATCATGGTCCTCTGTCTAAACCTTCCAGTGCTTAAAACATATCTAAAATAAGTTCCCTAAGGTTTGCCTCTATCCTGATTCTTCTAAGCACTTGACATATATTAATTCTTTAATCTATGTAATAATTCCATGGGGAAGACACTATTATTTTCTTTGTTTTTAGAAATGAAGAAACCAAAGTAGGTAGAGATTAAATAACTTGTCCAAAAGTCCAAGCCGATGTGGCAGCCTATAAACAAGGCAGCCAAGTTCCAGATCCTAAACTCTTAACCACTAAGTCATATAATCTCTCATTAGAGTCATGTCATTCACCCTTGAGTCTAAACATCTCTAACTGGAGAATTCTTCCCTCAACTCTGAGCTCAGGGTCATTGGTATCCTGCCAAATGTCTCTGGTGATGCTTCTATTTTTAGTGAGGCAAGTAGCCAAGGGGAATGCTTGCATTACCCTCCATGAACTCCAGGGTCCATTTTCCTTTCTCTTGTTCATGTTTTGTCCTCTCTGCTCTACAGATCCCCTAGCAAGTTCTCTTCCATTGAGTTTTCTTGGTTCTGCTGGTGCAAGCAGTGTAACCGGAGGTACCACCCATTTTAATTTTTTTTCTCTGGCTCATTTCTGCCCTTTCTAGTTGGTACAGGCCATCACACATTGACTTTTTTTCTAGTGATGACTTGAATATACAGAATATACTTGAATATACAGAACTCCACTACCTTTTCCAATACAGCATCGTTATTACTGAATACTGGATTTCACTTGAGAGTCTATGGATATAGAATTATGTATTTATATCTATGTTTTTAGTCTACTGTTTTCAATTTTATTTGAAATATATTTCTTTCCCTCTCATCTTGGTAAAATCTTATTCATCTTAAAAGGTAAGACAGAGCATAATTTTTATCTTTTCTGGGCATTTTCCTTGACTATTTTCCCCATTTTTGTATCCCAAACAGAATAAATATCTCCCTACCTATTTCTATCATATAAACTTATTTATGCCACTTATTTCTTGCTCAGTGTGCACCTATCTGTCTCTCTGGAAAGTACCATATATAAGAATTTACTCTCAGATATGGAGAGTTGAACACCAATTCACTGGTATCACTATATGTTATTCACACACACACACACACACACACACACACACACACAAACACTTGCTAGCATAATGGGACAAAAAGTGATGCTGTTCAGTAAGCTTTCTTTACAGAAATATTGATGGAGATGGGTAAAATTTTCATAAGCATGAGTTGTGAGAATAATGGTTTTCATTCTTCTAAAGTTTCACATTTTTTTTAATGTATTTTGTCATATCTCTCCACCACTACTTCATTACGTCCTTCTAGTACCCAACATTACTTCCCTTCTAATTTCACAGTGTTCTTAAAAAATTGTTCTTACAAATCACCAGAGACTAACTAGTGCTGCCCACACGCACATGGTGTGTGGCTCTCCGTGGGGCACGGACAGCTTACATAAGTGTCTCAAAGGACCTTTCAAGGCAGTCTGTGGGTCAGTGACACTTGGCTGTGACTTTGGTTTTAGCTTTGTAGATCTTAGCTTGTTTGGAGGTATGATGAAGAGACTGCCTATTTTTAAAGTGACTTCATCTTTTTTTTTATTTTAAAATTTGAATCTTGATATTACCTAAGCATTTTACTTACTAAAACGTGAGTTGTCATCTTGAAGACTACTATTTTAAAACGTTGCCATTTTTTTCCTTAACTAATTTCATTGAAACTGTACACAGCAATATGGTTAGTTATGCAACAACCCTGAATGTACTCTGTCCTAGCTCTCTGTGGTACATATGTTACAAACATGACAAAACATAATAGCCAGCTTATATTAGAAAGACACATGTCCTAAAGCAATTAATTAGAGCAACAAAAATTTATCTTCCACATTACTTAGTTCTTTGGGATTGTTAATAGTCTCTGTGATTGGCCTATTCTTCGTTTACTAATTGCTGGTTATTTAACATGAAATTGGAAAAGAATTCTCATCACATTTTCTTAGGATGAGTTACAGAATAAGTCTGGTTTTTGTTTTCTTTTTGTTCTCATGTTATAACTGAAGCCACTTGAGAAATTCCCATATCCTGGGCCATTTTTCCTATCCATATAAATATTAAAATATAGTTAAGTCATATTGTAAGGAAGTCATATTTGGCAAAAGGGGAAAGACAGGCATGTGAATAATTACAAGAATTTTTTTCCAAATGATTAACCAATGTAAAATCACCAGTTACAACTACGTTTATTAAAACACTAATTAAAACTAGTTTTAGGGATCTGAGGAGTTGCTTGGTAAGTAAAATTCTTGCCACACAGGCATGAGGACCTGAATTAGATCACCATCACCCGTGTAAAAGCTGACCACCGTGGTACATCATCTGCAACCCACACTGGAACACAGAGGCAGGCAGATCCTTCAACTTCACTGGCCAGCCAGCTTAGCTAAAATCAGTGACCTCCAGATTCAGTGAGAGACCCTGTCTTAGAAATGAAGTGGCAAAAGATGTCTGGTTGGCACATTTTCTCCCCCATTATATAGTAACAGCATTTAAATTCCTTTCACATATGTACGTATTTTAGGACGCTTCTACAGTAGCGGGTTTCCATGTGGCTTTTCAAAAGGCCTCAGTGTTAGTTGTCCCTCCCCGTATCCTTCCTTTAACCTGCCCTCCTATCTCTTTCTCCATTTAATCTTCCTCTTCTGGTTTCCCCTTTTTAAGACTATGTTCTTTCCCTTCCTTAGAAGATTCCCACCTCCAACCTGGTTCCTCACTAGCTACCTGACCTCTGTGGTTATTCAGATTGCAGCTAATACCCAAAAGTAAGACAAAGCACACAATATTTCTCTTTCAAGGTCCGAGTTACCCAGCTCAGGATGATTGTTTCTAGCCCCTTCCAAATGTCATAATTTCATTTTTCTTAATAGATGCATAGTATTCTACCGTACAAATGTACCATATTTCCCTTATCCATTAACCAGTTGATGGACTTAGAGGAGTTTTGTTTTGTTTTGGCAGTTTTTTATCTTATGTTTTTTGTATTGTTTGTTTTCATTTTAATTTTTGTTTATGTGTTTTTGAGAGAGAGGGAGCATGGATGAAGACGGGTGGGTGGAGAGATAGAGAGGATCTGGAAGGAGTTGAGGGAGAGGAAAATATGATCAACATACACTTTACAAAAAATTTTAAAGATAAAATATTAAAATGGAAAACAACTAGAGAAGACCCTTGCCATTGGTCTCTGGCATCCACATTTGCATATGCATCACACACACACACACACACACACACACACACACACACAAATAGCTTTAAAAGCTGGGAATATAGCTCAGTGGTTGAACACGTTCTTGGCATAGGTTGTAGGTTCAATTCCTGGCACTACCAAGCATCAAAAAAAGGATGCCTTTAAATTTGTCTATGCATTTTAAGGTATCATGCTATAGAGTACAAGCAAAACATTTCCCAATCGTTTCTCTATTTGTCATTACCTCCTGGCATGTATGTGGAAACACAGACACTGACATCAAACACTAGCAGTAAAATCAAACATGCAATATTGATAGTACATGGTTTCAAGCTTGACTGGTCAGAATTTTAACCATCTTGGATGCTTTGATTTGGTTAATTGCATGTCTAACTCCAAGTCTTATATCAGAGAGGAGTTGACTGATCAGCTTTCCTCAGTCTGAGGGTTTCTTTCTGAGAAACATCTTGAGATGGAATGAAGACTAACATACAGCATTAGCAGGAAGAGTCCATCGAGAGAAAAGATTACTAGCAACAAAAGAATTAAGGACAGTAGAATGCTTGTGAACATTGTGTCACGATGACAAAAAACCCTCCCTAAAATATTCACCTCATAAAAGGTAAAATTGGTTCTGACTCAGAGCTTTGAAGGATATGGTTTATGGTGTCTTGATCCTATTGCTTTCAAGAATGTATCTAGGGGTAGCATCATTGCAAGGAAGGAGTGCCTGATGGAAGAGACGGATTGCTTGCTTTCTGACAGTCAGGAAAGAGAAGTGGAAGAAGACAAGGAAGAGGGGTAAACCATGGTCCAAAGATCTCTTTCAATGGCTCCCAATGTCCTGACTTCCTTCTCCTTGGCCCTACCTCTTAAAGTTGTAACCACCACCTCAAAATTGGCATCATGGGCTGAAGACTATACCTTAAAACACAGAATCCAAATGATGGCAATTAGGTTCCTACCCACCCAGTACAGATCAAAAATTATGAATAATTGTACAGATGACCCTCAGAGCTATTGTTTTGTTATATTTTACTATAAAACTGAAAAGTAACATACATAATATATTTAACTTTAATCAATGTATAAAGGAAGCATTATATATCTAGGTAAACATGTTGCCTAATATTAAATAATTCTTTCCCTTTGTTAGAAATGTAATTCCCACCTCATTATAGTTGATTTTGTAAAACCACCAACTGTTTCTTAATTAGCACATTAGTGACTCACACATATACCCCATTCACTGGGTCATTTTTCTGAGTATTCCAAACATGATAAAATGTTCATGTATGAACTTATTTATCCCATGTGAAATTCTCAAATTCTTGCCAATAAAAATCAAATTTTTTATTTTATATCATTTATTTATTGCTTTCTCAACTATTGCATATGCTAATATGCAATAATCATAGATCATCTGCTGTATTTATGTAAAAGATGACTATATTTTGAGTTATATTTGATTTTGAACACCCATTTTCCCATTTTAATAGGTATATAATTATTCTCATGGAAATTATTTTTAAGTTTAAAAATGCTAATATTTCAAGGCTCACCATACAAGCAAAACATTGTTGAAAACTTTATTATAACACACATAATATAAACACAAGTACAATAAGTAGGACGTTACTTATATGTATTGAATCAAGGTAGAAATATTTGTGCATTCTTCTATGGGTAATTTTTTTCATAAGATTAAATAGTGCATTCAGAGATTTATCATAACTGTAAGGAAACCAAGTCAGCTTAGAGCTGTTCAACCTCATAATATGTCTTGTTAGAGATTCTGTTGATGTGAAGTGACACCATAATCGTGCAACACCTACAAAGGAAAACATTTCATTGGGGCTGGCTTACAGTTCAGAGGCTTAGTCCGTTGTCATCATGGTGGAAGCACGGCAGAGTGCAAGCAGACATGGAGAAGGAGCCTAGAGTTCTACATTCAGATTGGCAGGCAACAGAAAGAGAGAGTGTGTCAGTGGGGTGGACTTTGAGGTTTCAGATGCTCAAGTCTGTCCCCACTGACACACTTCCTCCAACACGATCACACACCTCCTACGAGTAGCACTCCTTATGTGTTCATAGGGACCATTTTCATTCAAGCCTACACACATAATGACACTGACACATGTTAATGAATTGACTCTCTAACATGTCTAGCAAATGTAGGCCTAGTTTACCCTCAGCAGCAGCAACTGCAGATGGACATAAGTTAGGAGACTGTAATGTGACGCCTCTTATGAGACAAAATCTGACTTTAGGAATGTTCAAATATTGTAATGTGCATGTTTTTGAATCAATACCTTGCAGGAACAGCTCAAAGATAAAACACTGCCTGCACTTCTGAGGTTAACCTTGACTCATGAAGGGTAGGAACTGCTGCTCTCTAGAAACTAAAGAGCTGTGAAAGTAAAGAGCAATAGTTCTAGGACAATAGAGACATTCAGGAGTACATATACTTTCCATCATAAAGTAAAAGTTTCCTTCATTAAACTCTGTAGGAAAATTTTTTTTTCTGGGATTATTTTTTAAATCCCTAGATGCTGGATTTAATAGTAGAATTGCATATAATTTTAGTTTCAACATTCTGTTGTAAGTGTTGACTAAATAAAACCCTCTCAGATAGTAAGCAGATGTTAAATTTCTTCATCATGCTTAATTTCTCATTTTGAAACCATCTCTTGGTTTGTACACATCTTAATTCTGGTGATGCGTCATTTTGAATTGGCAATCAAGTGTCTGTTGACTTGGACCTTGGCTTCTGTTTCCTTTGCAAAGGCAGTTAAAGCTTTGGATACAGCTTTTTTAAAAGTTAATGTCTTCGTTTTTCACATGGGTTCTTGATCCTGTCGCCTTTCAACAATGTACCTGTTGCAGTAGCACACCAAGTGTTCATTGTATTACTCATCACTACCGGCTCTTGGAAGAACCTGCCTCTTCTCAATAGCTTTCAAACAAGCATCACTTGAGGGAGATCATGGGATCCTTTCCTTTCATTTCTTCTCTCATTTACTATTTAACCCTTTCTTCTATGAAACTAGGATATGTGTATTCTTGGGATAGCAATAAGATCATGAGGGATTGGTGAGTGTTGAGAATTCAGTTCTATAAAATGAGCAGAATTCAAAAAAGTCTCTGATTATGATTCATTCATATCTTTAAGATGAGAAATCTTATGAAAAAGACTATAGCAAAACACATTTCAGTAATTGTAGTTGCTATTTTAACATTTCTTTAAAATTTCTGTTGTGTACTACAATGAAATCTTACTTCAGGTTCATCCACATTAGTGCAGCTTGCCATGTGTTTGGGCCACACCTTCCAGAAGCCAGACTCTCTCCATCTTGAAGCTGTGTCTCTACATTCTTTGGAGCATTGTCCATACAGCCCTAGGTCAGATAGTTAGTTGTCTGTTCTTAATCTGAGTGCACAGCTCTTTCTTTGACTTTCTTTTGATTGTAACTTTGCCACATGATTGTCTCTAGCTTCAGTGGAGAGTGGAAAATACATTATAGTTGTGTGACTAGCGATAAGGTAAGAATCTGTATAGTGCTGTTGGAGTAAATTCTGAGTATGTTACTTAGCAATGCTTCAGATCCACCCTCCAAAATTGTTGAGCATGTCCAAACATAACATATCATTCATGGACATGGATGAATAATTAATGAATAATAATCAGTACTTTCCTGATTAAACTTTCACTTAACATATCAAAGAGGAAATAGTAGCATTGTGATCTTGTTCAATATACAAGATTGTTTAAGGAGAAAAGCAGTTTAAAATTAGGTTGAATGAAACTATCTTAAAAATTAACTTTGATTATTCATTTCCTTGATATCTGGTTGAGGGATACACCATTTTCATTATAATTTTTCTAATATTTCCATCAGCTACTTTATGAGTTGCATATGCCTCTCCTGGGGAAAGGAAAAGAGAAAATTAGGACACTTTACATGGTTAAGAAAGTTCCAGCAATTGTCAGTTGGTGAAATTATGTTTACTCAAAATATCATTTCACTCTCCCTGGCATGACTGAGTATTGTCTGTAGTTCTCAGTGTCCCAGTATCAACAAGCGATGGAGGGTGGAAGCCAGAGTCAGGAATTGTCCCCCAAACCATACTGTCAGATATCAGAACACATCATTTGTTCAAGAAATAAGGGCTAGATGATTGAATTCTGTATGAGGATAAGCTTGGGCTAACACTGCCTGCTTACTTGTTTCTTGGAAATCAGCAGTCTTCTTTGCTCATCTGTTCTGATCTGTCTGGTGTGCTTCTCATTTTCTTGCTTTTACAGCTACACTGTGATAGTGTAGATGTAGAACAATAGCGCAGGAAAGGGCAAATCATTCTGTAAATGTTTGTATTTTAGAAAAAAAATCCAGATGTCTCCTCTATTTCTCCCTCTTTTTAGTGCTCACTATCTTCTAGATGAAGTCGGCTTCTTGAGTAAGCAGATCTTGTGTATGGGGTTGGTGGCTGGTTTTAGAGAAAAGAAACATGGCCATCTTACTCTTTACTAAGAGCAAGTTTTTCTTCTCTGACACGATATAAGTATATATGTTACATGTATTATACTTTGTACATATATTTATGAAATTATATAAAATAATAAAAACATATATAAGAAGGGAGATTGAAAGTGATTGGAGTATAGCTGCTTAGCAAGTACTAACATCATTGTGGTAAGTTGATAAACTGGAGACCCAGGAAAATTAATGGTATGGCTACAATCTAAATCTGAAAGACTGCAAGCAGCAAATGGCATATAATCCCAGAATAAGAACTGGCAAGTAAAAATCCCAGGAAGAATCAACGTTTCAGTTCAAGTATAAAGGCAGAAAAATATATATTCTATTTTTAGATAGTCAGGTGGAAGGCATTTCTCTTACTCAAGAAGAGTCAAGATTATTTTATAGTCATACCCTCAACAGAATAGATGGAGCTCACTCACATTAGGGAAGGCAATCTGCTTTATTTAGTCTAGGGATTTAAATGTTTTTCATATTCAAAAGCAACTTTGTGGAAAGATTCAAATTAATATTTGACCAGACACCTGGGTATGACTTAGCCTAAGTAATACATAAAATTAACTGCCATGGTTACCAGAATTACCTACCTCATCTAGTGGTTCTTCTGTTCAAGAAGTTGTGTTTGGGGACTTAATGTATATTTTTCCATTCTTATCAGGGGAGGAAGCTACTAGGTCCATTGATATTGTAACTATATATTTTTAACACAATCTCGAAGCCATGTCCACCACAAGTTCATGTTTAAGTTATACTAATCCTGCTAATACAGTAACATAGCAATTTACATCAGTCCCCTCTGGAGCCAGGAAGAGACTTCTTTGCTCCTAAGTCTCCTTGGCTTCTGTCCATATTTCCTGGGCTCCAAAAAGATGAGGCAAGCAATAATCCTTCCTCTACATGTGGGCGTGGTGCTATACACTAAAACTAGCACTCCAGAGACTAGGCATTAGGGTTGTTAGTTGGGTCAGTCTGAGCTGTATAGTGAGATCCAATCTTAAAAAAACAAGAAACACATACCCCCATACACTAAATTTTAAAAAGTGTATTTTTAAAGAATTAGAGCTGGAGGATATCTCTATGGGTAAAGCACTTGCTGGGCAAGTATAAGGACCTAGGTTCAAATCCCCTAAACCCATGTAAAACCAGGCACAGAGGTGGATGTCTATAATCCCAATACTCCTATAGCAAGATGGGGGAAAGAGCCAGGAGAACCCCAAGGAATCCACAGGCCAGCTATATATGAAATGATGACAGATGATATAGATAGATAGATAGATAGATAGATAGATAGATAGATAGATAGATCTGCTCATGCACACACACACACACACACACACACACACACACATATATATATATATATATATATATATATATTAGAGAGAGAGAGAGAGAGGGAGGGAGAGAACAAACACAAATATAAAAAACAAGATACAGAAAAAACACCTTTGAACATTAGCTTAGGCTAGGCTGTCCTTCCAAAATTCAAGATAGTTACCTCTGGCCTCTCCTATTCTGTTCCCCATTAAAAAAATGTTCATAAGCAGGAGTGCACTGAACTTTTTTGTTTTAAATATCCAGTTGATTAATTTAATTTTGACCAGACAAACTCACATATAGCTGGGGCTGTAGTAGTTTCTTGCTGATCTTACATGTGCAGGGCCTTCGGTTATATTTAGAAATGATAGTTACAGCTATTGAGTATTCAGTTCTACTTTTTATTATCTATTGAACCAACTAAACAGAAAATTGAAAATTCATATTTTCCTTCTTTCCTGTTTCTGTGATGAGCACCACATACAATGAAAGCCTACAGTGCATACTTTTTTTAGTTCTAAAATTAAATACATGAGTTCAAAGACAAAAGGTAACTGCTAAGAACTTACAGGCCTGGGATACTGAAATAATGGAACATTTCAAAGCTGTAGTGAGAGAATACAGAGATAAACAAGTCATAATGAAAACGCTAGGGACATTAGAGGCTGTCACTGTAAGACTTGAGCTAAAAGTAAGAATTTTAAGGGGGTGGGAAGAGCTAAGATAAAGAAGCAACTATTACATAAATAACTGAAAGAAGTATCACTTTGCTGAAGATGCTTGCATTGGAGAATTGGAAGGCTTACTGCATTCCAGGAATAGTTGCTGAGACCCAAAGAGAGCCCAAAATGTCAGAAAAATGTCTTTAAAAGCTGGATAGAATATGTGGATAATTTAAAAAGGAGGAAGACTCCCATTAGAGTCGGGCCTGTCATCTGAAAGGATGGAAGCCACATTGTAGTAGCACTTTCTACAGGGGATTCAGAGAAAAGGATAACTCAAAAGTCTTTACTCTGATGGCTCTCATAAACATGTGAAGGGACGTATACTTCAGCAAAAAAAGAATGACTTGGGAAAAGTCTGATGTAGAGCAATAAGACAAGAGAGTTGTCGAGAAAAGTGCAAGTGGAGACAGAGTAAAAATGGTGAACAAAACATTTTAAAGAAAGGGGACTAAATATACCAAGTCAAGTCAGCAAAACACAGACGGGTGAAAGTGGGTGATATAATGCCAGTCATAAGTTTCCGTCAGAGAAAAAATACAAGTAGTTAATAAATGCAAACTATATTCAGAAATGACAAATGGACCGAGAAACAAATCAGGGAATAACACCTTTCACAATAGCCTCAAAAATATCTTGGGGTAGCTCTAACCAAGCAAGTGAAAGACTTCTATGATAAAGCTTTAAGACATTGAAGCAGGAAATTGAAGAAGGTATCAGAAGATGGAAATATCTCCCATACTCATTGATCAGTAGAATTAAATGATTGAAAATTAAATGATTGAAAATTTCCATCAAAATTCCAACACAATTCTCACAGCCAGAAATTAGAAACAACTTAGATGTCCTTCGACAGATGAATGGATAAAGAAAATGTGGTACATTTGCACAATGGAATATTACTTGGTTGTTAAAAAAATGAAATCATAAAATTCACAGGTAACTGGATGGAGCTAGAAAAAAAGATCATCCTAAGTGAGGTAACCCAGGTAACCAAAACTACAAATATAGTGATGTACTCTCTTGTATGTGGATGTTAGCTGTTAAGTCTTCAGTAAGCAGGCTAGAATCCATATAACCTTAGACATTAATTAAAGAGTAAGAGACGGAGAGAAGAAGATCTCCTTAGATCTTCTTAGAAAGGGTGAATAGAATAGATAGTTATGAAAGGACAGGAATGGAATATGGGAGGGATAGCTGAAATTAATGACCACTTGAGAGGTTGTAAGGAAATCTTAATATATGTGAAATAAAACTAAATTGAATTTCCAAATAAGGGTGGAAACAAAGCCCCAACTAGACATCTCTTGCCTTAGTTCTTGTACCAGAGCCTTGGATCAAGGATTTTCCCCAGGAGAGAGGAAGAGGAAGTAGATAGGACACGGCTACAAACACTATCCAGTAACATGTGGTTGACACAGTATAAAATGTACTGAAAACCAAGGGACAGAGGACAATCTCAAAACACAGCAAGAGGAAGAGGACTGCCAGGAAGATTGGCAACTCACTTCTCTTTGGAAACAGTTATTGAACAGAAGGTGGTATGATAGCGTTTTCAAAGTGCTTACTGAAAATAAAGAAGGAAAAATAGTTGTCAACTAAGAATTCTATATACAACATAACTGTCTAATAAGAATGGAGGCAGAAAGACTTTCTCAGATAAATAAAAATTGAGGCATAAATTGCTGATTGACCGGAAGATCATCAGGCTAGAACCAAGTGGCCCTGAACAGTCATTCAAATACAAATAAAAAAAAAAGAAAAGAAAAGAAAAGAAAAACAATGGCACGGGTAGAATTCTGGGAGGCTGTATAGCTGCATATTTATTCATATAAAACAGATGATTACAATTACATGAAAGATACAAATGTGCAGTTCTGTGACACGGAAATGCAGTGCATCTGCTAATAACTATTCAGAGGACATCCTGGGGGAGGGGAGGCAAAGTGATACCGGGCTAAGGAAGGACTCCCAGTAGTGATAGGAACACAGTCACCCAGAGAGATACGCATGCACAGAGAATGTTAATAGCTAAAAGTGATCCCAAAATGTGCATTTGCTAATATTTCTTTTCTAAAACTCTTTAAAAGACAATATTTTAAGATTTAAAGAGACAAAATTATATAAAGTAATAAATAATAATGACTTGTTCAGAGTTCTCTTTAGACACTTACAGAAATAACACATGCAGCAGTAACACCACGAAAGCAAGACTAGGAGCAGTGCCTCAAGCTCTTGTGCCTTACTAGAGGTAAGTTAATACAGACATGATGCTGGTTTGGGTAGGTTACAATGCATTGTTATGGGCCATGGAGCAAATAGCAACAAAACAGCTGAAATGTGGACAAATGTAAGAAACTGAACTGCTCGCATAACACAAAAAGGAAAGTACGGTGAGAGTAGAGGAGCACAGAAGACAAGAACCACTGAAAGCAAGAGCAAAATGCCAGAACACAACTGTGTCTCTTATCACTAAATATGGATGGTCATATATATGCATATGTGTGTGTATGTATATATATATATATGTGTGTGTGTGTGTGTGTATTATAAGTATATATTATAACATAAGTTTCAATCAAAAGACACTTTGTCATATTAGATTTTTTAAAAAATACTTCTGATCATATGCAGTCTGCTGCAAAAATCCACTTTATTAGTAAAGGGATAAAAATATACCCTATGTGCAACAATCACAAGAAAGCACCCCACACTCGAGACAATTCATCCTTTAGTAGTTACGTTCACTATATAGTTGCTGATTCATTTGCTTATTCATTAGTATTTTAATCCATTAAGCCAAATTTAACTGGTCTCATGCAGCCAGTCCAGGAGGTCTCTAGACCATGGAATAGCATGAGATTCTGAAACGCCTTCTCAAATCTTCATTTACTCACATTAGGAACTACTCCATTAGCCTGATATGCCAGTACACCTGAATCCCAGAACTCAGGAGATCAATGAGAGAGGACAGACAGTTCAAAGACATCCTGGCTACGGAGCAATACTTGCTCTTAGAAGATCAGAATAACAAAAATCAGTTTTATCAGTGCTATTTAGATTAATTTTAGGAAGCCTTCTTTGTTCAATCACAGTATTATCTTAATCGTTAGCAAATTTCTTGAAGACAGGGAACTATGAAGGCTGGAAGAGAAGTTGTCAATGATAGTTAATGGAGGATGGCACTGAAATGTATCCAACACCAATGCCAATGCACAGGGGTCATGTGCTTTTTGCTATTGTATCTCCATAGTGACGAGAAGAGAACAAAGTCCGAAGATTGCCATGAGGCTGATGGTGGGTGACAAATGACATAACCTCTCTTTCCTCTTTAGTTAGCACTCCAGCAGTCATAAGAACCATTGATCCTGAAATACAAATATTTGTTCTGTAAAGCACTCATGCTTTCTGTGAATTGTAAAATCATGCTGTGTAAAATTGAATTTCCTTGAGAAAACAATACAATTGAAAAGAAACACAGAGGCACCTTAAAGCTTTCATAGCGAATGGGTAAATAGCAAGAAGTTTATTTGGAACTAAAAGGCAGTATCGATTTCTGTGGTAGTAATTTAGAAGAAACAGCTCTCCTGCCACCATCCTTAGAACTGGAAAACCAGCAGACAGACAAACAAACAAACAAACAAAATCTGTCACTTTGTAAAGTCTTTGTAAGCTTTAACTTTAGAATTCAGCAGAAATAACTTTGGAAGTGGGCCTAAGAAAATGTCAACAGCTCAGTTGATTTCATCAAATCAAGGAGAAAAGTTGCTTGGCTAGTTGATTTTAATCTTCTCAGCTCATTATATTGGCTTTATACATCTAGGCTCCCAAATGCAAGCAACCATAAATAATTTGCTATCTTATCCCCTTTAATCAACCCATCACTGATTTCAGGACATGAGTTGAATTGAAAAATGAATATAAACATCAATTGTCCAAGCATGAGAGGAATGAGAGGATTGTGAATGGTATTTTATGAATGCTAATCAATCATGCAGGTCTGCAAATCAAGAAGAAAACCCTCACCAGAAACTCACAGGGCCGCACCCTGATCTCAGACTTCCAGCTTCCTGAACTGTGAAATATATATTTCTGTTGTCTCTACCATCCATTCTATACGATTTTTTGAGGACACTTTAAGTAGACTTAACAAAATTCTCAGAACAAATCCATGACAGCATTGAGCTTTGATAGGAAGATTTAAAGGAATACCCAAAAGAGCAGACATTTGCCGAAGACTGGATATTTTCAGAAAGAGGGGACAGTTTTGTATTTTAATAAACAGAGAGGAAGGGTGAGAAACTCATCCCTAAGAAGCAGCTGTCACAGAGTAGCCAGGAGAAATAAATGATTGGTATTTTGTACATGATATAGACTGTAAAATTATAAAGAGGCTTTATTTCTTCATTCTTGGTTGTAGTCTGAGTAACTTCATCTGATGTTCATATGATATGAGATGGTATATGTCCAACAGTGGAATAACATGGTCCAGGTATGAGCACACAGCCCAAGTTTTTAATCTCAGCAAAACCCAGCTAAACACGGCTCTCTCATCCTCCTCTTCCTTCCTCCTCCTCCACCTTCTTCCCTCATTATCCTCCTCCTCCTACTCCTACTCCCCCTCTTCCTTTCTAACTAACTAGAAAAATATTTTCTAGATGATTTGGAATAATTGTTTCTTCTATCTATAATAGCAATTTTGTATAATAAAAATATTTTCAACTTAAGGTCTTTAATTCATCCACAAGCAAATGTTAAATGGTTAAGATGATAGAAAGATAATCTTAAGCTTTTGATTATAAAAGAAAATTCAGATAACTAAATTCCCTATTTATTTGAGATTGGCGCATTGCCAAGGAGGTTCAGAGTCTGTGGTGGATTAGTTACAGTAAAAACAGCACTCGCCTACACCAGAAGGTATAGTCTAAAAGTCACATAGCTGAGCTGTATAGTTCCTTGGATCTTTCTTACATTGGCTCTGTTTGCACCTTTAGGGTAACAAGGGGTACAATTTAATGCCTTTTGCTGGAAATGTATTATAACAAAGGAAAAGAAAGCCATATAGCTAATTTAAAGAAAATGGTTATTGTTTCTCCAAAAACTCCAATAAACAATCTCATAAACATTTATTACACAATTCAAAGAATGCTGGAGCAAGATGAGTCGTTTGTTCACAACTTCCACAGAATTGAAGCATCTCCTATTTCTGTTTGTTACTGTTTCTGTCCTAGTTCTTTGTGGAGTTAACTGTCTCTGGTTTCCATTTTACTCAGAACCATCAAGCTGTACGACCATTTCGGCTTATCGAGATCCCAGTTCCAGCAGAAACTGACACTGCAATTTCACAGGACATTTTATCTTAAAACCTTACAAATATCTATTTCAGTTACTCAGTTTTGTGCTCAAATATGTACTTAAATATGAGCCGGTGTTAGAGTAAAAGCTGTGTGAAAATATAATCCACAGAAAAGAAACTACAAATGGTTTCTAAACATTTTTTAAATGGGCTGAGTATACATCAGTGGCTCAGTTGGCAGACTGCCTGCCAGGCACATGTAATACTCAGTACTGGAAAAAAATTCACTAAATGTAAGAAAAGTACTCAACTAAGTCGTAGATAGCTAGAAGATGTGCTGGTATCCATGGGTCTGGCGATAAACATTAGTACAGCTGTGGAGAAATAGCCTGCGCACACATGACTGTGGAAATGTGCTTCAGTGTAGTCTTCGTGCAGATGAATTTGGCAATATATATAAAACTAAAATTCCCATCAAGAGAAACTAAATAAATTCAGATAAACTCATAGGGAGAAAGTTATATAAAGAGTAAGACAAGGCTTCACGTACCGAAATACAAAAGTTTATAATATTTACTCTTAAGTGAAAATAAAATATTCCATTTCCTCCGCCCCTCCCGTCATAAAAATCAGTCTTTGATACACTGACAGAAGAGGGCACCATTTAACTAAAAATTTTGTAAGCCACCATGAATAAATAAGATGGGCTACAGAAACGTGAATATACATATGGAAAAGTTATTATAAAATAACAAAACCAGAAACAAAGTATTTCATCAGATGGAAACTTCTCCCTAGAAAGCATCACAAAACAGAAGAAAAAGCATACGAAATCCCTCAAACCTGATTCAGAATTCTTGAACAAGTGTTTGAAGATGTGAAAACATCAGAAACAAAAATAAAAATGTAGAAACCAGAAGGCAGTGACTCTCACAAGAGATTGACTGAGTTCAGGAGAGAGATAAAGAGAAGTGGGAAAATATCAGGACAAGAAGAGTAGATTACCAAGTCCCCAAGAGATGACAAACTCAAGTGATAATATATGGTGCATCAAAACAGGAAAACAGAAAAGATTACAAAAAGAAACAAAGAATCATGTTAAAAGAAACAGAGAGACTGTGGCTGAAATGGAAGAGAAGCAATAAAGAAAAACAAATCCCACATTAGAGTCTAAGGACATAGCTAGTATTTAAACCATAATCAAAGAAAACTTCACAAATAGACAAAGACCTGAATCTACATACGTAAAAGTTAGTGCCTCTGGAAAAAAATGACCTACAGCAGTCAGGTTAGAGAAATAACCAAAGAGAAGCATAGATGTCAAAGTCCAGGATAGTTTTCTCAGAAATATCCAATGATTTACAAAGAAGTAAGATACAGACTGGAGTGAAACTGCTTAAAACATATAAAATACAAACAGTAGAACAGCTATGCAAACATTAGGAAAGAAGGCTAGAAAAAAGTTATGAGCCATGGATTTTGTATCCAGATCTTAAAAAAATGTAAAAAGAATCTACTCAAGAATGGGCTTTGTTTATATAAATACGGGGCTTGAAAAACCCCTACGAATGGGACTGGCGATAAACATTTAATGTATTTTATTACATACACAAGATTGAAACAAATATGAGTGAAAGAGTGGAAAAACAGAAACATCTGCATATCTGACAACATAGAGATGATACAGAACTGGGCGATAAATGAGAGGTGAAGTTCAACACCTTCTCTACAACTATACGCTTATGTAAGAGTTAAAGGGCACCAGGCAACACTACACTGGTAACCCCAGCATTTGGATGGATCCAAAGCCACTGTGAGCTACCTAGGAAGAATTTCCCTCAAAAACACAAACAACAACAAAATGCTGAGGATAAGAGACTAAATTCTCAACCGTAAATCAGCCATCTTTATAATCCCCCTGCCTCCACTGCAGAAACATCACTGGAAGAACGTAAGAGCTGGAGGATGGGGAGATACGCTGTGAAATGCTGCTGTCTTCTAGACACAACACACAGCTATTGTACTCATTAACTCAACAGCAGCCATGTTTACCTGCTCAAGAAAAAGCAGTCAGATTTCTGGGATAGATGGGGGAAGTGTTTCCAGGCCCATTCCTAACTGAGAAGCTGTTGGTGAGAGATATCTGAATCATTCTTTTTTTAAGGGTGTGGCCTCTGGTAGGTTTTGATGCTTAGGTAGACATCCCTATACCCACAAATATATGAGCTGTACTGATTGGATGTAGTAGTTAGCAAAAACCCAGAGAAAATGAAGAAGAGAAGAGAAATTGAAGTTTGGAAGAAGATGTACTGAGTATATATGGGGGTGAAGAAGGGAGACATGGGGGTGGATATGGTCCAGATACAGTGTATACACGTATGAAAGTTTCAAAATAAGTAATATGTATTCAGAGGAAAAAAAAATGACTGGTCCTAGGACTGGTGCAGGTTCAAGCTGAGATTAGAACGTGTGTATGTGTGTGTGTGTGTGTGTGTGTGAGAGAGAGAGAGAGAGAGAGAGAGAGTCTGTGTGTGTGAGTGTGTGTGAATGTGTGTGTATTTGTGTGTGTGAGTGTGTGTGTTTGTGTGTGTGTGTGTCTGTGTGTATGAGTGTGTGTGTTTTCGTGTCTGTGTGTTTGTGTGTGTTTGTGTGTATGAGTGTGTGTTTCTGTGTGTGAGTGTGTGTGTTTGTGTGTGTATGTCTGGTGTGTGTGTGAGTGTAAGAAAGGAATGGTTCAAGCAGTGATGGAGACATGAGGGAAATTAAACTTCAAGAAGTATTATGAAGGACTCTCACCAATAGAAACAAGCATCAAAATAAACGACAGATTAAAATCCATGAGATTTTACTTGCATAAACATAAATGCATAAATGAATGCTCTGACAGTACAAGCACTCCATACATACAAATGAAGTAAATGGAAAAGCAACTCATTCCCACAGTGCAATAAATGCTGCTGGCTAGCATCATTAATGTGGATGCGAATTTGCAAAAAGTTCAGAGGTCTGAAAATACCGAAAAAAAAAAAAAAACATTAAAAAGAGTCATGGATAAAATGGGTGGCAGAAATACCTCCATGAGAAAGTTTTATGTAATCTCAAAATATCTCACCACAGAACAATCAATTCCAAAGGGAAGGGTGGTAGCTTTAGAACAGACAGACTTACAGACACCACAACCATGTCATAAAGGTCAATATTATAATGTGACAGATATCATATGCTGCTTGACATTTCCCAAGCACACACATCTTTCCTCTATGATTTCTGCAAAGAGCAAAAATCTGAATCTAATCTTGAGCATAAGAAAAAAAAGCAAATTTGAGAACTGTACTGCAGAATATCAAGGTCATTCAAGACTGAGATGCTGTCCTAGAGCAGCCCCGACAGTGTGTGATCGACCCCACACTGGATCCTGGAGCTGGAAAAAATGTTTACCATAACAGATATCAGTGAAACACCTGGTAATAGATGGGTAACGTCCAGATAATACCATCGTATCAGTGTTAGTCTCCTAATTTTAATAATGACACTGAAGACACATCAAACACCATTTTTGATATTCTGATGTGTTCACTGACTTATTAAGAAGTAAAGAACCAATATCCTTGACGCGTAGGAATGGAGGCAACAAGAATCAGAAGTATGAAATAAAGTTTCCATTCATATGGGATGTATCCACATGACATGTATTCAAGAACTCTTTGCATTTCATAATTTCAAGCTTGAAATGTTTCCTAAATAGTTTAAAATATATGTTGATAAAACTATCATTAATTTCAAAATCCAGATTCAAATATTGACCTTAGAGATTTGTCAGCTGCTAAGTGCTAGGAGGCCACACAGCAAGTTAGAACCAAGGAAGCCAACTCTCCTGTCACTCGTGGCCTTCGAAGGGATGAGAATTATGTCGGATGAAAGTACATGAAGAAAATAAGCATCATGACCGTCATCACATATATTTTTATAAAGGAAATAAACCCTGCGTGACAGTGATGGCCGCAGGGGCGGCTGTGTAGAACTGACCAGCGAAGACCTTTCTGAGAGAATGCGGTTGGAAGAGGAACCTGAACAGTAAGAGGGGACTGCGGCTCAAAGACCTCAGCAGGAGTGCTGGAATTTCTAACCGGCATCAAGATAAAATAGATGTTTGGTGCCAGATGTCCTTCAGGAGCAGTATTTTACTTGACGCCAACTAGAAATCTGTAAGTTAATGAAACACAACAGGCCTGGGGTTGTAATCGGAATAATGGCAGCGGCATCTGTTATTTGCTGTGGTGTAACTAGGGTTCATATTATTAAAATCAATGAAGTTCTCTGACTTTCAGTTTGGTATACATGAAAGATTATTTTTTAAATATACTCATGCTCTAATAAGCATAAAATACCAATATTGGTGACTTTATAATTATGTAGTATGCAAGAATAAATACTCCCTTGCAATGAGTCATTACAGGCTATGAACACTATCTAGGCTAAAACGTCCTTTGATTTTTTTAATAAAACAGAATATTTTGAGACAAACCAATATTTCCAAAGAGAAATCAATCAAAAGGTCTCACAAGTTCTTACATTTTTATTATTTTACATGTGAAATACTATGTATTTAACGTTATGCATGTTGTTTTGAAATACCTCTAAGTTGTATATTACCCACATTTTCATGATTAACACACACATTTCCTCAGGTAATTATTATTTATGTGGTGAGAATACTTTGATCCTTTGAGCTATTTATCCTAGCTGACAAAGTTTCATGTTCTCTAACCAACATCTTCCAATCAGCTCAGTAACCCCAGCTCCTGTTAACTATCATTATATTCTTCCATCCTATGAAATCAACTTTTACTATTCCATATACAAGGGGAGCCATGTAGTATCTGTGGCTTACCGCTTTCCCTTAGCATAATGTTCTGTAAATTAATCCTTGTTGCTAAATGTCACTATTTCCTCTCTTATTTGGATGAATATTCGGCGGTGGCATATGTATACCACTTTTTCCTTACCCATTCATCCGTTAATGGACACGTAGGTATCTCCTCGTGTTCCCAGAAATTTAGCTTGCCTCATTTGACTAGAGTCAGCTTGTATGCAGGCTAAAAGCCAATTATCAATTTATAATCTGAAATTCAATCACTTCCCATGGTTTCCACTCCCATTACCTCAGTCCTAGTCCTTACCACCTTTATCTGCATTATTACAATTCTAATTGAGCCTACTTCTTTCAAACTATTTTTTGTTATATGTATCTGATAACATATATATGAAGTAGCTATATATAGCATATGATGTATAAAATATATAATTATATATAGTATATAATAATGGAATATATAATATAATTATATAATATATGGATTATATTATATATATACCTACTAATATACTATATATATATATATATGTATATATATATATAATATTTTCATTTTTGAGGATTTTAATTTTTGTTGTTAGTTTTTGAGATAGTGTATCTGTAGGCCAGGCTGGACTCATGATCTTTTTGCCTTAACTTTCTAGAGTTGAGATTGTAGGTTTTTGTTTTCATACCCACCGAGCAAAAAGGAGTATTCTTAAACATACTTGTCATGGTGAACTGAAGTTCGATCTCTATATGACTCTTCTATTCAAAAATTAATTAGCATCTTCCCATCTCATCAACTCAAAAGCCCATATCTTCACTCAGTCTCCTCCTTTGCCCCAATGTCATTCTAACCCCACCTCTTCCTCTACTATTTTGAAAAGCTCTTAAGCATGCTGCTACCCTAGTACCCCCCCACACCCCACACATATCTAGTGTCTTAGCGACTTTTCAATTGCTGTGACAACACCATGACCAGGGCAACTTGTAAAAGGCATTTAATTTGGGGCTCACAGTTCCAAAGGGTTAGAGTCCATGACCACCATGACATTAGGCAGGCCAGCATGGTGCTGGAGCAGTAACTACGAGCTTAGATCTTGCATGATTCAGAGAGAGCTTATTAGAAATAGTGTGGCCTTGAAATCTCAAAGTCCACTCCTAGGCATACCTCCTGCAACAAGTCCACATCTCCTAATACTTCCCAAACAGTTTCAGCAGCCTTGGCAACCAAGCTTTCAGGTATATGAGTTTATGGAGGCACTCTCATTGAAACCACTACATTTGGTGTTGGCGATAGCATTCAGGTCTTTGCACATCATAGACAAGTGTTCTTCTGAACTACTTCTTCAGCCTCTAGGACTTTATTACTGTCCTGAAATCTATTTCCATCAGATATCCATATTTCTTACCTCTTTTTAATTCTGTGCTGTGTCACTTTATCAAGGGTGTTTCGCTAAACACCCTAAGTAGTTTTCCTCCTGTTATATTTGTTCTCTTAATCCCTATTTAAGTCATCAGTTCCTGAATAACAAATTCAAAGGTTGACATCAGTGTGCATGGACTGTCTTAGTCTCTGTGAATCTGTTCAGGACCCATAATGAAGTATCCAGCAGGAAGTTAGCAGAGATAGAATCATCTGAAGACTTGAGTGGGGTCAATGATCCTCTTCCAGAGGAATACCCTTGGATCGTTCCTAGTAGTTTTGTAGTTTTTGGCTACAGGACTCAGTTTAACAGCATGTAGAATCTCTGTATAGGAATGCTTGCGTGTTTTCCTGACAGCTAGGATTCTTTCAGAGTGACTCTGAGAAGCAAAAAGGGATAGCATTTGTGGGTATTTTTATGTCCTTCCTTACTTCAAAAAAAATCACATCTTCAATAGCCTACTGATTTACACTGGTCATTCCTGTCCAGTGTGTAGAGGAGAATAGAGTTAGACTCTAAAAGAGTATGAATTGCAATGTTGACTACTAAAGCCTCCATTTTTATTTGTCCAACAGTTTGCAGTTTCTAATGAACTTTATTATGTGTGTGTATATATATATATATCACAATATAATTTTATTTATATGATGTATATCACAATATAATATTTTGTTATATAATATATAGACTCACAAATATATACATATATACGTATATATGTGTGTGTATATATACATATATATTTGTTTATTTGTATATATACACTATATATGTATATGTATACATACACTATATATGTATACACTATATATACTATATATATTATATATAATATATATAATGATTCATTTATTTCCACTTTATAGAATTTAGTGTACCTGAGGATACAGATGTATCTGCATGTCTAGCACTTGGAAACTTATGAAAAGAATAACAGTATTACCAACACTGAGTTCACATCTTGTTTGAAAATGGAGTAACTGCAGTTAAATAAGCTAGTGAGGGTTACTTTACAAAGGCTAAATAAAAGAAGTTGTTCATGCCACCTACACTTGAAAGTCCATGAGAAGTTTCAGCAAGGAGAAATATGTGCTTAGAACTCACCATGAACTTAGTGATAATAACTTTCATAATCCTCCATAGCTTAGTCTCTTAATTTTCTCCCTGAGAATAATAGCCTATTGTGCCTATTAACAGAGGGAGATGGAGTTTTAATGCTTTCCACCCTTAGTATGGCCTTTCTCTCCATTAATAGGGTTGATCTGAGAGTTAAATATAGAAGTATTGTGAATAGTAGCAGATCAATGAGTGTTTTCAATTTACTTAAAGTTGGCTCAGTTTTGGTGTTTAGGGTATTTGTTTGTTGTAACTGTTAGACAACTGCCTGGCTTATACAAATACCAAAATGTAGGAATATTAAGGCTTTTGATAAGGTCAGATTGGAATCCCAGGTAAGTAATATTGACATTGGTAGTAAACTGAACCAGTAAAACCCTGTTGTGATTTGGAGCCATTGCTTCCTCAGAGAGTGTGCTAACATCTCCCCAGAGGCTGCTGTTACTCACCCCACCCTCGAGATGAATCTGAACTCAATAGCATTTCAGATCCATTTCAACAGAAAATTCCTTGTTCCTTACTAGGAATCAGAGATTTCATATTATACAAGATTTTCTGGCTTTGAGGTTCCTATAAAGACTTTTTTCTGCTAAGTATGCACAAGGGAATTGGTAGTTTAAAAAAAAAATGAAACATATACCTGGAGGTACCCTGTGTACAGCGTGGGCTCTGCTTTATATGAATCTGCCTTCATGCTACATGGTAAACATCAACAGTATAGAAGTCATTTTAGTTTTCTTGTTTCCACCACTACATGGAAATTGACATTACTAAATCTAGGCATTGATAAATGTTTAATAAATTGATTGCACCAAGTCTTAAAGCATGACGATATGAGTAAATCTTCTGATATTCCTCTGATATTGGGAGTCAGGTCACTCTGACCCACTCTCCCCACCATAGCAAAGCCCTCTGAAGAAGGATGCATTCTGACATCAGCAAACCCTCACCATATCAGTTCTACTTTATTCTTAAGAGATTTTCCTGCAGAGCCCTAGGGCTCACTCACCAAGTCTCTTGGCTTGAGGATCTGGGAGCCAGCAAGAGTATTTCCTTAGCAGCTGTATTCTCCAGGGTAGCAGGTAGTAGAGTGCCTAAAAGGGATACAAATGAAACAGTTCAGACTTGGAGAGTCTCAGAGTGGTGGCCACTGAGAAGCTCGAATGTGGGCTGCTAGTACTAATTTGAAACACATGTTAATGTGTTGATTCACATCAAAGATAAGTTTGTCTTTGTAAACACCTCTTCTCTCCCAGTAAATAGGCTGGAAGAGATGAGTCTGACAGGACTAACTCCAAGACTTGGGCACTCTGAAATGAAGGGGCCTATTTAGTTAATTATGGGGCCAACTTGTGAATGTGTTGCTGGATACTGGAAATGAATACTGTCCCTTGTGCTAAAGTACCAAGACATGATGGTTTCAGACAACTCCAGCCCTGTGTATGAAGAGCCCACACTTTGCTGGATAAGTTGCCCAACTGTTCCATCTATTTAATAATTAGAGAAGCCACATGTTGGTCAGAGCTGACAAGGAAAGTAAGGAGTAAGGGAGGAGTGTTTTTCACTTCCTTCCAACCAGGAATGTTGATGAGTATCTACAGGTTCTGGATTGGGGGCCAGATTCATGTTCTGAGGCATAGGAGGGTCCATTCTAGTATCTTTGGAATTACTTTACAGTTCCTTATATGGCATTCTTAGTCTGTTTTGCTTAGAAACTTTTAAAAGAAATAAAAAACAAAATTTTGTATAGGATTTGATACTTTCTAGAAAAAAAGCATTCAGATACATGAAATAATGCAATAGGTTAATGGCTGCAAGTCAGTCCTTCTTCCTTCTTTCTTTCCTTCCTCCCTCAACTTCTTTCTTTCTTTCCTTCTTTCTATTTTTTCTTTCTTATTAATTCATTTACTTTTACTCAATACTGTCCTTTGGGAAAAGTATAGCAAGATACCACGAACTATATGGCTTAGAAATTCATTTCTCACAGCTCTAGAGGCAGAAAAATTCAAACTCAAGATATTGGCAGCTTCAGTGCCTGGCCAGAACCCACATTCAAGTTCACAGATAATGCCTTGTAGCTATGTCTTCACTTGGAGGGTTAGGCAAGATTGCTCTTTATAGCCTCTTATATAAGAGGACCCATCCCACCCTCTATGCCTCTGCCCTCGTGACCTAATCATTTCTCTAAAGACTCTCTTTCCCAGATGCTGATGGAAAAGTTTCAACAGATGGATTTAGAGAAACACAAACATTCAGACCATAGTAACTTATTAGATGTGGCAGAAATCTTTATTGATTCTATTTTCAATTCCAACTCCTGTTGATTGATTGTTTCTTTGGGTCAAAAATACAAACTGTGGAATCAGATTTAAGCTCCACTTCATGAGCTAAAATCCTTATCTGGCACCATTATCGTACCAAGAAACATGGCTAAACATGTTATAGACCCTAGGGGAGAACCTAATGCTATTACTCTGCTAAATGGACACACTATTAAACCGACTACCAATGACTTATTGTTATGCCCATAGATTAATGCATCTCTCAACTCTCATCCGAGAAGTTTCTATTTGAGGTAGATGACAGTTAACACACAACTGATGAAAATGTAGAGTATAACAGACTGTAGAATGCTCTTCCCTGAAAGGAAAATATCTATTGCACCCACCTACAAGGTTGGGGGATTATTGCTGGATAGGGGGAAGACAGATGGTAAGAGTCAGAGGAGGTGGATGGCTATAAGGAAATGGCCTCTTCTGAACACAGCAGGGCAGCTGCATATGCGAACTCACAAGACATATGAGAGCTCAAGACAGACAAAATCCCAGCATGGGGAGAGGAAGTGGATATAAAGTCCCACCTCTAGCTGGGAAGCTATAGGCAACTATGCAGAGAAGGAAAGTCAGTTTTAAGAGTAGGTAAGTCAACTTGATCCAGTGAGCTCCTACACATCCAAAAACTTACGGCTTGTACAAATAAGACCTGACGTTGTTTTTGTTGTTGTTTTGTTTGTTTCTAAGAAGACACAAAATTGGGTGGGTAAGAAAATGAGGGTGGATCTGAGAAGGTTTGGAAGGGGGAGTGAACATGATCAAGGCACACTGTATGAGATTCCCAAGGAACTAATAACAAATATTTTAAGATATAAAGTTGATGTGTCAGCAGCATTTACTACATTTACAGCACTGTAGACCCTCTATCACATCTTCGTCACCCCAAGAGAAATCACTTTTAAGCAAAAGAAACCATTACACAAATTAACCCATAGTTTCCTATTCCCTTATTTGTCTCTACTCTATGGCAGCCCCGAAGATGCCTTCTGAAAATTGTATATAAACAGAATCATATAACAAGAGACCTTTCTATATATGGCTTGTTCCATTAAGTATAATGCTTTAGAAGTTTATCTATGCTATTATATAGATTCTTACTTGCTCTCTACTAATTACTAAATATTTCCAGTCCCCAGCAAAAATCATTGCAAATCTTCAAGTGGGTCAATCTTGAAGTTTTATTGTTGAGGAATATTTAATCATTTAATCTGTCAGCATGTCTGCTCTAAGGTAGACAGAATGTTGGTACACGCTTTTAATCTCAGTATTCAGAAAGCAGTGGTGGCACACAGCTTTAATCTCAATATTCAGAAGGCAGTGGTAGTGCACACCTTTAATCACAGCACTCGAGAGATAGGAAGGTGAGCTCAGAGGAAGTTAGTATCAGACAGGAAGAGTAAGTCAGTTTGAAGCCTAGCAAAGCAATTCAGTTGGAGGCAGTCAATCAGCCAGAATCAGAAGAGTTTTGTCAGAAACAGAAGAAAGCTCAGAATATCAGTTTGAATCAGTCAGTTTGGAGCCAGAACAGCAAATGAGTTGAGTTGAACCAGAAGAGTCAGTTGAGTACAGCATTGAGTTCAGAAGGAGCGAGTCAGAGTGGCTCAGTCAGCAGTAAGCCTCAGGTGCTTGAATGTTCTAGATTGTAGGGAGGCTGAAGCCTTCCAGTTCTAGGCTTAAGACTAGATTGTACAGAAACTCCCAGTCTCCAGGACTAGGACCAAAGATTGAATTAGCCAAAGAATAAACAGCCTTTGAACCTGAATCAACATCTACACTTCATTAATCTGCATATCCCCTTTAAGTGCTCTACACTCCATCTACTGTGATGATGCCTGTGATGGTTTGAATATGAATTTCAGCCAACGAGTCATGCTTGAATGCTTAGTCCCCCTCTGGATGGTGATACTGGAGGGGATTCTAGGAAGTTCGGGACGTGGGGCCCACTGAAGGAGTAAGGCACTGGGGGCATGTCCTTGGATGCCATGTCTTGCCCAGGTATCTTTGTCTCTTTGCTCCCTTTCTCTCCTCTCTGCTCCCTTCCTCTCCGGCTCTCTTCTTCTTGGCCACTATAATACAAACTGTTCTGCTCTCTCACACCCTCCAGCTCTATTAGCTGCAACCCCTAAAACTTTAAAGCCAAATAAATTCCCCCATGCATTAGTTGATGTCAGTTATTTCTGACAGCAATGAGATAACAAAACCAACACTCACCCATCCATCACTATGCTCCTTGGGACTGTTTCACTCTTTCAGCTTCCTTGGATCTGCCTAGGCACATCACAAATTTCTGTTTTTATACACTTGTCACCAAGCTTAAGCATCTGAGTTTGGCCTTCAGACCCACATAATGGCGGTGTGCTGTGGTATGCTATCCTCTGACACATGCACCTCACACACAGATATAAATAAATATAATTTAAAAAATGTTAATGTCTTTTAAAAATACAGACGTCATAATTTCAAGAAAAACATCAGAGACTTTATTTAGCAAGTGGCAGATTT
The DNA here is from genome assembly GCA_026225945.1 of Cricetomys ansorgei. Lineage (NCBI taxonomy): Eukaryota > Metazoa > Chordata > Mammalia > Rodentia > Nesomyidae > Cricetomys > Cricetomys ansorgei. The sequence goes on from JAMJFZ010000107.1 coordinate 6,924,589, forward strand.
GATGGAGCCAAATGATCGTTCTGGTTAGATCGTTACCTCTTGCCTCTGATGCTTTTGACTATAGAAGAGTAGAAGAAAGTAACTGAGTCACCAAGCAAAGAATGATTCTTTGTTTCTTTCTCTGCTCTTGACTGGAGGTGTGGTGCTTGCATTCCTGCCTTGACTACCCTGCAACGATGGACTATGACCTGGAGCTGTGAACCAAATAAACCCTGCCTCCCCTAAGCTGTTATTGTCAAGATGTTTTACCACAGCAACAGAAATAAAACGATAACAATGATTATAGTAAATATTATTGCATTTAAACCAACTTAACTAGATTCCATTTGCATTTCATTTGCATTTTAGTGTTTTGATGAGAACCTATTCATTTGTTAGAACTAATCCAAAAGTATAAAATATTTGTTCTTCCAATACCTGTGGTCCTAAGACAGGGCCACTATCTTATTTGAGGTTCATTATATTATGCTGCGTAAGGATACTAACCTTGAAGTCTTAATGTTGTAACACAATAACAATTGTGGGTTATTTTTCACCTGTCAGCACTGGCTGGCAGGAGCTATCTGAGCCACATAGCTGCGTAGAGTCCCAGTAGACCAGAGTAAGTCAGTCCAAGCTCTGTGTGATTTGTTCATTACAGGAGGTGAATGAATGAAGAGCACATGCCCCTGTTATTTTTTAATGTCTTGGAAGTGTTAAAATGAATTCTGCTCATAATCCATTAGGGAGAATTCACTCATGTGCTCCCATCTGATTGCAGTGATTCTTTGAAATGTGAGGAGCTCATGGCTGGCCAATGAACAAACTTAGTGCCTTGTAAGTAGCATAAATCTATTTCTATAGCTGTTATAGTGGAATCCATAATTATTCGATGTAATTATTGAGAGTTTAAAACTGATATAAATCAAGGGATTTATTTAAGGTATAGTATCATTGAAATACGGTAAAAGAGTGTTTCCGAGTGTCTAATCAACAATGGATAAAACTGTACATAAAGGTGTGTTTTCCTTTTCATGAATGCTCATTCTTCCCTAGTGGTGTATGTTTCTGGGATTCTTGAAGGCAGGAAAAGCTAACATTTCTTACTGTCTCTCTACAGATATTTGAATAGTGCATTGCGAGGAGAAGACAGAATATTTCACTCTGACACGGTGGTCAGGCACATCAGCTGTTCTTGATAAAATTTTGTATGATAGTAAAAAACATTGTTAGAGAGATCTAGAATCATTTATTTACCATTGTGGGAATTGGGACTATAGTACCTGATAGAAAAATCCCCATTGCTATAAATGACAATGTACTTATTGTAGGCCTTATGGTATTGTACTCTTCTGCCAAAATTGTAAGACTGCGGTGAGCTAACTTACTCTGAAAGTAGAGTAAAGAATTTCAGATTCACAATTCTTGGCAAATATCAATAATCACATCAAATTCATAACCAAGAGTGGTTGATATGATCCCTAAAGATTCATTCACTTAACAAATACATTATGTAACTTGAATGTCTGAGACAACACTAGGCATTGGAGAGTGTAAAAGTGATCACATGTTCCCCCTTTACTTGGGTAGTCTAGTCTAAAACATGGATGAAATAAAATTCAGTGAGAGACTCTTGTGATGCCAAAAAGGTCAGCTCAGATATCTGGGGACACCATCTTGAGGAGATAATACTCTGATTATTAAGTAATTTGAATATTAAATACCTAATTAAGATTAGTAAGATGAATATCTAACAAAATAAGACTTCTAGACAAGATTAAAGTAAAAAAAGACCTAGTGTGGGGTCTGTTGGGGAACTATAAGTTATTTGGCACAACCAAAGTTGTATTCTTGTGCTTTCACTATCAAACATACATTGTACAAAGTGGTGGGCTTCCTTTATTTAAGAATAACGTGTACTTTTACCCCATTACCTTCTCCTGTTCCCCTAGGCCCCAATGGCCCCCTGCCTCTTCCCTAAAAGTTACCCTTCTGTTTTCGTGTCATTCACGTATGTATGTATATGTGTACGTATGTATGTACGTACGTAAATATGTATTATATGTGTGTTTATATTTTCCAGATGCTAGTTCTCTGTCAGATGTATCACTGTCACTGTTATTTTTGGTAGCCTTTACATTCACTGTGTTAATTACTTCCTTCATCATTCAGAAGTTTTTTTAATTTCATGCAATCCCTTCTGTCAGTTCTAGCTATTTTTTCCCTGAGCACTTCGAGCCTGAAGTAACTAAAGTCTTAAGTGTAAGAATGCAAAGGAAGAGGAGCGAAAGCGTGGCTTGACAGTCAGCATGGACTGGGCTGTGAAAGTTCAGCTTGATAACGTGGTAAGTAATCATGTGTCGAGTGAGTGCTGCTCCAGTAGCAGATTTCAAACGGGATCACAAAAAAGGTATGTGAGTGTTGATGCAAGTTCGTCTCTCATTTCAAAGGCAATAAGGGATAGTTTATTGGGAGCAAAGCAATGTGGATGAAGTTCACATGTTCTAAAGCATAAGTGGTTTCGTGAAGCTTTTATAGTTACAGGGAAAATGAAAGTTATGTGAAAACATTTTTCAAATACATTGGTAGGAACAGAAGGCAGACAGGTTGCAGAAAAGCAGGGAATCATGTTGTAGGTTTTAGATCGTACCGGTTGACATGTTTAGCTTTGGAGCTGGTGGAAGCTAAGCTAAAACATTCTAGAAGGTTCCACCTGAAAATCATAAGGATGTTACGCCAGACACAAAAGTGGGGCGTGAGAGGCTACTAACAGTACTAAAGGTACCCCAAGAATATTTGGTTCCAGGTTTCAGTTTTCTAACTCTCCACAACCATGACGTTCTCATCAGCCACCCAGAATATTTGTACAGTCTTTTTCTCAGCATTGGCTTTATTTTTCTAGGAATTTAGCTCACTATTCCTCCTGTTTACGTGAAGAGACCAAGTGTTTAGGGCCCTATACCATTGGGAAGGCTCGTACCTAAGATCTAATCAATGTGAGGTTGAACAGGCAGGAGAGCTGGATGGAATAGCTGGTAAAGTCTTAAAGGAAGACATCTCCAATTGAAGGTAATTTTACTTCCTTAATATTCCAGGTCTTACTTTTTTTTTCTTCTCCACCATTACATCTTACATAATAGTTACACATGACATTTAGTATTATAGTTTAAAGTTCAGTAAAGGTGGTTGTTGATAGAAGCAGACATCCTCATCAAACAGAAGAGCCTTGGCGCATAGCATCATATTCTTGAACCAAGCTGAATTATGTTTCCCCCATCTTAGTCTGTGTATATCATGAAATATTTTATTTGATGCTTTGGAGATTTTAAATAATTATCTTCAAGTTCTAGTTTTTCCTGTGGCCAATTTTATTCCACAGCTATAACCTACTGTGGAATGACTATTTCTAATTTGAGAAGGCGTTACCCAAAACAACCTGGAGAGGAATGGGTTTACTTCATCGACTTCTTACAGTCCATCATGAAGGGAAGTCAAGCAGGAACTCAAGGCAGGAGTTGGAGCAAAGGCCATGGAAAAACTGAACACTGCTTACTGGCTTGCTCTCCATGGCTTGCTCTATTTGCTTCCTTATACAACCAGACCACTTGCCCAGAGTGACACTGCTCGTGGTAAGCTGGACCCTTCTACATCAATCATTAGCCAAGAAAATGTCATGCAGAGTTACCTGCAGGCCATTCTAATGGGAGAATTTTCTCAATTGAGGTTCCCTCCTCTCAGATGTCTCCAGCTTATGCAAAGGTGACAAGAAAACTAACCAGTTCAGTTGGTCTTCAGTATCTAAATTATGTACCTCTTATTTGTAGATAATGATTTGCTTTGCTCCAAAAGGACAATCAGTAAAGAAAATTTAGTCTGCCCTTGCAGTGCGTGTTTCCAGAAGGTCTCTTCTAAAGGTAAGAAGGAACTCTGTTGATTGAATTCAGCCATGTTTATCCTCTTCTAGTTAGTCTGGTAAAGGAAGTAGAGTGGCAGGATACAGAGTGTGCAGTATACCCAGAAAACCTGAAAGTATCTTGTAGGAAGTTAAATGGCTTACTGACAAATGTTGGTGTGATTGTAATTTAACCTAAGTTCTACAGAGGGAGCCAAACAAATGGGGAGAGAAGAGCTTAAGTGAGTCCCTTTACTGTATTTAGGAATATCGCAGCTGCAGAGGAGGTTCTTGTACAGAGAGGCTGTTCTTCGGCTTCTAAGTCTAATAGCTGACAAGATTCTCCTGGTTCTTCTCATTTCTCCATGGTTATGGTCAGCACTCACTCACAATGCCCTTCTTATTTCTCAAGGAAACAAAAAGGGAAATGGGAAAAGCAACGTTTAGGTCCTCAACAATGAAGACTTGCTTAATGCTGACTTTGAAGCTTTAATGATTGTGTTTTCTTCCAAGCTTAATTGTATGGTTGGACTTGCCTATGTTTTTTTTTTTTAATGTAGTGGTTGAGGAATTAATGAATAGTTTAGAATCCAATTTTGAGGCTAGCCAGTTGGACTAGCCAGTTGGTCCTAGGAATTCCTTTAATTGATATTATTTTCTTTATGGAGGTTAAACATTCTTGATTGCAGTATAGTAGAGATTTATAAGCAACTCTGAAGAAGTTACTGTGTGATATAGGTATATAACTCCCTTATGATAAAGTTGCATTTTGTCTTTACATAGTTTTACAGCCCATTTTAGCTAGGTGTTATGAATTTTAAAATGTACCTCCAAGGTAAGCATCTTCTGAGAAAGAAGATAAAAATAAGTCATCATGTATTTAATTAAAGTAGACTCATATAAATTCTGTAAGTCATGTAAGTCAAATTTTAGAACAGTTGATGGTAAGCTTGCAAGATAGCTCAAATGGGTAAAGGTGCCTGCTGCCAAATCTGATGAGCTGAGTTCAATCCCCAGAACCCACATAGTAGAAGAAGAGAACTGCTTCCCACAGGTTTTCCTCTGATCGACACGAGTTCATGTGCACACAAACACACACACACACAATTTCAAAAATAAGAGATGACTACAATCCTTATGGTCGTTTCTCTTACTACTCCCATCAAGAAGGGTAACATGAAATCCTTCGCAAATACTCATGTGACCCAATTCTCTTTTGTCTCTGTCTCATTTCTGGATGCCTGCGCACACTCAGTAGAGCAACAATTTCTTGGAGCTCCCTGTACAAATGTCTCTGCTTCTCTTTTCAGCCTACCCTCCCAGATCCCCCAGTGCCCTTTTCCAGCTGCATTGAGTTTTCCAGCTTTAACTTTTCCTTCAATCCCACATGACCTTCGTCTTTCTGGCAACTCACTGCTCCATTGCAAATGGGATTAAACTTATTCTTCAATGCTCCCCAGGCACTTAGCATAAAACTCCATAGATTTTTACAAAACCGTATGGGAATTTTTTTCATTAATTGGTGGCATATGTCAGGCTCTGAATTCCTTGAGATTTCAGCTAACCTTCTTATGTATCTTAATGTTCCCTAAATACTAGGCAGTTGGTATGTTTATTAAGTACAATTAAGAGTCCTGTTGTATCTTCTTTAATCTTCATCACCCTCCTGCCTCAAGTACATCATAAACACTCCTTTCCTCTACTCTTTCCTCTTTTCTCCTAGGGGATTAATGATTATATTTTTAAGAAATGATAACTGAACCATGATTTATTTCTTGTTGTTTTGAAAAGTAAACAGTCATTGGGAAAATGAGTTCCTGTTGATCTCAACTGCCAGTTCCAAGAAGTTAAAAATAGAACTACATAAACTAGAGAGAGAATGAATATTGACTTTGTGTTTTCTGATAGCTCAATTGCCATGGAAACAACTCTCCTTCAGTGTTAGTTTATTAAGATTTTTTTTCCCTTAAGTAATTTGGAGAGCAGCCATGTTCCACAGTAGATTGCTGCATGGGAAAGATCATTCTTGACATGTCCTTCCTTATGGAAAACTATGCACCAAGCAGAAGAGCAGGATCCTGCACTTTAGCATAACATATCACCAGTTTCAATGATTATGGCAAGAAATCCATTTAATTAAAAAAGAAACTTACTGCTCGAGTGTGTATGTGTGAAAGAGAGAGAGAAAGAGAAACAGGAATAAAAACTTTAAATAAAATTATTATCATAGCTTTTATCTAATCAATTCATGTAAATTACAATCCTTGTTCACGTGTGTGTGTGTGTGTGTGTGTGTGTGTGTGTGCGTGCGCATGTGCGTGCGTGTGCGTGAGTGTGCATGCATTTCCTATCTCTTAATTAGAAAAGGGAATCTTCTGTCACTTGGGAATAGGGAGAAGAAATATGGATAAGACTAATCTTTTCTGTAGGTGTAATTTTGTCTTAAGGCAATTTGGGGAGATTTCCCCCATGAAATATCAAAATGCTACAAGTGTTATGGTTTGCTTTTTTACTGCTGTGACAAACACTATGAGCAAAGCAACTTATGGAAGAAAGGCTTTTTGGCTTGCATACGCTGACCACAGTCCATCCTGGAGGGGCATTGGGCAGGAACCTAGAGGTAGGAATCTACTGCTCAGCCTGCTTTCTTATACACCCAGAACCATCTGCTCAGGAGTGGTACTGCCCACAATGAACTAGCCCCTCCCATATCAATCATTAATCAAGGAAATGGCCCACAGACTTGCCTGAAGGCAAGGAATGGAAGTGTTTTTCTCATTTGAGGTTTCTTCTTCCCAGATGTCTCTGGCAAGTGTCAAGTTGACAAAAAGCAAATCAGCACAAGAAGTCATAGGAGTACGCTACAAATTACCACCTGATTCTGATCGGCACAGACATGACTATGCATTCATCACACTGCAAACTTCATTTCAGTAGAGAACTCTGGAATATCATGGCTCTAAGGAGGAATTAGAAGTCTTGATTCATCTTCTTTTATTGGAAAGACATCAATAAAAAGACAATTCCAGCTGACTTAAAACATGATTAGAAGCGATTCAGCATATGATGTTTGGAAATGTGCTGAACTACACCTCCTCGTATAGTTTCCTCATATACTTTTAGATAAGAAGGAAAGAATGACTACAATCTCCCTTGGCTAGAGTTCATAACTACCCTTCTAAATTGTAATACAGTAGAAACATTTCACCACCTCAAATCCATCACTTCAATCTCTATAGAAATGTGACGGCCTATGCAGCCAATGGTTCACATTGAGGAAAGAGACAGACTCTGAAGAAGGACTTCACAGGTACACAGGAACAACTGTCTTGTTTTCAACAAATAAAAAAAAAGTGGCCAGTTTGAAATTACATACTTTATTTGAACTTATTATGGCCAGGGTGTGATAAATGTTTTATTAAGCATGAAAAAGACATTCAGTTTAGAGGTGGAAGATAGAAATACAAAGCGTGTTTAATTGATGGGAACCTGCTATGCCAAAAGGCATTGAGCCCATTATACAACTTCAGTAATGGACCCCCAGAATGAGTTCCAGCAAGTCATTTACAGTTGAAGGATATTGCACAGATTTAGGAACAGGCTAGTCACTTCTCAGTGTAACTGCAATGATTCCTAGTTAATCTTTCTGTGTTCACTGTTGGTCCTGGGTTCAGGGTTCCGTCGCACCTTTCTGGGTGGTTTCAGATGCATTTTTCATCGTTTGTGTTGGTTAGGGTAATCTGGTAGCTATTATAAACCAACCCAAATTGGATAGTGTTTCCTGTACACGTTTATTTTTTGTTTATGTTACTGTATCATTATAAATAGGTGAAAGAGACAGGCAAGATGGCTCAGCAGTTGAGAGTGCTTGCTAGTCTCCCTTCTAGAAGCTCTAGAGTTTGGTTCTCAGAACACAAATCAGGTGGCTCAGAGAGTCCTATAACTTCAGCTTCAAGGGATCCAACACTCTCTTCTGGACTCTGAAAGAAGATATGTACATGGTAACACACACACACTGAAAATTAATCTTTTAAAAGTAAGTAATGGCAGATGAATGACAGTTATTCCAAACCCCAGGCTGAAGGAAACTCTTCTGTCTTTCACATTGAGTTTCCAGCAGAGCCCCGTGGCCATCTTTATCCTATCAACTACAAAAGAAAAAGAGTGTAAAAGAGATTGAAAGAAAAATTCTAATAAACTAGAACTGGCAATAGTTTGAATTTAATCCTGTGGTAACACTTAGAGGCAAAAATCTAGGGGATGCATTGTTAGCTAGAAGTATAGGAAAAGCATGAATATTGATGAACACCTTATAATCTTTGTCACCCAGAACTTAATTTAATATGCTGCAATGTAGAATTATTAGTCCTAAAAATGCAGTGTGATATTATCTAACCACATAGAAAAAGCAATAGTCCTGGTCGCCCATGAATTTAACATAAAATTTAAATTGGGTATATGATTTCTACACAGATGGCTTTTGTTTTCACCTAAAATCAATCCTTGAAGCCCAGGTGAACTCAGTACTTTCTTTGATTTCTTCAGCAAGTGATCTCATCTTATCAAATCATGAGAGCAATGCAGAGAAGAGACAGAAGACATTCACCAGTAAACAATCATCTCAATACACTCCCAGAACATATTTTCATTCTCTTTCCAAGTTTGACTTCAGCTGCAGTATCATTTGGGGACTTTTTATTAACCCTTCCAATAGAAAGACCCATATTCTGCCCAGTAACTCTTTCTTGTACTTACATCAACTGTTTCTCCCATTCTCTATCTGACAATAGGCCAGATATACTGAACATGCATACTCTCAGTCACCACTGTATTTAGGGAAAAAATAAAGACCTTTCAGTTGCTGATTTCACCCTCCCCTTACAAAGAATTGATGGGCGATAAAATGCATCTTGCTCCTCTGTTACATGTTACATGAAGACTTCTCAGGTTTGCTTATTTCTAGTTTAGTCTTTTTAGCTCTGATTCTTCTTACTATCTGAAATCATGCTGAATGGCCCACTCTTCCCTTCCTGTTTTAGACTCTCAGTCTAGGATATAGCCTCTGCTCAAAATCCTTCTCCTTGCCATAATCCCATAAACCCCAGGCGACATTTCAAATACTCTCTTCTGTGAAGTCTCACCTGCTCTTATTGCACTCTTCATACCTTCACAGAGGTTATTGGCTTCTCTCATGTGCTTTTGTATAACTCGGTGCACACTTGTGTTAGGGTTTATTGCCATGTTTAAAATACTATTCAAAATTCTTGTTGTCTAGAACAAAAAGATCTTGTCATTTGTCAGTCATAGTCTCTAACAGTGGCTCTGAACAAAATTTCTCAGTCAATGTTTGTTGTTTAAAAAAACTAAACCGTCCTGCATGTTGAAAAGCTATCCAAGAGACAGGCTTTCAGTTCAACCAGAGGTTGAGTAACTTAGGAACACAGAGCATGCCCAGAAGAGAGCCTGCATGATAACTGTAATTTTCCCCCTCAATGTGAAAAGAGAGAAATATTTCTGAGCAATTTTAATATGCTAGTTTCAAACAGGTTCTTAAATTTCACTTTCTATGAAGAGAAAACTGAAAAGAGGAGAGATTAGTGAAAGCAGAATACAGAGCCAGAGGCTAAGAAAATTCCAGAAATGTTAAGACAGTGGAAACTTGTAACTTGCTCCCTCAAGTCCTGAGTTTATGTGCATTCAATGCCACTTGCCCTGTCGAACTGAGCTTGGGTTACCCTGTGGATTCTGCCTCTTTCAGGCCAAACCATCTGTCAACCAAAGCAGATATAGAAATAACAATATATCACGTAATAGTTCAATGACTATTGGTAAATTAATAAATAATCCATTCAATAATCTTAAGCTTGCTAGTGCAATTAAAGTGCAATTGGTATCACCATGAATGGGCATGGGAAAAACGTAGTTAATAACAGCCTTCTTATTATTTTGGCCTTGATAAAATGATATCTTCAGACCCTGCAGAGCAATCATAGCACATCTTCTGGTAAATTAAATGGTAGAAGCAAACACTAAGCCTCCTTGTATCAATTCAAATAGCAGCCGCTCAGTGCACTTAAAGTAGCTATGGTTGCTAACTACAAATACATCTCTACATCTCAAATCTCAGTGGTGTAACAGAAAAAGATATTTTCCTCATTTGGGGCAAATTCTTACATTGGCCTCTGATGACTGTTCAGGGGTTGTCTCCATCCCAGGCAACTGACAAAGGGAACAAGTACAGAGACTTGTCGGTGAAAAGATTTCATGGCCAGAGTCTGAAAAGAATGTATGTATACTCCTGTTAAGACCATTCAATTGGTTGGCAAAAAGCTGATCATAAGACCATGACTAACTCCAAGGAAAACCATGAGTATAGTCAAGATATTGCAAGAAGAAAAATGGTATGATAGACAGAGATAAAGTAAACATGGCTAAAGAAAGGAATTTAAAGAATTACAGTCAGTCTTCATTATTCCTACATTCCATCCTTGTGAATTTGCCTACTCACCAAAATTCACAAGTATACTCAATTCTTGCAGCAGTTAACAGTCACCTGAGGACATGCATAGAACAGTAAGAAGAAAAAGAAAAGAGTAATCCAGTGAGAATATTATCAGCTAAGGTCAGATCTTGGGATATTGTTCCTGTTTTGCTCTCATACAGGCACCTGTGATTTTCATACTCAACCAATTTAGTGCTTCATTTTCCATATATTTGTGCCTTTCTGTTGCTGATTTCACTATTTAAAATAGCCATCGAGCTAGAGCAGATGTGATGAATAGTGTAATATAAGTAGAAAAGGCTGTGATATGCCTTGCATAGAATAGATAGATGAATGATAGGTAGATAGATGATAGATAGATGATATAGATAGACAGACAGACAAATAGATAGATGATAGATTGATAGATAGATATAGATGATAGTGGTAGATTAAATAAATAGATGTGATAGATATTTTAGATAAGTTGTGTCATTATGAGTTCAATATTAATGAATCTAGAGTACATATAAAATTGCATCCATTTGAACTGAAGCATATATAAAACACAGCTGTGTGTTGATTTGTTGAAGAAAATGTATGAGAAGATTACTAGATATTAATTCATGTTGCTCTCAGGAACAGTATTTCAACATCATCTAATTCTGTGTTCTTACTGACTTCATTGTATGTAAATACCATGAAAACAAGAACTGGCCGTCACGGGTCTAATTATTACCTTCTTTCTCACTCTATTTATTTATTTTTTAATTTCTGGTTGTATTTTTATTTGTAATTATATGTATGTGTGTTGTGGAGTCATTATGTACTTGTAACTGTGAGTGCCCATGGAGGTCAGTCAGAAGAAGGCACCGGATTCCCTGGAGCTGAAGAGACAGGCTCTTATGAGCCCACCAAAGTGGTTTTCAGAAATTGAACTGGGTTCCTCAGCAAAAGCAGTATTCATGTTTAACTGTTTAGCCATCCCTTCATTCACACACACCACCCCCACACACACACACACACACACAAACACAATAGTTTTCGTCTGTATCTTCTGTCAGCTACTGGCCTGTTGTCTATCTGGAAAAGTACACTCCATTTCCCCCTAATGTTTTGGCTTTGTATATCAACAAAACTCTCATTCGTCCTGCCATCAGGCAATGAATCTTGACCTCAGGTCAGGGCAATAAATATTTTTGTATAACTTAAGATATGGATAAGATCTGAAAAAAAATAAGACTACAATGTTAAATTGGGACATATTTAAAGAGTTTATGTAATGAGAGCTATGGAGAAGGCATAGTTGGTCAAATACTTGCCAAGCTGCCAACACTCATGCAAAAGAACGGGATGTCTTCTATCTGTACTACCAGTGGTGAGTAGGAGATGTGAGCACCCTAAAAGCCTGCTGGACAATCAGTCTTCCTAAACTGGTAGACGCCAGGCTCAGCAAGTACCTGTCTCAAAAGTAAGGTGGAAAGTAAAAAAGGAAGACACCTAATATTGACCTCTGGCCTTCTCAGGCATAACCCATGACCATGCCCTAGCAAAAGCATGTGCACAAACACATACAGTGCACACACACACGGAAGAGTTTATGTATCAAAGCCAGCATTCGAAATCTATCGAAGAAACCAGTAGATTTCAAATATTTTAAAAGGATTTTGTTAATTCTTTAAAACTTACCTAAATTAATAACAAAGTACATAAAATAAAATCCTTCTGCCCTGCAAAGTGGACATGGGTTCAATTAATCTATTCTATATTATCGATGTGGTAGCCTCCACTCTGGTAACCTTTTAGAACATAGGAAAATGTGATTTGAAATCTACTAATGTAGGAAGTAGCAAGAGAATATTATTCTAGTTTTTGTTTATAGCAGCAGTAGCTTCTGTTTTCAGTTTTGTTGTTTTGTGACCTGGGCACTGAATTCAACCAGAACCTCATGCAAGTTAGGCAAGTGTTCTACCCTATTGTCTTATTTTTAAAAACAAACCTTTGTTTGTTGGACTATAGTTCATACATGATACAACTTACCAATGGAAGGTCACCAGTCCAGTGACACTGTGTATTCAGAGTTATCAACTCAAGTACCCACAATCTATTCTTAAAATTGTTTCATCATCTCTGCAAAAAGCCCCATACCCACTACCAGGCATCAACTCCTTTTTCTTCTAAATCCCTTTAAGCCCTAAGAAAGTACTACTCCATTCTGTCTTCATTGATTGATCTACTGTGGACATTCTGTATGAACAGACTTAATCAGTGTATAATTGGAGTAGCTTCTGAAAGGATGAAAAGCACAGTGTCTTTACAGTCCACTAAATTTATAGGATGTGTCAGTATTTCTTTGTTTTATGTTAGCAAACAAAATTCCACTTTGTGAATAACTATTTTTACTAATCTACCTATTGATGGCTATTTGAGATAATTCTAATCTGCAAATATTATAGATAGCGTTTCCCTGAATACTCACGTACATATTGTTATTAAGACATGTTTTAATACATTTGAAATATATCTTAAGAGTGTATATGATTGGCGTTATAGCTTTGTTAAATTTTTGAAAACTGATAGTCTATTTTCCAGAGAAATACACCTTTGATCTCCTTCCCATTCAATAGTAAACAAAGTTGCCAATTCACCAACATTTACCATTAATATTTTACTAGGGATGCTACTATTGTCATAGGCTTAGTGTATTTCACTGTGCTTTTGATTTACATACCCCAGATAACTAATGATATGGAGCAACTTTCCATATATGTAGTGGTCATGTGTACCTGTTCCGTATTTACATTCTTTGCCCATTTTTAGTGAGTTTCTTCTTTTTCTCCTTCTCCTTCTCTTCCTTCTCCTTCTCCTCCTTCTTCTTCCTCTTCCTCCTTCTACTTCCCCTTCTTTTTATTTTTTGATTTTTTTCTTCACTAGATTTCTAGGTATAAGTCTCTTAAATTCTATGTTTTGTAAAACATTTTTTCTCTTGATGGATTCTCTTTTCTTTTCACTTTATTGACAGTGTAGTTTGATCTTTTAACATTTTTTCTCTTGATGTATTCTCTTTTCATTTTATTGACAGTGTCATTTGATCTTTTAATGTTTAATTATAGAAGGAAGAGGAGACATGGCTGATCACAGGAAGAAAACATTCAAGCCCTTACCATGTAGTATGGTATTAGCTATTGTAATGCTGAGATATTAACTACCAGTTTGTTCTATTGTTTTTCAGTAATCACAAAGATAAGCTAAATTACACTTTTTGGGTGTAGCTGTTGAGAATAATCTTTGAGGTTTTAGCTGGCTCTGATAAGTTAGATAGCCTAACGTTCTGCTTATTGCTTTCACAGAATTCACATCTTCTCCTTTACTTTCAGTATCCTCATCCAAGAATGCCCTTAGGCATGAACTTCCCCATAGTCTGTTCCAAATAAAGCTGCCTCCTCTGAGAAGAGCTTCAGAGTTCTACCTTCTGTAGAATGCCTCTCTCACAGGCATAATCTAAGCCACTGCTTTATTGCACTGGTATATTTATTTCCTACTGGTATTATGATAAAGTACCACAAGGGAATGTTTTAGTACAATAGGAAGTTATTGTCTTATAGTACCAGAAGCCAAAAGTCATTGCAAACAGAAAGCAGAGATAAGGTTAGAACTCTCGAGATCCAGTCTCATGATCACAATGGCTCCACCACCCTAGAACTGATCTTCAAAATCTGAGCCTTTGGGGTGTATGCTTTGTGTCCAAACTACCACATAGTGACCAAAAACATGTTAGCCACTAGTCTTCCAGACTATGTCTTCCAGATGGTACAGGATACCATGAAAGATGATCTGAAATTTCATTTCGCCTTGGAGTGGAGTGGCATAATAGCCTTCAGTAGCATGCTGTTATAATCATTAAGTGCATTTCCTTTATTTTGAATTCTTATTCAGCAAAGAGATATACTTTGAATTATCACTTTTTCCATTGGGAAATGATGTTAAATTGTTCTCACACTTATTATAAATTGGCATTTCAGGTACTGATCTGCATAAAACATTGATCTTTCTGTGTATGAAGAGCAGAGAACCATACTAAGTCCTCAGTTACATTCATAAGATGAACTTTGCTTATCTGCACTGTCAGCTGGCTTAAAAAGTAGATATTTAAAATGTGACCCCAAAAGTGCAGAAAACAAAGCAAAACTGGGATTACATCATACATAAAAGTTTCTATACAACAAACAAAGCAATACAGTGAGATGATACAACTTGTAAATTGGCGAGAAATCCATTCATATATAGGGTTTATATCCAAATACCTATTATATCCAAAATACAAAAATTCAAGCAATGTAAGAAAACTGTTAAATTAAAAAATAATCTGATAATAAACATTTTGCAAAAATGATATATAAACGGTCCATGGATATATAGAAAATGTTCAACACCTCCAATCAGGAGACACAAATTAAAACCACAGTGAATTATCACTTTACATCTTTCAGAATGGCCATTGTAAGAAATGATGCCAATTTGGGCAAGAATGTGGAGAAAAAAGAACTCTTGTACATGGTTGATGTCATTTAAATGAATAAGCCATTATGGAAAACTCTATGGATGTCCCTTTACGAAACAAGTGTAGAATTCCCATGTGATCCAGCAAGCCCATTCCTGGCTATTAGCTGAAAGATCTGAACTCAATATGTCCGTGAGATGCCTCTGGACTCTATACAACATGTACTGTGGCACTATTCACAATAGTCAGATTATGAAGTAGCGTTGTCCATAATAGGTGAATAAATAAGGAAAATGGTGCGCATGCAGCTCAGTGGAATACTATTTATTAAGGAAAGAAAATTCTGTCTTTTCTTACAATGTGGATGGAGAACATTACGAGAAGACAAATAGTCCAGGGGCAGAAAGACAAATGGTGAATGCTCTCACTTATAGCCACAGTATAAGACAATTGAATCCACGGAAGCAGAATGAAATGGGTGTTACAGGTTCTGGTGAAGATGGAAAGAGAGAGATGATAGCCAAAAAACAGAAAGTCTCAGACAAGGAGAAAAGTATTTTCTGTAGCATAACATGGTATGGTAGACAACAGCAATGGCAGATACTAAAATAGCAGAGTAAATTTTGAATGTTCTTGTCTTAAAAAAGCACAAGTGATGGCAATGTTATCTTAATGAAATGATTTCATGCTGTCTTCATAAATAATGTTGTCAATTTGTACTCCATTAAGCATATGCAGGTACAAATTGAAAATTTACAGTAACAGTTTTTTAAAAAGATACTGCACTTCTTTGAGCCAGAGACATTAGCTGAGATTTCCTGAGGCATATCGTGATCCCAGTTGTCCTGTAGATTCTCAGGACAGCACTTGCCACAGGCCACCCTTTGGCTTCTACTCCTGACTCGGAGATTCTCTGGTTCAGGCCACTCTCTGGATCTGAGGCAGTATTCTGTACACGTTGTAATGAGGGAGGAAGAATGTTTACAGAAACATTTGTTCAAGGATTTTATCCCTCTTAAGCAGTTTGCTCAGTGAGTTTTGGCATGGTCTTACTAGGAAGAACCAAGCTTTCTTTAGTACTTAAAGCATTTGGAAGGAGAGTCACTATGCAAATTGAATCGATGCTATTTATGACTGCTTTGGTTTTCCTCTAAGTGTCGGGAATGTCTGCTCAGAGATTACCAGCTTGAGGGCTCAAAAGGCATGCCCTTTGCTACAAGTGGCTGCTCAATCAATATCCAGTTTTGACAAACAGAGGAGGATTCTGCAACTATTGAGAGAGGAATTGCTGTTTATGCCATATAAAAAAGATGATCTGAGGGCATCGTTCTAACACTAGCTTTAGTAAATTCCTCATGACCTGTGGTTTTCCTCCTTTATTGACAAAATGTCTCCTCGGGAGACAGTCATGAGTGAAGGACGAAGTTCAGTCTCTTCAACCAGAATGCAATATCCTCTGTACCTCTCCCTGTTGGCTTCTTGGCTCACCTACCAAAAAACCCCTGCTCTGATCAAACAGCTCTACTGAGTATTGCTGAGATGGACTTTTCCCTTCCTCTTTAGTGTTTCATTCACTCTGCCTCAGAAATAATCCTCACCTTATCTTCCTTACTCCTCCCTCCTTCATCATGCCAAAATCCATTGTGCCCTGTTTAAATCTTACATATCCTTTAAGAGGTGATACAAATTCTGGGTCTCCATGGGAACAGCTTCAGAGAGGTCGTGAATGGCCTTCTGTTTATTAGTATGGCTGGTGTTCTCAATTTAGATTCTGTTTCTGGATTTTGTTTTGTTTTTGCTTTTGTTTTAATGTTTGTAGATTAGACACCCCTAAATGACAGGAGCCGGCCTTCTAGCTCTGCACGTAGTCAAGAGTCCTGTGTAATTAGATGAAAACTTAATGCTTTTAATGATGCTGATACTATGAGGATAAATAGAAGACTGCTGTGAAAGGAACACTTGATTGTTTACTCTTAGAAATTTGCTCTGTAATTTACAAGGGAAAAAATCTATGTTGACCTCCATTTCTCTGAAGAATTTTTAAAAATGTGTAAACTTTGTATCTGTTCGTACAGCTCATCAGTAGTGGCTGGTATGGCTGTGGGAAAGTGAGGCTAGGTTAGGCTATCTGAATGAGATTCTCAAACTAAACTTTCATGATCTTTCATCTGGCCATAGGAAAAAAAAAATGAGCCTCTTTAAGCAAAGATCATACTCCCAGAAATGTCTAGTCTTTCCGGAAAGCCAATGACAGGTCAAAATGTGTTTCTGTTTATCTGCCCAATGTTATAGTTTGCTATTTATCTAAACAATTATGACCATATCATAAAAGTTATTTTGATCATCCCAATGATTGAGATTTCATTCAGCAGGAAAGCATCGTCCTACCAACATCAGTACCATTGCATGCTAGCATTGTCCAATCAAAGCTCCACTAAGCATTGAATCACTGAAGATGCCTTAAAAGAATGGAGGAGATTTGGGGAGGAGTCGACAGAGAGGAGAGAATATCATCAAATAAGTTGTATGAAAACTCCCTCTCAAATGTGAAAAAAAGAATAAGCATCCATTTTATTTCTTACTTTTCCCTCCTAATATTTCATTTATATTTCACATAACACTTTTTTGCTATGATCATTCAAAATTACCTTATGCACAAAAGTTAAGTAGGTCACTGCCATGTTCATGAATTGCTCTGGGTAAACAAGGCAGACTTAGAAATGTAAACACCGCACACTGTAACTATTTTAGAAGAGATAATACTTATGAAATGGAAATTCAAATACATTGTTCTCAATGACCTATCCAGTCAGCAAAACCAGCCCCTTAATGAATGAACTTTAACAGAGGTCGTAGACCTTTGGATCTGCGGCCACACAAGGCATCATGGGTGCCATAATTATCAACTCATCTTCCAACCTTCAGATAAAATGTTATTTTTCTATTTTTTGAACATTTGTTCTGTCTTATATAATATGCCATAAAGAAAATAGAAAAACATGGATTACTTAAGTATCAGCTACCAGTGACAGTGACACTTGCTCCTTTGTTTTGGAGAGGAAGAAGGAATGGACACATTTTTGCCTCGCCAGTGCTTCTGACTTAGTAAAGTCACTGCTCTCTCCTCGTGCGCTGTGAAGCATTAGGCCAGGCCAGTCCTAGGAAAACCTTAGAAGAGGTTAAACTGTATATACATAGTTATTAGCCTGCTGGGGTGCTTTCCCAATTGTAAAAATGTTAGAGAAAATATGAAGAAAATGTGCACCATTTAGAGAAAGAATGCTTTAGATTCTGTGCCAATGTCTCTTTTCTTCTTTATTTTCTTACTATTTTTTTTAAGGATTAGGAATTAAAAATATTTGGTGCAGCCTTGGGTATAATATGATCCAGTGACAAAATATAATAGAGAGTTTGTCTAACTTTTAATCCATTTTAACTCTCTAAAAGACATCTGTGGATAATTGGGTAAAGGACCCCACTTGGTACCACCTGTCTTGTTGATTGCTATTGACTTAATCACAACATGTGAGCTCATGGGGAATCTCCTGTTGAGTAAAGTTGTTTCCTTTCCTGGATCTTTCCCAGTTGAATCTCTATAAAATATTCTGAGTGAATGTTTGGACCATTACCAAAAAAAAAAAAAAAAAAAAAAAGAAAGAAAGAAAAGGATTCTGATATGAGTTAGAGAATTTCAGTTTCATGAGGATCAAGTGAATATGAATTTCTGGAAGTAAGAAAAATTTTGTGGTCCTAGCAAATGCCAATGGGCATCACCAGTGTTAGACTTGGGGGCATCGGAGAAAATGTGGTATTTTTCTGTATTTTAGGTTCTTGATTTTTTGAAGCTAAGTTCTTTGATTTGGTAACATGCTTTCATAACAACAATAATGATTTTATTATATTTAGAGGTATTCTTGGTCATATCTTTCAATTCAATGTGTGTAAGGAATCCAACTTGTGTGTTGAAAATGAAAATTGGGATGAAATTATATTACGTTTTCTGCTCAGATTCAGGTACTACCCTGTAGACACTGATTTATGGCAAGGATTTTTTATTCTTTGATTCAATCACTGGTTCTATTCTGGGACCCCTCGAACATTTCATCCTCTGTAGAAATGGAAGGCCTTACCCTTTGTACAATCTAGAATGTTTAAACTGCTAGCCCAGACCTAAAAGACCTCAGTCTCAGCCTCTAGACCTACTGCTGACTGAGCTACTCTGACTAGCTCCTTCTGAACTCTACCTCTTCTGGTTCAGGCTCAAATCTTTTCCAAGCTGCCAACTTCAGACTAACATTCTAAGCCGGCTTACTGTTTCTGACTCAACTCTTCTGACTCTGGAAAACTTGGGCTGCCTCAGACTGAATTGCTCTACTTGGCTTAAATCTGACTCACTCTTCCCATCTGATACTGACTTCTGCCAAGTTACCTCTGTGTCCCTGTGTCTCTTCCTGACTGTTCTGACTGTTCCATACTGCCTCTAAAACTGACTCTACTCTAACTGACTCTGTAAGTCCTCATCTGTCCTCACTAACTGACTCTTCTAAGCTGAGAGTCCATCTTATATATTGTGAGAATGGGGCATGTCCTTACTCTGACTCACTCTGCTAACTCTTCCTCCAATTAGTCACTCTGTCTCCTATTCACTCTGATTCATTTCAGATGTCACTTTCTGTCTGACACTGACTTCTGAGCTCTACTTCCTGTCTGCTTCCACACTGTTTCTGTCTTAGGGATTAAAGGTGCGAACCACCACTGCCTTCTGAATACTGGAATTAAAGTTGTGTCTACATTCTATCCAGACCACAGGATATAGAGCCCTAGAATGGAGACCACTGAGGCCAATATTAACTGCAATGTTTTCCCTTGGCAACTGATAAATAATTGGGAGGAAAATGTTTCAAGATTATGTTAGTAAATTTTCAATATTTAATCTCCAATCACAAGCTTTAACATCTTCTAAGGAATCTCTTCTAAGTAAGCTATTATTGAGAGTGTTGATAAATCTTTGTTTATTAATGAGCATTCCATATTAAGAAGAGTTTTGTCTTGTAATAGTTTCATCTCTCCCAGAGAGATAGAAGCAATTATCTATCTACTTACCAATGTATATAATCTTCCTAAATTTACTTACATCTATCCATATATAAGTTTAGATCAGCAGATCTCAACCTATGGGTCATGGCCCCTTAAGGGGTCGAATGACCCTTCCACACGTGTCACCTAAGACCATCTGCATATCAGATTGCATTACAATTCATAAAAATAGCAAAATTACAAATATGAAGTTGCAGCAAACTATATTAAAGCGTCACAGCATTAGGAAGGTTGAAAAACAGATAAATAAATAGATGCTGATATAGATAAATATAAATATAATTTTAAAATGATTTATACATTTACAAAGTTTGGAAGTCCTGTGATCTTCAGGAAGTCAGCTGGAGATCCAGGAGTACCAAAGGTACAATTCCATTCCAGGTCTGTGAGTCCAGAAAATCAGGACAGAGGATGGTGAAAGTTCTAGTCAGAGTCTAAAGATCTGCATCCAGAAGAATCAATGATCTAGGTTCAATCCAAGTCTGAGTCTAAAGAAAAGAGAAGCTCAATGTCCAAACTTGAATACAGGCAAAGAGTAGATTCTTCCTTCCTCTGTTTGTTTTGTTCTATAAAAGTCTCTAAATATTGGATGAGTCCCACCAACATCAAAGAAAGCAATATGCCTTTCTAATTCTTTTGATTTGGATGTTAGCCTCATCCTTGTTCAGAACAATATTTAAACACAATCTGGGTACCCTATGTCCATTCAAATTGAAAAATCAAATTAAACATCATTCTCTAAGTCCATATATGAAATTTTTGGCAGCAACCTTGCATGAGGATAAAGCAAAGCCACACACACATTGTCTATTCCAGTGAAAGCAAAACACTGCCTCACTCACTGTGGTCTAACCTTTGTCCCACGTTTTAGGGGAACAGCCAAACCATTAGAGCTCTTCCTCATTTCCAAAACTACAACATGAAATGTAGACCCTTTGCCTAATGAGATCACACCAATAAATTTTGCCTAATACAGCTTCATATTCCTTCCACCATTTTCTCATAACCTCGGTATCTCTTCCACTCATACCAGAAACACTTTCACAATGCTTAAACACCTAACTGGACACCCTGAAGCCCAGTCAGTTTCAAACATGCTTTTTTAAAAACGCAATTCCCCTTTCTAAATTTGTAAATACCTCTGTAATGGTGAAAAGTCTGGCATAGATTACTCTCAGAATACATGCTAGCATGATTAACTTCCCCTGCAGAGTCATTTAACCACGTCACTTTCTCAGTGCCCGGCCTTTGTTTCTCCTCCAGCCCCACTGCCTTTGCGCAGGCTGCCGGCTCATCTCTCATGCGGTCACCGTCACCTCCCAACAGGAGCAAAGGAAAGAGAACAGAAATGAAGGCTAGGACTAGAACAACTTGTTAGAATTACAGTTTAGATATAGGAAATGCATCTTAGAAAATACAGATTTAACATTCACAGATACAAGTGATTATAAGAATTCTCTTAAACGGCATTCCTGGATCTCTGCATGTTAATCATTTCCTTGAGGCTTAATTTCACATTTGTACACAGACTATGGCAGAGTAGGCGAAGGAAGGCCTTTGTACAGCTGTCTCTGGACTGACCCGTCTGTACCTTACCTTTCACAGCGCTCTACTCTCGGGAGCCGCTATTCTCTGTTTTCTCAGCCAGAACAAACTGTTGGCTTTTGCTTCAAGTTGTTTCCTTTTGTATTTGCCTTGTTTTCTTACCTTTACCTTGTACATTTCTCATCTCCCCTCAAATTTTCTCTTTTTTCGTTTCCCTGCCCCCATTTTCCAATACACTATAAATACACCTTCACTTAATAATTTTTAGTTTATTTCTTCAGAATATAATATCTGAGCTCCTTTAGTTTTTCATGTATATTGGGAGTATTGTTCCTATTTCCTATTTAGTTTGTTTTGTTTGACTGGGACACCACTCCATCCACAAAACCTTCCACCTATAACCCCTACTCCCTAAAGGACCCACTGGGACAATGGAAGGGCAGAGCCCCATGCCAAGGGATAGGACCCATGCCTGATTCTACAGGGTAGGCCAGGAACTAGAGACTGGATTGCCAGGAAACGATTTCTGATGACGAATTTCTCATGACGATTTCTACTCATGGATCGGTACCTAGTCCAGTTTCCATCAGAGAAGCGTCTGCTGGCAGCTGATGGGAATGGATGCAGAGGCCCAGAGCCAAAGATCATTGCAGAGCTCCAGAAAATTCTCAGAATGAGACGGGGCATCTTGAGGACCTGAGGAATTGGGAACATCAGGAGAATAGACACTGGGAAGTCAATGGACCCGTGACCAATGCTCTTGGGGTCCCTCAGAGCCTGAAGTGGAGGACAGGGAACCTGGAGGGTTGCCTAGATGTGTTACATGGTTGTCTGGCTTGGGGTTCTTGTGGAGAGTCTGGAGGCTAGAGTGTATGCGGGGTTCTCTGACGCTTTTTCCTGCCCCTGGGACTTGCTCCCTCCAGCTGGGTTCATTGGTCAGCCCTCAATGTGGGGACTGGTGCCTGGCTTTGTCTCATTTGTTGCCCTGTTTGAGCGGTGACCTTTGGTGGATTGCTCTCTTCTATGGAAAGAAACAGGGGCAGGAGGGGGTAATAGGTGAGTGGGGCTAGGGGGGATAGATAGCGGGAGGAGAGGGAGGATGAGGAGAGCTGGGTGGAATGGAGGGAGGGTGGGTGGAGTGTTGATATGTATTATATGAAAAAAGAAAAATAAATTTTAAAAAACGTATTGTTTAAAAGAAACTCACATAGGAAAGCATTTCCCATAGTCTAGATCAAATAAAAGAAATTATAACACTGATCAAAAACAAAATTGATGAATTATTATAAAACAAATAATTATGATCACAAAATTCAAGACCTTTGGGAGATAACTAAAAAACCAAACTTCAAATCTGTGATGCAGATGATGAAGATAGTATATAAAATTAAGGCACAGGAAACCTATTCAATGAGATAATAGACACATTTCTAAAACTTAAGGCAACAGACATCCAAGGACAGGTGACATTTAGAATCACAAGTACAGGTGACCGTAAACGAACTTCTTCACATCAAAATATAGTCAAAATACAGAAATGCTAAAACCCCGAAAAGCAGTGATAGATGCATTACAAGCCCTAAAGTAAATAATTGCAACCAGTATACTGAGTTTGACAAAGTTCTAATTAAATTTAAAGGAGAAATAAGAGACATCTCTGATAATCATAAACTAAAGCAATTTATAACCATTAATCAGCACTGCAGAAGAACCTTAAGTATATACTACTCACAAAAGAAATAGTTATATATAATTATGAGCACAAAAAAGAATAAATCTCATTAGAAAAACAAGTTAGAACTAGGGAACTAATAATGAGCAGTCTGAGAATGAATCATGGAAAGCAAAGGTCTTCATAAGTTCATAAGTAAAACTAATAATAAACCAAACCAAACAGATAAAAGACCTTTAACAAAAAACATAAAACACTGAAGAAAGAAGTTGAAGACACTAAGAGATGGAAAATGCTCTCATTTTTATGGATTGTCCTAATTAGCACTGTTACAATGGGTATATTAAGGAAAACCAGTTCTATAGTGAATGCAATCTCCACTAAAACTCTGTGACATTCTTTACAGAACTAGAGAAACATTCATGATATTCATATAGAAGAAAAAAGACACCCAAATATTCAAAGTAACTCCCTTCCTTATTATTCCTCATTGTTTCGACATCTATTTTCTTGTCATATACACAAATATGAATAGAGAGACAGAGAATATATATATATGTATATAAAATATATACATGAATATATAGAGAGAATATGTGTATATAAAGAATATAGATTCTAGGAATCAAAACTGAGCAAAAATATGGTATTTGTCTTTCTTGGGCTTGCTTATCTTGATTAATATAATTATCTCCAGTTGCATCTGTTCTCCTGCTAAGGATATATCTTTATTCTTAATGGCTGAAAATAGTTCTATTGTCTATATAACATACCACATTTTCTTTATCCATTCTCTGTTGTTAGACATATACATTGGTTCCACAGCCTAGGTATTGTTAACGGTGCTACAATAAACATTGAGAAGCAAGTATCTCTGTGACATAGGGATTCGGAGTCCTTCAGGTGAATACCCAGGAGTTGTATAAATGGATCGTGTTATAGATCTATTTTTAGTTTTGTTGTTGTTGCTGTTGTTGCTGTTGTTACTGTTGCTGTTTTGAGAAACCTCCATGCTGACTTCCACAACAGCTGAGCTAATTTACTTTCCTACTTAGAGTATAAAAATTCCATAGAGGTTTCTTTTCTTTTCTTCTCTTTTCTTCTCTTTTCTTTTCTTTTCTTTTCTTTTCTTTCTTTCCTTTCTTTTCACAGTTGGGAATACAATTATTTTATAAATATGTTTCACGTAGTGTTGAATTCTGAGCTACCTTTTCCTTTTATTTTAGAAAGCATTCCTCTAACTTTTCATGTGATTGAGATACCGGTTCTTCCTTTTTCACTACTGGGTGGTATTTACCTTGCTGTAGGAAGGAAGTCAGGGGAAACTACTCAATTTCAGTTCATCTTCCTATTTTAGGAATTTCCCATGACCACATTTATGACTACTGTGACTACTTATTTCTTACTCTTTCTGGGTTTTGAAGTGAAACTTTTTAGTAAACTTGGTTGGCATTAGCTTTGTGCAGAATTTAATTTTTAATTTTTTTTTTACTTTACTGTCTCTGTTAAGTATCACTTAATTATCTATACTCTATCTTCGAAAATCACCATAAAATATCTGGTTTTCTGTATTTCCTGTGTTTCTGTAATACAGAAAGAGCAAATGAGCACTTCGCTCTTAGAAGCCTTTTCTTCTATTGAGTTCTGGACGTTGCAGGAGGAACTGTGCTTTCCATGGTATGTTTGATAGAAATTTAAGTGTTTAGGACTTCAAGATATTAACTTTTCTTTCCACCTTCATGGGAGCTTTCACTTTAAAGAGCCCCCAATTTCCACATGCAATTTACTGGAGGTTAAATGGCATAGTAGTTTAAAATCATATTTGCTCACATAAAAAAAAATGCCAGACTGGAGATGAATAAATCAAAATCAGCACATCTCCAGTGGGGATCTGTCACAGCAATACTGGTGTCCAGACGAAACTTCGACATTAGAGATCCTTTTAAGCAGTCTACCATGTTCTTGAGGAGATGAAATATATATAGTATTTATTTGTGAGCTCTAAACCCTTCATCAGAATTATAAAAAATACAACAAAATAATTGAATGAATAATTTAATTAAGTGGAAAATTTAAGATAAATGTTTCTGAGAATTGTGGGGAATGTATGAATGCAAGTTGAAGTTTAAAGAGCTCTTGAAAGAAATTTCAAAATTTTCCTACCTACATTCTCGGTTTCATGTCATTTGGGGGCAAGGGAAAGACTTTAAAGGCAGTAGTAATAAGTTTCAAAGAATGCTAGTGACTTTAAATATTTATTGTCATTTTAGAAACGGGTTTTGTGAACTTGCAAAGGGGGTTTTCTTCATGCAAATTCTTTGAGTCTTTCTGTTTCAACTACATAATTTGAAATGTACTTTCAGCCCCTGTGTCTGGCAAAACTAGATTTAATTGGATTAGCAAATGCAAGTCTAGAATTCTAAATACCAAATATGTGCACATTCTTGACATTCTAAATTCATTGGAGAAACTTTGGAATGCTTCAAAGTCTCCAAGGGTCCAGACTTACCAGTCTACCCACTTGGGCAAAACTTTCAACCTAACAAGAGAATGCATTTTGGTTTCAAAATGTTTTCCAATTTCTCAGTTTACCAGAGTATGTGCTCATGACCCTAAGTGCATCATAGAAATACCTCTATTTTTCTTTCTATGGTCCAGGAGCTCCCACTTTTCTCCATGTGATGAGTGGATCTGTTTACAGATTCTTGAGTTTCTTAGATTTTCCGCACAAGAAGTAAGAGAACAGTATTGCCACTTTCCCCTTCATCTCTAGAATCCTGGCATTAACTGGCTTGCACTCATTAAGTTTAACTCTGTTGATTCCATTCTAGTGGTGTTTTACAAAACAAGAAGAGAAGGAACACCGAGACTTTGCTTACTCTTTAGAAGTCTTTAATAAATGTAAACTTACAAGTGACTTTGATATCAGTAGTCAAGAAAATTAGATTCACACCATCTTTCTATCAGGTATGTCCACCCTGTGGCCTATGAACCCCTTGTATCCCAAAAATAGTTCTCAATATGATGTAACACATTTGTAGAGACAGGATCATATCACAGCAGCAAAACATCATTTATCAAGAACTCAACAACATTTATCAAGAACATTTATCAAGAACTCAACAACTGAAAACACTCTTCATAAATTCCAGGTATTTGGCAATAGAAATGTTTTTGATGAATCAGCCCCTGAGGTGGAAATATTTTTCACACTCAAAAATCTAGTCATAAGCTAGGTGGTGGTGGTGCACACCTTTAATCCCAGCGCCTGGGAGGCAGAGACAGGTGGATGGCTATGAGTTCAAGGCTAGCTTTGTCTATAGAGTCCCAGGACAGCTACAACAGAGAAACAAACAAAAAACAAACAAGAAAATCTAGCCATTGAGTCAATTGTTTCAGAGCAATGTATACACTTTGAAGATGGTTGTTTTCAACTAAGATTTCCACAATTCAAACATATGTATTAAATGAGCACGTATTGTCACAGTAGCTAGCATCAGCTAAAGGCTCACTTGCTTGTGCAGTGCACCTTCGATACTCCTTACTAAGGCTTTGTGAAGTCTCTGTGTCCATTTCCAGGACCACCGCAACCACTCGTCAAAACTTGGTATCTTGAAGCAGTAGAAAACCAGTTCTTCTGACCTGGATTCCAGAAATCAAGATGTCCTCAGGATGAGATTACTGCTGACAAGGCTCCTCCCTTGCTTCTTCCAGCCTCCCACACATCTGAGTGCCCCTTGCTGTAGTTAGATGAGTCCATCTACCTTCTGTCTACACAATGCTTTATTCCCAGTATGCTTCTCTTCTGTGTATCTCTTATACCCACACATACTGTAGGACCTTTAGAAAATCTAGAATTAAGTTCTCAAAATCTTTGGTCCCATATGTAAATATGCTCTTCCACATAGGGTCATAGTCACAAGTTCTGGGTGAGGGCTAGATTCCAGAAAGTCATGGCAGTCCTTTAAGATTATTTTATGTACAATGAAACTCAAATTTGGAGAACTCACATAGCTAGACAGAAACTAGACAGATGAGATTTGAATCTCCAGTAATCTCCTATCTTCCTAATTTTCTTTTTTCCCTTTCTATTTCTGTCTCACTCTCTTTCTCTTTTTATTCTTTTCTCTTGTACAATACATCCCGACCCCTCCTCCTCCCTACCCTCCACTCCTTCCAGCTCCCCCCACCTCACTGTCTCTTAAGTAAAATTCTCTGGTTATGTGTAGCTCTTAAGTAAAGTTAGAAATTTGTAGAGTTAATTAATCTTATTCCCCTCTTACTAGCCTGTACTATCATCCCAGTGCCTATCTGGATAATCCTATCCTTGGCAAAGAGATGCCTGTGGACCCCTTCTGAAAAATGTGCCTCTACAACAGTTATCTCAGCTATGTCACATTAAAATGTTGATAAGGACCAGGAAACCAGTACACTGTTATAAACAACGTTTACACTGTTCCCTTTAACATGAGCAAAGAGGCAGATGGCGTAAGTCACACGTTTGGGTTATCAGCAGGACAAAAGTTTCCACAGAGAAATATAAACAGTACTCTTTTAGAACATGATTTTATGGGGTGTTTTATTTTGAGTAGCTGTTTATCATGAAAATTCACAAGACATCTTTCATTGGATACACATGACATCTTGACCCAGACCCAGATGTACTGAGCTCACAGCCTGAAAGTTTTGACTTTTAGCTTCAATGGCCATTTTTTGACCTCTCAAATGGGATTATTTTATAACAAGAACTAATTTTGCTTCACTATTCCAAGAATGACAGTTTTCACCATTTCTTTTATTTTTTGAGATTATAAGTACATTATTTCCCCCTTTTCTTTCCCCCCTCTAAGTCCTGCCATATACTTCTCTTGCCTACTTTCAAATACATCACTTTTTTTAAACAACTGTTTTAAATACACACCATATGTTTATTATTTTCTTTTTAGTTCATCTCAACTCCTTCCTTCAGCAGTGGCAGCAAAGTATATTTTCAGTGAGGCTTTCCTGGACATTTGCAAACTGAAAACGAATTTAGTGATATGTGTTCTTAATGGTTATAACTTGAATTTAATTTCATAGCTAAGGAAGTGGCTTCAGAGGCAAAGGTGGTTTCATAGGTTGAAGCAGGATATCATCAGAGACTTCCTAACTATTGTCCTTAAGGCTATGTCTGAATTTCTTCTGTCAACTCTCACAAAGATACTCTCTAATTTTATAACGAACCGGTTTTCCTGGCCTTTTGATTGTCCTTTCTCTCAGCATGTGCTCACAGTGTTGGTTATTTAGCGATCACATTTTCCATGATTTTCAGTATTTTATAGCCATTACCTATCTAGACTGTGCATAGAGAGTCTTTTCTTCCTGGAATGCTTGAATGCTTGTTTTGCTCACACTGGGACACAGTGTGGCTGCTGATCGTAATTGCTGGAAAGAGAAGAGCATCTTCTTCAGAACCATGAAGCAAATTTGTTCATTTCTGTCACTTCAGGTTTCCATGACCGCAATGTTGCCCGGTATTGAGGCTTATAGACTCAAGAGTTGGCTACTTCGGTTCAATTTCAGCACTACTCTTAAACCAAATTACTTAGTCCCTCTCTGCCTCAGTTTATAATTGTCATTGCAGCCAAGTGGCCTTTTCATTTAAAAACAAGACACCTTACTTCTTCCTTTTGAAAACAAAGTGGAAGGATTGTTTGTCTTCAGCAATCATGGATTAAATGATGCCCAGCTTCTTGCCGTTAACACAGCAGGCAACTGTCTTTCAGGCAATGGGCGGCAGAGAGTTCAAGCCTGTTATCCTTGAAGTGGAAAAAACTTAGAAAGTGAGCTCACAGCTGATCCTCTGCCAGGGGACAATTCTCTGGTGTCGTTGGAGTTGTACAGAGTCCTGCAGTCACACTGAGCCAAGGAGGCAGAAACAAGAGGTCTAGGTAGCGGAAGCATCTAGAATCTGGTGGGTGGGACATGATGGGACAAGGAGGTGTCCCAGAAATCTATATTATGTCAGAGACAGCCTCACGTCCATTGAGGATGAGCTATTACATACAGGGCAAATCACTGAAGGCTTATCACCAAGCAGATACTCTGAAGATATGAACAAAGATTCAGGAGGTGAAGCACTGGCTATGGACAACTAATAAGATAAAATAGTAACAAAGGTCTGGAAAACAGAAATCTTATACATTGATGATAACGTTTAAAGTGATGTGAGTATTTCTGAAAAGTTTGCCAATTTCTTTTTATAATTTTAATATTTATTTATTTATGATGTGTATTGGCATTTTGCTTTCATGTAGGTCTGTGTGAGGGTATCAGATCTGTTGTAGAAGTTTAATTTTAGTCGTGTTTAAAATATTGTTTTATGCACTGTTGGGAGAAGGGCTAATTAGGCCTTGGTGTTTTGTATTGTTTGCAAGTGTTGGATTTCTTTGGGGGATGTTTAACTGCTTATGATCCACACCTGAGGAGTGCTGGATCAGTTAAAACACCTGAGCTCAGATGCTTGGAGTTCCACTGTCCAGTATGGTGCTGGCCAGGATAGTGGTTCCCTCTGCTGAAGTCTGATAGGGTTTGCACCTATGAGAACGCCTTTGTGTCTTCTTAGCTGAGCCAACCAGCAACATACTGCTACATAGATCCCCTGGAACTGGAGTAGTAAGCTGCCATATTGGTGCTGGGAATCAAACCCAGGTCCTCTGTAAGAATAGCCAGTGCTCTTAACTGCTGAGCTATCTCTCCAGTTCTGAGTTTACCAATTTCTTATACTTACCATGTGACTGAGCAATTCATCTCCTAGAAAAGCAAGACTTATATTCATGAAGGGATATATACTTGAGTGTTCACAGTAGTAACTTCAAAGTAACTGAAAACTAGACTCACACAGTAAACATATATGTGTGTATATATATATACATATATGTGTATATATATACACAAATTATATCATATAATCAAATATTACTCAGCAACAAGGCATGACATGATCTCAAAATTATTATGCTAACAGTGAAAAAAGAACTCATCTGAAGCTTCCCATTTCTGTAAAGTCCAAAAACAAACAAAACCAATCTTTAATGACAGCAAATGAGCATGTTTCACTCAGGTCAGAGAATAGGAGAATAGGAGAAGAAAGGCAGAAGACCAGAGAGGGATGCTGGCAGACCTCACCAGGAGATGGAAATGCTCTCTATCAATTTGGATTGCAGGTTACAAATGCACGTGTCTGTCAGAGTTCATTGGAACTTATGGGGATCTCAATTCGCTTCCCCCAAAAGTGAACACTCTGACCTACACGCACACACACCATAACAACCATCTTCCCACACATATTTGTGCACAAATAAATAAATGTAATTACAAGTTTTAACTCTGAAAATTTCATATCCTTCCATGCACCTGGAGCTGTTTCATATCCAACTTTAATTTTCCTAATTTCTTTATTTTTTTCCCTTTGACATCACACATATAATATCCTACTACTTAGTGATTATCTGACTCTTTAATCTTGCAGAAGGTGTTTCCTTGAGGGCATCCCTCAGTTGGTTGGGTGTTTTCCTCTTCTCCAGAACTGTGAGCAACACAATGCTCTTTACAGCTTGTTGTCTTTTCTGTGTCTAACTGTCTGCACTCCCGTCAAATTGTCACCTTCCTAAACAGGGGGATTTAGCCCTGTCACAGCCTGCCGCAGACTGCGTTTGTAGATAGCACACAACAGTTTGTGGAGTGAGCGAACAGAGGAACCAATAGCCTCACAAACAAACAGCCTCACATACAAACCTCCAGGGACCCTCAGGTACATTCTCCACGATTTTTGAGTAAGTTTTACTTTGTAAGTAGAAGTGAGGGCTTTCCCGTCTATGGAAATGTTGTTTTTGGTATGGCATCACAGACTTTATTATAGGTATTTTCTTTTAAATTGTATTTCTCAGAAGCCACCGTTTTTGTAGGAGCTAGTGAGTCATTAAAATGCAATTCTTGGCTGTGCCTTCTCCCGCTACCCCGTCCCCCCAGTGAGCCAGACCAAACATTCCGTATTAGCTGTGTTTTTGATTGTCTAAGGGGTTTCTGTCTGATTTAGATTGTTCATCAAGTTACTTTGTTCTCTTCTCCCACCATGAAAATATTCTTTCCATCATATTATACTTTTTACCATTTTAAAAATGCTTTTGAAACGTTACACACACTTGTACCCCATATATATGGTATGTGTGGAGACACAAGAGGGGTGGAGAGAGAATTCAGAGAGATGAAGACTAAGAAAATGGATTCTTATTTACTCTGCCACTGTTTCTTGTGTCCTTTACTCGGTTCCTGTTTACGTCTATTCTTAAAGCTCTATAGGAAAACTATGCTATTATCCATTAAACTTTAAAGTCTCAAACAGAAGTAATGGAGTCCCCTTTCTACTGAACTTAGGACTATACCAGCCATGTGTACTCTGTGACACAGTAAAAACATGAACCCAGGGCACTAGAAGAATACACTATATATTCTACATACAGTTGCTAAACATAACTTTAAAATTGCCATTCGTAATTTCATTTTACAAATAATGAGAACAACCCAAAAGGTGGCAATGTTTTTGAGGCCAAACAACCGTTAGATCTCAAATCCAAGGCTTGTCAAACCTCTCA
The DNA here is from genome assembly GCA_026225945.1 of Cricetomys ansorgei. Lineage (NCBI taxonomy): Eukaryota > Metazoa > Chordata > Mammalia > Rodentia > Nesomyidae > Cricetomys > Cricetomys ansorgei. Next base: position 6,956,389 of record JAMJFZ010000107.1, read on the forward strand.
GTTGACAGACTTTCATATGCCCCCTACAGTACTCCTCCCTGTAATCTGAGGAGGGAAGGAAAAAGTAAAAGAGTCATGATTCCTCACAGTTTTCCCTCTAGGCACACTGCATAGTAAGTGTCATAGTGTGTAACGTATTCTAATAAAAAAGGAAGTTAGGACGTGATGTTGAGACAGAGATGCCCACTGGCCTGGTGACTGCAAGTGATGGGAAGGAGAGTATGAAGCCTACAGTATGAGTCTGGGCTGGAGACAAAAGTATGAATCCATTGTAGCCACTGATCTTTGGGTATGTTTGGAATTATCCAATTATTACCTACAGATTGAGATGGTGAAATTCGTATTTTTAGTTCACTGGCCTCTATATTCTTCCTATACCTTATGTGAGAATGCAGTGATTCTGCATTTAACAAATACAGTTAGTTGGTGCCCCATATGTGTAGATTAAAAATACTGGGGATAAATGTAGCTGTACTGAGCATACTTATATTTATGTCCTTGTAGTTGGTCCTATACGATTTAATTATGATTCACAAAGAATTGACACTATAATAAATATAATGTAGAAGTTATTTAAAGTACATGGGAAGCTTAGATTATGTTCTGTTGTGAAGGGAGGTAAGCATCTGTGGACTTGTGGAACCAACCTTGTTCAGACACTAAAAATGACTATTACTGTGAAGCACTGAGTTCAACAGGAGCCTTGGATCTATGGGGGAAGTGGAATAAAGAAAACAGCAAGCCCTTCCTAGAAAGCCTATAGGCTGGTCGGCAAGACAGAGCATATGTGTATCCCAGCTATTGGGAGTGGTACTGTCATGTTCTACGCTGTGGACAGACCAGCATGTTTTATGCTTCTGCGTTTGTCTCAGTGAAGACTGAGATGTCTCGTAGCAAATTACATGAATGCATCATAAAGGTAAAATGTGATATAGATGTTACTGTTTTTTACTTCTCTTTAGAAGCTAGCCAGCATTTAACAAATGGTAGTAGTAGTAGTGGTAGTAGTAGTAGTAGTAAATTGAGTTTACTTCCTTCAACTTTGCATTTCAAACCCATTGCTTTAATGCTAACGGATGCAGTTGGGTTGCAGGGGACTCAAGCATGGAGTCATGAAGCTGTAGGGAAACGATCACGTGACTCCATTCTATCCCCCAACTCCTGTTTCTCACTGCGTGCTCAGATCATTCTTCTTTCTGAAGATTCTCTCTATTCTAAAAACTACCTTACAAAACACAGCCATCCAGAGTAGAATTCCTCTAGTTCATTTTCTTGGTCTTCATCTATGTTCTTAATCCTTATAACACACTTTCAAGGCTGAAATTATTATTCCTGCGCCACACAGAGGGAACAGACCCTGAGAGAGCTTGCATTGCTACTGCCAATCATGACCCGCTGTTGAAAATGGAAAGACAAAAAGGCAGGGTCCCTGTCCTGCTGTGACAAAGTCACTAGGCGTTACAGATTACTATGTGTTCATGACAGAAGTCTGTTGTCAGTGTCATAACAGACTTGTCAATGTGGAATTGTAGTAATGAACATTTCCCGGGGAAGCAGAAACACCACTGTGGAAAGAACATTTGAATGGAAGTATGTGTGGGTTCTCCAGGTACAGGATGTGTGTGGTTGACGTCCCAGTCAGAAGGAATATCAGGTGTAGTTGATGGAAGTGTAGACATAGTTGTTACAAACAGGAAAAGTAGCACTGCCCTTGACCATAAGCGAGCAACTGGAACAGCCCTGCTGTCATGGTAGAGCTCACGGTATCCACTGCAGAAATGGCTGCAAATTCTCATTTACCTCAAGCAGGGGGAGAGAACACTTGAGAGCAACAGGGTAAGTGATTTGGTCTCTCTCTTGCTCTTAACTTTTCCCTCTCTCTTTCTCCTCCTTGTCCCCACACCCCAACCACTGTATAAATCAGTAGAGAAAACAATGTGAGCTTTGGCAGGAAGTACTGTTAGTTTTGAGTGCTGAACACATACCAGACTTGGGCATTACAGAAGCTGCTTGTGTGGTACATTCTACTCGTTGCAGGCTACCCCCAAGTATATTTGTGTTGTCTCCATCTTAGGGCTCTTACTATTCACATTTTCATATAACTTTTGGGCTATCCCACCAGAGAATATACCTCTGGATTCCATACAGACTCTTATACAAGTTACAGAATAGCATTTAGGTTTATTCAGAAAGAAGTCTGAACTGTAGGTGCTCCTGTCCACAGAGCCACTGAAAAACCTGTCTAACATTCTATAACAGAAACAATAGCAGCTTTCATTCTTACAAGATGCATGTCCCCTCAGAGATATTGAAATCAAAAGCTTCTTATCTGATAAACAATTAAAAAGTTACAAAAGTGACTTGAAACATTATGTTTAACGTGCACTGGGCTTCTACCTAAGCATAGGTAGATATGTGTTTGTAGGGAACACTCTCGTGGCTAAGCAGTAAGACAATTCAACTACATTGTTTTTCTTGTGCCACTGCTATTAGAAATAGTCATCTTTTTCTGGTAGAGGTGTTTCTGGTCCTAGCAACGGAAAGTAAGGTATACACTAAAATACCTTGTTTTAATCTAAGACATCTTAATGTGGTGAGTCCTGAAGTATGCATATAAAAAAAGCATTTTAATGATTTTTTAAATGTGGTACATTATATTTTTATTATATTCTTTCTCTTCCACCCTCCAGTCCTCCCAGATAATCCTCAGCCACCCAATTTCATATTCTCTCTCTCTCACTCTCTCTTTCTCTTTCATTCTCTCTCTTTCTCTCTCTCTCTCTCTCTCTATCTCTTTCTCTCTCAAAATAACAACACAAACATCAAGAAAACAAAAACAAAACGACAGAAAACGCCAAACCATATGAAGAAAGCTCACAAAAATATTGAGTCCATTTTGTGTCGATCAACTGCTCCTGACCACCATGAGATTTGCCCCATACTGTGGTGTCACTCTATTGAAGAAAACTGATTTTTCCTCTCCTAGCAATTATAAATAGCACCTTGGTTATGGGTGGGTCTTTGCGATCCCTTCTCTTCTCAGAACTTGGATTTTGTCTAGCTTGAATGTATGAAAGTCTCACGCATGCTTCACAGCCTCTGTGGGTTCACATGTGCATCAGCCCTGTCGTGTCTGGAAGACACTGTATCCTTGGAGTTCTTGACCACTTCTGGCTCTTACAATCTTCTTCCTCCTTTTCTATAAAGATCCTGAACCTTGGGGAGGGGGTTCTGATAAAGACATTTTATTTAGGGCTGAGTATTCCAAGGTTTCTGTCTGCACATTGTCCAGTTGTGGATCTGTTTGTTAATTCTTATCTTCTGCAAGAAGAATCTTCTCTGAGGAGGACTGAATAACGTATTGATATATGGATATGTTTTATTGCTATGATCAATTAGCATAAACATAGTTGAAAGCTAATAACCCAATTTTAAAATGGGGTGTAGAATCAAACAAAGAGTTCTCAAAAGAAGAAATGCAAATGACTATGCCTGCAGGGGTCCCTGGTGCCTGTGGGATGTCTGGGTGCTTTCAGGATGTCCGGGTCCCTGCAGAGTGTCCAGATGCCTGAGGGGGGCCCTGGTTCCTGTGAGAGGTCCTCATGCCTGCTGGATATCCAGATTCTTGGAGGATGACTAGGTGCCTGGCTGGTGTCCAGGTGCCGGGGATCTCCTGCAGCCTGCAGGAGATCTGGGCACATGTGGGTCACCCTGGTGCCTTCAAGGTGTCCTGGTGCTTGTGGGATGCTCAGGTGCCTGTGGGAGGCCCTGGTGACTGCTGGATGTTGGTTGGGGGTGGGGAAGCTGTGGGATGCCCAGGTGCTTACGGGATACCAGGGAACCTGCTCAGTGTCCAGGTTTGGGTGGTGAGGCCCAACTTCTGGTCAAACTTTGTCATGCTTCATCTTGGGATAGTATGAGCCAGGTGAATGTCCATGATCAGAGGAGCCTTCTGCCGCCAAAGACCATGGTGATATCCTAGAGTCATGCTCCTATCACACAAGCTGAACTTAATTTTCTTATATCCTCTCTCTCTTTCTCTCTCTCTCTCTCTTTCTCTCTCTCTCTCAGCACAGGGGTCAGAGGGTGGAACAGGGAAGAATGGGAAGAGGGTGTAATTGAGATACTTGTATGAAACTCAAATTATTAATAAAAAGAAAAAGAATAAATAAAAAGAAAAAATATTCAAAATCCTTATAAATCAGTGAAACGCAAATTAAAATTACTTTGATATTTTATCAGAAATAAGCAAGATTAATAAAGCAAATGACAGCAGATGCTTGTGAGAGTGTGGGGATAGGACAACACTTATTCACTGATAATGGGAGTGAAGCCTGTTACAGCCAATATAGAAAATCAATGTGGAGGTGAAAATCAATCTACCACAAGACCCAGCTAAGTCCCCGAAAAGACTCTCCATCTCACTACAGAGATACTTGCTCACCCATGTTCATGGCAGCTCTATCATAATATCTGGAAAGTGGAAACAGCTTAGACGTACATCAGCTTATGAACAGGAATGAGACTGTGGCACATTTACATGGAATATTACTCAGCTCTGAAGAAAAATGAAATTTGCGGGTAAATGAATGGAGCTAGAAGGAAAAAATCAATCATGTTTTCTTTTATATGTGTATGATAGCATTTGAGCTTTAGATGTGTTTCAATTAAGATATTCACAGAAGTTAGGTAGCTCATAAGGACTAGTGGGGAGAAGAGAAACTTCCAAAGAAGAATAAATAGAATGTAGTGTTATAAAGGGACAAAGGGGAACTACAATGGGAGGATCAAATAACAAGCAGGGTAGAAGGACAGAGGAAAGAAGGGAATATGGAGAGGGCTAACCAACACTGAAGGCCCTGTGAAAGATGGTATAGAAACCTACTACTGTATAAGTGTCCTAAAAAATGTGTGTACGCATGTATGTGAAAGTAGTTTAAATGGAGTCCTCACACACGGGGGAGAGAAAGCCCTAACTAGGTATCATATGCTACCAAGGAAAACCCATAGTACTCAGAATAGGTTGCATAATGTTGAGTCATTCTCCAAAGGGGTCCCATAGCCCTACCTCCTTCCAATCATTGCAGGCCATTGCCAGGTCTGAAACCTGATGGTATGGCCCTGCTGCTGAATACATAACTTACATCGTGCAACCTGGAGACATCAACTGACTGCTGCCCAACAAGAACCTTTACCCCTACTGACTAGTATAAATAGTGCTAGAAGGTACTATACTCACTACCAAAATAGAAAAGTGATTATCAGTATCACCCCTTTTTGAACTCTGAGATCTACAACAGCGATCTACCTGCAAGATATACTGGCGTAATAATGGTATAAATATCATGGGAGTAACCAATCACTTTTTGATCGAATTAGGATCCATTCCACGTGGTGGACTCCACACCTGACTTTTTTTTTTTTCATTTCTTAGAAATATTCTTCATTTTTTATTGGTTAGTTTTTAATTTTTCTTCTCTCATATAATACATTCCAACACCCTTCCACCCCTCCCGTCACTCCTCCCAGCTCCCCCCATCTCGCCTCTTCCCCAGATCTATGCCCCACACTCCCTGCCTCTGACACCCTCCTCTAACCTGCCTCTACTCCCACCCTTGCCTCTCCCCAAGAAAAAGCAGTCTTCCTAGGGTTACTGCTCAAACATGGCACATCAAAATGGAACAGGATCAGCGCGCCTGACACTCTTAATGAAGCCAAGAACCTGGAAGTGGATAAGTTGTGGGCCCAAGGGGAAAACCCAGGACCAAAATAAACACAAACATAAATGTTCTTTATAACATTTCTTTCTTTTTACTTATTATATCTTGGTGTTACTGCATATTAGCCTTTATAAATCTGTCTCATTAATTTCTTCTTAGCAGTCCATTACTTCATCATGCCATAGTTTATGTCCCAGATCTTTGTACAAATTCACGTTATTTCCAGTAAGTTTCTAATACAGATGCATCTGAGTGATACTCTTTATATCTGCCTAGGAATATTTATCAGGTGAATTGTGTAGCGTAAAGTCATTTTTGTCGTCAAAGTCCAGGGATGACTAGAAGTTTTGTAGTCTGCTTCAACTGTCTGTCTCTTAGTTCTCTCAAATGGATTCACTAGCCGAGACTGTTCAGACACCAAAGAACATCTCATGTCTCATGTCAGCACTCTGAACGACTGTCTTTTTAGACTCTGTGCTCCATCCACCTTTGATCAAACCAAGCATCTTCCTCCGTAGCTACCTCAGCTAGACTGAAGGAGATTAGGAGGGAAATGTGTGCATCTTGGCTCTATTGTCATTCTGTGTTTCCTGAAACCATCTGGGGACTTTGCACTATTCACAATTTCCTTTTGGTTAAAACTAATTGATTGTCACCCCCCTGCTCCCCCTGCCATTCCACTGGCTCGTCCATATTCACAAGCTTTCTGTCTCCTCATGCCAACCTTCTCTCGCTCTTTACTCTCAGCCAGTGACTCGCTTCCCTACTTCTTAGAGAAAAACATCCGGCAATTTGTAATTCTCTTACTTTCTACTTTTTAACCTTCAAGTTTTCTACATGAAATTCTTAACCTCAATACTATGGCTACCACATATTCCTTATTCTACTCCTCCTAACTGATTACTGTTTATGTCAACCAGTAAATAAACTTAAAAGGAAGTCTGTTCTCTACCTGCTACTCTCAATCTTCGATTGCTTCTCCTTGCTTCCCAAATGTTGTTCTTCTGTGTGTTTCTGTGTGCATGCTTGTATATGCGCACGTGCGAGGTGTGAGTGTGTGTGGTTGTGGATATGTGTATGTATAGAGGTCAGAGTGTAGTTCTCAATCATTTTTCTTTGTTTATTATGACAGGGTCTCTCTCTGAATCTGGAGCTCGCTGTCCAGCAACCTGACAGATATGCCTATCTCTACCTCCCTAAAGGCTGGGATTACAAACACTCCTTGCCTCCTGCATAATCTTATGTGGGTGCTAGAAAGCCAAACTGAGACCACTCATGCTTTCGTGGCAAGCATTGTATTGACTAAATCGTCTCCCCACCATCTTAAGAGAATGAGCTCAGCTATTCACGTCTTTCCCTTCCCTATCCAATCTGTTCTCCATTTGCTAAAGAGCAGACACCACCTCTACAATAGCCCTTATACTCCCAGTGACGTTAGACCCCCAGCATCTCATCTCCAGTGCTTCTGAGAAGAGTGGCTTCGCCGTACAAAACTCTCTCTAATTCTGCCGTAACTAACTCACCTTGCACTGCGCTCTTCTCATACGGCACCGCATAGTTGTTTTCGTCACATGCTCACTTTATTTTCCTTTCTTCATTTTTAAAAACCGTCCTTACTTCTTTCCTTATTTGGATTTTGAGGACTTATGTCCCCTAGAACTAAGTACTCATGAATGTGTTCTTCTCGCTTCTTATTGTTCTCATGGATGACCTCATTTGCTCTCTCATTTCAGCAATCAGCTGTGTATTGACGACTCGTGAGCCTGTCCGAACTTTTCTCCTGAGCCTTCACTCAGAGACACCTGACACTTGACCAATCCCGAATTGAACTTGATGCTCATCGTCCACCCAGTGGTCCAGTCCAGGAATCTTTAGGTCATCATTTTGTCTGGCTTTCTCCACTTCTAACCACACCTAAGCACTTGTTAAAATTCTGTTCTTGTTTTTTAAATTTCCAAATGCTGTTTGAGTTCATCCCTTTATTTCTATTGCCGCATGACTAGCACAGCTTTATCCTTCATTGTGTCCTGCTGTATTCCAATATTCTGCTATTCGGCCTTCTCTTTATGTACTTCTGATTAATCCACGACACACTGCTTGACGGAGTAAACTTTCTAAATTGTTTGTCTTTATGTTTACGTCATGGCTGAAAATTCTTTGTGGCATCTTTATTGCCTTTGGTATAGCTCGAGCCACTCAACAAAGAGTGCTTCTTACTTTTCCAGCCTTATCGCCTCTGGCTCTTCAACCCATACTACATGCCGGAGTCTTTAAAAACTGCCCACAGTTTCCTCCAGAACCCTTTTATTTTTGTGTCTGGATTGTTGTGTATATCGCTTTATGATCTACTTTCATTCTGTCCCCCAGATAATATCCACTGTTCTTTCAAATTCAGCTCAATTAGTTTTGCTGCTATGGTTCTGCAGAATTTTTTTAAGTCACTGAATATTTTTAAAATTCATTTATAGATTTTCCCTTCATCAGACTATGAATTTTTCCTTAGAAATGTCTGTGCTTTGCTCATCTGTGTATTTGTAGCACCTTTTACAGATCCTTCCAGTGAGAAGATACTAAAATAGTATTTGCTAAGTAGTACCCAGTGGGTGGTTCTTGTTCCTCTTGTTTTACTATTAAATTGTTTTGCTAACATTATACTCTAATGAATAGCTCTAAATTTTATAAAGGATTCTGTTCACTTTTAAAAGGTATCAAAAGTCTTTAGTATGATATCTGAGCTCCTTAAAACTCATTCTTCCTTCATACAGGGCTCACTTACACCTTATTATCCACATGTATCTTCCTTTTTGCAGTTATCTCCTTCATATTCTTCAATATTCTATTCATTTCTACTCTCCTGTTACCGTATAGATAATTATCTTCAAGCAAAAAAACTTTCCCCTTTCAATCTCGTGCAATCTCATCCATCCTTCATAATTCAGTCTAAATCTGCATTCATCCGTGAAGCTATTCCTGATCTATCTTTAAATATCATTCTGTCTTCTACTTGTCATAGCATTTCTGTTTTATACCTATCAGTGTTTATTGTGCTCAACTTCTTTAAAAATTTCTTATAGTGCAAGGTTATTGTACATGTAAATATAATATCTTGAGAGGGTTCAATTAAGGACAGAGATGATTCTCTGAGATGTAAGCCTGAATGGCCTAGGCAAAGGGTCTCACATATGATGAACGGTCCCAGAGCATGTAGCCTCCAGGTAATTTATTGAGGAGAAGCACCGCCCACTGATACAAGGGTCTAACTTCTTAATGAACAGAATTTCCACAATAGAATAACCCCCAGGTTTAGCCTAGCTGACTTGATGCTGTTTTAGAGGCAAAGTCAAGACCCTGGGCAAGGTTATTCCCTGTCCAGTTCTGGGAGGAGACCATAGAACATTCCTCCATTAGCAATAATACAATCAAAGATCTCAGTGGGTAGGGTAAATTTGAACATGAATTTGTTCTACCCAAGGATACTGAGTAGACAGTTACCAATACTCCAAACTAGCATTCTTTCTGCATTCAAGAAAGCTGCAGCCCATCCACACCCAGAAATCTGATTCTAACAGCTAAAGAATTTGCTGACAGATACAGAAGCTATTTAAATTTCATATTACTGCACAGACATGCATTTAGCTTTACAATATTTGAGAATAAGTTTAAATATTCCACTACAGTTGTTTAGACAATAAATGAAATTTTGCTTTTATGTAGTTCAACTTGGACTAATTAGCAATGTCTTAAGATGGGGACCAAAGTCTCGAAAGTGTTTGTTGAACAAAGGATGGTATTGTCCCACATCATTGATCAGGACCACTATCCTTCTCAATTTTTCCAAATATGGTATGAAAGCATACTCATTCCTTGGTTTAACCTACGTGTCATATTTGGGATATCCAAATTTTAAGGGCATTTTTCTCATATTCGCCGTTTATTATTACCTTCCATTAATCTCCAATTCTGAGTTTTCACACCTGATGGCCTTTCACTTCTAAAAAGAGATCTCTTGATTTTTAGCTTCCTATTGTAATCATCTTCCTGTATTCTAAGTTAAAACCATGATTTTCAAGATAACCATTTAAAAAAAAAAAAAAAAAAAGAACACAGAGGAGTTAGCCCGGGTGAGAGCAAATCTCAAGCTAACAGGGCTCTTGTTTCGTTTGTTGTATCTCATTTGGTCTGATCGGACCTTTGTTAGTAGCATCAATAGAAATGTAACTTTAAAAAGTACTTAACATACTAGAGACAGTGAGGCTGACCTGTAGCTCAGTGGCAGAGCTCTTGCCAAGCATGGGAAAGACCCTAGCACTGAGAAGGAGGAAGAAGAGGAGGAGGATGAGGGAAGGAGAGAAGAAAGGAAGGAAGAAGAAAGAAAGCGAGAAAGAAAATGAGAGAGAGAGAGATGAAGGAAGAGAAAAAGCTACTACTTCCATATCACAAAATATGAAGGAAACACATGGTCACCAGATGTGATGCAACAGACCTCCGGGCCCCCACTGTCCTCAAAGGGACCCCACAGGTCCCTGTTACATGCTACCCTCACCTATACTTTAAAGCACATTTTTACAATTATTATTACTGTTAGTGTGCATGTATGTGATATGCATGTGTGAGAGTGCAGGTGTACATACACAGTAGTATGCATACGGAATTCTGAGGACAATCATCATATAGGAGTCATTTTTCTCCTTCTGCTGTGTTTTGATGCAGGCTCTGTCTTATTGTTTCTGACCCATTTGCACATGTACTCCAGACCAGATAGGCCAAACGCTTCTGAGAGATTCTCCTGGCTCCATCTTTCCACTCCACATAAGGCCATGTCTCTCAATCCATAGCTATGATTTTCCTTTCTCCATCTCAGCCACTGGAAATCTCCAATCCACAGTAGCAGTGAGGTATTTGGGTACTAGCATTATTAGTTATTATGTGTTCAGTTTTCTCAAACGTGAACAAAATAGGCAATTTTGTAAAATATTAGTTGAGCAACTATTACTCAATTTCCTATACTTTAGTCATTAAAGACCTCCAGGCCCACTTCAAACCCCGTCCTGCAGCCATGCCTGCCCCTCGGGTCCTTCTCTCACTTGCTCTACGTCAGCACTCATTTCTGTCCTCTTTGCCAGAGGCAGCCACTTTAACAAGTGAAATTATACATCTGAACCAGATGAGGTTGGCATGGTGATTGGCCCTACGCAGACGCTACAGTTGGGTCAGACTTATGAAAAGTTTGGTGAATTTGGCAACATCTTTGAGGAGCTGTCTTAAAACTCCAGAAAGAGAGGCCGTCAAGATCTCAGACATTCCATCTTTTGTGGGCTCTCAGAAAAGGCCACCCTCAGCTGGCATAGGGGAGAGGGCTCATTTTCAAACTATTTAAGTCATGTTGTGACTAGAAGTTGAAGTCTGGTGCAAAAATCATAAAAACCAAAGAAACAATTTGCACTGATCCTACAATATGTAGCTGGGTTCTACAGTGCGGAGACAGGATTACAGGGAGTGGGGAGATAATATCTCTACCTCTAAAAGGCAGTTCTATTGAAGAGTCCGTTTAAATCATTTGTATGTCATCGGACCATTATTTACATAAAGAAAAGGAATCTGTAGGCTCCAAGAGGGGAGTCTCCTAAGCTCTTCCTCTTGTACTCCAGCAGGAATGAGGCTTCAATTAAGATCTAAGTACTAACGTCTAAGAATTTTTCCATCCCAAGGTTTTTAAAGAATCATAAAACAGCTTGACAGAAAGCCTCATTCTCTCTCTCACCCAGAAACCTCCGCTGAAAATTAAATAGCTGAAACCGTGGCTGAGTATGATTAATGAAGATACATTATAATAATTTATTATACTGTTTTTGGAGAGCTGTTTTTCCTCCATTTTTCTCATCTGTCTCTCTCTTAGTTCTCCTGCTACGCTGGAGACTGAAAAAACTGCAGATGTTAAGAACATAAAGATATCAAAGAGTTAGTTTCGGCTGACTTGGCCGTGACCACGTTACAGATCTCAGGTTTTCCCTCCTTTCATGTGGCTTTTTTGTTGGTTGGACGATAAATCTACTATATGAAGTTGCTACAGATTTGATCCACGTTGCAGTGGATAAAAATGGAGTCACTGGGATGGGTCAGCTGGGAATGCTGAGAACAAACTCAGGTACGCATAAAGGACTGTAGAATTCAAATAGTACTTTTCAAGTATAACAAAAACATCATTTAAGACATTTGGAAAGTTCTTCAATAACATAAAATTATCCTGTGCATATTAATTCAGGAAGTCATATAAAGTAACTATTTGATGCTAGTTTTATTCCTCTGACAGAACTCTACCTTTGGGGTCAGGTGTTACCTTTCCAACATTAAAGACATCTAACTACAGCATCTGTGTGTTGCATTTGTAGATCTCCGGTAATGAAAAGCAGTTAATTGCACATAGATGGTCCAGCTCTGCCCTCAAACACTGATAATATGGTATGCTGCTTCTTTCAGTGTCAAGATTCTTGCCTAGAAAATAAGAACTCCTTCATCTTTGTATTATCTCAAAAGTGTGTAGTTAGAGCAATGATTCTCAACTCTGTGTGTCATAATTGCCCAAGAGACTTTGGAAAATTCTAATGTCCAGGTGTTTCCCCCATCCACTTAAGTTAGACTATTAGAACACACCTGCCCTTCCCCAGGCTTTCAAGGTAATTTCAATGTGCAACCAAGATTGGTGATTAAACCGTTCTGGTGAAAGTAGCAAGGGTTTTAGAGAAAACCTTTTCCTTAGTTGGCAATTCCATCTTCAGCAAAAATAGTTGACCAATATAAGTAAAATATCTACTACTTGACAGTGCATTCAATACGCGGAACACTATAGCAGCAATGATGCCTGTAAAAGAAGTATTCACAGTTTTGTATACAAATGTCAATAACTTTTAACATTTAAGAGCTCCATTTTAAGTGAGTTGCTACAACTGAAGGTTAAATTGCTTTCTATATTCATAAGGATAAGAAAGCCAAATAAACACTTCCATTCATCTTTAAGTGAGTCTTTTTTTAACACTTTATACTTCCTTCAGAATGATACTCCACTTCCATTTTATATTATATACACAGCATCTTTCTCAGTGCATCTGCCTCTGTACATGCTGTTTTCTTATTTACTCTGGCACACTTCTTTATAGTGGTAAAATTTTCTCTACGATACTTGTATGGAGTTTGTTTTCTGAAACTAATATTATACGTAGGTTGTGTTGTATTGGTTTGGTAAGATTTTGGATCGAAGTCACAAAATTGAAAGAATTATAAATTAAGTATTGTGTGTGTGTGTGTGTGCGTGTGCGTACGCACACGTGCACGTGTGCCTGTGTTTTGTATTTGGAATCTCAGAAAGAAAGAAGCTTTTCTGCTAAGAAAAACCATCCTTGGTTGACTTTGTTCTTTGGCTTGTGGTATCTTGTAGTAGGCACTTTCCAGAGGCTGTCAGAAAACTGATCTCATGGGTGGTCTGCCATCCTGCATTTCGAATCGAAGATCTCAGCTCCTCAGCCCTCATCCGCATAATGCCAGTAGACTGTACAGTCCATCAACGCTTAATTACTTCCTATTAGCTTGAACCCACAATCTTTTCTGGTCTGGTACCAGAATCAACTTCAGAAAACATTGAAGAAAGAATGTCTGGAATTAAAAACCTAAATATGTGTACTTGGGGGGTGGGTGGGAGGGGCTGCCTGGTCAGAAGAATGCTCCTTATCCTCAGCTTGCTTGCAGTAGACAACTCTAGGAAAGAAAGCCTTCCTAACCTCCTGGCTGCCACCATTGCCTCCCAAAGCTTCATTCAACCTTGATTGCTTTGTGTCTTACTAACTAATCATTATAAAAATTTGGAGTGAAAGATGAATTAATTAAAAAGAAGTTGTCATTTTATTTATCAACTGTCTGAACTCCTAACCACACTGTCTGAAAATTCACTATGCCTGTAGCTGCCACAGGGTTGAATCTATGAGCAAGCCTCAACTACTTGGAGAAAACCTGAACCAAGGACAGGAAAATTATGTTTTAATGCAGAGGAGATACTGCTTTTAAAAGAGATGAATACTATATTCATGGTGTTTTCTTTGGTCCGGCAAATTTATATTCATGTAGAACATGCCATAAAATGGCTAGTTAAATTTGAAAACTATAAATAGCCTTAAATTAGTTTATTAAAAGGAAACCAATCTTCACAAATTTAACATCCTAATCATCACTACTGCCAAAACACCCACAGAAATGAATGCCATGTAAATCTGTTTAGCAGGCAGAAACAGAAAACTCACCATTGTAGAAGGAAACTTTTCTTTTTCTATATTCTGGTTACCTAATAGATGAATTTCTTCTGATATATGTGACTTATGAAAATTCTGCTTAATGTTGTAGGTGTAGCGGAACGTAATTTTCAGCCATCTCAGCCCTCAGCAGGTAAAAGGAAGAAGATCAGTAGTTCAAGGCCAACCTCAGCTTCATAAAAAGTTCAGGGTAGTCCTAGGCGACATGAACCTCAAAAATAAGAGATAGAAAAGGAAATTCCACCGTGCAGTACTATGACGGGATACAGCAGAATAATGCTATACAGTACCCAAATCTGAATCCTAGCCAGTGACAAGCCTGAGAATACTTGAGCATCTTCAGGAAAGTTCATTTAGTTTCTTTCTGGTTTATGGATTTTTAAAACGAAACTTATCTGAGTTCTGATTATGTGTAGGTCTATATATGTATGTAGTTATGTGCACGTGAGTGCTGGTGCCCAAGGAGGCCAGAAGCATTTGATCCCATTGAACTGAAGTTACAGGTGGTTGTGAGCCACCAAACATGGCTGTTGGGAAATGCACTCAGGTTCTTCTGCAAGATCAGTACCAGCTCTAAACAACAGAGCCATCCTTACAGCCCCTTCGGGTTTGTTTGTTTAGTTTTTTGTGTTTGCCGGTGTTGTTGTTGTTTTCATTGGCTGGTTGGTTGGTTGGTTTTGTTTGTTTTGAGATAAGATGTCACATAGTACAAGATGGCTTCCAGCTTACAGTGATCCTCCTGCTTAAACCCCCCGCCCACCCCAGTGCTAGAATCACAAGCTTGAGCTGCTGTGTCTAAATTCTGAACTTTTCATTTTCTTGGATCGTTGTTCTTAATACTCAACCATAAATCTAACTGAATGGACACAAATAATTGGTAATTCATAGCTAATGCTGAATTGTATGAAAGTCGCTAATTTTCAAATGTTAAAGAGTAGGGCATAATAGAAAAGTAGGAAGGTGTCTGAAATGCCCCTATCACAGACCCTTAATACTCACACATGTTCAAAATCCAGATTCATCTTTTATCTAGTGGTTTCTCATAAATGACCTTACCCAAGGAAAGAAGAAATAAAAGTCATCTGAAGAAAACAAAAAATACCAGGCTGCCCCTTCCCCCCATCCCTGTCTCTCTGTGACCTTCCACTGTGGGGATCAGTCAGGCACCCCTAACTCACAGACCTTCTTGCTTTCTCTTAGTCCATTTCTTGCACTTCAATTTTGGAGAATGAAATGCATACATCTTTTCCACTCTAGAGTCCTTGTAAGAGACTTACTTCTTTTATTTTCTTCAGACAGGACCACATGTAGTCCAGGCTAGCCTCCAACTCACTTATAAATGATGATGACTCTGAAATCTCCATCCTTCTGCCTCCACCTTCTAAATGCTGAGACTGCAGCCATGTGTTACCATGCCCTTCTTGGGAGAATGTTCTTTAAATCTCTTACGGTTAGTAGGCATTCGTTATAAGAGAGTTTAATGTTTTCATGTACATACATATTTTGGTCATATCCACCACTACTATGCTCTGTGCCCTTCTCATGGCCACAGATCCCCATCTTCCTCGCGCCCTTCTGCTTTCGTATCTATAGTGTGTGAGAGCATAAGACTCACTTAGTTTAATCAGGATTGATCACTAAAGCATGGGCGTGAGTTACTTAGAGGAGCACGAGCAACTTACTAGTGGTTAAATCACTGAGAAAGTCATCTCTCCCTTCCCCAGCAAGCGTTTACTGCTTATAGATACTCAGAGAGGCCCTTGTGCTATCAATTTTTTATGAACTATTTGCCTGTAAGTGTGCAAGCCCTCCCAGTATGTCACCGTTTTTGGTTATAAGATTCTTTTTTCTTTCTTGCCATGTAGTATGTTTTTTCCTTCCACACTGGAAGGCAAAAGCATATCTTTTGCTCTTAGGGTATGATGGAAAGCCATCTCTCCTGGTACTTGTGTACTTTGTTTTTACATTTAGATCTTTGATGACAAAACTGAGGAAACATTTTCATGATCATTTTAAGGTAATCCTTTGCATCCTTTCTAGTGTATATTTGTAAACTTTCTTCGGCTCAGCCTCATCTTCTCTCACATTCAACACTGGTTTAGATGATTGACGTGGAAGGGCTTTATAGCCCAGAAGTGCACTGACCTCTCACCTTTACCAGAGATGCTCTTCTCAGACTCTCTGACAACAACTCTCATAACATGGCTGGTTTGTTTGACATTAATCTTTCCTGTCTTCTGCTCTGTGACATAGGTCATTTGGGGGCAGTGGCTAAACTAGCTGTGGTACCAATAAGCTTAGTCGTATTCTACTGTCAAATCTTTTTGTAACAGGAGTTTGAGCTGAGTTTCTCACTATTCGTATGAGGGCAACATGCAGCTGACCCAAAGGCATTCTAATAACAGATCCTGAGAGGAACAACTAGCCAAAATCATCACCCTGTGTTCATTTTGTTCCTGAGTTTAAAGAGAGAAAAGCAAATCACACCTTTTCTGTGGTGCCATAAATTGCTTTCTTTGGTCAATTATGAAGTGTGCAGTGGATTTTAATATGTTGATTTTAGACATTGGGGATTGAGATATTTTACAATCACCCAATCATCTGATTTACTTCCAGTATAATCATTTAATTAAGGTACATAAATTTAATGAAGGCAACATGGAAAATATTAATATTAATATGTAGTAGTTACTGAATGCCAGCATTGCCCTGGGAACTCAACAAAGTACAAATTAAGCCCACTGGTTAGCCTACACATATCAGCCAACATGATTTTAAAGCTAATATTACTCCTAATAAAGAGCCAGGGTGTGTCTTTATAGGCTCTGTGGGATGAGGCTTGGGCACCAGACTTGGTTGCTTTCCTTCATCAAATCCCATTTGCATTCATCTATTTTAGTAGTGCTTAGTTTAACAAATGTGCCAAGGAGGTACTGGAATCTTCCTGTCAAATAGCACATAATAACTGGATAAATAGCCCTGTCTTCACTATCTTCACAAAGCCCTCAGAAAAGCTAATTTTATATTCAGATCTGGTAAAAGGAAAGATTGTATCTTACCCCATAAAGCTTTTGCTGTGAGAAACAGCTACAGGTTACCTTACTTTCCTTAGCCAAGATGTCTGAACGATGGATTGATTCTGAATTCTGTAAAGATGTCACTGGCCACTTACCCACGGGGGGCAAAAACAACAACTGTTTTATCTTGTATTGTACAGTCCTACTCCACATTTGTCTGTGTGACTAATACAGTCAGACACATTATAAACTTGATTTTATCTGTATATAATCTGCTTCCCCATCCTATAAAGTGTACTCCATAAACACAGGGAGCACCATCATTTTGTGGATATCTATGGTGTCAGTCCTTGGATTTACGTATAACACATAGTACGAAACATTTATTGAATAAATCAGTGTTGGCAGAATTATATGGCAGTCAGAAATTCACAGTTTTTCCCAAATTCCTAAATATAGTTATTCTTTATTATAATAAGGGACACTAGTGGAGAGATACCTTCTTCCTTTCCAGCCGCAGGATAAGAATTTGTTTTGAAATTTCTTATTCTTTCTCTTTGATACAGTTGTGGAAAACAGAGATGAATCAGGCAGGAGATACACCTGAAACCTGAGTCTGACTTCTGTGCTTTTGTCTTGAAAATTCTTCTCAGATAAAAAAAAAATTAAAAATGATGTATCTGCCAGCTTCCCAGCAGTATCGAATTAACTCAATCGGTTACTCCATGTCATCAAAATTTGTAACATTTCATGGCCAAACACAGCTCTTTGAAAACCGTAGTAGATTCTGGAAGCCAAGTAAGATTTTAAAATCCCATGGTCGTGGGAGGTCACTTTGCCACCAATTAAATATGCCACACAGATCACAAATGTTATTGTTTATTTTTCAATTTGTTCATCATATTGGGCACAGTACCTTCTCTCTCTCTCTCTCTCTCTCTCTCTCTCTCTCTCTCTGTGTGTGTGTGTGTGTGTGTGTGTGTGTGTGTGTGTGTGTGTGTATGGTGGATGTGTGAAAATGTACAGACAAGCATTCATGAGAAAGCAGCCAGAGCAGGACCCAGTGTCTTTTCCTGTCTCTCTCTGTCTTTTACTATGAGACAAGGTCTTGCACTGAACCAAAAGCCTGATAGTTAGATGAGGCTGGCATACCAGGGAGTGCTTGTGAGCCTCCTGTGCCCACACTGCGATGCTAGGGTCACAGGTATGTGCAGCCATGCCTGGTTTTTCACATGGGTGGTAGGGATGTGAGCTCCGGTCCTTTTGCCTACAAATCAAGCACTCCTACCCACTGAGCCATCTCTTCTGCCCCCTTTTGAAGCAAGACTATGGTCTCTTCCTTCATTCACATCCGTAGGCTCATAAATCCCATGGAATTTTTAAGAGATCTTCAAAGATACTCAGCAAAAGCCTTTCTGATAATAGGATTAACTTTTTTTCATACCTCAGGAAATTTGTTCTTCATAAACATAAGAACTCTTTGAAGTCTGGTTAATTTTCAGAACGCTAGCTTGCTTTCAATAAAGCAAATATCTGAAGTAGTTCAAAGGAAAATGTTAGGGCACAATGGCGTATAGCAATTTCAGAAAAAGCTTAATTTCAAAATAGTTTAAGAAATATTTGTCTAGACGTGTCGTCTTCCTTGCTTCATCTGCAGTGAATAGCCTAAAAGGAAATCTGTGAATAGTTTCAAATGCAAACTTTGAAATTGTTGAATAATTTAATAAGGATGCATTTCATTCCTGGTTTACCAAATGTGATTTTGGAAAATATTTCCAACAGTCAAGATGGTTTCTATAATGGAGAATGCCATATTATGTAACAATAATAACGGAGCCCTGACTGAGAACTGTGTCTGTTCTTTAAGGCACTGGCTGCACGAGCCGTGTCTTTAGTGTTGAAGAACTAAGAGCAGCAGCATCCTCTGAGCTCACTGAGTAAAAATGTTTCCTAACACAGAAAATATTCTAAATCAATGAAGGCCCCAAGTGATCCCCCTTCTAGCAAGAACTGACCACCTAAGCAAACAGATGAGAGAGCGTTGGTCCATGTGAAGTAGGAAGGCACATGTTGAAAGGACAGATCCTCACTGAAACTTTACATACAGTCTCAGGTAATTTTGAAATGCTTTCTGATCAGTCCTTAGAAATACCTTTGAGAAACAGATATGATCCTCTCCAAATCGACGATCAGAAAATCCAGTGACCAATGTTCTTTCCACTATGATCCCATGAGTTTGACCAGCCATCTGAAATGCAAAAGTCTTTTTTCAAAATTCCTTGATTGACAAGTATCGCTCTAGTGGGTGGTGACCTACACCAGGCAGCACTGATTGAACTCCGTGGGTTATGAGGGAGAGGGAAGACAGGGAACTGAAGAAGGATGTGGGGGAATCTGCTGAGAGGGGCTAAAGGAGAGGAGTGGGGAGGAATGTGATCTTAGTACATTGTATTCACATATGAAATTAAATAAGAATAAACAAAAATTTAAAATTCAAAAAAAAATCTCTGAAAATGGTCCTTTATTTGGCCAACCCTCATACAGAAATGCTTATAATTTCTTTTCCTGCTCCAGAGCTTATGGCTCTGTAACAAATTACCCACTTGCACAATTAACCATTGCACAAAATAACTGTTTACAGATTCTGCAAGTCATGGAGAGTGTAGGCTAGGCACAGCAGGATTAGAATGACACCCCAGAGGGTGTCAGCTAGAAGACTGAGAGATGAGAATATTGGAAATCTACTATAGCAGGACGCTTTGAAGAAGTTTTGTTGTTTTTTGTTTGTTTGTTTTGTTGTTGGTTTTTTTTGTTAAGTGTAGCTTTCTGTATGATTGCATACTGATTGGCCTTCTCGGAACTTTGCTTAGAAGATAACCCAGAAAGCAAGGGGAGAGGTAGTTGGCAGTTGATGGGTTAGTTAGTTGGGTGCTAGTTTAGTTCTTGATTAACTCCCTCTCTCCAAGATTCAGACATCCAAACAGAGCTGTGAACATTTCTTCCTCTCTTTTTCTCTTTCAAGGCTGCTACAAGGGTAGTGAAGACGTTTTTCTTTCTTTCTATCCTTCCTTTCTCTTTCCTGAGCTAGAGGGTAAACAAGCACAATAGAAAACTGTTATATATACTTCACTCACGTCTGTGTTTCATGCTTGCTCTTTAATTAGACCTTAGTTGGAGCTATAAGACAGATATCTCCATGTAGCTTAAGATTTTTCATTCCCTGAGTTGTAAGGGGAAGACTGGCTGAGGAGAAATCAGACTCGGGGCCATTACAACGTTTTGAACCTATCTTTGGAATTCATACATTGCCACTTCTGTTGTATTCAGCTCATTAGAAGTGAAACATTAAGGCAAGCCCATATTTAGAGGAAGCAGAGTTAGATTCCCTGGTGGGGAAGCATGTTGAAGAATTTGTATAGATGTTTTAGGATTGTCTCAGTACCCCTTTCTGATTTGGAATGTTTTACATTCAAAACCTCCCCTTGCGGGCCCCATGCCCAGCAGTAGATGGCATAAAGCAAAATAAATTCAATGTTTATGAAGTTTTTTTGTCTCATAATGTTTTGTCTTTTGCATATATATATTTCCAGTTTTGTGTTTTTATGGATTTTTTCTGTGTGTGTGTGAATGTGTTTCTTGTGCCTTTTATTTAGTTTTTTTTCCTGTTTATTTTCTTTGTTTGTTTGTCTGTTTTTGTTTTGCCTTCTCTGGTTTGTTTTTATTTTATTTTACTTTATCATTATTATTTTTCTAGATGCCTGTTTGTTTTCTAATGAGAAAGAAAAATAAAGGATAAGGATTTAGGTAGGTGCGGAGGAGCTGGGAAGAGCTGAGGGAGAGGAAACCATAATCAGAATATATTGTATAAAAATGTCTATTTTCAGTAAAATTAAGAAAGAAAGGAAGCAGTCAGGCAGGAAGGAAGGAAGGAAGGAAGGAAGAGAGAAAGAGGGAGAATGAGAGAGAGAGAGAGAGAGGGAGGGAGAGAGAGAGGAAGGAAGGAAGAAAGGAAAAGAAGAGAAAAGTCTGCCCTTGTGATTCTTCCTCTCTTAATTTACTCTTTAGGGCTAGGAAACATCTTGCTACACATCCCAGTCTGTTCTCAGACTTGGATTCCTTGCCTCAACCTTCCAAGTTAAGAACAAATGTTCCCTCCAACTGACTTTTAAAAATATTCTTACCTAGCTTCTTTCAGTTTCTTTATCTTCTAGACTTCCATTCAGAAATCACTCTTTTTTAATTTTCATGTCTGTCTTCTGGGCCACCCAGCCTATGACAGGGCTGAATGTTGCTGATTTATGTAGGTGAATCACAGTGGTACTTATTTGCTGTCTTAGGCTTCCCATTGACTATGATTCAGTTTCATATATTTTGACAGTCACAAAATATCTATGTTTGAGCTTCTCTCAATCATTGACAGAATTACAGGTACTCTTATTAAGCCTCACTCTCTACTTCCAAAAAAAAATATTTCTAGCAAAACTTCAGGTTTCTCTAAGGAATTAACTTGGCATTTTACCAGTAATTACATTTTCATATATGATTTTTTCCACATATCCACTGGAACTGTCTTTGAGAAGAGCAGTAACAACGTGAATAACAGATACCACCACAGAAGGGAGATGTGTGGTCATAGGCCATGAACAAGAACCTAGCGAAAGGATAGCATGAAAGTGGGAGAAAGAACAGGGGAAGGAGGGAATTAAGAAAGGGAGATAGAGGAGAGGAAGATGGGGAGCTACAGGAAGGAAAGGTATGGTAAGCAGAGATCGAAGCATAGTATTCCCAGTATAGTCCATTCACTGTGAGGCTACCATTCTCCACTAAATCTATGAACATTATCTGTTTGATGTGTTTGGTTTCCTGAAGAAATGGACATGGAAAAAATATGTTTTACATTATGTTTATGTAAGACACTTAATCCAGCTGAATCACACAGGCTCTGGAATGAAAACAGAAGATTAACTGGATAGTTACTAAATATTTGCAGGCCACTAGACATTTCAGATCCTAAAATGGGGTGTTTGACATCTACTCCAAGGGTCAGATCAGTCTCAGGAGATATCTGGATTGCATTTCCTTTTTCACAGTGATAGAAATAGGTAAATAGAAACTTCCACCAAGTGGCCAGACACAATGGTGAATTTCCAGTTTGTTTTATAAAAATAGCTCAGGTATCTCTTAGATCATTGCCTTTAGATTTTATGTTTCATGGGCATCCTTAACTCACAAGTTCTGCTTTAAAAAGAACTTTTTTCATCTTAAGAAATTGTAGAAAGCATTATTATTATTATTATTATTATTATTATTATTAATTATTATTATCTCACTTTTTTCAGAAAACAACATTATATTTGAGCGGGAAAATTTGTCACTTGATTACTTTCTAGAATTAATAAAAAAAAATTCTGACTTTATAACTTAGGAAAGAAGTTTCTTTGTGCAGTGGATGATGGCTAATACAGAAATACAAGATTCATTAAAGTGCATTGAATAAATGTCTGTGGAGTAATCAACCGCAAATGGGACACCTATGAAATACCCACTCCCCACAGGGCTCAGGAACAATCATGGAAGAGAGGCCAGAAAAAGCATGGAATTCAGAATTCATGGAGGACTGGACTAAAACAATGTACATGACCACTGTATTCATGAACTCATATTAGCTATGGTTGCCTGGACATCAAAACAGTCAGTGTTCCAGTATGAAGAGGGTAGACAGACGTTCCTAAGTCCCACCCTAGCTGTGGAGCTATTGACAGTTGATGGTTTCTGGGAGAGGGGGAATCAATTTTTTTTAAGGATGTCATTATGGTCCAGTGGATGGGCCCTTCCTCTTGAGTATACAAGCAGCACAAAATGTTGTTGGTGATGTTACAAAAAGATAGATGACACAAAGTTGGGATTGGGTAAAGGGTGTGGAACAGATCTGGGAGGAATAATAGGATAAATGTGATAAAATACATTGTACACATGTATGAAATTATCAAAGAATTAATACAAATATGTTTTTATATGTTTTCTAAAAATGGGTCAGCAAAATGCCTCAGAACATAGAGCACTTGACTCCAAGCCTGAAGACATGGATTTGCTTCCTGGGCCCCACATGGTAGAATTCTCACAAGTTGTCCTCTGAACTCCACACACAGAATAAATAAATAAAATGTTTTAAAAAGTTTAAATAAGTTTTCATATCCATGAATATTAAGTATAAAAATTAAAACTTGCTAATCTTGTCTACATATAAAAGTTATTTAAGAAAAATAATTGTTCTCAATTTAATTTGCATACTGTAATGTTTCTAAGCTCAGGCTATATCTACTACCTTTTTTAAGGGTTATGTTTTTATACACCTTTTTCATAAAATTACCTGGGCACTTGAAAGCTACATTTTTGGTTATAAACTATAAAATGTTGAGTTCACAAATTGTCTATTCTGTATACAAGGTAAGGTCCACAATAACATTTCACTGTAAAATTAAAAACAAAAAAAACCTGAACTGTATGATGAATCAGGCAGAATGCTAGCACAAAATCCAAACTGGGCTATTCGGCAAAACTAGCATTCATCATCACAATATCAACCACTCAAAATTACAATTAAATTAATGACTATGTAAGTGCTAAATACACCCATTTTCCTTACATTTGGCCATTTCCCAACATCAAATTGTCTTACTAGAATGAGCACCACTTTGATTTTTTTCCAATTGTCATTTATTAATCGTTATTTAACAGTACAAATTGCAGAGTACAGTGTAATTGCTCAATACATCTATATGGTGTTAACCATCAATCAGAGCAACTACCATTCACATTTTTAACATTTTAAACCAGCATATAACTATTGTACATATTCATAAGATACAGTGTGATATTTAGATACATATAAATAATACATAGTAATCAAATCAGAATAATTAGTATTTCTATTTCCTAATCATTACATTGAGTTTAGATCTTTCATATTCCTCTATTCTACTTATTCTCAAAACATGTAATAGTTTATTGTTAAGTCTAGTCATCCCCACTAGAATCTATTGCTTCTGTGTTTTATTACCTATTATTCAACCTCCCTTCATCCCTCTTCCTCTCACCCATTACAGGCTCCGGTGCTGACTATTACACATTCTTGTCTACTTTTTGAACAAACACATGTGAGAAATAGTGTGTGGGGTTTGTCTTGCTGTCTCTAATTTATGTTGTTGATGTCCTACAGTTCCATATATCTTCATGCAGAAGACAGAATGTCATTCTTTTGTACTCAAATAACAATTCTTTCTGTATGTGTGTGACACTTTTCTTTACCCATTCATCATCCACGGAAAGACACCACGATTGGTACCATGTCTTAGCTGCTATGAATAGTACAGTAGTAAGTGGGGATCACTTAAATGTGCTAAGCTCATTTCCATGTAATACGTGCCCAGGAGTGGGACAGCTGAGTCATGTAGTGAATCTACTTTTAGTTTTCTAAAGAGCGTCCATATGATCACTAGTCTCCATAGTGACTAGACCAACATTACTACCACCAGTCTGTAAGTTTTGTTCCTGCTATAGCCTCACTGGTTTTTATTTTGTCTTCTTAGTACTAGCTATTCTAACTGGGATTATATTGCAGTATGGTTTTGAACTGACTCTGGTGGCTAATGAAGCTGAGCATTTTTTCACAAGTTCATCCATTTTCATGTCTGTATTTAAGAAATGTCTATTATGCCCTTTGTCTATTTATATTTGGATGATTTGGTTGCTGTTGCTGCTGCTGCTGCTGAGATTCTCAGGTTTCTCATGTATTCTGGATAATAAGCCTGCCAGGTAAAGAATTTTCAGAAAAAGTTTTCCCGCTCTATAATCAGTTCCTTAATTTATCCAAGCTTTTTCAGCAGAGACCATTAAAGATATCCGCAACTGGTAGAGAAGAGCTGACCATGGGGTACCCAACCCCAGGTGCTATATTTACAACCGCACCCCTACTCCTAAGGCCCAATAAATATTGGGGAAGATGGGCTGGAAGGAATGGAAGGACCACAGAGACAGTATTCTCTTGCAAGATAGTGTCTCCTATATATGACATGGAAGCTGAAACCATGAAATCTCAATGATACAGCCACCTAAACAAGAACAGTACAACGGCACCACCGGTTGACATGTCAATGTAGACAGGAGAAATCTCATACAGCCCACCCCTAGATGAAGAGCTACAAGCAATGAATGGCTGCCAAGAGAAAGAAATCAAATCTTCTCCAGGGATGAACCACCTGATAGGTTATCTAATCCCAAGTGGTCAACTATAAGTACATAAGCATACAGGTAACATTAAATGGACTCAGAAGGTTATGTTTAAGTCTACATAGATGTGGTGTGTGTGTCTGTGTGTGTGTGTGTAATAATTAAAGAAGCAGAGGTCATGAATTTGAGAGGGACTTGAGGGACACAGGAGAAGTGAGAGGGGAGAATAAAGTAAATACAGTACTCATGTGTGAAGTTCTGAAACTTTTAAAGTTTTTACTTCTTATATATTTATTTATACATAATTAAGACATAATTACATCACTTTCCCCATTCCCTTTCTTCCCTCCAGCACCTCCTACGTCCCCTTCCTCCAACTTTTTTCATACCCTACTACTCTCAAATTGATAACCTCTTCCCTGATTTATTGTCACATGTATGTATGTATATGTATCTACAAATATATAAATAGAGCCTTCTGAGTTTGTTTTTGTTTTTTATGTGCACAAGGTTTCAGGGCTGACCACTTTGTAACCTACAACCAGTTAGGAGGCTCATCCCAGGAAGAGGCTAACTCTCGCTCTCCCAGCAGTTCCTTGTCCAGAAATAGGACCCCATGAGATTTTTTTCTCCTCCAGGTTAGGATATCTATTGATACTGCCATTGTTCAGCTTTTCTTTATGCAACCAGTTCTACAAAAGACTGTTTCACAGGAGACTTCCTGGTTTGGGCACAAGCAAACCTCCTACCCTCTTTTCTGTTATTTCCCTGAGCTGCAGATGTAGGATCCGTGGTATAGATGTATCCACTGTGGCTGGTTCACCACGATCCATTGACCTTTGCATTTTGTCCATTGTGGTTTTTTTTTTTTCCTGTGACATCAAAACTGAGAGTTCTCAATAGAAGAAATCAAAATAACTAAGAAATGAAAGCAACCTAAATGACCTTTGACACAAAGAAGTGGTTAATGAAAATGTGGTACAGTTACACTATGAATACTATTCAACTGTAAAGAAAAATGAAATTTTCAGACAAATGCATAGAACTAGAAAAGCTCATATTAAGTGAGGTGACCAAGACCCAGAAAGACAAACACCACATTTTTTTTTTCAAATTTTCAGTTCCTAGCTCTGTGTCTTCAGAGATGAGTATACAACATGGCATGACAACAGAAAGCAGGAAAGTATAACGTGGCCACGTGAAGCGGAGCTTGAGAGGGAAATAGCAAGATACAGGCAACACGAAAGAAGAACAGAAAAATGGGGAGGGTGTTCCAACTAAAGGGGGGAAGGAGGTCACTACAGGAAGAAAAAGGAGGGAAGAGGGACAGAAAACACCAAGTTGTTTGAAAAACCCTCAAGGAATCTTACAACTTTATATTACCTAAACTGAAATATAATGGCTGTAAGTAGGTGCATATACATATATACATATATGAGTATATGTGTATGTATGTATTATGTATGCGTATAAATACAGTGTTTGTGTGTGTGTGTGTGTATGTGTGTGTGTGTGTATGTGTGTGTGTGTGTATGAACAAATCTTTCATCTCTCCTTGTTCAGCTCTGGGATTGCAATCAAGTGTCGTTATGCACAACTTTTGTGTGAGCACTGGAGATCAAATTCAAGTCTTCATGTTTGTTTGGTAAGCACTTTACCAACTGAATTATGAAATTTTTTAAGATTATAAAATATGTGTTCACATTTTATCTACACTTTCCCTTTGAAATATTTTAAAGATTAGATTTGTTTACATTGTTTTACTTTACTTATGAGATGTTAATTTATTCACATGTTAATTATTTCATTAATAATATTTCATTAATAAATGAAGAGTTTATTAACATTTCTTTTTTTAATACCGTAAAAAGTTCATACTTGTGAAATATATGGCCAGGCAGTTAGAGCTGCCTGTGATATGAGGGCCATCCTTGTGGACTGGTCGGTGGAGGTCAGGTAAGCC
This sequence comes from Cricetomys ansorgei, assembly GCA_026225945.1. Taxonomy (NCBI): domain Eukaryota; kingdom Metazoa; phylum Chordata; class Mammalia; order Rodentia; family Nesomyidae; genus Cricetomys; species Cricetomys ansorgei. The sequence continues at coordinate 6,983,615 of JAMJFZ010000107.1, forward strand.
TGGCACCTGCTGTCTGAGGAGCTGCTGTTCTCTTTTTCAGCTTAAATCAAACATGATAATAAAAAAAAACATTCTGGATCTACAAAACTGAGGATTTCTAGGAATTTATTATTTAGATGACAAAATAAGACATGAAGACAAGCAAATGTAATATAAAACCTGATGGCTGCTACTAGCATGGGGATTTTATGTTCATTATTTGGTATATTTCAACTTCTAATTGGCTGTAAATTCAGTTTCTTTGACTGGTACTCTCTAGTTCCTGGCCTGCCCTGGATCCTTCCTTTAGCATGGTGTTCTGTCTTTCCCTTATCCTAGTGGCTCCTGCAGGGAAGATAGGCCATAGGTTGAAGTTTTTGTGGCTGGGATGATGTCCCTGTCTTACCACTGGAAGCCTTGCCTGGTTACAGGAGATGGCCTGTTTAGGCTCCCTATCCCCCATTACTGAAGGTCTTCACGAGGGTCCTCATTGATTCCAGTGAGTTTCCACTGTTTACGGTTTCCAAATTTTCCCTTCATGTCCTCCAATTCTGGTGATCTCTGTATATATTCTATCCCTCCACACTCTCCCCTTTCCTGGTCCGTTCTCTTCTTATTCGCATTCTTCCCCATCCTTCTTGCACTATCTGTTCTATTTCCCCTTTACCAGGGAGATCCCTGTGCCCCCACTGGGTCCTCCTTGTTGCATAGCTTCTCTGACTTTGTGGGTTGCAGCACCTCTGACCTTTGTTTAACAGTTAACATTCACATATAAGTGAGTACACGCCATGTTTGTCTTTCTGGGACTGAGTTACCTCACTCAGGCTGGCTTTTTCTAGTTCTATCCATTTGCCTAAAAAGTTCATGTAGTCAACTTTTAGTAGCTGAGTAATACTCCATCGTGTAGATATGCCACAATTTCTTTATCCATTCTTCAGTTGAAGGGCATCTAGGTTGATTCCAGTTTCTGGCTAATATGAACAAAGCTGCTATAAACATAGTGAGCGAGTGTCCTTATTGTAGGGTGGGAAGTCCTGTGGGTATCTGCCCAGGAGTGGAATGGTTGGGTCCTGAAGTAGGTAGATTTCCAATTTCCTGAGGAATTGCCTTAGTGATTTCCATAGTGGCTGTACAAGTTTGCACTCCCACCAGCAATGCAGGAGTGTTCCCCTTGCTCCACATCCTCACCAGCATGAGCTGTCATCTGTGTTATAGATCTTAGCCATATTGATAGGTGTAAGATGGAATCTCAGAGTTATTTTGATTTGCATTGCCCTGATGGCTAGGGATGTCAAACATATCATTAGGTGTTTCTCAGTCATTTGCGATTCCTCTTTTGAGAATTCTTTGTTTAGATATGTACCCCATTTTTTAAATTGGATTGTTTTGTTGATGTCTAGTTTCTTCAGTTCTTTATGTATTTTGGATATTAGCCCTCTGTCAGAGTGGAGTTGGTGAAAATCTCTTCCCTTTCTGTAGGCTGCCTTTTTGTCCTATTTGTCTTATAGAAGCTTTTCAGTTTTATGCCGTCCCATTTACTAATCCTTGATCTTAGTGCCTGAGCTATTTATTGGCATCCTGTTCAGTTGTCTCCTGCGCCAATGCATTCAAGACTGTTCCCCACTTTCTCTTCTATCAATTGTGGTGTATCTGGTTTTAAGGTCTTTGGTCCACTTGGACTTGAGTTTTCTGCACAATGATAGATATAAATCTATTTGCATTCTTCTACATGCAGATATCCAATTAGACCAGCACCATTTGTTAAAGATGCTTTCTTTTATCCACTGTATGTTTCTGGATTCTTTATCGAAGATCAGGTGTCCATAGGTGTGTGGATTAATGTCTGGTTCTTTAATTCAGTTCCACTGATCCATGTGTCTGTTTTTATGTCAATACCATGCAGATTTTATTACTATGGCTCTGTAGTACAGGTCGAGATCAGGAATGTTGATACCTCCAGAGGCTCTTTTATTTTTCAGGATTGTTTTAGCTATCCTGGGTTTTTTATGTTTCCATATGAAGTTAGAACTTCAACTACTATATTGATTAGATATGGAGAGAGAGGACAACCTTGACTTGTTCTTGATTTTAATGAAATTGATTTGAGTTTCTCTCTATTTAATTTGTTGTCGGTTGTGGGCTTGCTGTAAATTGCCTTTATTATGTTTAGGTATGTTCCTTGTATCCCCAAGCTCTCTAAAACTTTTATCATGAAAGGGTGTTGAATTTTGTCAAAAGCTTTCTCAGCATCTAGTGAGACGATCATGTGGTTTTTATTCTTTCAGTTTGTTTACATAGTTGGATGACATTGACTGATTTTCCTATGTTGAACCATCCCTGCATCTCTGGGATGAAGCCTACTTAATCATGGTCGATGATCTTTTTGATGTGTTCTTGGATTCAATTTGGTTTGTGAGACTTTTATTGAGTACTTTTGTATGTATGCTCATGAGGGAAATTAGCTTGTAATTCTCTTTCTTTGTTGAATCTCTGTGTGGTTTGGGTATCAGAATGACTGTGGCCTCATAGAATGAGCTTGGCAGTGTTACTTCTTTTTCTCTTTTGTGGAAAAACTTTTGTAGATTATTGGTGTTAATTCTTCTTTGAATATCTGATATAATTCTGTGCTAAAACCATCTGGCCCTGGGCTTTTTTTGGTTGGGAGGCTTTTAATAACCTCTTCTCTTTTCTTGGGGGAATATATAGGTCTGTTTAAATTGTTTATCTGATCTTGGTTCAAATTTGGTAGGTGGTATCTATCAAGAAAATTATCCACTTCTTTTAGATTTTCCAATTTTGTGGAGTACAGATTTTTTTAAAGTAGGACCAAATGATTCTTTAGATTTTCTCCATATCTGTAGTTATATCCCCCATCTTCTTTCTGATTTTGTTTATTTGGATATGCCCTCTCTGTCTTTTAATTCGTTTGGCTAGGTGTTTGTGTATTTTGTTGTTTTTCTCTAAGAACCAACTCTTTGTTTCATTGGTTCTTTGGATTGTTCTCTTTGTTTCTATTTTATTGATTTCAGCCCTCTGATTATTTCTTGCCATGTACTCCTCTTGGGTGTGCTTGCTTCTTTTTGTTCTAAGGCTTTCAGATGCGCTCTTAGTTTGCTAGTGTATGATGCCTCCACTGTTTTTGGTGGGCTTTTTGTGCTCTGAATTTTCCTCTTAGAACTGCTTTCATTGTGTCCTGTAAGTTTGGGTATGCTGTGGAGTCACATTTTCATTGAATTCTAAAAAGACTTTAATTTCTTTCTTTACTTCTATCTTGGCTCAGTCACATCATTCAGTAGAGTTGCTCAGTTTCCACGAAGTTGTAGGTCTTCTGATGTTGAAGTCCAGCTTTAGTCCATGGTGGTCTTGTAGAATGCAGTGAGTTATTTCAATTTTCTTATATTTATTGAGGCTTGCTTTGTGGGCAAGCATGTAGCCAGTTTTGGAGAAAGTTCCAAGAGGTGATGAGAAAAATGTATATTCTTTTGTATGTAGGGGAAATGCTCTGTAAATATCTGCTGGGTCCATTTAGTTTATAACATCCATTAACTCCAATATTTCTCTGTTTAGGTTTTGTCTGGGTGACCTGGGGTCACCAGATACCTGGGGTATTAAAATCTTCCACTATCAGTGTGGGGGTCAATATGTGTTTTTTAGCTTTAGTAATGTTTCTTTTACAAATGTGGGAGCCCTTGTTTTAGAGGCATAGATGTTAAGAATTGAAATGTCATCTTGGTGGATTTTTTCTTTAATGAATATAAAGTATCCTTCCCTGTCTCTTTTGATAAATTTAGGTTTGAAATCTATTTTGCTGAATATTAGAATGGTGACATCAGCTTATTTCTTTGGTCCATTTGCTTGGTAAATCTTTTCCCAATCCTTTACTCTTTGCAGCAGAAGGGTAGATTCTGTTTTTGCATCCATTCTGTTAGTCTATGTCTTTTTATGAGGGATTAAGACCATTAATTTTGAGGGATATCAATGACCAATGATTGTTAGGTTCTGTTGTGTTGTAGCTGCTGGTTGTGTTTGTATGTGTATCTCTCTTCTTTTGATTCTGATGGAGTGGTTATTCATTTCCTCTGTTTTTGTGGGACTAGTTAGCCTCCTTGGGTTGGGTAGTACTTCTACCAGGCCCTTCTGGCTTTTAGGGTCTCCATTGAGAAGTCTAGTGTAATTCTAATAGGTTTGCCTTTGTATGTTACTTGTTCTTTTTCTCTTGCAGCTTTTAGTATTCTTTCTTTGTTCTGTATTTTTAGTATTCTGCTAGGGGACTTTCTTTTCTGGTCCAGTCTATTTGGGGTTCTATAAGCTTCTTGTACCTTTATAGGCATCTCTTTCTTTAGTTTTGGAAAATTTTTCTTTACTGATTTTGTTGAGAATATTTTCTGGACCTGGAACTGTGTATCTTCTCCTATCTCCATTTCTATGATTCCTAAGTTTGGTCTTTTCATAGTGTCCCAGATTTCCTGGATGTTTTGTGTCAGGAGTTTTTTTTTTGGATTTAATATTTTCTTTTACGATGGATCTATTTCATCAATAGTATCTTAAACTCCTGAGATTCTCTCTTCCGCCTCTTGTATTCTGTTGCTGTAGCTTGCATCTATATTTCCTGGTTGCTTTTCTAGGTTTTTCATTTCCAAAATTCCCTCTGTTTGTGTTTTCTTCATGGCTTCCATTTTCAGATCTTGGACAGTTTTGTTTGTTTCCTTCTTGGCTGTCTGTTTTTTCTTGGCTTTCTTTCAGGGGGTTAATCATTTCTTCTAATTGTTTGTGTTTTCCTGTGTTTCTTTGATGAGTTCACTCAATTCCTACAATTGTTTGTTTTTCTTTTCATCAATTTCTTTAAGGGATGTATTCATTTCCTCTTTAAAGACCTCTATTATCTTCATAAAGTTGGTTGTAAGGTCTTTTTCTTCTTTGCTTGTGTCAGAGCGTTCAGGATATTTTGTAGAAAGATAGCTGGGCTATGGGAGTGCCATATTGCCCTGGTGGTTGTCGATTGTGTTCTTACACTGGCATGTAGGCATCTGTGCTTGGGGTAATTATAGGTTTAAGTGTCAATTCCTGAGTTGTTCTTTATTGGATGAGAGTTTAGTTCCTTGAATTCCATTTCTTCTCTGGTCTTTTGGTCAGAGTAGCTTGGAGTAGGACTGGGAATTTCCACTGGAGTTGGTGGGTGAGGCTTGAGAGGGTGTGGGCTCTTCATCCTGCAGAGAGTGCCCCCTGGAGTTGTGGAAGCTGGGGTCGCCTCTGGTCCAAGCAAGGAGCCTCTGCTTGAGCTGGAGGATGGGGCAAGGTGGCAGTGCAGAGGAGAGGGAGGATTGGAGAGAGGACAGGGCTGGGGAGGCACTACAAGAATGTGGGAATTCTGCAATAGGGAGAGCCTCCTACCTGCAGCTGTGGCAGCTAGGGTGGAGCCTCCTCTGGATTTGGGGGATGGGGCAAGGTGGCAGCACAGAGGAGAGGGGTGATTGGAGACCTTTGTGGGGGAAGGGTATGAGGCAGAGATTCTGTGGTAGGGAAAGCCAGCTACCTGCAGTTGTGGCAGCTGGGGTCAATTATTTCATATTTTACAAAGAACATCTTAACTGAATTTTTACCATAAAGCTTAAAGCAAGTTTTATTCATATATGCATGTATTTATTTCTATCACTCACCTGGTTATCTATTTTATCTCCCCCCCCCCCACTTTGAGAATGAAAGATTTTACTCAGTAACTAGAAAAATATGAAATTTGACAAGCACTCTTTAAGAGTCTTTGAAAGCAGAACACACTCTTCTTCAGTATTTGTGGAGTTAAACTTTTTCTTTCTTTGTAAGATTTGTTCCTATCTTTTATGGCTATGTACATGTGCATAGGTTCGTGTCGGGGAATGTCAACATGAGTGTGGGGGCCTGCAGGGGCTGTAGGCGTCAGATCCCTTAGAGCTTGAGTTACAGGCCATCCCAGCATGGATGCTGGGAACCAAACTTGGGTGCACTCATCACTACCCACTGAATCATTTCCTCAGGCCCCAGGTTTTACATGTTTAAACATGTTATCTTCATATGTGGGTTCACCTAGCTTCAAATATTTTTGTTTTGTATGTTTAATTTGGAGAAGGTATGGAAGTCAGAAAACTAAAATTGGGCTCCTGGGGCAACACTAAGGGAGGGAGGTTAGTAGAACACAGGTAACAGAAGTAGAGAAGGAAAGTACTCAAAGCAGACAGGTTCAAACAGGTAGCAGAATGACGGGAGTGGGGAAATGAAGACACAGAGGAAGAGTTAACCAAAGCAAAATGCATATGAAACACCGCATGGAAACCTATGGTCTTGCAACTCCAGTAAAAACTGTAGTACAATGGAATAACAGAATATAGGAATTTTTAACTTTTGTGTTTTTTCCATTGGGTTTCATTAAAATTATTTAATATTTTCTCCTCTTTCTCTTTTTTTCCAGATGAATAGGTAATTGCTTACATGTTTACTTGACTGACCTCTCTTACAAATTCACCATAATCTTTGACTAGATTATGTGTTTGCCTTTAAACTGCCTGGAAGAAGGCAAGCGGTTTCCTGAAGGACAGAGAGAATAGCTAGAGGTAGGAAGGGATTCCATTCAGGGATTTCATTCTTTAATCTATTTATTGAGAGTTCCTTAAATCTCTTTTACCAGATTTCATTCTGTATTTGGGTGGCATCTCCACTTCCTTGAGGGTCTTGGACTGTTCCCCAATTTAGAGTGAACCCAGCAATTTAGCTTAACCTCATCACTGGACATTTGGAAACAGCCACACCTTAATGTGCCATTTCCCAGCGATTGCCCCTGCTCCCCTCCCACTACAGTTATGCTCAAAATCTACAGCTTCCCCCAAATGAACATGATGCTTTGGAGCCACTGTGGAAAAGTATCCAATGGTTCACAGCTGGTATTTTCCTTTTATTCTCTTTTTCATGCCAAACTTTTTATTTATTAGAGACAATTAGTTCTGGACAATTCTTTCTGAGGTATTCTCTCAGATTCCTCTAAGTTAGAAAAAAACAAAATTGTATGACTATTTTTATTTTTTAGAATTTCTCCTTCATCTTCTCTGGTGAGCCATCAAAAAGCTTCTCAAGATTTTGTGAACTTCAGCCTCATTGTACAACTTCTACTTAAATTCTCTCTCTCTCGCTCTCTCTCTCTCTCTCTGTGTGTCTGTGTGTGTCTGTGTGTCTGTGTATGTGTGCATGTGTGTATTCGTGTATGCTTTGGAGGAAGAGAAGATAGAGTGGTCTTACACTATTCATAAAATCTTCATTCATGAGCAGTGCATCTATATCACTCCTGCCCCTCCCTCCCTAAACTCATCCCATGCCCCCAACCCCTCCCAAATTCATTAATTCTTTATTATTATTATTATTATTATTATTATTATTATTACATATAGACACATGTACACATATACTTGTTTGTACAGCCTACCAAGTTGATTCTGCATTGCTCATGTATAGATGTGTCCAGAGATCACCACTTGGAATTGAACAACCTATATAAGAGCTCTTCCCTGGATAAAACTAATTCCCTGTCTCTCCACATCCAGTGTTTGCCTTTAGCTCTTCATCTATGGGTGAGAACCATCTGGAACCTCCCCTGTCCACATTGGCGCATCAACTGTTGAGGTCATTATCTGCTCCTGTTCAGGCAACCATATTGTTTGGATTATCTGGACACAGCTTCCCTGTCATGTCTAGAGGACACTCTCCAGCAGCAGGTGTCCTGTCCTCCTCCCCTTACAATCTTTCTGCCTGTGTCCCAGTAATTTTTTGTTTATTTTTCCCTTGAGCCTCTAGCAGTTGCCAACGCCATAAAGATAATTTTTAAAATTTAGAATTTATGGTTCTATTTCGTCTCTTGTGATAACAAACCCATCCCAAGGCTTGAGGATCTATACAGAGGAGGGAGTGGAAAGATTATGAGTCAGAAGTGATAGATGGGTTCAAGGAAATGGTAGCTTCCAGACACACCAGGACTGACACACATATGAACTCACATACTATGACAGCACGTACAAGATCTGCACAGGATCGAGCCAGACAGAGTTCCATTACTAAAAGGGAAAGTGGGCACAGAGTACCATACGTAAACAAAAAGCTATTTGTAATTGATATCCTTTGACAAAGAGACATCAGTTTTCTCCAGTGGAATGTAGCTGGGTATATCAACACGCCTGGGCAGGCGCCATGCCCAAGAGTAGCTGGCCAACACAAAATGAACGTCATGTTTTTGGAGTTGTTTTGGTGTGTGTGTCGTGGGGAGGGGTTGTATGTATATTGTTTAGTCTTGTTTTGGTATTTTTTGTCTTATTAGTCTTTCACTTGTTTGTTCTGATTTTCAATTTTGTGAGATTGTTTATTTATTTATTTCCTCTTGGTTTTTCGAGACAAGGTTTCTCTGTGTAACCCTGGCTGTCCTGGAACTTGCTCTGTAGACCAAGATGTCCTCAAACTCAGAGATCTGCCTCCCTTGGTTTCCCAAGTGCTGAGATTAAAGGCAGGGCCACTGCCTGAAGCTTTTTTTTTTCTTTTTAAGAGAGAGATGACAAAAAGTTGGGTGGATAGAGAGGGGTGGATGTTTTGGGAGGAGGGGGAAAACATGATCAAAATACATTGTGTGAAAAATATATAAAAAAGTTTTAAAGAATATTGCTGTTCCTGTTATTTCTTATTTTCGTTACTTAGGTTCATAGGAAAGAGTCTCTTTAGCCATGCATTTTTTCTGCCTATTTCCTCTTAATTCTCTTAATATAATTCCGTACTTAGTGGTGATCAAGTGTTTCTTGGAGGAGCCTACCTTGAGTATAATCATCATAAACAAACTTTTTTTTCCTATTTTTCCTTTTATTGAAAATATTTTTTCACATAATATATTCTTATTACACTTCCCTCTTTCACCACTCCTCCCAGTTTCTCCCCATATCCCCTCCCATTTGGATCCACAACTTTCTGTTTCTCATTAGAAAACAAACAGGCTTCTAAGGGATAATAATAAAATAAAATGTAATAAGATAAAACAAAAACTAACATATCAGAATTGGCAAAAACAAACAAACAGAAGGAAAAGTGCCCAAGAAAAGATTAAATAAAAAAAAAAAAAACAAAGACCCACTCATTTACACACTCAAGAGTCCCATAAAAGCACTGCACTGGAAACCCAACACACACACAGAGGACCCGGGGCAGACCTGTGCAGGGCCTGTGCACGCTGCTTCAGTCTCTGTGAGTTCATATGAGCTTTCCTCAGCTTGCTACAGAGGGCCTTGTTTTCTTGGTGTTCTCCATCCCCTCTGGCTTTTACACTCTGTCCACCCCACCTTCTTTGGGGATGGATGCACACCTTAATGTGAGTTATTTTCCAGTGTGGGTAGAAGAGTAATTGAAATCCACATATACAGCAAACACTAAATGCATTTTAATCATGATTATTAATTGATTCTATGGCTTGATTTGTCACTGACTTCACTGTGTGTGCTAAAGTAATTGTATGGCGGTTCTTGTGTAGAATAAAGGAAACACTGTCTACTTCACCCTCTGTAGACATCACTCTTCGGCCCCTCCCTGCCCCCCATGCCATATGACATCTAGCCTCTGCAGTGATAACTTGCCTCTAAACACATTGAACACTGAAGGTAAGGAATCTTTAAAACAGAAATACTGGGGATAATCCAAGTGACGTTTGCCACCTGGCCCTCATTGGTAATCTTTGATTTCTCGGATCATAGGTTTCTCGAGGTCCTTACAGCCGTTTTATATTTCTGAGAAAAACCCATTCCTCAAATTTGTTTTTTATTCTGAGAAATAATGAACTGCCAAGGGACCTCACCTGGGTAAAATTTTATGTTAAAGAGCGGTATCATGAAATGTGCAGTTTCAGGTGTCAGTGAGCCTATCAGGAAGGTCTCTTCACTCTGCATCCACTTGAGCCCAAAATTGAAATACTTGGCTAAAGATTGTTGTATTCTTTACTAAGAAAAATCCTCAGTGGGTTTTCCATTCTGCTGAAATTAGAGATAACTCTGAGTATTTGTTTAGCAAGTATCAATTTCTATCAGCTTGTTGGTATTCATTTAATACCGAACAGGACAGAAAGTCACATGTATTTTTCAACAACTTGGTCACTTTACAGCTTTTGACCTCTGCGTTACGTAAGACTTTCACATACCTTATTGCTTTGTGAGGTCTTGTATATTAGAACCTCAAAAAAAATATAGTGGAGATATAGTCAGGGACTTGCTTTGACTGAGCATTTGCCAGGACATTATAAAATACACAATTGTCCTATAGCTCAACTTTTCTGGGCATTTTCTCATAGTTCTTGAACTCTGACCTGTACCCCTAGCTCAGATTTCAACAGTGATATCTTGTAGTTTATTCTCAGGATAAACTTTGCCCCTATAAGATTTCAGAAACCCTGATGAGGTTTTTGTTTTGTTTTGTTTTGTCACAAAAATGGCATCTTGGTGATTCTTCTAGCTTCTAATGACACCTCAGAACCCATCAAATTTCTTTCAGATTTAACATCCCTATTGCTATCCCAGTATGGGTGTATTTAAAGTTATCTGTCTCAAGATAGGGACCATGCAGACATCTCCATGCTAAGCACTGTCAAGTGCTATGAGAAAGGCAAAAGTAGACTTCTTTCATGCAATGAAATTCCCCATTTCTTCATGTTCTTATAAGTTTGCTGTGGTTCGTTCTTTACAGTGAGGATGGAGGGGAAAGCAGGAGAAGGCAGATAATAAATGAAGAGATGAGATACAGAATGTGTCATATATATATATACATATATATGTGTGTATATATATATATTTCTCTAGGCCAAAATGAAATAGGAAACTCTGCTGGGATTGATAGGATGGGAGAAGATTGCATTTTAATATGTAATTATTAGAGTTTTCACTGAAAAGGTGGCAATTGAACAAAAACCATAAAGGAAATTTCGAACTGTATGTGTGGATATTTGAATGGAAGTACACAAGGCAGGTTAAGTAACAAGCACAAATAGTTTTCAGAAATGAGAAAACATCTGGTTTGTTTTAAGTACAGAAGATAGTACAATGTTAGCAGACAGGATAAGAGAGAGAAATAAGAGATCGTGCCAGAGAGCTAGGATGAATGAACATATGCTGTGGGATCTTGAGCATTTGATTTTTTTTTTTCTAATCTGAATAAAATAAGAAATTATTATAAATTGTGAATAAAACCTCAGCATGATCTAAGTTGGTATTCTTCAAAGGATCTGTGTTAAGACAAATCATAATAAGATATGTTAATCACTTTTGTACCAATGTAGAAAAAGTAGGTAACAATTTCAGATATGAAGTATTTGTATTGGCTCCTGGCTTCAAAGGGTTCAGTCACTAATCCTTGGCTATTTATTCCAGGCCTATGGTAAGGCAGGATGTCATGGTGGTGGGAGAATGTGACAGAAGCTACTCGCTTCATAGTGGACAGGAAGTGGAGAAAGACAATAACAGGACAGGGTCAGGGCGTGATGCAATCTCCAGGGGTCAGTTCCCAGTAACCCGCCTCCTTCCGACAGACCCCCAGCTTCTGCAGTGCCAGCACCTCTCAACAGTCTATTCAGCTTTCGAAACAGTAGGCGGATTAAGCCTTGAGGATCCAAGGCCTCAGGATATGTGTTCTGTAAATACCTTCATAGATGCACCTGAATGTGTTTTATTAATCTCCTATGGACTTGTTGATCCAATCAAGTTGACAACCTATATTAACCATTATAGAAAGTCAGTGTTAGGTGTAGTCTCATTTAACATAATACTCCTGGGAAATTGTGGATTTGGACTTAGATTCTGGTGACAATGTTGAAAATAGAGAGAAGTATTGACATACTGGATTTACACTGAAGGAGAGTCAGTAAGGTTTGCTGAAGTGGGGAGATGCTGATCATGAAGGAAAAATAAGAATTAGGGATGTGTGTCCTACAACTGGTAGGAGACAGGTAGCCATTGGGGGACGGTGTTGTGAAGAGAGCAAAGTAAGAAAAGAAGCTCGCTTAGGAGAAAGATATACAAAATGGGAATTCAAGACTGGGGGGGTGGGGAGAAAAAACAGCATTCATCAGCATAGACTACTGTTTCCAGAGAAGAGATGAAGTACAAGCACAAAGTAAGGTGGGTTCAGGCATGATGGCACATGCTTTTAATCCGAAGGCAGGGGCAGGTGGATCTCTGTGAGTGTGAGTTGTCAGTATAGCAAGTTCCAAGAAAGGTAGGACTGCATAGTGAAATTCTGTCTAAAGAAGAGAGAGGGTGGGAGTTATACTTAAGTCCTGGGGCCAAATCAATAGCCAGTGGTTACCATTTCGGATAGTGAAGAATCAACATAATTCCATATAGTGATAAAATTACTATTCTGTTGTAATGAATTCTCTTTGTTTTACTGTATTACATCTAAATGAAATAAGAATGTATCGTAAGAGAGATGCAGTTTATATTTATGCGGTTTGGGGAAAGTCATATCACTTTCCCAAACTTCAGTTTCTGGATGGACGTGGTAATTATCGCTCTTTAAATAAACAATAATTCTTTCATACAATCTATTTTGATCATATTCATCACGCCCCTAGCTCTTCCCAGATACACCCCCTTCCTACCCACCCAATTTTGTGTCCTCTTCTATTTTTTAAGCTCATCAAGTCCCAATTGTGCTGCCCATATTCTTCGGGCATGTGGCCTTCCTCTAGAGCAAAGCCAAACTACCTACCAGAAGCCATACCCTTAAAGAAGGCTGACTCCTCCTTCTCCCAGCACTACCCAATTGCAAACAGCTCCATAGCCGGAAGTGGCATTCACGCCCACCTCCCCTGTCCATTATTGGGTTTGTCTGGCTTGAGCTTGCACACACCTTGTATGTGCTCTCGCAATCACTGTGTGTTCACACCTGCAACTGCCCAGCTGTGTCTGGAAGACACTGTTCCTTTACAGTCATACCATCTTTCCTCTCCCTCTTCCACAGTGATCCTTCAGCCTCGGGAGGATGAGACGTGATATAGTTGTCCGATTTGGGACTGAGTGTTCCACAGTTTCCACAGTCCAACTCCAGTGGGTTCAGGAACCTAGGAAGGAGGTGCAGATTCGGCAGAGAAAGAAAGAAACAGGCTCGAAAGATCTGATGCACAGGTCTCTGCTTCAGAAGAAACAGGACTCTTTATTTATACAACTCATCTGAAAGCGGTGCATACAAGACTGATCACAGGTTTAAAGCTGATTTTTCTAAGAGAAAGATTTTCTGGTTTTAAGATGGTCTGTGTCTCCCATCTCAGTCCCCTCCTACAGATGACCTAGTGGCCTTTGATACACTCAACAATTTATGCATAATACATGAGATTCTTAAGGTTACAAAATAACAGACAGTTGGTCTTTAAACATAATCTAATAGACAACTCTTCCAGCAAGGGTAATTGCTCAAGGGAGGGGCTCATCTGTCCGTGTTGTATAGCCCTATGCTCCTTGGAATATACCAGTCTTTGCCCAGGAATTTATGGGCTACATAGCTTGCGAAACTTGACTTAGTTGTGGGCAACTAACTTTCATCAACCTTCGTTTGATCCTTAATTCTCAGTGCTTTAGGCATCTCTACAGGAGGATCTGTACTTGGAGCCACTGAATCATGTCCTAATTGCCACTACTTTTGAGTAAAGTATTGTTCTGGATTATTTCCAAGAATACTCTAAAATTATTGGCATAGGAAACGTCAAAGCGCTCATCTATGACCAAGCAATCTCTTGTTCACTAACTCCTTGTGTAAGTGAGAAACAGTGACCTAATGGATCCTGTCCTGCAGATTGCATTCTCAGAGAATTAAGTTCCCTAGAAGACATTTCATGTGATTAGTGCTATTACTATACTTAGTTTCATTATTGCCTTGAGTATAAGCCCATGAGGAGAGTCCACACACAGGAGAAAGAATTCCAAGCAGAATAGGAGAGTGACCACACCACCAGGGAAGTCCATGGGAGGCTCCATTGGACTTTTGCCCCAAAGCCTTGCCTTGCCAGGGATTAATAAACTCATTGTATCCTTGCCAAACTGGTGAGCCATCCAAGTTACTCTCCCATGCCAATCCCCACTGCTGCATGGCCACTGCCACTTTTATTCTCTGCACCTTGACCCATTGTGGATGTCTGTGTAAATCACCACCTATTACAAAATGAAGTTTCTCTGATGAGGGATGAGAGATGCACAATTGTCAAGAAGTCATTAGTACTCAGCTTAATTCTATGCCCACTTAGCAGAGTAATAGTAGCAACTTCTTCCCTATGGCCTATGACCTATCTAGCCACAGGTTTTTGTCCCTGATAATGCTGCCAGATACAGGTTTCAGGAAATTAAAATCCAACACTAGAGCTGTTGGTTAATCCCATGATACTTATGCCACTATTGCACCAGTGGGCATGTCTTGCCAAGCCTGTCATTTTTGTAGCTTTCTGAGTTCACAACTCAGTTCACAACAACTACTTTTCTCTTCTAATACATGCAAAGCACCTTCTAGCAGCTTGATTTCTCCACATTCTATGCTCAGTGTGTGGTGTCTTTGACGATAGCATCTTAGTGTCTAGTTCTGGAGGATCACCAAGAACATTGGCAATATCTTTTAATGTTTGTTAGTCTATTGGTACCTCACTACTCAACAACTCTGAAAGAGGTAATCCATTCCTGGCACTGTGCTTTGTATTTGTTAGACTGTGATATGAAATCTTGAGGAATAAAAATTGTAAAAGAAATCACACATATATATTTAAAATATAACCTTATGGTATATGAGCAGATATAAAGAGGTACTGAAGACAATTTTCATTTAATTAGGATAATATTTTTCTCATGCTGGCCATCCATATTATATAAATCTAAGAGAAAAGTATATATATATGTATTTTACATGTTAATGTTTGAACCTTCCCATGTAGCATAAAAAAAATCTTTGGAAATAATCAATTGTAAAATATTATAAGGGCTTCATAGCCACACTGACTTAAGATGGTTATATCAATAAATCACAGAATATTGGTGCCAGTTTATACTTGTTTTAAAATATTAACCATAAATCATTACTTCCAAAATTTATAAAATTATTTACTTCTATTTGCTGCTATAGTTTTCTGTTATGAAATGAATATATTAAATAAATCAAAAATATCAAATAAATAAAAATTAACACTTACAAGCCAATTGGTAAACACTAAAGGTTAATAAGTCGTTAAATAATACTTCTGTATCTCTTTGAAACACTTGATGAAAATTATAAGATGAGCAGAGATGCTGGTTACCTAATTTCCAACAGCTTTAAAGCTACAAACTGGTACCCAAAGCCCACGAGTGTTAACTGGGGTTACAAGAGAAAGATTAAGAACAAACAGACAAAAGTTGGCAGTTCCTGCAATGTTGAATACAGCATTCCAGGCTGTTTTCAGTAATTCTTTTCTATTAGAATAGATTCTTTTGGTTGAAGTCACATGACTAAAGGCAGAAAAGTATCTCAAGACTTTGGAATGACAGTCTAAATATTGACAGTTACCAGCGTGTTCCCTAGGTCTCCCAGCTAAAGGCTACATCTAGGAATGATACACAGTCATCCAGCCCCAGAGTTTGGCAGCTAAGACCCTCTGGATCTGTACCCTTCAGCACCCAGAGGCTAATTCCTAAATCTACAAGCTGTCTCACGCAGCATTTTCTTCTCCTCCTCATCAAATAATGTCCAGTTACTGAGTGCTGCACTGGGAGGGCCCCGAGAAATGCTAGAAGGAAACACAGCTGAGAGCCGCCGTGGTTTGACTGCTCTCCAACTACTTTGAAAATATTTTGGCAAAAACAAGATTTTAAGCAAAATTGTTTCCTTTGGTAATATACCCAAAGCTGCAGGTCTTACATTTTCAGGACTATGATTTGGCTCAAAGATGGAACATGGCAGGGGGTGTTTAAGGAGGAAGATAAGATCTAAGAAAGGATAGCTGCCACTGCAGGAGACAAGGTAGGAAGAAAGCATGGGAGTCCAAGCAAAGTAGGCATTCTCTCCTCACTTCTTATTTTCTTGGCTAAGGAATTCACCCCATCAAAGCGTGTTCTCCTTCGTCCTGTGATGCTATATGAGGGATCTCCAAGGATGGTGAGGATAGGGTACACAGATTGCTTACTACAAGACGATGAATAGTAATAGTCGTGGGTCGTGACATGTTGGGGTGCCTCGCTTCAGTCTCGTCCACCCGCGAGCAGTCATAGCAGGAATGAAATGGATTTCACAACCTTTAGTTGGTTCATGGAGAATATACTTATGTCTTCTTGCTTTCTTTCCTTCTAATTGTAGCCAAACACAAACTCCCACCATTGTTTAAAAGCCACTCTATGCCGCAGTCCTTGTAAATATCGTTTTCTCTACCCAGAATGTTCTGCCACCAACCTTCACCATTCTTTTTCTGGAGAGCCTTCCTTTGTCCTACGAATGATGTGCACTTCTTAGTGGACTGTCTCTGTGGCTGTCTAATTATATACTTCATAATGATCTAAATCCTGCCAGAGCTCATCCATTATCACATCCCCAGACCTGGCATCACATGGTTGAGCCTGTCTTCCTTTACTTTATGTCTTATTGTGCTCTTCCTGTGGTGGTTTGAATAAGAATGCCCCATAGGCTTGTATGTTTGAATGCTGAGACCCCAGGGAGTGGCACCATTTGAAAGGATTAGGAAGATTAGGAGGTGTGGCCTTATTGGAGGAAGTGTGTCACTTTTCTCCATGGTGACCCTGCAATAACAAGGGTTTGTAGAAAATATATCAGATACTGCATCCAAGAGTAACGTCCCGTCCCTATTACCACTGCAGTCAGTTCTTCAGGATCACACAGTCAGCTAGAAACAGAACTAAGGGGAGCCTCTGTAATCTTGACTCAGTGTTTAGTCTTTCTTATGGTCACTCTATACAAAGTATAAGACAACGGGGGGCCCGAGAAAATACCAGTTCCTTCTTTGCAATGCAAGTTCCCTGTGCAAGAGTTTGAAATCCGATGGAGAAAAGACTACTTCTTGGATCATTTTGAAATAATTGCTATTGCGATAATAAAAGTTGGGGCTGGGCCCAAAGCTTCTTTTGGATTCAAGGAAATACATCTATGCTAGTGTGAGAAAGAACCCAGCTTGATTTCTGATGCCTAAAAGGAATGCTTATGAGAAAGGAATTCCTCCCAAAGGTCAACACACTACCAAAATGAAAGAAGAGTATGAGAAATGTTTTTCATTAACAGTGATGAAAATAGCACAGTAACGGACACTTGTTCATCCTTGTGTGTCCATCATGGTGCTAGGAGCCTGTTCTGAGCAACACCTGCTTCTTCCTTTAGTCCCCCTAGCAGCCTTGTGAGCTGTGTACCAGCGTCATACTTTATTGATAACAAAACCCTGGAATAAAAAAACAAAAAACAAACAAACAAAAAAAAAAAAAAAAAACCATGAAGTAATGTATTCAATGTCTTCAGCTAGTAGCTGAAATAGAACCTGAAATTTTGCATCAAAGCCACCATGGTGAGATTCCTTAGGTGAAGCTTCTATCCCATCAACAGAGTGGCAGTCTCTCCACTTCAGTGAACATTGCACTGACATAACCACTGGAGCAATCTGGGCCAAAATCTCTGAAATCAGAACTCTTTACAACTGTGTGTTGGATTGGCTTGCCTGTCCCTAAGGTACAGAGCTGATCTGAGAAATCTCACATTTGTCCTTTTCTCTTCCGATAATTCCCACTTGATGGCAGCTCGGGTAGTTCAGGCAATAATAGACTTATGGACTTGATTTTCTTTCTCACAAACTGTAGAACCCATTGTGAACATGGTTTTAGGGGAACAGAACATAAAAGAACTCCCCATGAAAGTGTTTTGCTTATGTTTCACGGTGGTACTTAAAATAAAATCCAAATTCTGCCCTATCCAGACTTGCGTTACCAGGGTGGTGCTCCTCGTCTGATGTGCTCTCCCACGTCCTCTCTCACGCTATCCTCCTCATTTGGTGTGCTTTCCCTCCCACCACCCTCTCAGGGACCTTACTTCGGCACTGCAGACCTTCCCCAGGTCCTCAAACTCATTAACTTTGTCCTATCTGCAACTATATGGCAAGTGGCTTCCACCAAAAAAAGCGCATGTATTCAACAAGCCCACTGTGCAGACAGCGTTGAATTGACCAAAACCAAGACTGAAGACTAAAAAGCGTTTCAGAAAATGCAAGAAGTCATTCAAAGCAGTAAAGATCGTCAACTTTAGGATTAGATTAGGAGTAATTCTTTTACTGAAGTCCTAGACCATGAGAGGGGTGGTAGGGGAGTAATAGGCCAGGCATTGCCTCCGATCATAAACACAAGTGATGGTGAAGCAAGAAATGGATCCATTATTTAGGGCAGTCACACACAGAGGCGTGAGGATATGTACTCTAAGCCTTGCTCTGGAGGCACCAGCAAGAGATCTAAAATTATATGGACGGAGGAACAAAATCAGGAGGCAAGGTACAGACAGAGTTAAGTACTTTTCTTCAAATCGTGATTTAATTGACCAGTATTTGGGTTTTGCTCTATGAGGTTCTGATGGTCCTGGGGAAATAGTTAACATGTCAAAGGGCAATGTGTTCCCTCGTGAAACCATCATTTCTTCTTGGGGCGGGGGGTGGGGAGGCATTCCTATCATGGGGTGATCTGCTTTGCAAAAGATCAATGGTCCCAGAGATCTAGAAAAACAACTCAGTTATTGTTATCCTCTGTCCTCGATTTGAAGATAATTGAGAAAGACTACATAAATCCAGGACTAATCAGCATTCTAGTATCAGATTTCAGACGGACTCTTCTCAATTGATTAACATGTTTACATGCAGATCTCAGCAGGAATGTGATCCAAAGTTTAATGGAGCAAAGGAGGAAGCTTACCAGCTGAACACAGGACTCTAGCCTTTTGTGCTGCTTCCACTGCAGACCAAACGAAAAGTCTGTGCTGTTTGAGCAAAAGCAGCTCCTGGTTAGTTCCCTGTTACAACCCTTCACTGTTCCACGGCCCAGCAAAGTCTCCTTCCACATGTTATATAATCTTTTAGTCTCTTTACATCTAGTTCCTAGGACTAATACTTTGAAGTTTTGTTTTGGTTTTGTTCATTTTGTGTTTTGTTCTGTTTGGGTTTGTTTGGGTTTGTTTGGGTTTGTTTGGGTTTGTTTTGGTTGGGTTGGATTCATTTTGTTTGGGTTTGTTTTGTTTTTGACATACTTTGATACAGAGTCCCGCCGTGTAACCCAGGATGGCCTCAAACTTGTAGACTTCTTACCTCCACTTCCAAGTGCTAGGATTACATGTGTGTACCACCCTACCCAGTTAGATTTTTTTAATAAGTGATTTTATTGTGTATAAAATTATACCTATGTATGTATGTATAAAACTCTCAAAGTATTAATAAAAATATTGTGTTTTTAAACATAAAAATGCAAAAGATACAGTTAATATGTGTAAATGAAACGTGAAAGTATGTGTGTGTGTGTTTGTTTGAAACAGGGTCTCCCTTCATAGCAACGGCAGTCCTAGAACTCACTGTACAGATCAGGCTGGCCTCAGACTCATAGAGATCTGCCTGCTTCTGCCTCCTGAGTGCCGGGATTACAGGCGTGTTCCATTCTGCCATACCTGGCTTTAAATAAAATGTATATTTTTAACCACAAATCATGAACTGCTGTTAATTCATAGCAGCAACAACAGTGGAGCCTGCTGAAGATGGAGAAGAAAATAGTCAATAAGTGAATGCAGCAGACTTAGACCACACCCAATAGGCCAGGAAGGGAGTACTGTGCAACTGACACTTTTCAGAGGAGTTAGTAATTCTAAAACAGCTGCCCTAGAGAAAGCATGAACACGAAGGTATGGCACCAGGGGAAGCTCAAGAGGGAAGTACAAAGAAAGTAGGGAGAATGTGTAATTACGGATGTGTGTGTGAGAGAGATATATTGTCTCACGTGTCACTGAGGAACTGGATAGAGTAATCTTCATGAGGGAAAAGCAGAAGGAAGCCAAAGTAGAAACAGAAAAGTGTTTTCCATTGCTCCTGCAATCCCAGCATTACTAAGGTTTTTTTTTCTTTTTTGCATTGATATGTGCTTGTGTGTTGTTTGCGCATGTTCATGAATTTGAGGATTGCTGTGTAAGAAGACTTTTCCTGGGGAAACAAAATACCCCAGAGAGAGAGCTCATGACAAACCAAAGAACAGATACCACCAAAGTTCAACTTGGTGAACCAATTTATTGGGGTTACCCACAGAAACAGGAGTGAGGGGTTACTATAGGAGCAGAAATAACTCACAGACAGCTGCATCACCAATGCCCACCCCGGCACTGACGATACTTCAGAAGACCTGGGAACCTGCACTGCACTGCCTGCAGGCAGCTCAACAGGTTGGAGGGTGGCCTTCTAAGAAGCTCTGATCTAAACCTCTCCCAGGCACCTGGGATGGCCTCAATGTCTTCTCAATTGGCTTGTCTGAGAGAGATTCTCAGAAGCCTTTGTTGTTTACCCTTGGGAAAGAGGAGCCTAGTGAATCCAGTCAGTTTCAGGGACTTCCTATAACTATTTTGAGCTGTTTATTTTCTGTCTTAAGGAGCTTCCCTGCAAAATAGAATATTTCAATCTCAGGAAACTGCTACACAACAGAGCTGCGTGTGTGTGTGTGTGTGTGTGTGTGTGTGTGTGTATGCATGCATGCGTGCTTTTGCAAATGTATAGGTAATGCATGCATGTGTCGATGCATGTGTGTTTAGGTGCATGTGTGTGTAGGTGCACGTACCTGCACATGTCTGTTTGAGACAAGAGGTTGATGTAGGTGTTTTCTTTAATTGCATTCAGATTTATTTGCTGAGGCAAGGTCTTTTTGCCCGAGCTTGGCAAATGTAGCTACACAGTTTGCTTCAGGGATTCCTTATCTGTCCTTCCTGAGCTCTGAGATTACAGGAGACCACCATGGCTGCCCAGTTTTTTATGTAGATGCTAAAGATCAGAACTGCAATCCCTACACTTGAGTAGCAAGCACTTTATCCACCGAGTCAGCTCCCTAGCCATAAGATTAAATGGTTTTATTTTGAAAGCTCAAGTATGGCTTCCTGATAGCTGCTGCCTGAGGCCTGTATTGAAAGAGGTTTTGAGGTGAATTTCAGTTCAGCTAGAAAAGAACGCATGAATAAAAAGCAACCCATGTGTGGACACAGAACCTTGTCCTAAGGTGAGCTCTCTGTATAAATCTGGCCTGCCCCTTGAAACACCCTCCCATGATTATCCCATGACTCCAATCTTTCCCGTGGTTTCAGTTCAGCCATCACTGTTCAACAATCCTTTGCCCTCTTACTCTTTTCACATGGAATGTTCCTACAGGCTGTAGGAAACATCCAAGGTCCAGATAACTCCTAAATAATGACAGCAATGGCATAGAAAAATCTCCACACTTTGCTTCAGTTACACTATTTTACACTATACTTGACTATGTAAATTATTTATTAATGAAAAGTAAACATATCTAAGGTTAGAGAGCATCAGGCAACAAATAAACAGTTCAGGGCCAGGAATGGATTGCAGTTTTTGGAATTATTGGCCGATGAGATCCCATAGACCCCCAAACATTATACGATATTGCCAATAATTTTGGCTATTGTCCAGAATTTAACACTAAGACCCCTATTGCTGAAGACAGTGGTGTCTTCGCTAAGTCATTGAATTTGAGACATTGAACATGGAGAGATCAAGGTAGTATTGATCTAGAATTTTTATCCCTAGCTTTCGTAGTGCTGGAAGATGCTATGCATGCTATCGGAGGAGAAAATAACACTGGTTTTACATAGGTGAAAACCGTATGAGCCACAATTATGACTGGGCTGGAAAGACAATCCCATCCACTATTGCAAAAGAGACATAATACCCTGGAGTATCCAGCCATGTTTTCATTGGATTTAAGACCAACTACTCAAATTAAAACTCAGCATTGACACCATTATTGTGACCAAGAACCCATGGATAGACAGGTTAGATAGGCCCTAGGAGAGAACCTACTGCTATTAGTTTGCTAAACTGACATAGTATTAAACTAATTCTTAATGATTTGTCATTATACCCATAAAATCATCTCTCAATCCTCATCAAAGAAACATCTTTTTATAGTAGATGGTAATTGACAAAGAGACCACAACAAGTCAAGAAACAGGGAATAAGAGACTACAGAATGCTCAGCCCTAAATAGGACTCTATATTACTCACCCCTTCTCTAAGACTAAGGTATTACTGTAGAATAGAGGGAAGAAATATTGTAAGAGCCAGATGTGATAGATATCTACAAAGAAACAGTGTTTCCTAGTAACTGCAGGAGCTGCACATATGATTCAAGCTGTTGAGAAAGAATGTATAAGACCTGAGCAAGCTCAAGCTAAGCAAAATCCCATCATGGGAAATGGGGACAGGCAACAAGTCCCACCCCTAGCTAAGGAGCTGTTGGCAATTGCTAGATGCTGGGAGAAGGGTAAATTGGTTTTCTTTAAGGCTGAGGCCCCTAGTGAGTTCATTAATACCTTAGCTGGGGTTTTACTGCTGTGAAGAGACACCATGACCACAGCAACTCTTATAAAGGAAAGCATTTAATTGGGGCTGGCTCACAGTTCAGAGGTTTAATTCATTGTCATCATGGCAGGAAGCATGGTCACAGGCAGGCAGACATGGTGCTGGAGAGAGAACCACTGGATCTGCAGGCAGCAGGAAGTGAGTGTCACACTAGATATGACTTTAGTTTCTTGAATCTCAAAACCCTCCTGGGTGACAGACTTCCTCCATTAAGGCCACACTTCCTTTAACCGGGCCACACCTCCTAATAGTGCCACTTCCTATGAGCTGATGAAGGCCATTTCATCCAAATCACCACAACTACTATTCAGAGGAAGCCTACACATTCAAGAGTACATGGGAAATATCAACTTTATTGGAAAAATTATACATACATACACACACACACACACACACACACACACACACACATATGCACAAAGTTAGATAGGTTGGGAAGGGAGATGGATCTGGGAGAGGTTGGCAGAGGCCATCAATATGATCAAAATACATGATACCAAATTCTCAAAGAACTCATTTCAAAATGAAAACAAAAATCAAATCAAATCCACCTGCTCTTCATGTAAAATTCTTATGTATGATTTAATGTCTATCCTCTCCAAGGTTCATATTCCAACTTAATTGCCACTGCAACAATAGTGAGAATGGTTAAGGCCACAAGGCTCCACTCTCACGGGTAGGTCAAAGCCATTCTAAAGTGCAGGTTTATTCCCCTCTGACTTTATCTTGCTACTGTAACTTCAATCACAGAATGATGCTCTAAGAGCCCTCAACGCATTCCAGCTGCTCATTCAGCCTCGAGGGTTATAGAAAATAAACCTACTTCTATGTAAATTACCTAATCTCTGTTATTTTTTTTTAATAGCAGCACAGAATGGACTGCACTGGTTAGTCTGTAAAACCCAGAACTGCTGCTCATCAAACACTAGGTATAAATTTTGTACAACAGATAAAAGCTGCGAGTATTAGATGGTAAAAGTTATATTAAGCAATTTAAAAAGTATCCTTTTAAATATATATATATATATATATATATATATATATATATATGACATTAGTTATATCCAAATATGACCTTGCTGACACAGTTAATAACAAACTTAGCCAGATTCAATGCTCAGATTTCAGAACAGTCATTCATCAAGCTGGAGACGAAATCCTCCCCAGACATAGACTGACTTTTTGACTTAACTGTACAGTATAAGAGATTTTTCCAAGATCCAACCAGAAAATCCCTGAGGTCTCTAAAACTAACTGAGATGACCTTGGTTTGTAGTAGGATTTCTCTGCCTCAACATTCTTGAATTGAGAGTTGGTAAATTCTTTCATGTAGAACACTTCCTGACTTTGTTAACTGTTTAGAAGCATTGGCTTTTACTTTCTGTAATCACATACCTTTCCTTGAATTTCGTGGTGGTGGTGGTGGTGGTGGCGGTGGTAGTGGTGGTTGTGGTGGTCATAGTGGTGGTAGTAGTAGTTGTCATGGTGGTCATGGTGGTGGTGATGGTGGTGGTGGTGATGGTAGTGGTGGTGGTGGTGGTCATGATGGTGGTGGTGATGGTGGTGGTGGTAATGGTGGTAGTGGTAGTGGTGGTGGCCATGGTGGTAGTCATGACGGTGGTGGTGGTGGTATGCTGGTAGTTTTTGTGTCCCTGGGGACAGAACCTCTGGCCTCTCAGAAACAGAAAAATACACGACCACTGTGTCATAGATCCAGTCCCTCTTTGTTTTAATGAACAAATTATTTCCAGACATTGCCAAATGTTCCATGAAAGAAAGTACCTCCTTGTCTTGAGGGATAAATATATCCTGATATCCAGGAATTATATCTGTAGGTAGGAATGAACACAAGATTCTAGCCTAAGGAAACTATCTCTCAGAATCTGTTCTTTCTTGCTTCCAAAGGCAGCCTCCTAAGGAGCCTAATAACTTGGGCTGGCACTGTAGCTCTGTGGTAGAGCATTTTGTCTAGCATGGACAAGTTCCTGGGTTCGATTCCAGCACTTTCAAAAAAAAATAGAGAGAGAAAAAAGAAGCCTAATGACATATTGCTTTCTTCTTGTCATCATAAAGGTTATTTTTGTTTTTTCTTTAAACATACCCCCCTAGGTTGCTCAATTTTAATTATCCAATTATATGGTAGTTCCATTCATAATACTGTGAAGAAATTCTATCCTTTTTCTTAAGGGCGATCTTAATTTATATTCTCATTGCAAAGTGTAAAGGCTTTCTTTTTTTTTTCTAAACTTTGCCACCACTTGGCATTTGTTGTCTTCTTGTTCAGAGCCACTCTAACAGGTATGAGATGGTAGCACAACTTCACTTTGTTTCCTATTTGCCTGTTAATTAGCGGTATTGAATGTCTGTAGCACCTTGTGGCTATTTGTGTGTCTTTTCTTTTTTATTAGTTCTTTGAGAATGTCATACAACATATTATGATCACATTCACACCCTCCCTGACCTCCTTCCAGATATGCCCCTGCTTCCCTAACCATCCCAGTTTGTATCCTCTTCTTTCTCAAAATCCAATTCGCAATTTGTGCTGCCCATATACTCTTGGATGTGTGGTCATCCGTTGGAGTGTGAGCAAACTGTCAGGGGCCACACACCCCTTTCCCTGAAGCCATCAGTTGTCAGTAGCTCCCTAAGGGTGCCTCCCTCCTCTCCACATGTCGGCATTTTGCCTGGCTTGAGCTTATGCAAGGTTTGCACACACTGTCACAACTGTGGGTTCACAAACTCTTTGCCGTCAAAACTGCGATGAAGTTATTTGTAATTCTAATTGACATTAGACATCTCACTGTCACTGTCGTGTTACCTAGGCCAATGCTTAACACTTGACAGGTCCAAACACTAGTCATTCTGTTTGCTTTTAGCACTTTAACCCTTCAACACCCACTATGTTCAGCATATATCAAACCCAAAAGCTAAACTGTCACTTTCTGAACAAGCAGAATACGCAATACTTACCAGTCTCTAAAGTGGTCAAAAGTATAGTGAATCCAATCTCAAAGCCATTCATGATCAAACGTTTCCAAGTAAAATTACCAGTTTACCAGAAGGCACCAAACAGTTGTGTTCACTAGTAAGTATGTTAGAAATTTCTCTTTCCGTGGTTCTATTTATCTTCGAAAGCATGTTCCACAGAGTATCCATCTTCTCATTCCTTAGGGATTCCAAACGTGGCCCTATCAGAACAGCTGCCAATCTCAGTCACCACAAATAATGAACCCCACCATGAAGTATTTGAAATATGTGAAGGTTAAAAGATCATTAAAATGAGACCATATGTCCAAACATACCACGTGTGCTTTGGCAAAGGAAATGTACATGTTAAGACAAATCTTAGCCAGCCTGTCAGAGAACGAGATCAATATCAAAACAAAAAGATTCTTTTCATACAAGCTGGGTATTTCTCCTGCACTACCCTGAGGTTAGCTGAGATGAAGGAAGCCAACCTCCCCGTAAGGGCCAGGCAAAGCCATCTACCCTGATGACAGAAAAAAAGGAGAAAGTGTGGTGTGGAGAGGCCTGTGGTTAGGGACTAAACCACTTGGGTTCAAATCTCCTGTCCGTATTTCAGATCTGTAAAATAAAAATGATTATTCAGTATTATTGTTATTATTATTAATTATTATTATAGAATGAAACAAGAGAAAGCAAAAGTGTTTAGAATTTTTCCTGCACATAATCAGTTATTGTTCTTACTAATAACAAAGATGCACACCCAGTGTTCTCAAGAATGAGAAGTTTGGTGTTCGTGCTCACTTCAGATTTTACTCAAAAGAAAAAAATTGCAGGGTTTCACAAGATGGATTTAGTTTTGCCAGGTGGCCTTACCACCAAGGCCAAGCTGTCTCCCCGACAGACCGAAGGAGAGACAGATATATATACCAGAAGCTGATGGTCTATAAGCCTGTGTACGTCTTGGGTGGGCCATCTGCACTGGTGGATTTATCTCACTGATGGAAAATAGCCAAAGAATTCCTCTTGACTATCAGCCCAGGACGAGCTGCAAATTCTGGAGATGCTGGCATGCGTAGGCAGCAGCCGTATAGGGTGTTAGTTGCCTTTGTTACCTGGTATTCACACTTCCATTGTTAAATGAGTAAATTGTAATACTATCAGAAACCAGAAGAAAATTACTTGGTTTATTTTGACTTATTTTGTTTGAAACCAACCATGCTTTTATTTTTTCATTATTTTTTACATATTCAAATGTCTTGACTGCACGTAGGTCTGTGCCCCTCTTGCATGGTTGGTGTCCATGGATACTGCAAAAGGATGTTTGATCCTCTGGAACTGGAGTTACAGATGATTATGAGCTGCCATACAGGTACTAGGAATTGAATTTGGGTCCTCTGGAAGAGCAGCCGGTACTCTTAATGCTGAGACATTTCTCCAGCCCTCAGCTTATACATTTTTAAAGACCTGCATGATATTTCATTCAGTACTCTGTGTTTTTTATAAAAGGCTATTTTGCTTTATTTTATCTTCATACTGCCTCCTTTCATTTTAAAATCAGAATGTCTCACTAATATGAGTTAGAAAAAAATTTATTTTGTTTATAAGTTTGTCTCTGTCCCCACTGTTAAGGGCTCAATATAAAGACAAAAGGGTCATAGGTATCATTGGTATGCATTCAAAATTATTATAGCTTGCAAGTTCCAACATGCATTAGTTACATTTGCCTAGCTCTAACCAACATGCCTGAGAGAACAAGTTAAAAGAGGAAAGATTGTTTAGCCCAGATTTTCAGAGCTCGTGATACTTTATTATGCTTCATTGCATACCTAACCACACAAGTTATAAAACGTTTCCAGGCAGCGGTGGGGTAACTTATTCTGAGGTTGTTTAAGTGCTCGGGGCTCTGCTGACTACATATAGGAGGCCTAATATGTTTGCACCACTTCCTAGTACATGGTTGCATGCATTTTCTGTTCACCACTGCCAGAGAGACGTGCTCAAAACTGAGTCTCTTGGGTGCACAATACTATTTCCTAGACCTAGACTAGAGACAGAGACAATTCACTTCATATTCAAGCAAAGGTAATCCAGTGAAAATTTCTAGAGTCAAAATGGGGCAGTGATTCTATGGCTTTCACTGAGGTCATGGTGATTTCAAGAAATAAAACGATATAACTGTCTGGGAGGAGAAAAAGCTAGATTAGGTCTTTGTAGCACTATTAAGGTTGTTGTTGGTCTTTGGTCCTTGATATAAGATTCTTCATCTCTGTCTACAGCCAGCCTAACCTACTTGGCAAACTCTAGGTCAATGAGAGACCATACTATAATAAACAGTAAAAAAAAAAAAAAAAGGAAAGTGGACAAGTCTGAGGAATGACATCAGAGGTTGTCCTCCTGCCTCTCTATATATACAGAAAACACACACACACACACACACACACACACACACAGGTGCACCTGCACACACATGAACACACAGACACCCAAGCACAGAGTAAAAAGAACACTGACCCACTTTAAGGGGACCATTTGGGATAAACCTTGCTTTTTATTGGGCCATTTTACCTTTGTTGTTAGAAATAGGATCCAAGGTGTTTTGTTGAGACAAGCTCACTCCTCAAGCACGTAGCACAGACAGGGCAGACATTCCCAAGCAGAAGAAGAGGTGATGAAAAAAAGGACACTCAATGCCTGGTGTTTGTCTACACACTTCTCTCACCATAGATACTTAGGGAAACAAAAACAAAAAGCAATTACCACGAGCTACAGCAGCACAATGTGCTGGGTCACTGGATTGAGATAATTTTAATGACATGTTTATTCCCCAGGGGACTTTGTTTTTAATAGAGACATTCCTATTTGAGTCAAAGTGGGAGATTTTTGTTCACTGATATATTCAAAGCTTTGGCTGTGTCAAAATGCAGTTGGCTATTAAGTCCAAAGGAACCTTGACAAACAGCACAAAGCTTAAAGGAATTTTGAACTTCATCACAGACCCTTACATGAAAGGAGCACGTACTGAAGACACGGCAAACAAATTTGAAACTTGAGACCAAGGCACGGAGCTCATCCTAGCCTCTCCACTGAGACACTGTGATTTGGGTTCACCACTAAATGTTCCTGATCTTCAGTTCTTTCATCTGGGAAATAAAATGAGAATGGGTGTTCACATATCATTGTTAGTCATTGTTGAGAGGCAAAAGTGAGATCATGTCTGGGAAAATTCTGTGAAGTTATCAACTGCTTTTCTGACTAAAGAAGGATGTACTCTCTCTGGAAGTATCCCAGGGGTCTTAAAATGTTAAGATACCTAAAAACCAAAATCAGCCTCCTTCTTGCTCCTCGGAGACTTGAGTTTTCTGCAAGTAACTCATAAAATTAACACACTGAAAATGAAGCCTAATTTTAAGAAATACCAGAATTTAGAAGGTTGCTGGTGGCCAGGGGTGTTTCCTCTTTCAGAATAACCACAGACAACATCCACTCCTAGACACCATTCTGGTGCCTCGGACTTCAAGTCCACAGCGTTTTGATTTTATGTGTTTTTTGTTGCTGTTTGATTGATCAGTTTAGATGTTGGCTTCCCAGTCTCCCTGCTGATGAATCTGCCCTGCCCGAATCACAGGCTTGGTGGCTACTACTTGTTTACTTCTCTTCTTCCAGATGATACCCTAGCCCAGCAGTTCTCAACCCCTTGGGGGGCCAAACGATCCTTTCACAGGGGTCACCTAAGACTGTCCTGCATATCAGGTAATTACATTATGATTCATAACAGTAGTAAAATTACAGTTATAAAGTTGCAGTGAAAGTAATTTTATGGTTGAGGGTCACCACAGCATACGGAAATGTATTAAAGGGCCGTAGCATCAAGAAGGTTGAGAACCACTACTCTAGTCCTTCAGAGCCCCAGCATCTCATTAGCCAGAGCTACCCCAGCCTCATAACAACAAAATGCATGGTGCTTTAAGATCAGATTCTACCATGTGGTCTGAAGAATAGAACGGCACCAAAATTGACTTCAGGAATCATATTCATTTGTTTGCAATAGCACGTGCCTCTTACATAGCCAAATATTTTGTAAAGACAAACCATAAAATAGAATCAGTGGTGGCTGTGGTGGGGGTAGGAGCCGTGGTCCTCATGAGCCATGCTGCCCGTTTCTCCAGCGGTGTCAAAGATTCCTCTGGGATGTCTGAAAAGTTACGGAAGACAGTCCTGTCTCCCGCTTCAGTGCTTCAGTCCCATCCATGATGACCAGCCACGGTGGTGGTGGTGGTGGGTCACCATTTCAGCATTGCCTGTGATGGCCATCTTCCCAAAGGCCATTTTTATGAGGAGAAGCGAAACAGCTGGTTTAGAAAGTCCGTTTTTTCATCTTTTGATGATTTCCCGGTAAAGCCTCTTTGCTGATACTCTAAGTAACCAGACTACGCCCTCTCCCATCTAAGTATTTGAGTCAATGATTATGCTCCTCTGAAAACATCTTAAACTCATCATCCTTGATTGGTTTGTGGTTTTTTTTTTCCAGTTTCTTCATGATATGAGAATGTGGCGACCTAAATGCTTTGTTCTAATTATTCTGTTTGTCCCTCTCAGAATGCATTTGTGCCTCCCTGCCCCCACCCAGAACTGTAAACGGCAATTCCTATATTGACCTCAAGCATCAAATCTCTCCATTAGAACCTTCTGCTCCATTCATGCGGCCTCTCAGTGCACTGATCCAGGGGAGATGAGTAAATCTTCATCAACTAATCCCCCAAATCATTGTTGAATGTGCCACTCCAGAACCACATCTCCCATATCATTGCTGTGTGTGGTCACTTTCCTTTGCTTTGGCCCATGGAGTCAGCCACACAGTTCTGTTAGAGAGATTCCCAGGTTCTTGTCATTTATAGGGCCTGGTTTGTGGGATCTGGTGAATCGATGTCTCTATATTTGTTTTGCTCTTTATTCTGCCCATCATGAAGAAATCCTCTTCTTCATAATTTCCTGTGGATCATATTAATATAATTGGCATGGGGGTTGTTGCTTACTTTATATTCAAACTAGGTAATAACGGGGCCTCATTTACATCTAACATGACAAATTTACCTCTACATTCATTTTTTGGGGCTGCCAGAAGATCCACTAGAAGTTAGATAAAGGATTCCTGGTGAGCTGGTTTGGTTTATATCCCCACCCAAAATCTACTCCCAAACCAGGAGCTTTATTTACAGTTAAACAAATGAATTTTTAAGCATTAGGCTGTATGTCTGAACTTTCATTCTTCCCTAGAAATTTTTTCAACTTTGTGGGTTTCAGCCAGATACTCTGCCTTCCTTGAACATATTTTCATGTGGTTTCATAATATTTATTCAACATTATTTTCCATTAGTTCTCTAATTTTAATTGTTGGTAACCATTGCAATGTGCTGCTATTACATGGTGCAGGGCTGACTTATCCACGTTAATGTCTGAGACCATGACCCATTTTTATTTGCTACGTGGTCAGCTCCAGTATTCATGGCAGGTTTTCTGAATATTTCTAATGAAGCTGTTAAGCACATGTAATTCTGAAAACACATTCCCATTCAGTAAGACTGACACAGGATGGTAAGCCCAACATGGCAAAAGGTTTCTAAAAAATTCCATAAACATTAAGCATATTTATGTCATAGCATTAAGTTTGGTCAATTTGAAACGTACTGTATTGTAGTATAAGAAGCATTTTGTTTGCTTGTGTTTACTTTCCCAGGAGTAAATGCGTTTTGGTTAACCACAATGGCAAACTTAGTCAAGACATTTATGTCAACAAATCCTACTGCTCAACAAAGTCACATTCTTAGTTTCTAGGACAGCAGACTGGATTCTAAGTAATAAGGTGTTTACAAGGCGTGCTGTAAATCTGGGTCTATAAACATGTCTAATTTTCTGTTAAACCTGCCGCTGTGCATGAAGTACAATCAGTTCTCTCTTCGGTTTTATGGTGACCAGTATGTTGGGTTGCCAGTCATGATCACTGTTGATTCTACTGTTCCCAAGC
The DNA here is from genome assembly GCA_026225945.1 of Cricetomys ansorgei. Lineage (NCBI taxonomy): Eukaryota > Metazoa > Chordata > Mammalia > Rodentia > Nesomyidae > Cricetomys > Cricetomys ansorgei. The sequence continues at coordinate 7,015,225 of JAMJFZ010000107.1, forward strand.
CTCCTGCCAAGCTCTTGACCCAAGTCATGCTCCCTGGTGATGTCATAACCCCACTAAGAATTTGCTCATTCACTGGACCTGCTGGGATGCCCCAAGAGTCACATACCTTCTCCGTTAGTCATGCGCTCCTTGGAGAATAACACCTTGAAAAAAGCAGAGGCACTCCCATGTTCCCTTCCCCAATTTCAAAGCTAATACATTTTTAAATCTTTAATAATGAGCTTATGGATATAGTAAGATGAGTTTATGGAAATCATTTTCAATGCGACATCTTCTCAAAAGTTAATAGTACTAATTTTACTGCTTACGCAAAAACACTATGTTTTCTGCAATTATAAACAAAATTTATTTTTAATTCAATACACATTTACCAAACACAGTACCTGGTATTTAAAACTCTCACCATAGTGACTAGTGCTAAACATCTGGATGAAAAAGGAGAAACTAGAAACAGCTCTAGGTATTTTACTGCATGATGTTAAATTTATCTATTTGGGGAAAACTGATCTGTTTTAAGCTTTTCCCCTTTTATCTAAAGATTAACCATTTATGTAGCAGCAAACCTTGCATCTTGCCTTACTTTACAGTTAAAGTCATCCAAAATGTGCAGAGTATTGTTCCAGAGCAGAACATGAATAACCCATTTGACAACAGTTTCAAACAACTCAGCAACAACAATATATACATTCTTCTTTAAGTCCACCCGCCAAATTTACTAAGAAAGACTGCATTGGGATCACAAGGCACAAGTCTTGATAATTTTAGAAAAATATAGATCAAAGCAATGTGCTTTATGGGCTTAATGGAAATAAATTAGAAATTTGAAATCAATAAAAGATCTGCAAAATTACCTAATATTTAGAACCTAAATAATAGTATCCTTTAATCCAAGAGTCAAAGGGAAAATTATGTAGTAATTTGAATGAAAATAAGAACCATGACTATAAAATCTTACAGAAACAACTACTCAGAGGTATTAAAGTCTATGGTACTAAATGTGTACAGTAGGATATGAGAGAGGCCTTAAATGACCACCTCCACTTCCACCTGAAGAACCTAGAAATGCAGAATCAGTAAAGCTAAAGTAAGCAGGAGGAAGATTAGACCAGCTGTGAACTAAAGAAAAAAAGGAATATACATCACTAATTGCCTAAAGCTGTTTTCTTGTAAAGACCAATAAGACTTAAAAAAAAATAGTCGAAGTAAAAGGGAAGACAAAAGGAAAAATAAGACACTAATGACTCATTTGAGGAGCTGAAGGTCGCTTTCCTCATCGATTACAACTGGAAAGAGAAAAGAAATCATGAATAACTATATCAATAAATTCCACAGCACGGATAAAATAGATTAATAATTTGAAAGCACATACATACTACCAAAGCATTGTGAAGAATGACTAAGTAATTTGGGTATCCCCAACTGGAAAACTCCAACTTCTGAATACAACATAGGATACTTTATTAAAGAAATCACATCAGTTTCACACCAACTCTTTCAAAAACATTGGGAATGTTTCCCAAATCATTAGATAATGCCAGCATTGTCCTAATGTCAAACCATAAAATGTGACAAAACAAAACTTTATGACCAATATTCTTCAGGAACATCAATACCAAAGTATTAATAAGGTTTTCTGTTTGTTTGTTTGGTTGTTTGGTTGGCTGGTTGGTTTTTCAAGACATGGTTTCTCTGTTGTAACTATGGCTGTCCTGGAACTCACTCTGTAGACCAGGCTGGCCTCAAACTCACAGAGGTCTGCCTGCCTCTGCTTCCTGAGTGCTGGGATTAAAGGCGTGTGCCACCACTGCCCAACTTAATAAGTTTTTAATAGGTCAATTGATGAACACATGATTGGGCGACTACTTCCTGGTAAAGGCAAAAAGGAAATAAATCACTGGGAGAAAAGGTGCTGGAATTACTCTAGGTATATAGTTTTGATTATAGATAGCTATAGATACAGATATATCATATCTCCTACTATAAACAAAAACAACTCAATAGATTATAGATCGAAATGTGAAACCCACAGCTACAAAACTTGCTGAGGTAAACAAAACAAAGAATAATCCAATGACTTTGAATTAAGCAAAAAATTTTCAGAAGCAGCCACACAACAGCCATCTATCAGCTCCATAAAGGTTATCACTAAGGGCGCAACATTAAACTCTCCCTCACAGAACGCTGGGGAGCCCCATAGACTCCGGTTTGAGAACAGTACAGTGTAATTAGTACATATTCTGAGCAAATTCTAGGGTTAAATTGTTCAGATACTTGTTTGTAGTCTAGACTCAAATTTTCCTTTGAGTTCTAGAAGGGGATGAGGTCATTTTCTTCTAAGAATTAGCATCTTCAAATATTGCTTAAAAAAAATATACTCTCTTGAAAGAATTCTACTTTGAGTATGCATGAAGGACTCCTCTGAACCCCACATTCTCCACCGGGGACTGGAGGAGGTAGAGAATAGCAGAAAGACCAGGGAAACAGCTGCACGTTTTATGTTATAATTGACGGCTCTTCGGGAGAGCACTCTTATTTTGCAGTATCTTCTCACCCTTGTTTTGTCCCCAGACTTTTGTTCCTTTCAGCAGATCCCAGTCATCGTGCTCAAACTGTCCGATAAAAGCTTAAGTCAAATGCCTTCATCTGAACATACTGAGAGATGTATAAGGAGATAGGATGAGAAGATCTTTGTAAACAGCTCCAATTTCACCCCACTATTTTGCATTTTGCTCTCTGAGCTTATCGGGGTGTTTGTCTGTAGCTTGGCTCCAGTTTGTTTTGATTGTTTATTTGGTTTGTTGTTTTGTTTTGTTTTGTTTTCTCTTCCATCCATGCCAATGTTAGCTGTCATTTAGGAGATGGCCAAATTGCTTTCTACTTCTATAAAAATAATCGTGCTTTCTCTAATTTGTGCCTCCTTTGTGTTCTTAGGTGGGAAATCAGACTCGCTGATGTGCTGAAATTATAATGAAATAAAAATTGCCCTGACTGCATTTCAGAAGATCTTTTCGGTGTCCCTAGGAGGCTGCATTTATGATGCTGGAGGCTACTTCAATTACCCACAGGTTTCTACTCTTCTGGGTACTTGTTAGCGACAGTTGGAGATGAAAGGACTGACGAGTGAATCATAGAATTACCAACAAGGCAAAACAGAAACAACTCCCAGCACTAGTGACGGAGACAGTTGAGTCCAATGAATGGTGGTTCACAGCTGTGGCATCTCACCAAGGACGACAAGGTGCTTTCATTGGTGCGATCCCCGCCAGACCTCAGCACAGGGAATCATTATCACGACAGTGGAACGCTAAGGGTCTGAACTCAGGTGTTTTTATTAATCCAGAACTCCTCAGGTGTTTTACTGATAACACGTACAGATGATAGCGATCAAACGTTCCCCACAGAAATCCAACACCTGCAGACAATTCAAAACACCAAGACCTAAACAGCCCCTCACCCGATAGTGCACAAAACTATTATTTTATACATAACTAAAAATAAACTTGCACAACACCAATGAGCCACGGGGAGAGCAGCAAAGAGTGCCACTTCCCCTGGCATTTGGCTGGAGATAGTTCTGAATATGTGCATGCCTGCTTTACAATAGCTTTCAAAAGTTCCAGGGGGGAAATCACACAGACTCCCTATAGAACTCAGAAAGGAATCTTCTCCATTCTTCAGCGTGTTCCTAAGACTTTATGGGTCTGCTCAGTTCATTCTAGCACAGCTTCGAATCAAAAACACTTTAAAATACAGCAGTGGTTCTCAACCTTCCTAATGCCGTGACCCTTTAATACAGTTTCTCATGTTGTGGTGACCTCAACCAAAACATTATTTCATTGCTACTCCATAACTGTAATTTTGCTAGTGTTATGAATCATAATGAAAAAATCTAACACACAGATGATCTTAGGCAACCCCTGTGAAAGGGTCATTCAACCCCACTGCAAAGGGGTCACAACCTGCTGGTTGAGAAACACTGAAATATAGGCTCTCTTAAGGGAACCAAGTTCCCTACTGACAGACTGCTGAGCAAAGCAGCACTCCACTTATATGTGAAATACATTGTGATACTTGTTTAAATAAATAGAAAAAATACTCAGTAGAGACTGATCAGATATTAATCACGCCTGTTTATTCTCCTTGAGCACATGGATAAATGACATTTCCCAGACTTTTAGATTCTACACTACATACTCAGTCTCTTCAGAATAAACAGAAGTGAAAAAAACTAAGAATGGGACTTTTATATATTTATTTTCTCTTATCTTCATCTACTGGCCAAATTATACCATGGGGACCTAAAGAAGTCACATGCTGAAAGTCACATAACCACAATGTAGGGGGAGCAGATACAAGAACAAACTCAGCCTTGAGTTACACACTGAGATCTATTCATTTCAACATTAGAACCATTTGGTCCTAATTAGCAATGCCATTTTAACAAACAAAAAGCACACATCATATTGGGGTAAAAGAGGGGAGTTCTTTCATTTGTGGTCTTTTGGACCCAAGTCACTTTGTACTCTGGGGTCTACTTAGCAGTCTCTGATGCTTTAACCATAAGAGGATAATTCTCTCACGCACAATCTCAAGGGTTCCAGGAGGAAACTAGGGGCTAGATTATTCTATATCAGACTTATGGATTGTGAGTGAGCATTAGTCTGAAAAATCATGTCCCAAGCTGAAACTTGGCTTTAGGGTTTGATTTCATGGCATGCCATTTGTTAATCATGTTTAGTGCAAACTATACATCCCTTCACCTCCTTGGTTTTCTATCCATAAACTGAAAAGAAAAACAGTAGTACCAACCTTGGACAGGAAGTGCTAACTGCTGAGCATGGTGCACAACACAGTGTAAATGCTAAGTGAATGTCCCTGTTATTGCTAACTGTGCTGGTTTACATGAGAAATGACCACCATAGGCTCATTGCCTTGAACAATTGTTCCCCAGTTGGTGGCAACGTTCAAGAAAGTTATGGAACCTTTTGGAAGAAGAGCCTTGTTGTAGGAAGTACATCTCTGGGGCCAGCTTTGAGGTTTCACAGCCTGGACTCACCCACTACTTTCTTTGTTTACTCTATGCAGGTAAAATGAGATCAGTCAGTTTCCTGAGCCTGCCATCATGCTCCTCTCTAACTGTGAGCCAAACAAACCCTCTCTCCCCGGAGTTACGTATGGCATGATAGTGTATCGCACAGCAGTTAAGGTAACTAATACACTAGTTAGTTGAAATTCCTGAGACCTTGTCTATTTCTATATCTCAATTTCCATATCTGGGAAGCAAAGTTAATAAAACCTCTGTATATCAACAAAAGGAGATACTGCTTTTCAGTAGATTCTCAGTCCGTGACCCCCAGCGCTCACATCTCCAGCATCCACCATCTCTGTGGAGTCCCCTCCACTGACTTTGGATTGATGAAGTGCTTGCTTCTACCAGGGATCCATAACCAAATATGATACAAGCGAAGGCTTTGTAAACATAGGTACTTATAACGTTGCCTCTTGTCATTAAGAAACCTAGCCTGTCCGGTACGAAAGACCACCTGAAGGAAAACTGAGACCTTTGAGCCAACAGACCCAGTTACGCAGGAGGAATACCATTTTAGACCATTCAGGTCCAATCACCCTTCCAAATGGCTGCAGCCTCATGAGTGACACCAGCTAAGCCCGCAAAGACTTCTCAGCTGAATCCAGCCTAAATAAATGGCTTTCGTCTTTACCTGCTCAATTTGGAGGTGGCTTGTAACACAGTCGTAGGTAACCAGAACACGTTACTCAATAGCTTACAAAGAGGAAAATATTAACCTCCGATAAGTCAACTAACAAAATTAGCACGGAGTAGGTAAAAGGACCTTTAAAATAGTATTCTGGAGCTAGGGAGGTAGATCAGTAGCAGAGTACTTTGTCTAGCGTGCTCAAGGTCCTGGGTTTAATCCCTAGTACACATTCCTACCCCAAAATTGCTCTAAGTTGGATATAGTAGCATATTATACAATAATTTTAGTACTTAAGGAGCAGAGAAAGGAGGAGTCCCATAGGTTCAAGGCTACCCTGGGCTGCATAATAAGTGTATTAAAGTTTGACAGTAACATCTTACCTCAAAAATAAACAATAAATTTAATACTTTGAGTATAATAGTAGTAAAAGCATAAATAGGATCTATATTATAAGAAAAATTATAATCATCTAATGAAATAACTGAATGTACTATGAAATAGTACATGTTCATTGATAAGAGCAATCAATATGCTTGTGATATATATTGTCAATTTAATATGTAGATTCAATATAATCTCAATCAAACTTATTTGAAAGTTCACACGATGAGCCAAAAGACTCAGAATAGATGATACAACGTTGAAGAAGAAGAAATTCAAAGGATCAGTGTTACCAAACTTCAAGACTTACCAGCTCAGAGAGCTTCCGTGCTCAAAACAATCAGGACAGAGAAATAATCAAAGGAATGGAATTCATGGACCTGAAGCAGACTCATGTAAACACAGTCATCAATCACTGACAATTGAGCAAAATCGATATAATGGAAGAAAGTTTCTTTCCCACTGGGAAGCAGTTAAACATTACACTTTCCACAAATTTACACCTTTCACAAAAATCAGTGGTCAGATGATAATACAGATCAATACAAAACGAAAAACTAGAAGACTCCCAGAAAATGCCATAGGATAAAATCCCAGATAACCTTCCATTTGGTGGTAGCTTTATACTAAAGATATAAAAGGAGTAATCGATGAGAAGCTAAACTTTATTAAAAGAAACAACTCCTGCTTTCAAAGAGAATATCAAAAGTAAGAAAGGTTACAGACTGAAAGAAAATATTGATAGAAGACATATATGACAAAGGACTGATAAAATGAAAAAAATGTAAAATTCAGCCCCCAAAATTAAACAACTAGGTTTTAAAATAGTAAGAGAACTGAAGAGCCATCTTGCCGACAAAGTCGTACAGACGCGATGAGAACACGAGAGATGGTCGAGACCTGCGGCTGGGTGCTGCAAACTGAAGTACCGGTGGGCTACCAACACAGGCCTGTGAGAGTAGCTAAAGTCAGAACCCACAACACAACTGCTAGTGAAGACACAAAGCGCCAGGAACTCTCCTTCACTGATTGGGAACACAGAGCGTGCAGCTACGGAACTAACAGACTCTTGCCTAATGACCAAGCGACCGCAATCACCTTGTAACTGCCCGAGTTGGAAACTGAACGTCTATGCAACAACTGCTCACAAATGGTGAGTGCTTTATTCATAACTGCCAAACCTTGGACGCGGACTACCTTGAATGAACTGTGGCACCTGTGGGAGGAGGAAATACTACGTTGTTAAACGAAGAGAAATGATCTAGGAAAACGGGACGAGATCTTTAGGGCACATTGAATACTAAATGGAAGGAGCAAATGTGGAAAGGACTCGGTACTGTAACAGCCTATTCTGACGTCTGACACAGCGAGCAGAGCAGTGATTTGCCAGGACTGGCAAATTCATCTGAGTTGGCAGAACATAGAGGAGTTTTAGCAGATGAGACTACTCAGTGTGATGCAACCGCGGTACACACATGGCGATGTATATGGGCTAAAACCCACAGAATGTCCATCATCCTAATGTGATCCAGGGTCTTCCAGTGAGAGCCATGGGTCATTGGAAGCTCACTGACTGAAACAAAGATGCCAATCCAATTCAGGACTTTTGGTAGTAAGAAAGCCTGTGCGTATATGACCACATTGTACTTGATGGTTTCTATTGCCTAGACTTTATTGTTTAGAAATATTTTAGGTGCATACAAAAATGGAGGAGTAGATACAAACTTCAGGTAGCATCAATGTGTCAATAGCGGTTCATTAACTGTAATAAATATAGCATTGCTTACAGGTGGAGTTTGCTGAGATCGCTATCCTATCTTGACAATATTTTTTGTAACTCTGATGTTATTTTTTAAATCAAGATTTTGTTGAAATGAATTAACAACTTAATACAGACGTAAATTCAGTTCCCCACAGACAGAAGTTTTTAATTCAAGTATATACTGGTAAAGCATAGATGCCTAAAAATAAAAGATAATGAAATAAATACATCTATATGTAGCTAGTAACATTATGATCATATGGGAAAGTCTATTGAAATGCAGTTGTCAAAATAGTAGAAAATAGCAACCCCTGTGTTGTTATGACTGCACCAGTTACAGGGTTAGCTGGATGGCCTGTTAACTTCTGTGATTTGGAAACACAATCAGTTTAAAGATGACAAGAAATATTTTTATCTCTATTAGTGACAAGATACAAATATGCTTAGTTCTTTTGTGGTTTGTAGTGCTGTAAGGAAAAATTAAGTTTCCACTGGAAGTGGTTAAAACAAAAAGTGGTCAGTTCTCTCATTTGGGTTCATAAACCTCATGTGCACTTCCGTCTACCCTGCCGCTCCGCCCCCAGTCCTGAAGGTCAGAACCCTGGGCTGAAGGACATGCTTAGACTCACACCTCTAGGGCAGATAGTTACTTGACTGTGAAACTCACGGTCTTTCATTTGAGCCTCTGAACATGAAGAAACTCTTGGACAAATACTATCTATTGCAAGCACTGCAAATGCTATATGTGGTGTGTCTCCCTGTGACTTGCACAGCCTCACCTTGCCTGGTATCTGCTCTCCCCAATCTGATGACCTCGGTTCCTTGGCTGAAAAATTGGAGATGAATCTGTCTTTGCTGCTTCTTTGCTATGTGCAACCCCGATCCCAGCCCTTCTTCGATTCTGTTTGTTTGCCTCTTGTCCTAAGTAACAAGCTCAATGTTTATGCCAGAGCTTTAGATGGCAGGGCTTCCTCCATAACTTATCCATAACTTCTCCACACCTTCGCTCTGCAAAAGTGAAACTCACCACACAGCAAAATCCCATTTTTAATGAATTTACTTGTGTAAATACCATCCATCTGTGGTTGGTTTACACCTTATCAATCATGAATACTTCAATATGCCCCTAAAATGTGGCTTCTAAATTTCTTTTTACTCCTCACATTTCCTCTTACAAGTACTAGGAAAGAGAAAACCTATATATCTGAGCTCTACCACCCAAAAAATGCATAGTACCCTGGCTCAAAATACTTACTGGCTAGCAGTTTGGCAGTGCCAAGTAAAATTCTGTAGGCAAACACTCAGGGGTATTCCCATAACAGCTTTGATTTACACACACTTACTGTTGATGGTATCTGTCAGTGCCTCCCTCCCACTAGGGCAGTACTGGCCCCACAAATCAGGATTTCTATTTACTGAGAACGGAGCCTGGCAACCCTTCAACCACAAGTAATCTAAAAACATTTACCTGTCTAAACCGATCTTCCTCCTGACACAGGAGCAGGGTGTTGCCAAACATGGAAACACTTCGTCTATAGTGATTAAAGTCTAACGAGAGCTCCTCAAGCCATCCTTTATTTTGTTCTATTATGAGCAACTTTGCATAAGCAATTTAATATCATAAAATCTGAAAGAGACTAAATGAATTCGTGGAAGCTGGTTTGCACAAGTCTATTTGATTCTGACCAGACACTTCAGGCTAATTACTAATGCTTGGTAACACTGTCATGTTAAAATACAGATATGTGGGTTTTAAAAAGCAGAAGTTATTTTTTTTTTCTACTCAAGCAGAGTATGCCTGGACTTGCTGAGAATCAGTGTGCTTAGAAGAACTCACTGCTGCTACAGCCTTCATTCTGAAAAAAGAAACTAAGATCTCTGGGTGGATTTTTCTTACTTTTCTGTGATCCAGGCTGGGTCCTGGCAAAAGAATACCACATCAATAACATTAAGTTCTTCTTAGTTCTCCTTGGCAAGCTTGACGCCAGAGGCACAAGCATTCTTCTGCATTGCTTGCTCTGCCTGCCTTCTCTCCAGAGGTTACAGAGTCGATAAGCATTCATGCGAAGCAGCCTAGAGAAATGAAATCAGTTTGCTTAATTTCAGCTCCCACCTCAAAAAGAATCAACTTTTTCTCTTCTCCCAAAAGTAATAGAAAAGCACTATGCTTTCCAGTTTTCATGAGATTAGGGCTATCCACTTTGAAGCCACAGTAGGAATTTACAAGGAACATAGACCAGCTTCAAGGAGAGAGCCAGAGCGTAGAGCCAAGGCCTGCGAGAAACTACCTAAAGGCAGCACCTTCAACTTCCTCAAGCCTCTGGGAGCTCTGGAACCGCTGGCCAACGGCAGACTGGAACCACGTGAGTGCTTCATCAGCTCGATTTCCTCTTCTTTCTAAAAGAAAAGAGAAGAAGCTCCAAACGCACGTTCTTCAATTAACCCTATTTCATAGTTTGTAATTACCTCGGAGCCATGAGTCCTTGTCTCTCTTGACCTACCCAAACTTGGCTCTAGAACCCTCTAGAAATGCCGACTTTGAAATTTTCCAAGTTAGAAACATTTTAAAAGTCATTATTCTCTAGCATTACTTTTCATTTATTAAAACTAAAAGGGTGTTATAATGCCAACGAGAGTGAGTAGGAAAGAAGATAATGTAAAAATAAGGAATAGATATTTTAGTAAATTTAGTTTCTATGTGTCCTAGTCCGTTTTAGCTATCCACACAGCATAGAGTTACCTGAGAAGAAGTCCCAATTGAGGGATTACCCAAATCAAATTGGCCTGCGGCTTGTGGGGATTGCCTTGATTGCTAATTGATGTGGGAGGGCTCATCCACTGTGGGCAGCACTAGCCTTAGGCATGGTCCTAGGCTGTGTAAGAAAAATAGCTAAGCAGAAGCCTTGGGCAAGCCAGCAAAGGGTGTTCCTACATGGTTTCTTATTCAGGTTGTTCCAGCTCCTGCCCTGGCTCCCCTCAGTTGTGGACTGTGACCTACAAGCTGAAATAAACCCCTCCTTCCCGCGTGTTGCTTTTGGTCATGGCATTTGCCACAGCAACAGAAAGGAAAGTGGCACAACCGACATACTAGTCAGTTTTCCGTCACTGTGCCGACATACCTGACCCAAAAAAATACTGTAAATGCGGACAGGCTTATTTGAGCTCACGAATTCAGGGGTCTCGGTCCATATTCTGTTGGCTTTACTGTTTGAGGAACAGCAGTGAGACCGAACATTGTGACAGGAAGAGTGTGACAGAACACGACTGGGCAGTTCAAAGTCTAGAAAGCAAAGAGGTTGAGATCCTATTACTTCCAACAAAGACTAGATCAAAACAACCTTCAACTAGGCTCCGCCTCTTATAGGTCGACTACCACTCAGAGCAACTCGGGCTGATAACTATGCATTTAACGTATGAAATTGGTGAAATACCCAGACCTAGACAGCAACACCTCCGCTCCCCTTTGTGCCCTGCTGCGATTGTACTAGACATCTCACTGCCCCTTCTGCTTCTAAATATCTGTTTGACGTAGCTCCATGACAGAACTTCCCCTGATTTGGCCCTGGACCTGAAATTATGCTTTGCCTTTAGTCTCATAGAAATTCTATTTTATTTCTAGAAAAGAGAATTTTCACCCACTATTAAGCTAATTGTTCATACTAGTTACCTAGTTTGGTCCCAGTTTATGTTTGTTGACCCAATGTAATTAATAGCACCAACTGTTTCTGGTGTCTAAGTGTCCAATTTGAATGATAAACTGTATGGAAATATTGCCTAGAAGATCAACAACCAGGATGATGAAATACATACAGTTAGCTTTCCTTACCACACCACGGCTCTGAGTGTATTTTTATTAAAGCTTAGTCCCTACTTATTTATGTACAAAGTTCCTAATTGGGATTTCAATTCAACATAAACCCAACCTTTATACTTTCATTACAAATCTGTTCCAAACTGGAGCCCCTGGCAGTTGAGCTCTTTCCTCTTGAACACAAATGCGTTCGCTGTATCTCTAAAAACCAATTTGTGCTATTATTTACAAGTCAGTAAGCAACAGGCTTCATTCCTGGAGAGACCAAGGGGGTCTCCAAAAGGTAAAGAAAATATTTCATTTGATGCCCCCCTAAGTGCTCCAAAATTAAAATGCAAATTCATGCTCTGTGAAGGAAGAGGTAGAAATAGCTTTTTTCCCCACCACTAAGGGACCTGATACCACAAGCAGGGACATGACAAATAAAATAAAACCTGAGCACGACCTTTATCTGTCTGTACATTTCTATCTTAGAGAAGCCATCTGAGTCTGCCTGAGTATTGTGAGAACCTGATTATTGTTATCATTATACCGCGCATCTGATGGAGATTCACTATTCACCCAAACCCTCCAGGCTTCCATTTACAGTGCAGTTTTATCGCACGGAAGTCCAATCCCATATTTGCAATGTTTCTCTTACACCAAGCACTTACTTCTGAACAAGGGCCCCAATATTGTTATTGTAATGAGCACCTTTCCCTTCTGTAAGATGCAACTTCGAGACTCCAGCCTCCTGCAGACTACAAAGGAAAAAATAGGCACATGCTTTGGAGTCTTATGGTGAGAACTGAATGCTATGCTGGGCATCAGAACACCGTGATTCAATCCTGCCTCATCGATGATGAATGGAGTAAATCTGGTGACGTCAACCTGGCAGGAGTCACAGTAAGAGAATGGGCACAGGATGCTGCCGACTACACTTCTCCCATTTATTAATATGTTATCTCAGGCATGTTTCCCAACTGCTTTCTGCTTCAGTTTTGTTTTGTTTTGTTTTGAATATCCAAAATGAGTGATAACCGTCTCTGCCCCATAGATATGTGTGAAGCAGAAGGACTTCTCAGACATAAGGCATGTGGGCTGGTACAAAATAGAAAGCCATCTGGGCAGTGGTGACACACGCCTTTAATCCCAGCACTCAGGAGGCAGAAGCAGGCAGATTTCTGTGAGTTTGACCCCGCCCTGGTCTTCAGAGTTCCAGGACAGCCAGAGTTACAACAGAGAAAACTTGTCTTGAAAAAACCAAGAAAGAAAAAAAGAAAGAAAGAAAGAAAGAAAGAAAGAAAGAAAGAAAGAAAGAAAGAAAGAAAGAAAGAAAGAAAGAAAGAAAGGAGGGAAGGAAAGAAGGAAAGAAGGAAGGAAGAAAGAAAGCCAACACTTAGCATCAAACAGCTGAATTTTTCAAGGTTTCTTTTACCCCTCATGTCTGCCTGTTGCCCCCCACACTTGTCTGGGTAGATGGATACCCTTACTTTGAGCTTTTCTTGCCCTTGAATCATACTCCTTAGTATTTTTATGCATTTCTTTTTTTAAAGTAAGGTCATTTCAGTAACCAGTCAATGCATGCACACAACAGATATTAACTGTTTCGGTTCCCTTTTCTGTTGTAATCAAACACTTGACTTAAAGCAAGAAGGGTTTGTTTCAGCTCACAGTTTGAGAGGATACAGTCAAATGTAGAGGGTAAAGCTTGTAGCAGGCAGATTCTTGGTGGCAGGGGTTTGCGGTTTTCTTACATCTTAGTGGAACAGGAAGCAGATAACAGGAATGAAACTTCAAGGCTTACCTCTACCCCAGTAGTGTTGTAATAAAGAATTTCAGAATGACATCGAATGTCACATACATTTAAGCCTTATGCATGGTTCATCTCCTAAAGGTTCCTCAGCCCTCCAAGTCAGTACCCCCAGCTGGAGATCAAGTGTCTAAACACATGAGTTTCTCAAGGAGACATTTCACATTCAAAACGCAAAGCTGAGCACATATTTTTGATTGCGTGAATAAATTAATGTGTAGCATAAAATAGTTGGATCGCATAACTTACTGACAGCTCAGTGAGACACATGCTGCTGGATGTGGCCTGAGGAGTTTCCCTCTTTTTTATTAAATTTATTTTTTCTTCTCTCGTACAATGCATCCTAAACCCAGGCTCCCTCTTCTCCCCTCCTCCAAGTAACCCCCATCTCCCATCTCCCATCTCCCATTCAACCCAGATCCACCCCCTGCCTCCCCTCAGAAAAGAGCAGACCTCCCAGGGTTATCAATTGAATATGGATGGAACAAGGCCAGGGACAAACCCCTACATCAAGTCTGGACGAGCAGTCCTGCAGGAGGAATGGGGTCCCTAAGGCAGATAAAGGGATCAGATACACCCACACTCCAATCTTTAGGAGTTCTACAAGAACGTCAAGTCAGACGACCATAAGATATATGTAGGGGACCTGCCATGCAGGCTCTGTGTCTGCTGCTTTGAAGAGTCCTGGTTACTTGACCCTGTGGGGTGTGTTTTCCTAGGAATTACGCTCTTAGAGACCGTCATTCAGGTGAAGCCAGGAGTTTGAGTAGTGTTGTAATAAAGAATTTCAGAATGAGTCTGTATGAAGTACGTGCACCTATGGATGCACACGCATGCACACACATGTGCACACGCCCACCACATACGTACGATTTTGTAGCTTTTAAAGTTACATTGCACAAAGTATGTCATTCATGACCAAGTGTGACAATTAAAGAAAATTTAGAAATTAAGTAAAACTGTATACTGATTTATCTATTTCTTTTAAATAATTTCCTTTAATAAATGAAATTATAAGGCGGTTCATAGGGGGTATTGTTCATGTTTATAGAAGAAAGAGAAATAATGACAACCTTGAATGTCACAGACATTTGAGACTTGTGTGTGATTCATTACGTCAACACTCTAGCTTTAGATATTTCTCAGAAAAGAGAGTATTATCTCTATAAGCAATTGTTACAATAGTTTTTATTCTGTCACTGGTCTTGCAATTCTTGACTCCCAACAAGCAAGAAAGATAAGTCAGATCCCAGGGGTTGAGGGGCTCCTAGCCTTGCCCATGATCCCTTAATTTTCTTGATCTCTATATTGTCCTCAGGAAGAATCTGGAATAAATCAGATGACTGAGAGAGTACCTGGTCCACGCACTACAGATATCATAGAAATAATCACAATAAAAAAAATCTATATTCTATACAACATCCATTTTCAACCTTGCCCTAGAGCAAAGGCTTTAAAAATAATTTGGGGCTATAAAATAAATCTTACAGGGAAATCACAATGGCAGAGTTACAGGCTAACAGATAAAAGCACAAAGTGGCTCCCTCGCAGCTTTAACCCCTTCCTGCTCACGGAGATCTCACAAGGAGGCATCCTGACACAGGTCTCCATGCCTGCTCCACCTCCATCCCAATTGTGCTTCAGTCCCCACCTTGCCATCGGGTGACAGTCATCAGTGAAGACTTAACTTGAAGAAATGAGCCAGTGGCTTAAAGGCACTTGTAAGCAAATTACTTTGGAGAGACGCTGCAAGGATACTAGAAAATGTCCTTGGGAGATTCACAGGATACTTACGACCTAAACAGTTCTTCGTGCAGGATTCCTTATATTTCATCTGGAGGAATCTTGTGCGATAATAGAAAGTTGCCAGGGACTCAGCACTGCCAACTCTGGCTCTAGCTTTGGCATGGATGATGCAGGCTAGCACGCCTTCTTTCTGGAGTATGGTAGGACACAAGTGAGGAAAGCGGTAGGTAGGGAAGGACTCGGCGTTAGTTAAGGCCTTCTGACAAACAGTAGAGCAGAGCAGAGCATAGCAGAGCAGTGTAGAGTAGAATGACCTAGAGGGGACTCAGCCAGTAAAAGTCAGAGGAAATTCATCCAACAAGAAAGAAAGGCCCTGGGCTGGAGAGATGGCTCAGTGGTTAAGAGCACTTACTGGCTGCTCTTCCAGAGGACCCAGGTTCAATTCCCAGCACCCACATAGTGTCTTGTAACCACCTGTCACTCCATTTTCAGGGGATTCAACACTGTCACACAGACATACAGGTAGGAAAAACGCCAATGCACGTGAAATAAAAATAATTAATTTTTTTATAAAAATAAAAAAAAGAAAGGCCCTGGTGGAGGTGTGAGGTAGAGAACTGAGATGCCAGCCTATGAATGAGAATGATATAAGGCTAGAGAAGAGGTTCTGGAGTGCAGTGCAGGTCATAGAAATTTTCCACCAGCCAGAAGCTGGGACTGGCTCAGCTGGTAAGGTGCCTGCTGTGCGAGAATGAGGGCCTGAGACCAGATCCCCAGAACCCAGGTGAGAAGTCAGGCAGGGGCGAGGGGTTAAACCCAAATCCCAGAGGAGCAGAGACTAGCAGATCCATGTGGCTCACTGGCCAGATAGCCTGGTCAAATTGATGAGTTTTAGTGACAGATCTGTCCCCCAAAGTAAAGATGTCCGAGGACTGAGAAAATGACTAAGCCAGCAGCTACAGCACTTGCCACACAAATGTGAGGAGAGTTCCAATCCCCAGAAGCTGCACAAATTCTAGTAGGTGTGGCAACCTACCTATGAGCAGAGCCTTGTGAAGGACTCCCCCAAGCAAGCTAGCTAATGAGACTAGAGGGACTAGCAAGCTCAGGGCTTCATTGAGAGTCCCTGACTCAATGAGTAAGATGGAAGATCAGTGAAGGAAAATCCTTAACATGCAACTCTGCCCCCGCTTATACATACATGCCCATGTACACCTACACATTCATACATGTGACCCATACACACCACTCAAAGACACGTGAAGAAATTTTAATATATAAAGGTGGGGATCATCAAGGAAGAACCCTAAAGCCAACTTCTGGCTTACACACAAACACACACACACACACACACACACATACACACACTAGCTTATGCACACACATACACACACTAGCTTATGCACACACATACACACACTGGCTTACACACACACATTCACACACACACACATACACAAGACTGGCTTACACATACACTGGCTTACACACACACTGGCTTACACACACACACACATGCACACACACTGGCTTACACACACACTGGCTTACACATACACACTGGCTTACACACACACAAACACACACACACACACACACACATACACACACACACACACTGAAAGCTAAAATAAATGAAAAGAAGAAATCATGCTATTCATAAACTTTGATCTTAAATGACTCAAAAAGGACATGATGTAATGACTTGGTTCCAGCTGGTGGTCCTATTGGGAGCTAGTGGGATCTTTTAGCAGGTGAGGTCAGGTTGAGTAGGAGGGAGTTAGGTTACCGTGGGTATTCTCAACCCTGGCCCATTCATGTCTATATGTTGGCTTTTGAGCTACCATCAGATGAACAGCTTGCTCCACAGTATGCTTGCCACTGTGGTGCTCTGCTTCACCACAGCTCCCAAAACAATGGAGCCCACTGATCATGAACTAAATCTCCTAAAACCATGAACCAAATACATTTTCTTCAAGTTGATTATTTCAACTATTTTGTCATTGCAACAGAACAGGATCACATGGGAAGACACCATCAGTTTTTACAAAGTGGGTATCAGGCTCCTTCTCTCCTGACTTGGCTGTAAAAATCTATGTCTTGGGTTCTTTCAGAGGCTCGGCCCTTAGCTGAGGGATTAAGGTGACAAAGAAAAGAGTATCAAGGGCCAGTCACTTTCCACCATCATCAATGCTCTCCTCTCCCATCCATGAAATTTCCAGCCAATGTTTTACAAGTTCTGGAACATACATATTTCACACGGCTAAAGAACTAATGAATAATGCATCAGTCACTTGAGTAACACACTTGCAGTGGTAGGCTTATGGTGAACTAGCATGTTCATGAACAGTTCCAGAGAGCCAATGGCCAATTATCCCCTCCCCAAAATAAAATAAGATAAAATAAAATAAAATAAAAGCGAGTTAAAGATATGACACACACAAACCAATTTTAATGGAAGAGCTCTCTAGGGAACCTGATACCATAACGATGAGCAGGTGAGAGAGGGCCTTCAACAGAGTGCCTAGAAAATCCAGGGTGTGGCGATGGAGGTGCTAAATGTTGGAGATGAGAGCTGAAGGGAAATCTCAGAAGACAAATGTTGCATGGTGTTTACTCTCGGCAAAGTGATCTATTAATACCTATTAACCGTTAATTAGAAGGATGAGACCACATCTGAGATGGGCACTGGGTGCCCAGAGCACCAGGCATTATTTCTCTGCCTTGATTATGGACAGGAGCTTAAGAATAAAAAACCAGGGATTGTCTCCTTGGAAATAGGTTTTCATGTCTCTCCAGCTTTCAGGATATTTCCCATAAGTCACAGTAAGTTATCAGGAAGGAGAAAATTATTAATTACAAATATAGAATTATTTTTCCTATCTTTTGTGAATAGCGCATTCTGCTTTGTGAGTGACCCCAGAAAATTGGAATGGATGCCTCTTGCAAACCTAAGAGAAAAAAAATAACGTAACCTTACTATTACCTAGTCTTGTTGTGATCAAAAGGCAATTTGTATGGAATGTCAGTTCTAGTCACTCACTCCTAAAGAAGCCCCGATACTCATTTCTCAGGACTTTTGCTCTTTTTCTTGTCATCGCTGCTCTTAGTACAAAACAATAGGCTTCATTATGATATTTCCTTTCAAATTCAACATCATGTTTTGCTCATATTTCCCTCCTTAGCTCTGCTTCCAGTTTATTAACATTAATATTTATTGATAAAAATTTTTCTTGTTTATCATGTCATTATTACCCCTTTCTTCACTAGTGAAGGGACCAGCTGACAAAATCAATCACCAATAACACCCTACAGGCTGTTAGATGCTGAAATAGAGTCAAAAAATCTACATATATAGAACAGACATTTATTCAGAATTTCAGCCTATGAAAGAGGCACAGGACAGTAAGGATTTTCCCGCCTTTCCATTTCTGCTCTGTTTACAACTCTGTTGTGCTCTTCACCAATAACGACTTAGAGATTTCTCTTTTAGTCTCTACTCTCAAAATTGATCCTTTTTTATGTAGCTGACCTTTGCAATAACTAAGAGATTATTAACAAAAGTCCTCCATTTCTCTTTAACATCTCTGCATGTTTTCCATCCTTGCCTATGAGTTATACCTTACTCATTGACAAACAAACATGATAGATTGCTTTACTCTCATAAAGAGGTGGGTGTCTATTACTCTACGGGAAAGATGTGAAAGGAAGGTGACCAGACAGGAATGGCTATATTTCTTATTAAAAGTAGTAAGTTCATGATATTACTTAGCTATAAGCATCTCTCCACAGAGATCCATTGTAGAATGCAAGATCACCCCCATAATCACCTGCACTAAGACCCAGCATTTATCAGTGGCCTTTGTACAATGACTTAAAAGTTCAATGGAAAGAACAGGTTCTCGCAGAGCTCGAGTACCAGGTACTGCTCTTACCCTCTCTGTGAGACAAGTAAAGTATGCAGTGTGAAAAATGGTTTCACACTGCTGCATTGAGCTATGGTCCCAAGTGAACGGAAACAAAAGAAATGAGTCGTACATTGTCTCAAATTACTACACAGATAGGTGGAGTGGCCCATATTCTCACTGCCCTTTCACAACCTAAAAAATAAGTTGAGGTAAGAAAGCATATATATACATATACATATACATATATATATATGTATATATATATATACATACACATATGTATATATATAGTGTGTATACATATATATAGTGTATATATATATGTATATGTATACATATGTATATGTATATATAGTGTGTATACATAGTGTATACATATATACATATATGTACACCATATATACACACTATTTATTATATATATACAGTATATAGATCACGTGTAATCTGATTAGGACTAGATCTAGTTCTCTTGACTTTAGCATCCTGTACTAAAGCTCTTTCCCCTTCAGAATGCTGTAGAAAGTTCTTCTGGAGAATATAGATTAATTTTCACACACATTCCCACTCTCAACCTGCAACCTCTCATTCTTGATGGGAAGAAAGTATTCAAATGCCTAGTTTATGTTTTTGTTCATCTTTAGATCTCTCCGTGTAAAAATAAACAGTTCAGCTTTGCCATTGGTATCTGTTTATTTTATGCCTTGGGAAGCCATTGCCCAGCGGGTTGTCTTTGTGGTGACAGTACTCTGACGCCAAGGACTCACACGGTAACATATGGATTTGTTTTGAGGACATCTTAGAACCTCTTCTCTTAAAACAAACAGTTCTAAATTATCTGCCTTTCTGTCATGCTGCAAAATCTCAAGAACTTCAATAGTGCAAACATATTCAATTTATGGAAAGACGCGAGTTCAATATTTTCCTTTTGCATTTTTCTCCTGCACTGGGAGGCCCCTGCCCCATCCCTGACAGTTTCCAAGATGCAAGAGGCTTTTAGTTCTTTGTTCAAAACACAAATAAAGTCCCTTTTAGCAAGTAGTCATTTTTGTTAATCAGCCACTGACCTCTAGGATTCTAATTTCTTTTTCAAATGGATTCTTAACCAAGTGACTGAAAGCATGTGTAAGCCCCTGAGCTTGAATAGGGCTCTCTTGTTTGTTTCTTGAGTTGTATTTTGTTGTTGTTTCCTATTTAAAATAATGGAATCTATTTTATTATTCTTTGCCCTTGCCTCAAGAATCTCATTTTGCTCTTTTTCCTTGGTTGTGGCCATCTTTTATCTCCTGGTTGCAACAATTTACTCTAGGAAAGACCTCATAGGAAAAAAAATCTCACATAATAATCTTTCCTTAAAATCCTTCTAGAGATCGATGTGAAAAGAGTCCAACTAAGCAAATTTACAGCAGTCGTTCAACTGCAATGGAAATAAATTATCAATGGTCTCTTAGGCCGCTTTAAGAAGCAATGAAGACACTGTGCCACTAAAAGGCACTGTGTGAAGACTGCCCCCAAGTCTACAGGGCTGGACTGTGCGCTTCATTGGTTTTCTTCAATGATGAAGATTAAATGTGGGGCCTTCCGTGTAATAAACAACCACTGTGCCACTGAGCTGCACCTCTAATAAAAGAGAGATGAGAGGTGGAGCACAGGGAAGCTTCAGAGTACTAAAAATAGTATGATATTGATAAGGGTGGGTCTATGACATCACACACGTCAAAACACACATGCCTCACAATTCAAAGAGGGAATCCTAATATAAACTACAGGCTTCAGTTAATGATATATTAGTACCTGCTCTTCAGGTATGACAGGAGTGCACACAGATACCATACTACCATACATTATACCACACATAATACCATCATACACTAATAATGGAGGACACGGGGAAGTGATGGGTGGTGAAGGAAAGGGGAAGAGAGAGAATGTAATTGCTGTATAAATTTAAATCTGCCCTCATATACAAGTGTGTGAATTAAAATTCTAAAATCCATTTGTCTAAGTAGTTCAGAGGCATCTTTAATAATCCTCACTTAAATGGAAAATTCCCGTAGATAATAACTACCATCTGAATGTGAACAGTTTGATCATGTTAATCCTCTACCGAAATGTCTCAGACAGAAGTTTCAGGTTCTATGAGACTAGGGCTTCCAAAGGGGAAAGTCAGACTCTGCAAAGGCCACTAAGTCGTATGTAGGTTGTCTTCAAATTCAGGTAGTGAGCGGTCGCCAGGTCTCTGTTGTAGAAGCATCCTGCCATACTCCCATATGTGATGATTTCAACATTTTTTAATAGAGGACAGGTAGAAAACATAGAACTTTTTGATACATACAGTTAATAAAAAGTTCGTTTCCTTGATACTTAGAGGAGGCAAAACAGCTTCAGCGTGTGCTGAGAGCATGTGCATCTCTCTTAGAAAGTTATGTTAATCTTTCCCCAGCATTAAGGTAGTAATTGTTGCTTAGAGAAAGGGAGGTTATGATGTTTGAAAGGCAGTAACATGGACTCTTAGTGAGGCCTCAACAAAATATGAGCAATAATGGCTCCTATAGCTGCTGTTACGATTCATTCTTGCCATTAGAACACTCGCTTTAAAAACTGGACATAAAATGTAGTCTTCAGAATGGCTGCTCAAAGACTGAGGGCTAATGAGTTTTAAAAGGTGAGGGGAAAAGGACATAAGAATAGCTGGAGAAATTGAAGAAGAAACTAATCATTCCTCCAGGCATCTTGGTGCCTGTGCAGTGCACACTATATGCTTTGTGACTTCAGTAATTCTCATGCAACCTTGATAGTTGAGACATGGAAGGGATTTTCCTCCCCAGAGGTATATAACTATCATCATAACTAGCAGCACCAGAGTCCAGCCTCAGAACTTTTGTCTCTGCTCAGAGTCACATGGAAGGCCCTCCCCACCCCAGGTATGGTAGAAGTTGGTAGGCCAAGGAGTTGGGCTAGGCTCACCCATTATATGGACTGGTTTACCCAGCCTTTATCCTAGAGCCCTCAGCAGTCCTTCCTGTGGTCAGTGTTCGAAAGGTATCAAACTTATTGAGCAGACTCTCCACCAAACTGGAAAGTGAATACATGTATAAATTAGGAGGAACAAAATATCACAGAATGTAGGGAACTACATACAAACTGCAAATGGACTTTATTTTACACTACAGTTGTGTTTCCTAAGGTTTGTATGGAAATTTCGTATTTTATACGCTTTATGGAACCTCCCCCTACGACTCTGATAATTTGGCGAGGAAATTTTTTTTAACATATAAATAACTGTTTCTTCGTTTCTTGGTAATTTTGATTTCAAGTGGTTGAATTCCTTTTTTTCAAAACAAAGCACAGGGGAATGAGTGAACGCCTCAAAGCTTCACTTGAAGGTGACTTTACGAAGAAAGCATGAATCACCTGCCTTTCCTATAACACTTTTCTCCCAATCCGTGAAGGTGAATGTTGTAGCTGAAGTTTCTATTACTGGGATAAAACACCAAGACCATAAGCAACTTGGGAAGGATGGGATTTATTTCAGCTTGTAGTTTTGTATCACAATCCATCACTGAGGGAAGTTAGGGCAGGAACTCAAATGGGGCTAGAACCTGGAGGCAATACAGAGGCCACGGAGAAGTGCTGCTTACAGGCTTGCTCCCATGTAGCTTGCCTAGCCTGCTTTCATATGAGACCTAAAGCTACCAGCCTGGAGTGGCACCATCCAACTGTCTGCTCATTGGCTGACAGACACAAGGTTCTTCTGAAACATTTGTTTCTCTAGTTTTTAAATTTTATTTTATCTTTCTTTTTGTGCATACAAGTGTGTGTGTGTGTGTGTGTGTGTGTGTGTGTGTGTGTGTGCACATGTGTGTGCACATGTGTGCACATGCACGAGCATCTACAAATTCCTGTGGATGCCCGCAGAGGACCTAAAGAGCTAAAGGATTCCCTATAGCTGAAGTGACAGGAGGTTGTGAGCTACTGAACATGGGTTCTAGAAATTGATCTCCAGTCCTCTGTTAGAGAAGTAAGTGCACTTTACCATATTTAAGCATCACTCAAAAAAAAAAATGCAATGCAGGCTTGCCCACAGGCCAATCTGGGGACATTTTCTCAACTGAGGTTCCCTCTTCCAAAATGATTCTGATTTGGGCCTAGTTGACATAACACTAGCCAGTACCATGACCCTTTGACTTGTGTGATCAGTTTTGTTGCCTGTTTATCTTCCCAAGTCTGTGAGAGGCTCCTGTTCACACTCTCTTCTTTGTCATAGAGATGAGCATGTCACCTCACATTTCAATCTACCTTGAGTTTGTGTCTCTGGTTAAAACTGTTAAATGATAAAATATTTGTTGAATGAAGACATTAATACAAACCAAGAAGACAAGGCAAAGCCTGATGAGGAAAGTCTTTTTGTGGCACACTTTATCTTAGGAAAGACAACAAGCCAACTGAAGGGGTTAATTAGCTCAGTGATATGTGATTAGTATTCTAGACATATTTGCTTGGCAGTAATGTAGTTGATGGAGCAAAGATAATAAAAGTAAGATTTGTGTGTGCTGCCATCAAATACTTAAGAAGTGCTACCTGGTGACAGGCACTCTTCAAACCTAAGAAAAGAGTGAAGAAGACAAGCTAGAATTCCTGTCTTGCAATGTTCAACTGTGATAGAAGATGTTAAACAAAATATATTTCCGTGTACCCAAGGGCCAAAAGTTCAAAAATAACAACCACACTAAAGCACAAAACATACTAATGGAAACTTAAAAGTGATAAACTTGGTTCCATGTCTCTGCTTAGATGATATTTTTATTCAGATGAATTGAAAGGTCTAGCGACAAATTGTGTTTTCTGAATTAAGTGTTGTTCTCCTGCATTTTTTTCTTTTGAAGCAAATTTTTTAACATGCCTCTGCTTTGTTCTCTGGCCACTTTATCCTTCAGCTCAGCCCCATGCCTTTAGCACACTCAGCCGAGGAGTAGCACTTAATTCTGTCAAGCAAGCAACAGATCTCTAAATTTGGTGAAACAAACCCACTCTTACCACTACTAACTAGATGGCCATAACATTATGGTTTTGTGTGTGTGTGTGTGTGTGTGTGTGTGTGTGTGTGTGTGTGCATCAGAAGCCAGATCCTTCAAAACTGGCAGGGTTGTCAAACACCTACTAGACTGAAAGAGTGCACAGAGTCCCTAGAACAGCCAGCTGGTTGTCGATCCTCATACAGTCCTCTGCCAAGTCTGTACCAGATGAAAGAAATGAACAAAGGGACAGTCCAGCTTCAATATTAAGAGTACTTGCTTAGACTATCACTGTCCCCCAACTGAGAAGTGCGCACCTCATCTTGTTCTACCTAGATTGAAGTATCCTTTTTTCTTAATTTTCAGGTGTGTTTTGTAATCACTAATAGTCCATACCCTGCAGCGAAACACTGGGAAGTGTTAAGAATTCCTGGCATTTGATGTTTTCAGGCAAGAGAGCCAAGAGTGTGTCATCAGCCCTCAAGCTCACCCACTCCCCATAAGCCTGGGATACAGAGCTGGACCCTGGAGATCTAAAGGCGTGTGGGGAGAAGCTCTGGACACTGTCTTCCCAATGGAAGGGATAAACAAGTAAACGCATTTTCCCAAGTGTAATGGAGTCTAATTGAGCTGTACGGAGAGCACCAAGAATATAAGAAAGTAAGGATTGCCTATGCATAGGACAAGCAGGGATCCAAGAACATTCTAAACAATCGTTTGAAGAAATTCAAAGAGATTTTTTAAGCTAATAATCTTCAGAACTTCCCTCAAATTAGAAGTTTCACTTGATGACACATATTTGTGCCCCAATTATTCTGTCCAAAACTACTATGTATGTAACCTCTTCCCCAAATTCTGGACGGTTCCAACTCTACTTGCCTTAGTCCCTCGTGCTATTTTCATAATGAAGAATGGTAAGATTAATGTCTCATCCATAACTCTTTGCAGTAGGGCTAGCTTTAACTAGCCTGCCTTGGCCAAAATGATGTTATGGTAAAGTCAGTAGGCATTCACCTTCAGAGCTCAGTGTTCTACAGAAGTCAGAGTAAATGAATTTATTCTTATTGCATAGTGAGATGTTGTGCCCTGCATGCTGTCGGTTTCCAGAAAATTCACTTACTACAAAAATCCTGTGACTTACCAAATCCCAGAATCTCTACAGCTTCTCCCACCTCCTTCCCAAGCAGAAGGAACATGGAGCCAGGTGTTGGGAGCAATTAAAAACAGTGAGTCATTCCACTTGCCCAATACCTATTTAAAGGAAAGCATAATTCCAATTATTTCATTTCTTAATGTAAAACCTGGCTTGATACTGCAACTGGAAGTTCTGCCACACCCACTATTATTAAACCCATCATTAAAAGTCATAGTTTCTGGTAATTAAAGTTTAGTGTTGGAGAAGATGGATTAAACTCTCCATGTGACCTGGTAACTATCTCTCACTCAGCAATCCCTACTTGCCAGACCCTGTGATGACAGCGGGTGAGATAGGGTCTGCATCCCAAGTCAGAATTACTTTAAGGACAACCAGTGGTAAATCGCATTTATAAGGGAAATATATATATATATTTCATAGGTTTTATATATTAGAAAGAAACAGAAAAATAAAGAAGTATTGCCTAAGGGGGAAAAAAACTGCTTAGGAATGCCTACGCTAATATTCTATTCTGATGCTTTCTTACTTTGTCTTGAGAAACCTAGTATTGGAGGTAGCTTGTAGAAGACACACATGATCATCTCTAGTTGGTTCTGGGTTATTTGCACTGTCAGATCCCTGGCATTTCTTCCTTCTCTTCCAAACGCTTGCCTAGGGACCATCTTATTACAATTAGCATCGCGCTGAGAGAGTAGACAGGAAACAATGGATATCAGCCTTTTATCATTAAATGCATTTGCATTTTTCAGACTCATAGGATGTTTATAAAGGGAAAGGTCCTGAAATGTCTATAAACTGAAGTTTCAGATCTCTTGGAAGTCTAACAGAGTATCCTGTCCTTAGCCTAAAGCATCTCACTGATTCGGCTCTCCAAGAAAAGCCCATAATGCTATAAAGCACATCAGAATTTTGGACACACAATTACTTCACCCAACAGCTACAGATTCAACCACTGAGTGTTGGAGATGTAGATAGATTTGTAATGCTTCCAACTGTATCAAACATGTAAGAATTTTTTTTTCATTGTTGTCTAAGCAATACAGTATGATAACTAATTCTGTAGCATTTACACTGTGTTGGATGTTAGTTATACTCTAAAAATGCCTTAAACAAGAAGATGATAGATTATATGTAAATATTACCTAATCTTACATACAGGGCTTAGGCATATTCACATTTTGGCAACAAGAATGGGCCTGGAACCAATCCCCCCAACAAATACTGAAATACAACTATGTACAGTTTTCCTATGTATTGAGGATTGGTCCATGATTTTAAAAAAGAAAAATAAAGGATCACAAATCCAGCCCATACTTGGTTCTCCCCGATGTATTCTTCATGGTGACCTTCCAGAATTAGGCCTTTAACTGAGTGGTTTTCACTAAATAAACTGACCCGATGAGTGCAAGAGCTGATGCTATGGACAGTTTCTCTTTCCATGTGATTTTCAGTGATTGATTTCTTTTCTGGCTTCCTTCTCAAAATTTTTTGTTGGTGGATTCCTGTCCTCCTTCCCTTCCCAAGCAGGCAGGCTATAGCTTTGTCACCTCTAATCTCTGTAATTAACACAAATACTAATGATAACAAGGTGCCCCCAGGGACCCTCTCATGCAGAATACGTGCCCCACATTTTACAAGTTGGAATGGTGACCCTGAGTGAGAATACGCTGTGACTGTTTTTGGAAATGTCAACACCCTTCACACATTAGAAAAGGATTTACCCCTTATGTCGAATAACACATAACATTATCTCTTGAAGAAAAAGACCATTCTTCCTGGAGCTGACCACTAGGAGAAAACATGACCCTGGCTCCCACGCTGCTGTGCCTGACACTCTGCCTCCTTTTTCTATCAATACAATTTATGTCCAAGGGAATGTGATGACAAAGAAGATGCTGGAAGAATCTTGTTAGCTTGTTGTTCGTTCAGCATGGTGTGAACATGCTTGCTTCTTTGGCCCTGACTGCATAAATGGCAACCAGAGAAACCATTTTGCTCCCAGAGTCAACAAGGATGGAGCCCTGCAGTCTAGGATAAGGGGCATTGGCTATTCATCGGAGGGCCCTTCCTTCCTGCTGCTTGACCTACCGCCTGGCCTCCCCGCAGCCGTCTTATCTTCAGTTTGTAGTGAGCATACTCAAGCTAAGAGAAAAACTGCTTCTCCCTTCTCCAGGCACCTTCTTCAGTTTCCATTGTCTCTTATCAGCTGTGATATGGTCTGAAGTTGTGATTTTAGACAGCCGTGGGCTCCGATATTCCCCCTGCATCCAGTTCAGCGGTTATCCAAACAGCCAATGGGCAAAGGCAAAAAAAGTCTCAAATGAGAAATGAGAAACATTAATGACTAAAATCAATACTTCCCTCGCCATTGGAGAGCTGCACGAACTGATCTCACGTCACAGACATGACAACTATGGGGAAAGGTAACGCTACTACACATGCTTGGATAATTTGCTCACTTTCCTGGTCACCTAAAACCCTAATTATGTCTTTTCCTCTAGCCTAAAGTCCTCTACTTCTCCAGTGTTTCCATCACGCTTGGTGAAGAATGAGAGCTAATAAGAATATCCATCATTCACTTTTGTAGGAGACCACCCCCCTAATAATTCAGGCAGGCTGACAAAAAGGAGCTCGATGCCCCGTAAGTTGGCCCCTCTGCAATTTCCTTGTTCCTTCTGCTTGCTTCAGTGCTTAAGAAATTAATGATCTTCTGCTTGCTTCAGTGCTTGAGAAATTAGTAACTTTTCATAGTATTATGAACTAGACAATTAAAGGACATTCTGAGAAGAACCACACAATGTATCAAGATCATTTCACTCCGCGCCCTCAGGTTCACCCCACTGCAACTGCTTCTTTGTCCCTACCCTTTAAAACCCCCTGTAAAACGTTCAATAAACGAAGCCTAGACAATTTGCTTGGCCTCCGTCTTTCTCTCCCCGTCCCATCTCTTTCAGGTTTGGATGGTCCTCCTGGAGACCCACTAATTACTGGCCCCGCAGGTCGGGGCACACTTTCTACCAGTAAACGTAGCATTTGCCTGCACTCGGTCCTGACGGTCTTCACGTCCACAGCTACACAGAGTTTAACTCCATCCAACCAGATCCCCACCTCAGACACTTTGTCTCTGCTGTCATCTGCTCTCTAACAAGCAGCACTCTATAACATGTCTCTAACGCTCTAGAGCTTCAGAGCCACATCTGGGGGGGGGGGAGAACATAACATCTATTCCCTATAGATTCTTCCGTGGCTTGGGGCCCCATTCTTCTTCAATCCTCCCTCTTACATATACGCTTACTTAATTAGATGTCATGCAAACAAAACCACAATTGTCAGTGTAGTCCCTGCTCTCATCAGTCGTCTGCTCATTGGCTGACAGACATAGTGTTCTTCTGACGCATGACCTACTAGGATGTGTTACCAGAAGATGCGGGAAGGCCAATACTGTTGGGTCTTCCTTTGTTTTTCTGTTATGTTTTTCTTTTTAAGATTTGTTTCGTTTTTGGTTTTGTGCCTCTCTCTCTCTCTCTCTCTCTCTCTCTCTCTCTCTCTCTCTCTCTCTCTCTTTCTCTCTCTCTGTATGTGTGTGTATGTATGTATATATGCACAAATTCATGTGGGTGCCTGCTTAGACCAAAAGGTGTCATATAATCCGTTGCAGCTGAAGTTACAGGAGACTGCGAGCTGCCCAGTGTGGGTGCTGGGATTGATCTCCAGTCCTCTGCAAGAGCAGCAAGTGCTCTTAGCCCTGAGCCATCATCACTCCAGTCATGGTCTCCATTTGCTAACCACAATTCAGAGCATATTACTAAGACCAGGAGTGCTTTCATATGAGTGAAGCTTGGGGGGATTAAACTATTATTGAAGTAGTAAAGCCTCTGTTCATGAAGGATACTGCCGGAGTAAGTTTCATTTAATCTGGTATTAAGAAAGCTAAAGTATGACCTAATGATGGTCCTTTTATTAGAATTATTCAGAAAGCCATGACTAACTAACTGCTGGTTCCACTAATAACAAAGGGAACGGGTTCCCACAGAAGCAGGAGTAACTTAGTTTATTCCCCAACTTTGGGAGATGCAAGTGCACTATCATAAGTCTGCACACTCTTCACTCCAGAATAGTCATTTTCACACAGTACACACCTCCTCCATTTGAGGAGGAAAGAATGACTGGTTTTGAAATCACAAGAAGGTAATAAATGACTTCCCCAAGTCACTTCTCACCTCTGGAATGCTGAAATGCTTTGCGCTACCTCAGCAATCTAGAACAATGTTCCATCTCCATAGACACAAAGCAATGGACTTTGAGGGCAACTCGGACTTGAGCTTTTGTTTCTATCAGGTTCCTAGAGGATTGTGTCTTCACGTGATATAATTTATGTGATTATTTTTAAGTAATATTGTCCTAGTTTCAGCTTGCCACAGAGCCCTCTAGTGCAATGTCCTTTTTCCCAGATCTCCTTCACTATTCCATCCTAATGTAGTGATAGTTAACCTTAACTACTGACTTGGCACAACCTAGAGCTGCCTGGGAAGAGCATTTCAACGTAGACTGTCTACATTCTGTTGGCCTTTGGGAATGCCTGTGGATGATTGTTTCAGATCAGCGGTTCTCAACCTGTGGGTCATGACCCCTTTGGGGGTTGAATGACCCTTTAAGACCACCTACATAGCAGATATTTACATTACAATTCAGAACAGTAACAAAATTACAGTTATGAAGTAGCAACAAAAATAATTTTATGGTGAGAGGTCACCACAACATAAGGAACTGTATTAAAGGATAACGGCGCTGTTTTAGGTTAACTGATATAGGAAGGCCAGGTTTAGTAGGGGCAGCACCAGATCCTAGGCAGGAGGCCCTGAACTGTATTAAAGCGGGTCAATCTACAGAGTACAATGAAGCAAATGAGCATGCATCGATTCCTTTCTCTCTGCTCTTGACTCTGGTTGTGACCAGCTGCTGAAGGTTCCCGTCACGGTGACCTCCTGCAATCAGGGCCTGTGATCTGGGATCGCAAGCCAAATAAGCCCTTCTCCCCTACGATGTTTTTCTGTCAGAATACTTTATCAGGAGCACAAAAAATGAAGCTAGAGCAGGTGTTTTCTCACCACGTGAAACATCTGGGCATCATAGCTCAGCAACTTAGGAGAGGAGGCAAGGTGAAGTTTTTCTAAGAAGCCATAGTGACAGCTAAGTCACTACAGAGCATCCGTTTGTTTCCAATGCTGTACTAGAGCTTCCATGAAGCTGTAACTATATAGATGCTGTTAATTCTATGATGGATAAGGGAAGAAACTCCGCCTTGGTGTAGTAGTCATTGCCAGTGTGCTGCTCATCCTTTCCAGCCTCTGTGTACTTTGGCTTCCGATAGCTCACAGGAACACCTTTCTTTGACATGCATACAGTGTTCCTGAGCCTTTACTCACTGTTCCAGACCGTTGTATGTCAACTTGGCACAAGCTAGAGTCATTTTCAAAGAGAGAATCCTCAAGTGAAAAAAATATAGAGTAGGTACAGAAAGGAACCTCGTATCCAAAGACAAGGTCGTTATTGAATGGATAATAGAAATTTAGTACATTTACACAATGGAATATTATTCAGCTTCTAAGAAAATGAAATTTCGCTGGGTAGTGGTGGTGCACACCTTTAATCCCAGCACTCTGGAGGCAGAGGCAGGTGAATCTCTGTGAGTCTGAGGACAGGGTGAGTCTACAGAATAAGTTCCAGAGCATCCCAAGCTACAACAGAGAAACCCTGTCTCTGAAAAAGAAAAAAAATCTTTTTTTTTTCGAAAAGAAAGAAAATGAAATTTGAAGGTAAATAAATGGAGTTAAAAACAATTATCCTGAGTAAGGTAACCCAGACCAGGGAGACAAAATTTACATGTTTTCTCTTATATTTGGAGGTTAGAAGAAGAGAACTTCAAAGGAAGATGACATGAAATATAGTGCTATAAACAGATATAAGTAGGTAAAAGAGAAACTAGAATAGGAGGATTAAATGAGGAGGGTTAGCAGAGTAAAGGAGAGAATATGGGGAGGGAAAACTAACACCAAAGGCCTTTTGAAAAGCCATAAGGAAACCTACTTCTGCACAAGGTTCCTAAAACATGCACATATATAAAAGGAATTTAAACTGAGTCAACTTATTATGGGGAGACAAGGCTCCAACTAGACATCTTATACCACCGAGTAAACACTCCAGTGTCAGGATGGACTACATCTTGATGAGCTGTTGGTAAGAGGGGTCCCATAGAGCCCTCAGACATCACAGGCGATTACCAAGGCCACCGATTACTCTCTACAACGTGATATTACAGATATGTTGCTGGAGATACCAGTTACATCATCAAGCATGGAGAAATCAACCTGGTGCCCAATTAGAAGCTTCATTTCTATTAAGTGCTGTTCATGATGCTGGGAAGTACTATGCATGCTGCCAGAGGAGAAAGGTAATCATCAGTATCACTTGCTATGTATCCTGTGACATACAACAGCAACCTACCTGTAAGATACACTGGTGCAATAGTGGCACAAATAGTATGGGAGTAACCAATCATGATTGCGTTTAAGGTCTACTCCGTGACATTGAACCATGGGTGACACTGCTAACATGGCCAAGAACATGAGACTAGATAGGTCATGGACCCAAAGAGAATGCCTACTACTATTATTCTGCTAAAGGCACATAGCAATAAAATGACTCCAGGTGACATATCAGTATCTCCAGAGATCAGTGCCTCATTCAGTCCTCATCAGTGAAACTTCTGCAAGTAGATGAAATTTAACATAGAGACAACCCCCCCTCAAGCTGGAAACTGTGCAGAGAATGAGAGACTTCAGACCGCTCAGCGCTACATGGGATGTCTTCATTAAAACCCTCTCTTCAAGGTAAGGAATCTCTGTGGAAAAGATACAGAAAGCCTGGAAGATCCAGAGGATAACGCCAAGGAAATGGCATCTTCCAGACACAACAGGACTGATACACACATGAACTCAGAGGAGCTGTGGCCGCATACACATGACCTGCACAAGTTCAAACCAGACAAAACCCCATTTTGGAGAAGTAGACACCACTAATCAAAAGCCATTTGCAGTTGAAACCTGCTAGGATCGGGAAATCAGTTCCCCTGCCGGAGTGACACTGGATGTACCAACCACGCTGCAGAGAAGACCCCAGGCCCAGGAGCAGTTGGCCAAAACAAAAGGAACTCCATGTTTTTTGTGTGCTTTTTGTTGTGATTTGGTTCGGATTTTTTTTTTTTGTCTTATTGTGTTTTTTTGTTTGTTTTGATTTTCATTTGGGGCGTTGTCTTTGGTTTGTTTTTTTTGAAAGAGAGAGAAAGAACACGACATTTGGTGGATAAGAAAGTAGGGACCTGGAAGAAGTTTAGGGAGAGGAAAGAATATCATCAAAATATATTGTATGAACATTTTTTGTTTTATTTTTAAAGTTGTATTTTAATTACAACATTTCTCCTTTCCCTTTCCTCCTTCCAAACTGTCCCCTATGCCCCTCTCCAACCTGCTTCCAACTCTTTACCTATTTTTTCATCAATTTTTATTGCCTGCATATATCAAAATATAGTGTATGGAAAATTAATAATAATAAATTTTTCAAAAAACAATGCTAGTGATACATCTTTGTTGATGTTTCTGCTAGTTCAAAGTATTACGACAAACAGGTATTAAATTGTCTGTTTAAATTGTCACTTTTTCCCCTATATGTCTAATCTAGTAAATTACATGAAGTATATTTTATTGTCAAACAAGTTTACATTTCTGGTATGAAATTCAATTGTTCATATAACATTACAATTTATATGATTCTTAGTTTCCGTTATAATACGAAAATTTTTTAAGTTCCAAGGTAAAAATAAATAATCTTTTATTGAATTGAACATACAAGTTAATAAGTCTTATAAGCCTAATTCAGAAAAGTCTGTATTTCTGTTCTTTAATGGTAGTTTTATAAAACAAAAAGATGTATTGAGAGCTATACTTAGCAATAAAGGTCATATTTCTTCAAAATATTTTATTTTACTTTTCAGTTCTGTTAATTTTTTTTCAAGACGGTGTTTCTCTATTGTAACCCTGGCTCTCCTGGCACTCACTCTGTAGACCAGGCTGGCCCCGAACTCACAGAGTTCCTCCCGCCTCTGCCTCATGAGAGCTGGAATTAAAAGCGTGTGCCACCACTGCAGAGCCAGTTCTATTAATTTTTTAATGACTTTCGGAAAAGCCATTTGAAACCTTCTCTAACTGAACATGTCTGTAGTCATTCGTGAAGTAAAGAAGCTACTGAAAAGGACCTGAGCTGGGCAGAGGCAGGAGGATCTCTGCGAGTTCAAGGCCAGTCTGATCTACAGAGTGAGTTCCTGGACAGCCAGAGTTACAAAAGAGAAATCCTATCTTGAAAAAAAATAAAAAATAAGAATATACTAAGTTAAATTAAATTAAATCTTTAAAGTCAAAAAAATCAATGTATTTGCTATAATTTTGATTTCAGAATTGTTTGTCCTTTAAAAGAACTTGCCCTGCAAAAATCATTCTTTAATTTATTGTCTTTTGTAACTTTCACACCTTACACCATCTATGTCACTTTTTATTTTCTGAAGGAATAAATCACTATAAATTTCCTCAGCTTTTGTTGTTTTATAGCTAAAAAGTCAAATTAAAAGGAATACTAACTTGTATCAACAGAAACACAGTGTCTAGGAGAGCAATGGATTTGCAATGAGTCTTCTCCACATCCTATTGGATTGACTTATTCTGGAATAATTTACTTTTCCATTTATTCATATATTTTCCATCTATTTAAGTGTCTCCTTTTTAAAAAAAAGCATTATTACTTATTTATGTGGGCAGTTCATACATAATCCAATGTATTCGATCATATTCACCACCCCCCCATTTCCTCCCTACAATTCTTTCAAAATAAGACTATCTTTTTAATGGAACTATGCTCTCCTTTGACAATATAAGCATGAATATTCAGCTAGACATTTTTTTTAATTCTGTAATTTTTAAATGTATAAAATTGCTATATAACTACACACACACACATTACACCTTTTCTCTTCCTGAGCAAATTCAGCATCACCCTGCCTCTTTTTGTCACTGGAGCTGCTGCACGTGGCACCCCATTGCTACTGCATCTCCCAGGGGACTTCTGTGTTTCTGATTTTAACCTCGTAGCTAGCACTCTATCCTAGCACAACCACGCCCCTGCACAGAGACGCCCCTGTGCAGTGACACCTCTGATAACAGGAAATGTTAGTCCCTTCGTGATGAGTTTGGCAGTCTTCTCTTTCAAATACTGTTGCAAGCTCTATCGACTCACACATAAGCGAGGCCTCGGAGGCCCTCCTTCTTTCTCTTTGATCACTTCCTGGCATATGAATGCCACATGGAACACCCACTTTAGCAGCGCTGCCAGAGAATACAGAAGTTAAGTAAAAAATATAGAACAAAGTCCAGAAAGGAAGGGTGATGAATACAAATAAAAACTGTACACAGGGTCTTGAATTTTTCATTATTGACTTGAGCACTATGGGCAAGGATGCATTCAAGCTGGCTTCTCTCTGGGCTGCTCTGTTCTTGTCGTGTTGTCGCTCTCGGAAATGTTCACATTTGCAAACTTCACCAGATACTCTTAGACCTGATTCCCCCACCCCCAACGCCCAAGGGTAATCTTCTTGTTCATCTTTTATTTCCATCGGGATTATTTTCATCTTTCTCCCCAGTAGTAAATTGCATTCCAGTTCTCTGAGTCAGAGCGATGTTTTAGCACGCACACCAACAGCAAAGTTGATGTTTTACCTCCGGTCTTGCCTGGAGACTGGATCTCAAAATCTCAAAATCTTATAGAAATGGAGCAATGAGGACAGGTGATGATTGAAAGATGGTTTCTGAGCACGGAATAATTCTTCCCCAAAAGATGAGCATTTCTCATGGCTTTCATATCGCATGAAGAAACAGACCCAACTAAAAACAATTTAAATGGGGAAGAAAACCATCCCAGCAGTGAATACTGAAGTTTGTTATATGGTGGATGGGATTCCAGACATTGAGTATTTCATCAAAATGTTATAACTGAAAAAATTAGTGATGGCCCAGGGGAATTTGGATAAAGGGTTTCCATAACTCGCCTAAGATATGTAAATCACACTAATAGTGTGATTCATATGACTTCAAGATCTCCACCATCAGCTCTCTAAAATAATTCAAGGTAAAACATTTTAGCTGAGCAGGCATTGTTCTTGTGTGGTAGCCCTATGGCATGATTCTCTCAATTGACAGTCAAAAATAAGTGGAAGTGGCTCTGTATTTAACAAAAATTACAGTAAAGCAACTAGGAAAGATAATGTATTACCCACACAGAAGTTTACTTCTGATTATTTCTATGAAAGATACATGATATTGTTACTTCAGTTTCAAAATATTTCTAGAATAAACATTGCTTTCAGAGTCAGAAAACAAGTACTGAGCCTGTAATTCTACTAATATAAAATACTGTAACTCTACTAGACAGCAGATATGCCATGATGTGTGAGGCAAACAATCTGTCTTCACAAAGCTTGCATTCTTCAAGATATAGTCATTAAACAAGCAAACAGCATACAAATTATAAATCCCAAAATACTATGAAGACAGTAAACAAAATGACATAATGGACAATGACAGAGAAGACTGCATAATTCGAAGTAGATTAGGACACAGACACACTTGTGGGTCCATTATTCTGCCTACCACTGACCAGTACCTAAAACATTGCCTGTTAAAGCTTGTTAAGGTGAAGCTAAACCAAGTGTATTTCCCAAATCTCAATTATATTTTGATATCTCACAGGATAAAATTAATACACACCTTCTAAACATTAAAATAGCATTTGCTATTGAATGACTTTTTAAATAAGTAAATACGTAAGTATTAAATAAATACATAAATATTAAACATCAACAGGAATAAGATTATTTAGATGTGATGGGCATGTTCAGGGTGGGAAGACCACAACACATTAGACCTGCATAAGTTCAAACTAGATGGGGACCTAGCACTGAGGTGGGGAAGTGGAGGTGGAATCCCATCTGTAACCTCCAGAAGATATTTGCAATTAATACCTATTGTAAAAGGGAAACCCAGTTTCTTCCAATGGAGGTCCCTGGGTATATCAACCACATTGTAGGGCAGAGGTCCCATACCCAGGAGTAGTTGTCCAACACAAAATGGAATCCCTAGGTTTGTTTTTGTTTTGCTTTTGCTTATTTTTGGTTTTTTTTGTGAACTTTTGTTTCATTCTGTTTTGGCATGTTTTGTCTTATTAGTTTTTTATTTGTTTTGATTTTCATTTTAGGGGGTTTTGAGAGAGAGAGAGAGAGAGAGAGAACATGAAGTTGGGTGGAAAGGAGCTAGGGAGGACCTGAGAAGAGTTGGAGGAGGGGGAAGACGTGATCAAAATGTATTGTATGAAAGCTATCTTAAGTTTAAAAAAGACTATTCAGAGGGTCTGCCTTTGCATTCTTTCAGACCACACATTCAGGAAGAACATTGTGTGTGTGTGTGTGTGTGTGTGTGTGTGTGTGTGTGTATGTGTGTTCGTGCATGTGCATGCATGCTTCATATGCAGTCACATGTTCACATGCATTTCACTGGAGAAGCAGTCCTCCTCCCAAAGAAAACAGAGGTTGAGAAAGAAAAAAAGAAGAGACTGGAGCTGAAGTTATAATGAGAAAAGACAGTGCAAAAATAACATTGTGGCTTCTGTGGGATCCCATATTTATCCTCTCAGATGCTTCCAGAGCAAACACAGTCCATTTATAAATGAAAGGAGGAGTTTGCTGTCAACCTGGAAGCTCCACCTGAGATCCTGGGAGGAAAAGCCCCACCCTGGAGCTTTTAGTATCTTACCTCATTGCCGGGAGCAAATACCTCCACCCCTGAAAGTTGGTCCTGGTGTCTGGAAATGTAGTAGGAGGAATCTATGTTCATCTTCATAGTACAGAAGGGAAGCATTAATATTTGCATCTACTCAAGAGAGATGTCTCAACATCGTTATTTTTCTAATGTCAACAATTCCGTCTGACATGAGATTCCGTTGGAAACAAAGATTTCATTTCCGTATACTCAAGGCTTATGATGGAGAACAAAGACTCCACCTGTGCTGAGAACAAGTTACCTGGGGACTGCATAGGTGAAGAGGGAAAGTCAGGAGTTAGGGAGAGATATGCCCTGACCCCAATCTCCAGAGGTGCCAAGAATGCTGTGAAAAGAAATTAATAGAATCCTTTCTTTGCAATAGAATCTTACAAACAAACTCCAAAAGCCTTCCGATGCTGAGTCTTTCATCTTTAAAAAGTGAATACTTGTTCCTTCCTTCAGAGAAAAATATTTATGACAAAATGAGAACCATTGTGTGTGAGGGTCTGAGGCAGGAAAGGGCTTGTGGTACAGACTGAAGAATATTTAAAGACGTTTTTCAGCTCCTCCAATTGTTCTGAATATCTCTACCCTCAGACACGTCTCTCCCTTCCTCTCTATGTTGCAAAAGGCATGACCCTGCAGGCTACCATCTCCAGGGTCCCATGTTCCCAAGGTTCTAGCTGGTTTTCACCCTCTTGGGAGCACTGTGTTACCTGGGAAATGGACAGGGGGGGGTGGCTCAAGGGGAATTCAAATATGTTTCCCACTCTTCCACCTTAGGTGGCTACACAGGTATCAGCTTAAGATTCCACTGCCTAGCAGAAAAGGCGTCATGGCTCCAGCTTTGGTCAGGTGCTCTTGGTGTTCTAGACATAGTTAATATCAGTACCTCCATTTGGATGTGCTTTGTGAATGATTCACCCTTGGACGAGCTCCCTGGAGCTGGTGTCACCTGATTCCATTCTCTGCCTCTCCATAACTGTATGGCTAGTTCCCTGCATTGGAGTCTTTGTTGTAAATAACCAACGTGATTTCTGTGCTTTCTGTTTGGACCCTGACTAATACAGCTCTTTCCCTCTTTCCTTAGCTGAGACAGTAGAGGAAGCAAAGTCTGAGAAACAGCTTGCTTTAGATTATCTAATCCCAGAAAGCCTTGTGCCCTAATCTTTAGCTCTTGCAGCAGTTAACCCTGATTTGGACAAACCCATTACAAACTCTCTCTCTAAGTGACAGTTATGACCTATGATGTACCACTGCCAATGTTGGTGGTAAATGAAAGAGCTAGTCATCTGAGATGTCTGTTAGCCTACAGATGACAGAGAAAAAAATTCCCAAAGGGTAAAAAACCTGATAGACAGCAGACTAGATGTCTAGAGGAGGTGACACAGTTATCAGTATGAAGCTGCCTGTGAAAAGCCACTTGAACGGCCTCCCATGCCCTTCACTAAGTCTTCTGTGCTGTGACGCCTCCAGGGAGCTGTCACCCTAACCCTTAAATCACCCAGCCCAGGACAGCACCACCA
The DNA here is from genome assembly GCA_026225945.1 of Cricetomys ansorgei. Classification (NCBI taxonomy): domain Eukaryota; kingdom Metazoa; phylum Chordata; class Mammalia; order Rodentia; family Nesomyidae; genus Cricetomys; species Cricetomys ansorgei. The sequence continues at coordinate 7,053,957 of JAMJFZ010000107.1, forward strand.
CCACCACCGCTGCTTTCTTCTGTAGCACCCTGACATACATGAATGCTAACTCCGTATCATATATTCATCCCTTCATCATCTGTCACCTGGCTGACACACAAGAGCCAGGAAGTCAAGGACTCTGTGCCATTCATCCTCAACACTCAATACCTAGCCCTGTACCCAGCACATAGTAGGCATCACTGTCTCCTTCCATCCTCCAGAACGCAACTCCACAGTGATCCGCATCCCTCGTTCCCATTCCTCACAGCATTAGGTACCCACCAATCCTTTTTCTGCACCCAGGGACTGACTACTCTGCACATTTTCTAGGAGTGAGGTCATTGTACAGCCTTTTGTAGCTGCCTCCTTGAACTCAGCAGTGTTCTTAAGGTTAATCCTTAATCCGTGTTACAGCACATGTCAGCATTTCTTTTTATTGCCAAATAAATATTTCATTGTATAAATATAAATTTTTTCATCAGTTGCTAGACAGTTGGGCTGTTTCCACTTGCCAGCTGCCATGAATAATGCTGCCATGAACATCTGTGCACAAAGTCTTGTTCAGACATGCATGTTCTTGCTCACTGCACCTAGCTCCTATAAGGTATAACTGTCAAGTGGAAAAATGTATGTATCACATGTTCAAGGAGCTGTTCTGCCATTTGCTTATTCCACTTCAACTTGGTGTGCTATTTAAGTTCTTCCTGGGTTTCGTTTCATTTATTTCATTATGTTTGCTAATGTTTGCTTTTCTTTGTTTCCTGAATGTCTCCCTGGAGCTTGTCACCCTGCCCTTGCTCAGCTATTTGCCCAGTGCCTAAGGAGCCTCTGAGTTGAAGTGTTGTTAGCCATCTTGGCTCCTCACTGTTGATCACACTGTTACCCACACCTGTCTTAGGCCCCTGTTCCTGATTTTCCTTTCTCACATGCATCCATGCTCTGTGTTCCAACAAGACAAAATGATGGAAAGGGAAGACAGAGGGAAAATGGGAGATAATGGCTCAGTAAGTAAAAACACTCGCCACCAAGTCTGACAACCTGACAGGGTAGGAGAGAATTGACTCCCACAGTTTGTCTTCTAACCCCTAAATATACAGAGAGAGAGAGAGAGAGAGAGAGAGAGAGAGAGAGAGAGAGAGAGACAGACAGACAGACAGACAGAAAGACAGACAGACTTTTTTAACTCTTAAGAAAACAGATCTATTGTTTTGTTAAGAGTTGAATTTTACCAAAAGTACCTTATGTCTAGATTTGTTTGAGCTGATGTCGTAGGGTATAACCCTTAAGGGAAGTTACTTGACCTTGTGGTCCAGCTCACCCCGATGTAACTGTGGCATAATGCAGAAGGCCCAGTGCTAATGCTGAATTGCACATTCCCAGAGGAGCCTTTAATCCTGGACTGATAAATAATAAGTAAAATTAGCCCTGTTAATCCCCACTTGCTTCAGGCTTAGATGAAGTGTTTGCGTAACTGAAGTAGTGCCCTTCTCAATCCTGCTACACAGGATTCAATGCTTGGGAGCACCTTCAGTGGGTCCCCTCCCTTCCTGGGCCGGCATATCCCCTAGGTGGAAAGGGAAAGACTGAGTTAAGAAAGCAGGACTGCAGTTCCAAATGGACACTCTTCGTTAGCTGTGACTTCGCCATTCGCCTCTGGGCTTCACTGTTTTTATTTGTAAATGAAGTTCGGGGCTCTTGATTTCATCTGATCTCAAGCTTTGCAATCATACACAACCCCAGAAAAACAAAAAGAAGTGCTAGTGTACTGTGATTGGTGTTAATGGAGGAGAGTTGCCAAAACAATAAGAATTTTTACTAAGATCTGGTAAGAACTGGAATCCTGGGCTGTGGTTCTCTATAAGCCCTGGGTTCTGTAGTTCCATTCCCTTACCCATAAATTTGAGATGTTGAACAAGATCATCTCCCACTCACCTTCTCTTCTGGGGCTTTCCCATTCCTGTTTCTGTGACTGTAGAAGCTCTGTAGGTCTGGAATATAAATTTTGACATCTTTGAAACTAGACAGCTACGTGGTGGTATGTGGAATTTTAGTGAGCAAGATATGAAATCTTTTATCCATTGATAAAAGTTTTTCTACCTAGCAGGTTTCCAGGAAAAGAAAAAACAAAACAAGTATTTGCTCTGTCATTATGATGTGATAGATAATTTACAATAAAGTAGATTGGTTAATATACATATGGCAGTTTCTATGACGGCTGGGGTCAGATATCATATTTCATCTCTGACAGGAAGCTGTCTTGATGACCTAACTCTTCCTTTCCTTTGTTTCATTTTTCAAGTTGTACCTAATCCCCAAATCTTGACCCACTAGACTCTAGCAGCTGGAGCCAATATCACTAAAATTGATTAAGGATATTTTCAATGAAACATTATTGTAAAACATTATTCAAAACGAGATAAAGGATAGCAAGTGCTTAGCATCTATGATTCAGGTTGCCACCATTTTCCAAATCAGCAAATGGTACTGTGTAGGGGAGGTGAAGGAAAGGTGTTGGCTTGGCGTTCCTGTCTTTAAATGAGAACTGAGCGAATGCCATCATGTATCTTAAAGGCTGCCACAACAGGAGAGGTGTACACAAGAGCGCAAGTGCCTGGCGCACGGTAAACATCTGGCAGATGTGATCCTCGCTCCTTCCCTCCCCAATTCCACAGAAATGTTCCTAGGCAGCCCTTGAGATCATCCTGAATCCTGAAACTTCAAAATCTTCTCCGCTCGATATGTGATTCTTAATCTAATTGCAACTAATATTTTAGGACAAAAGGAGTCATCTCAATGTTAATTAAAGGGGGTTTCCTCATAGGGTAACGCTGAGCTTGGTTAAAAAAGAACTCGCTCCGTAATCCACCACGCCTCTGCTGCTTTGCTAGACAGAGCCTAATTCCTCCGTGCTTCACAAACCCTTAGGCTGTTCACTTTATTCCTGCTTGTGTCTAAACAGACGGCGTCACAGCCACGCCGAGTCCAGATGCAGCGCGCTTTAACCATTCTGCCTTACAGGAGTCCATTTTTGAGTCTTGAGTTCTTAGGATACATCATGCATGGTGATAGTTGTTCAATTTTCCTGGTTTTGGACCTTTCCCCTCTCTTTCTAGGACAATGAAGTTCAAAAGCCATGGGTAGAGGTCAGCATTCTCTGTGGGGTGCATCTACACCTACAAAGTCTGCTGCTAGGCCGTCGGGTTTTATACACAGTGTGGCAGGTTTATCATGTTTCCAGCCGCCCTCCTACACGCTCACTATAACTCAGATTATTGACATCCGTTATCTCCACCAGTGATTTATGTTTTACTTGTTGTTGTTGGTGTGTGTGTGTGTGTGTGTGTGTGTGTTTGATAGTAACTAAAACTGTCTAAGAATGTACTTAGTCTGTGTATATATATATCTTGATTTATGATGATGGTATGATATATTTAGTTTGCTTATTTATAACCTCTCTTTGATCATAAAGATTAGAATAGTTTTTATCAAAATACATGATAAATTTAAAAGACAGAAACCAGAGCCAAGGAAAGAGATGTCTGCCACCAGACTCCACATGCTTGTGGTAACTAGGCCTCTCGTTTATGAGATCCCTCTGGCAACCCTGGCTGTAGTTCTCATCAAAAGAAGATATACACCGGAAGTATTCTAGCACTATCTCTGGAAAACAAGTAAAGCTATTTTTAGCACTAAATTCTAAACAAGATACTCAATGATTTGTGAACAAAATCTTCAATACATTGACAGTGGGTTTCAGTTTGAGTTTTCATGGCAGCTCGCAGTCAAATGCTCAGGAATAAGATTAAAGAACAACTCTGAATCTATGAGATATTTAAGATGTTGAGACCTATTTTTGAATGCAGCTGCTCCACAGGAAGGATGTGAGGTGCACGGAGAAGGGAGCACCATTTATCACTGCTGCCAGATTATGGAAAAGGTTCTACTTTCAGAGGTTGTGGGAACTTGACTAGCAAGAATTGGACCCTAGGTTCTTTCCCAGGCACTGCCCAGACCAATCACTTTCTATGACTGAACCTGGAAGCTTTGGAAATCATCAAAATGCATTGGGAATCCACCTCTGCTCCATCCTGTATCCATCCCATCTCCACAAGGGATTTGACTATATATGGGAGCCTTGTATTAACACTGATCATATTAAAATGGTTTGTTTGACAAAACTAAATATACTAAACATAAGAGGCTGTTTTGCTTTGCTTTGTTTTAACCTATCTGGGCTTTCTAGACATCTTTCCATTCAAGACCCATGTACCACTTGAGCAGGAATTTTACTGACCTTCTATACTAAAAAGAGCTTCCTCAGTGCAGGTTCCCACCTTACTGCTCAGTGTCCTTTAATTGTAACCAGGTAGCTCTTTTTTTCCTTCTCTCCAGACAAGAGCAGGGTGCAAGAAATACATCTTTTTCCTTCCTTCTGTCTAGAACAGCACTTGATTTAAAAATCTGTCCTCAAGACTACTTGATAATTATTAGATGCATACATAATACTACTTTTCAATGTTTCTTTGTAACTATTTCATAAAGGACCATTTTACTGATCAGGAGTAAGCTTATGCAGTGTGTGTGCTAGATATATAGCTATATTGTTTATATCATATATATATATATATATATCATTATCAATAGTTACATCATTTAAAATCATCCCAAAGACAAATATGAGCAAAGGTCAAATATATGCATACCCAAAAACATCATAGAGAAACTCATTATTTTGTATGCTTAATAAAACTTTAATTTATTATTATTTATAAAAATATGGCTATTAAACTCCATTTTACTCATGGGAAGACTGAGACATTGTGATGATAGATACATTCCCAGGATTGGCTGTTGGTAAACAACAAAGCTACAGTCAACTCCCAGACAGCCTGATTATCCCAAATGACGTAGGTCCTATAATCAAGTTACCTTAGAGGTCTTTCTTAATAATCTCACCTCCTCACAGACTGCCCATCTCAATACATACTTTTGGTTCTCCTCTCTCTCTCACTCTCTCTCTCTCTCTTTCTCTCTCTCTCCCTGTGTGTGTATGTGTGTGTGCATATGTGGTAGAAGCTAGAGGTCAATACCAGGTTTCTTCCTCTACTACTCCCCACCTTATCTTTTTGAAGCAGGCTGGTCAGTGAGCTCCAAGGATCTACCTGTCTCTGCCCTCCTCCTCTATCCCCAGATCTAGGGTTACCATGCTGGCTTTTTATATGAGTGCTGGTGTCTGCACAGCAAGCTCACCCTCTGAACCATCTCCCTAAGTCCTCACCTGCCTTTCTTTTATAAAAGGCTGTGGTTGGATGTGGCTCCCTTGAATTTTTAAATTTCTTTAACCAATAAGGAAGAAGTGCAGACAGGACCAGGAAATAGTCCAAGAGTTCATTGTATACCAACAGACCTGACTAATTATACTAACCAAAAACATTCCCCTTAAAGAGTCAGTCCCTGTCAGCCGCAGCATTAGCGGATCCTCCAGCTCAGATGTCTTCAGGGAGAAAACTGGGTCCTGCTGCTACTTCCATCAAGACAACAGACATAAGCCAGAACTATCACAGAAAAACTGAGATGTAAGATCAGCTTACTTTTTTCTAATTTTAGCATCAGTCTAGCTTTACTTTCAGAGCTGTGAGAACTACTGATTGCCTCAAAATTGATTTTCCCAGCATATTGTGTGTATTGCATTCATTTTCTTAATAATCCAAGAGTTACATGGTCATTTCTTCTATGCCCTTAATGTAGCCCCTAGGGCAACGATTCTGAACCTGTGGGTCACAATCCCTTTTGGGGTTGAATGACCCTTTCACAGGGTCTCCTCAAACCATCTATATATCAGATATTTACACTATGATTTATAACAATAGCAAAATTGCAGTTATGAAGTAGCAATGAAAGTATTTTATGGTTGGGGGCTCATCACAACATGAGGAACTGTATGAAAGGGTTGTAGCGTTAGGAAGGTTGAGAACCTCTGCCCTAGGGAGAGGGCACCTATCCCAATGACCTTGCAATTGCTCAAATATTTTTGTAAGTCTCCTTCATATTGCCTTCAGAATCAGCTAATGGCTTCTTTAAAAAGAATCAATCTGAACATATCTTGTTAATCTTTTTATTCCATTTAATTATTTCTTTGCCTGTAGAGACACTCAATAAATACTTTCCGAATTCAATGGAATGGAATTAAATTCCAAAGCTCTAAATTACCCTCAGGATAAAGACTCATCACAACTAAGTATTCAGTCGGACAAAACTCAAGGGGAAAAAAGATTAGAAAGAAACCCTAGGTTTGATTATAAATATAAATTAGAAGAATAAGAAAATCAAAGCTTTCAATGTGAATACGTCCATTTTAAATTAAGAAAATTATCATTTTATTTTAGTTGCACATACCATGCCTCATTCCTTAAACATGTTACTAAATATTGCCACTTAGGGTATGTGTATAGATCTTCCAAAAGTGACAATTTGAAAGGGATGACACAGATTTAGACAAGTGTACCTTCTGTGACGTCTGTCTTCAGGAATCCACTACTTTATAATCATGCTTCTATTTTAGTTATTTTTTGTGAATATAAATCATGACATGCATCGTATGAGAGACACAATTTTAAAAATAAGAGAAATAAACAGATGGCACTCCGGGTCAGGGCGTGTAGCCAGCTCCCTGGGGAGTAGTCTCCAAAGCTGGGCCCTGATCTTCTGTGGAATAGGACAGCAATGGGGTGATAAACATCGTCGACCTTTGCCCTTGTGGCTTCAGAAGGATGCATTATGATTCTAATTTTATGGAGTGGAATCAAATCCTGGAGGTTGCAGTAATTTGCCTCCGTACGCAGTGGAACGAGGGCCTGTTGAACTTTCAGACCAGAGCACTGAGAGAGCACACACAGGGGACCCACATCAATACACATATATTTCTGTCAACTCCATAACCAACTAAAACAGCCACACCCTCAACACAAACTGCCCGTAACCCAAAGGCTAATTAAACACAAACAGCGCTGTTATCACTCACCACTGGATGGAGTGGTATATGGGAAAGGGTGTCCAGAGCCAGAGTGTCTTGTCAGTAATGAGGCTTTCTATGAAGGGAACTTTCTGGACCGTGTTGATGGCAGAACCGGAGAGAGAGGGAGAAGGCTGTGGTGGTGACTAGGAATTCTAGGCCATTCGGTGATTTATGGTGAAGAAGGCCATTTTACCAACTCCTTCCCAGCCTGGGCTGCGTGGCTGCTGCTTTCCCTGTGGCTGAGTAGGGATGGGACTGCAAAGGACAGTGGGAAGCCAGCACTGGTTCCTTCTCCCGCTGGAGGGGAGAAGCGTGCAGCCCATCGTAAAAGAAAACATTGTAAAGTGCCTGTTTATGTGCTGAAGTGATTTCTAATTAGTGGAGGCAGGGAACGTGGTCCGCTGTGGTTAAAGGAGCGGGGTGTTGCACCAGGACAGTGGCCATGCTGTTCCTTCTGTTTAGCCTCCTCATGTGACTGGCTGCAAGTCACCTCACCTCCTCCCTGAGAGAGCTGCCAGCTATAGGATTTGGGTAAAAATCCCCCATTCATTCATCCTGAGCATCTGGCGTTCATTCTCCTGCCCTTTAATATTTAGGCTAATTAATAGCATCCCTTAGAGGCTGGAAATTATTACTAAGCTGGTGATGCTTTTAGCCGAGGGTGCTGGGCGGCACATAGAGCTGAAGTGATTTCCCTCCAGGGGCTAGAATCCCTAAGTGTGGGTAGAAGCTAATCGTGGGCTATCACCACTCAACCCCACACCCTCCCAGACCACACCAGGGAGCTCACAGGGTGCTCTGAGAATAAACGACTGTTTATTCAGCTTTGGGGACAACTCAGATTAGGTGTTAAAGAAATACAAAGCATTACTAATACAGATGGGGCCTTGATTTTCTCACAGCTGCACTCATACTCCTGAACCCTCAGCCCACTGGGTACAGCTACTTCCTGGCAATCTCTCCATGGGAGTCTGTCACCAGAGTAAAGCTTTTGGAGCCGAAGTGAATTATGACTCCTTCGTTTTATTAGCTAATTTTTCTCTGGAAAAAAAAATTACAATATGCCCCTTGTAAAATAAATTTTAAATAATCAAGACGTTCGCAGTAAAAAGTAGAAAATAACTATGTTCCTCCTCCAAAATTTAGTCTATGCCCACCCCGGTCCCCCAGCCAAATTGACTGACACAGCCTGGTTTCTTCATGATTCTAAGAAATCACAAAAGTAAGGACCAATGTGAGAGAAGGCAGAAAGCTTGTCATTCACAGCTACGGGATGTGGCTGTGTTCTTTAAGGTCCCCAAGCTTTTAGTTTCCTTGTGTGTCAAACTATGCCTACCTCAGGCAGATACTTTGAGGGTTAAATAAGATGCCTGCTTTGTTCCACTAAATAAAAGATAGTCACTGTCTTTAGGAATATGCATACATGTGTGTATCCCTACATTTTACAAAACAGGATGACTCTAAGCGTGACTTTTACCACGTATCTACTTTCACCCAACCATCGGCCGTGGTCGAACATCTTTCCATGTTGGTTTGCAAAGATGAGTTGATGCTCAGAATACTAAAAACCAGCTTGACTCCTTTCCTGAGCACTCAGAAAGAATGTTCTGGATAATAAGAGAATAAGCCAAACAAAAACAGCAGAGGGGAGGGGCTTTTAGTAATCAGGAAGACAGGAAGGTTTGCCCTGCAAAGGACATAGATCATATCGACTTCCTCACCCTATCACGACCTTCAAGCTTCTAAATAAAATAGCTAGACAGAAATAAAAATAGTGGGGTCGGAGGTGCCAGCTGAATATCAACAGCCCCTTCTGTCCCTTTAGAATGCTTTACCATTTTAGGAGTGCTTTAAGAAGCAGGCTTATATATTTTTGTCATTAATTTCTAGCTTAATTGCTTCGTGTCAGCGAGCATTGCTGTATGTGGCTTCTCTGCTCTGGAGTTCATCAGGCGTTACTTTGATCCAGCACATGATTGAACTTTTCAAAATGATCTTCGTTTGGTTTTTGTCGAAGCTGTCACTTGGTAAGATTTTTTTAAATCTCATAACATTATTTAACTTAACGCATAGTTACCAGATAAAAAGCACATGAAGCCCAATATTTCCTGGATTTATTGCTTGAATTGAAAGTGAAATTCATCACAAATTGTTTCTTTTTAAAGAGATCAACAGAAAAAGAAGTACTTAGTGGGGGAAAGGTCATGGAATAGACTAGACTGGTAAATATTTTGACGATAGTCAGCAAAAGACCTGGATTTGAGACCTTAAACTAGTTAATAAACAAAAGGAAAACCTATTTCACAAGAGGCATGCCTTTAAATTACTGGACACTGCACTACACCCTGTGGGCAGACAGTAAATACAGTCATCCCTCTTTCAATGAAATCATAGGATCTGATACTAATGCCAGCATTGGAGACTAATAATTGTTTTAAGGTACTGACTTATATATAGCTTATGGTTTCTGTAGCTTATGGTTTTTTTTATATGTATTATCTAGATTATTACCTTTATATGCTTCTAAGGTATTTTTAATCTTGCTTTAGCTATTTAAAGTATTAGTTCTGTGAATCTGTTTAAACTTATTTAAGGTTGAGTCTTTTCCTTCTTTACCAACTTTTGAGCTGTTTTCACTCACTTTAAGTGGATAAAATAGCTAAGGGGATTGGCTGTTATTTTGGTTCAGGAACATTTGTGGGAGTTAACTCACCATCCCTAAGGTCACTAATAGAAGAAACATAGAATTGTCATTAGACCAGTGATTTTAATACGAAGGTGTCTTGCTCTGTTTGTCCACTAATAGCATCTGTACTCTTTCAAGATTGTGCAGCACAGCCGCTGACACTTTAAATTTCTCTTCACGCTATCTTGTGAATAGATGGGGCGTTGTCGCGCAATGTGTGAGGGTACGCAGGGCGAATTGCAGCTTAGATTTCGAAGCTCCAGAATTATCTTTCAGGACATTTGAAAATGGCTGTGGGATTTCAGAAGAAAGTGTATTTTATCTCTAGGAAAGGCCTCCTTTAGTCCTGGGAGAAATCCCTGTCAGGCAGATAGAAGGCAGCACAGAATAAACAGCTCTTTGGAAATCCTGTTAGATTAGAACATTAAGAATTTGGCTCCAGCATGTAAAGCGAGTTTATTAACAAGACCACAAGTTCAAAAACGTTAACAGTTTTTAATATGCACATTCCGTTATGTTCAAAAACACTGTTATTCTTGAAATGCACTCTACATCCTCTCACAAACACATAACTGTGATCAAGAAGAACAAAAAAGACTCCCTGTCTTTGATGTTGCCATAAACAGACTGTGGGATACGCTCATCTCAGGTGTGGGATGCACTGGTCAGTGTGACTGCAAAAGGTATCAGGTAGGGCTTATTCACTCTTATCAGACTTTGATAATATACTTATTCCATGTGAGTCATCAGAGTCTGGATCTGAAAACTTGCAGAAGCCATTGTAAGCCATGAAGCTGACAAAGCCACATTGCTAGGGTTCTTGGCTTTACACAGGCTCTACAAAGGTACCAGGAGGAGGCTTAGCAATGTATATACACAGTCCTATGACTTTTTCATTTACAAAAGTATGATACTTTCGTATTCTTTCCCTTGTAGATGGCCTCCAAATTGTAAAAACTTCATTCTTTGCAGAATCTGAATCTGTCCTGGTTCCAAGAAAACTCACATTGTGCTTTTGCTTCCTCCAAGCCTTCTGTATAGTTCTGTTTAATACCACAGCCTTGTCTTTGTTATTATCTTAGAAAATTAAAAGAAGACTGTGTCCACACTTGGAATGGCAAGTATGCAAACCCATGATAATTTCCTGGAGCAGCTAATTTGAGGGTACAATGGCTGACCAGTATAAGGTGGAGCAGAAAGCTAGGAATGACCACAATGTCGAAAAGTGAGAGTGGATCCATACAAAAGGACATCCAGACCACATATGTTCACCTGGGAAGAAGATTCTTAACAACACATTGTGTGCAGAGGCCATTGGAGTTCCAGCTGTTTTGAGATTAGAAGAACTGGAGGGAACAAAGATCAAACAGATAGATTGAGCAAGAGCATGAAACCAGCTAGCAGAGCTCCCAGGGATACAGTTCAAGGCTCCCCGGTTTCACAACCAGTTTCCATCATCCTGAGAATGTTCCAGAAGAGCCAGAAATTCTCATGCAGGACAACTGAGGGAGGGCAAATTTAATCTTAGTTGCCATTGTGGTAAAGCATTTGTAAGTGGTTGGTGACTGCCCAGAGTTACTGTCTGAGCAAGGACTATCAAGGCAGGATTGGAAGTCAAAGCTTTGTGACCTCTCCATTACTATCTGATCCCTTCATGAGAAATGCAACCCATGCTGACAGAAATCAGAAAATGATTCAGGAAGGCCTGGGAATCTGATGGGAAAGGAGTCACAGGAGAACTTCGTTGGCTCAGTATCTCTTTCTTCATTAGGCCAGTTCATCAAACCATCTCCTGAGAACTGCATCTCACTGTATATCAACCAATAAAAACAAAACAAAAAGAGGAGTCAAAATACTCACGTAAATAAAACTTAAATACGAGCAGTTACTCTGTGGAAACATCCAGAGATTCTCAAATTGATTCAAGGAGGTGAGACTATTTTTCTTGTGGAATGGGAAAGTGTTTCCCATAATATTAGGGATCTTGGGTCTGTCTCCCTCCTAGCTCACACTATCAGTGAGAAACAATGCTGTTGGCAGACACACGGATATTATCAGGCAAACAATAATATTATTACTAGAAAAACTGGCCATTGTTTTCAGCAAAATCCATCCCCACTATCCTGTGAGACCCTAGACTATCTGCTTCAAGGTTGTTTTTACTCTAGTGTGGCCCTATGATTTTAGAGACTGTGTGCGCTAGTTCTCGGTGTTATGCCTCAATATGACCAATCCTGAGTAAATTAAGTGTGTAATCGATTTTTTTCATGTATTCTTAAAACTTTTATAGGAACAACTTTATTGTTTGTTTGTTTTTTTTTAAAATAACCTACACCCATGTGTATATGGGCAGCACTAACTGGACTTAGTGGGATGCATATATATATATATATATATATATATATATATATATAGAGAGAGAGAGAGAGAGAGAGAGAGAGATGCTTATGTATGCTATGAAGTTGGGAGGGGGTAGGAGGTGAATATGATTAAAATACATTGTACATATGCACAGAATTCTCAAAGGATAAATAAAATAAACATTTTTAAATACATGTATAAATTCATATAAAAGAAATGGGCTACTGGGGTACAAACTCAAACACAGCTGATCAGTTAATTTTCTTTAAACTCACTTTACTTGAAGGATGGAGAGTTATAGTCTATCTTCCTGACTGGGAATATCTGATCTTAACATTTGTGCATCCAAAGAGAGCACAACAGCAAAGTGCCTAAGTAAGTTTTTATATATTTTGAGAGCACTGCAGCTACATCACCCCTGCCCACGTCTCTCTTGTCCTTCCAACTCCTCACATGCCCCTCCTCCGGGAGTCATGATCTCTTCTTCAATTATTATTGCTACATGGATGTCCCTAAGGTGAAAAGAAAACCCAGGGTCAAAATGGCCAACAAGAGGTGCTGTTAAGTGACAGATGTCCCGAGTTAGGACAGTGGCTCCATGAGGAAAGCTGCGGCTGTGCAAGCATGGAGCCTGAGTGGGATCTCCCAGAACCCTCTAAAGCAAGGTACGTACCACACATCTGCAATCCCAGTGCCCCTACAGCGACACAGGAAGCTGATACAAAAGCATCCCCAGAAGCTAGAGGTTCAGGTAACCTGCTGTCTGTAGAGATCTACAACATCACCAAAAAGAGGACCTCCCTCAGACAAAGCACAACACTAGCATCAATACGCAAGGCCTCTACATGAATGAGACGGCACCTGGACACCTGCACTCGCACACACATGCACACGCACATCACACATGCACACACACATCACACATGCACACACACATCACACATGCACACACACACAAGCAGATATCTCAAAAAAACTTCGATCTACATCTTCCACAACAGTCACTCAAAATGAATTAGAGAGATATTATAAAGCCTAAAGCTATAAAACTTCTAAAACGAAAATACATGGTCAGGCAATGACTTCTTAAATCACTTAACCATAATTTCAGCAAGATGTATAAAGCACCTACCTAAAGGTATGTAGGAAAACATTATATTTGGTGGTTAAAAATTAAAAGGTAGACTTCGTTAAACTGTAAAGCTTTACTTCTGGAAATAATGAAGAAAACAAAAAGGGAAACTATAAACTGGGCAAAAGTATTTATAGAATGTGTACTTGGGAAATGGCTTGCATTCCATTATTTATTCTATTTATTTTTTATTTTATGGAGGGCCAGAATGTGCTATGGTACATGTGTGGAGGTCATAGGTCAACCTGTGGGTGACTGCTGGTTATTTCCTTCTACAAGCAGCACCCAGGAATCAAATTCAAATCATCCAGGCCTAATAACTTTACCCATTGAACAATCTCATCCATTCTATGAAGAATTCCTAACTCATTGATGAGTCAACTTGATAAAAAAAAAAAAATGGGGAAAAGCTTGCTTACATCAAAAGAAGATGCACAAGCGAACAATAAAACCTAGTTTAAGATTCTTTACATCATTGGTCACCAGAGAGATGCGAAATAAAACATCAACGAAGTACCACAAAAACCTACTAGAATAGCTAAATGAGAAATACTGACAGCAGCCAGTGCTGACAAGGATACAGAGCAGCTACTGTTCTCAAAAGTTGCTTGTCAGGATGGAAACTGGAAAGTCTGCTCTAGAAAGCAGTTTATCAACCTCACATCATAGTATTTTCCCAAAACCCATCCCCCCCCAGAGACTTTTTAGTGAACGTTCAGTAAAGCCTTACTCATAATAACCCAAACTAAAAAGGACCCAAACATTAGAAGCTGCCATATGAATAAGCCAATTTTGATCAATCTGTTTACCAGCAATAAGAAGAAATGATTAATTCATACATACGGTAGTATGGTCAAGTCTCAAAATCTACGTAAAATACACACAACTGTATGATTCCACGTATCTGAAATTCTAGAATAGACAAGACAATAGCCTAAACAAAATGGTAGTTCCCCGAGGATGTGTTAAGTGCGTTGACTTCAAGGTGCAGAGAGAACTTTTTGTAATGATGGAAATATTCTATATCTTGATTATGGTTGTAGATTATATAATTTTATATAATTGCCAATGTTTATCTCAGTTTGTGTACTTAATTCTATTAAAAAATCTATCATTTGCAAGTTATACCTTTATAAACACGAGGAGAGGCATGACTAGCCTTAATTATCAATGTCCTGATTAGGAAATGTCTAGGAGATACAACATGTAAAGAGTGAGAGACCTTGGAACACTCAGGCATGAAAAACCCAGAAGGGATGGAGGACACCAAGGAAATAAGGCCTTCCAGACAAACAGGACTGACACACACATGAACTCACAGAAAAATGAGGCAGCAAGCACAAGACCTGTACAGGACTGTACCAGTTGGCCCTAGAGCTGAAGGGTGAAGAGAACACAAGCCCACACCCCTAACCCAGAAGGTATACCCAATTGACAACCACTTCCAATGGAAATTTTAACTTTTTCCAAGGGAGCCTCACTGGGAAACAAACTACTCTTAAGGGTAGGACGCATGCCCAACAGTGGATGGGCAACACGAAACATGCTCAGGGGCATTGTTGGAGGTTCCTTGACTCACACTGCTTTCTCAGGGGCTTTGCTTTTTTTCTTTTTTCTTTTCAATTTTATCGTTGTTAAATTTTTATTCTTGTTTTTTTTTTTTTCTATTTTTATACCCTACATGTCCTTTGCATATATGGTATGGCTTCCAGTTTTGTGCTTTTATGGAAATTCTTGAGTGTGCAAACAAGTGGATCTCTGTGTCTAGATCTGCTTCATGTACCTTTTTTTTTGGGTTCTTTTCCTTTGGTCCTATTGCAAGGTGTTAATTTGTGTTTTGTCTTATTATACTTTGTTTTATTATTATCCCTTAGAAGCCTATTTATTTTCTAATGAGAGACAGAAAGGGAGTGGATCTGGATGGGAGGGACATGAGGAGGAACTAGGAGGGACAGAGGGAGAAGGAAATGTAATCAAAATATATTGTATGAGAAAAATCTATTTTCAATAAGTGGGGGTGGTTATCTAGGGGATAGTAAAGCACAGCACCGCGTGTGCCCATGGTGTGTTTCCACAGCACTTGGACCATTTGCATAGAGGGTTCAGAGGTGGCATAACTGTGGAAATGCAGCTTGGTTGGAGGGAGTGGGTCACTAGGGGCCCATTCTTGAGGGGGGTTACCTTTCCCTGGCCTTCCTGTCCACCACAAAATGATCTGCTCTGCTGATCTCTCCCCACCAAGATTGATTCAAATCTCTGAAACTGTCCACCGCCCACAAATCCATCCTAAGTTTTATGCTAGGCATTCTGTCACAGTGATGATAAAGCCAATGAACACGGAGAGTGGGGAAGGCTGCTTCTCTAAGCAAAGATGGTGGCTACCCCAGTGGAACAGAAATAATAATGGTGGATTTTACCTTGTATCTTATGTATTTCAAATTCTTCAAAATCCGTTTCAGCAAACATGTTACCCTTCTTAACTTTACCCAAAACCAACTCAATGGTTTTGCAGAGTAGAATTTTAAGTTCTCAGTGCTGAGGGGAGTATTTGCTAAAAGTCAAATCAGTCATTTGTCAAGGAGGTTTTGAGGAAGCTGGGGAGGGGAGAAGGAAGGACAAGGAGGGGAAGGAAGGAGAAAAGGAAAAGGAACAGAAAGAAGGAAGGAAGGAGAAGGGGGAGAAAGGAGGAAGGGGAGAAGGGAGGACTTGAAAGAGGGAGAGAGGGAGGGAGAGAGGGAGGGAGAGAGGGGGAAAGGGAGAGAGGGATTCCCCAGAACTCTGCCATCTCATTTTCATGATCAGAAACAAGTTTACAAAGGTGGATACGCTGACAGTTGTGTGGATTATTTAGTTAAAGCTTAACTAAACTAAACTCTTCAACTCTAGAATTTAAAGGTTCAGTTCAAATACTATTTGCTGGACAGTGCATCCAACCTTCCTGTAGGTGATATAAAGAGTTCAAAGAGGAAGTCTAAGTAAAAATAGAAACATTTAGAACTGGTGTACTCTATTTTCTAAGCCTTGGGATGTAGCTATTAAACAGAACACACAACTTTTAATTCTATTAAGATTCCTCCAGAGGAAAAATAGCAAAGTTCCTTCCCACAGCCTAACAGAGGGTAACCTTTTACCCAACTTGTGAGTTTTTAAAAATCAGAACAAAATCAAACCACTTAAAATACATGTGGAATACAAGACTGAGACTCGCTGATGCTCAAGATGAATCAGCACTGTTTATGAAGACCTGGGTTGTGCATGGGACCAAACTCACAGCTCTCTTTGAGCTCTCAGCCATCCTTAGGAGTTGTAGAAATTTATTTTTAGTTACGTATAAAATATTTTTTGCACACTGTGAGGAGCTGCCTAGCTCTTGGCATTTTGTATCATCTGCAGGTGTTGGATTTATGTGGGGGGGGAGTGTTTGATTGCACATGATCCATACGTGCTATCAGTAGAACACCTAAGGAGTTCTGTATTAATAAATAAAAACACCTGAACTCAGAGGCTCAGGGTTCCACTGTCCAGTATGGCATTAGCCAGAGTAATGGTTCCGTCTGCTGATGTCTAGAAGAGTTTGCACCTATGATTATGCCTCCTTGTCCTTTTCTGCTGTCCACCACAGCAGCATACTACTACAAGGAGTAACATCAGGCATAACAATCTATACCTGCACAATTCTTGGAAATTTTTGTACCAAAATCACATGAATGCAGACAGCAGATAAAAGGTAAAGTGCTTGTAACAGATAGAGGTGCTGTATCATCCCTCTCTCTCTTTCTTTCACACACACAGACACACACACACACACACATACACACACACAAGGAAGAAGGAGGGAGAGAGAGGCACACTGGTCCAGCATTCCTCCTTTGTACCTATGAGTTACCGTCATGAGTTATCCTCAGGGTACCACTTGTATCCATGGAGGCCTGGAGTGAATTACTAAAAATGAATGTTGGACATCATCAACAGTTATTCAGACTAGTCTTTATCTAGAACTGGACCTATCTTCTTCTTTTTAATTCTGGGACTCAACGCTTCGTAAATCATTGCTAATGACTTGGGCAGCTGCCTGTAGAAGCTAGACGTCTTTGGAATTATCTAAGGAGAAATCTCTACGGGGGCCAACAAGGTCTGCTTAAGAAGGTTTTTGTCTCAGCCTAATTATTATAAGGGTTGTTTATTATGAGTCTCCCGTTAGTCTTTGGGATCACATCACAGAGAAGAAAACTGTGTATCTTGAAGCTGTACTTAGCTCTCTTGTCTTGATGCCACTGAGATGATACACACTGCTTTTCTTTTCTCATAGAGAAAGAAAATGGCTTTTGACATCCCCTTGATTTAATAGAACTCGACCCTTCCAGCTCAAACAGCATGAAGCCTGATTTCACCAAGAAGCTTTTCCTGTGTGTTCAAGAGAACACATAAACCTGAGTGGAGACATAAAACTCACTGGATGAGGCCTCCAAAGGGAGTCCCAATTCTCATCTCCCTCAAGTCCCAGCTTAGCATGGTCCCCACCACCACCATGCCCTGGACCTCTTCCTAAACAGGGAAATAGTAACCTAAAGTGGGGTGACATTAACATATGTGCAGGAAATAAAATATAAATGAGGGAAAATATACAAAGACACCATGACTAGAAATGAAACAGGCGACAAATCAGGCCAGAGTCCCGGACACTGAGCATCTTGGATGTGCAGTGCCTCTTTCTCCCTGCATCCAGGTGGTGGCACTGGTGCTCTTTCTGCTTACCCTGTGGGCAGCACTCAGTTTGTCTCCCTAAAACAGGAGGAACTCTTAAGGAAAAGGATGAGGGACACTGGACTGCCTAGAGCTGGTTCTGTCGAAACAAACCTAATAGAAAAATCAGTCCTTTGCGGGTATGTTACTTTAATGAGGACCTAGCAAGAAAAGAGGGCTTTCCTCATTAATGAGAAGTTATCTGTGGATGAGACATTCAGATATTGGGCAAACAGAGTTTTTACGGTGTTTTTAAGGTGGTCTTAAAGATGGCTAAACTGGGCAATTTATATCTGAAACGGTACAGATTGTAGCCACTATCCCATAGGTCAGTTCTGCAGTTCTCAAGGACTTGTATAGCCTAAAGCCTTTAAAATTTTCCCCATTTGTTATGTGTAGTGCCAGATTTTGAACATGGAAAGAGACCTATTGACTGGCACAGGTCATCCTGCCAAGTCAGTGATAAAGTTAACTTGTCTTCTATTGAGTGAGCAAAGACACCAAATGATAAAGACACCGCTGCACTGCTGTGCTAACCCCACAGGTTTTTTCATTTGGTTAAGCTAAAGAACTCTCTAACCATATTACAAGCGATTTGGAACACATCATTTGCAAATAAACAATTTTCTATGCTTTTACAATCCTTAAGAGTCAAACACAGAAATGAATCTGAATTGCAAATAGTACATCTTATGCATAAAAGAAGTTACTTATATTGTTCATCACTCAAATGCATCTGTATCATAACTCATGAATGCAATTTGAATCTTCTCTTTTAATGTTCCTCAATAAAGCTAAATATTAGCAATGGATCCTGTGATGGCACACATAAAACATAGTGATGGATTGCCTTCTGGTACCCCAATAGTCTTTATCACAAGGTAACTGAGAATCAAAACCACACATCTTCCTGTACCCCTAGCTTCCTCTTCCATAAAACAATTGAATCCAATTGAATTAGTCTTTAAATCCCACCCATCCTATTTAGATCCATGATTCTGCTAAAAATATCATTGTGAGCAAATATTCCCCTGCCTGAAATTACTTCTAGCTAGTGTCAAATTCGTGAGCTATTCCTCCTAAGGCTAAAATACACATCAGAATACACCAGCGCTAGGGAAGGTTCAGTAGCTAAGTGCTTGCTATACAAGTATGAAAACCTGAGATCAAATCACCAGCAGCCACATTAAAAGTTCAGTATGGCAGTGTGTGCTTGTCATGCTATAACTATGAAGTACAGACAAGAGGGCTTCTGGAGCTCATGGCCAGCCAGCCACATCCTCAAGCTCCATGTTCAGTAGGAGCCTCTGTCTCAAAAATAAGGTGGAGAATTATTGTGTGAATGAGAAGATACCAGCATTGTCTTCTGGCCTCTACATACACATGCCGCGCACACACACACACACACACACACACACACACACACACACACACGACCAACACATACACAGAGCCACCAACCCACACAGACACACACAGGAACATATGCACATACAATATTTCCAGGCCACTATAACACAGTGCTTCAATATACAGACCTAAAGGCTCACCAACAGCACTGGGTGGAAGAGGATCTGTGTATAAGTGTGCATCTTATTTAAATATCAACCATCTTGGAGGTTCTCTGAAACTCTACTATAAATCTTCAGACAAGAGGAAAACACGGAATATATAGTAGTTCACTGAGAGAGTGGATGCCATAAGAGAGCCTACCACTCAACCAAGCATGATCAGAACTCACAGGGAAAGTGAAGAGACATGTATAATTGAAGACAAAGATGACCATGTGTTCATTGGTCTTGAATACCAACTACCACCGTCCTAAGTTAATGCAAGCTGCACATCATAGGTGGGTTCCTGCTAAGGAAGAGGCTGTGTCTGTAAAGGATGTGGGCTGCTTACTAAACAGATTTCACTGTGACTCTAGAAACACACATATGGCATGTCTGTCCTAGACACTTGAGTCGCACCTTATTCGTGACCACACATCGATGTCCTCTTGTTATATGGTTTTGTGCTCCCCGAACCATGGGGTCACTTGCTCACATTACCTAATGTTAATCCTGCCTCTGTCTTCTGATTTAACAAAAAATGAAGCAGGTAAAAGTCATCATTCTAGAAGTCGTTTAGAGAAAAAATCCAAAGAAAGTTGGCTATTTATCTGAAAATCAGACCAAACAAATGAACACAAACTACTGACCTCCCTTCAATGGCTGTCTGCTATGAGTTTTATCATATCTTCTCTCTTATGGACACTGTAACAACAACAAAAAAAAAGGTTGTTTTTAGATTCTTAAGCACACACTGATAAAGCTGAGCTGAAGAGAAATGCGATGCTGTTATCACTCGGATAATGGGTTCGTGCCAGGCTTCTCGGAAAGCATACACCAGCTGTCCTCGTCCAATTTCCTTTTTGGTCGCCTTTCCCTGTTGTATAAAACAAACCACTTTCCTTTCAGATAAAAGCTATGGAAGGAATGCTTGCAGGCACTGGTCATTCCCAGTTCTCTGCAACCCTAACGTAAGACTCACTGTCCACAACAATAAAACAGGATAACTGCTCTCAGTCCGTCCAGGCTCTAAGTTGTGGCCAAGAGTGGTTGGTTTTGTGAAATTGTAGACAGGTAAGGTGCTTGTTTTCTGCTCCTACCATTCCTAAAGCCTTACTCTCTCCAACATCAGCTCTGATTACAACAGGAAAAATAAGTGACGTAGATGGCCACCTTCTGCGCTTCAGCAGCAGAATGCCCCCTCACACGGATTTCCCATTCAGATTCAAACCCTAAGAAAGCAAGGCCCTGACTTCTCATTCCTATCAATGTGCGGTGGGAAAAGCGCATTGTTTGAATGATCGTATAGTGTTGGTAAGGGAATAGGACCCTGTGACTTGTCCCTTCCACTCCTTCCATCACCCTGCCACCTCCCCACGATGAGCCTGATGGACCCCTCAGGTGTGTGCAGCCAAACTAGTCATGTGTAGTGGTCACACCTGTAACCCCAGAACTCAAGAGCTTGAGGCAGAAGGATTGCTGTAAGGAACACTTGGAGGAGGTTTTTGTTACTTTGGTTTCTTTAAAAATGCAAAATGGCATTTGGATTAGGTTTGCATGCCTACCCCAGCTGTGGTATAGCTGTTTACGAGTTGGATTTGGAATGCTTGATGCAGGTGGCTTTAATTTGGTTAGGTGCAGTCTTTCTGGCACCTGTAGCTTGTTTGGGGGATTGGGTGCCACTGGAGTTGATGGGAACTTTTGCCTTAGGGTATAAAAAGTCTGAAGCCCGGAGAGTCAGTGTGGGTGTTGGTTAGTGGCTCATTGGTTGGGTTGCTATCATTAGTGTGATAATTCCTAAAAGGACAAAATTTGAGGGATTGAGTTTATTGACCATGAGCTGAAATAACAGTCTGACTTGCTGTCAGCTAGTCGTCTTCAAGCTTAGAACAGTCTTAAAAAGAGGCTGTGAAGATTTCTACCTTTCTCTCTTTTTATAACAAGGCCACTTGCAAAAGTAGTGAAGATTTCTTTCTATATTTCTTTTCTCTGTCCATACATTGAGTGTAAAAGATTGTAGCATACTGCTTCACGCTACCATATCCTAACATATAGAACAGTGATGGGCAGTTAAGTTATACTCATTAAATGGTTGCTGGGTTGGTATATACATAAATGAATTAAATGAGGCTATTAGCAGTTTGTTTGGTTTCTGGTGATTGGCTGTTTTAAGATATTCATGGAAACTACGCTGCTTACTTTCACTTGACACAACCTAGAATTACCTGGAAAGAGGATTTCAGCTGAGGAACTGTCTAGATCAGGTTGGGCTGTGGTCGTATCTGGGGGTGAGGCATTGGACTGACTGTTAATTCATGTGGGAAGACTCTGTCCATTGTGGGTGGCACTGTTTCCAAAGAGGAGGCCCTGAACTAGGTACCACTGGGAGAAGCTAGATGAGAGCAAGCAGGCGGCTTGGGTACACTGACCTCGCTGCTCCTGACTATGGAGAAGCTTTAAGTTCCTGCCTTGACGTCTCTGAAATAATGAACTTGATAAAACTAGAACAGTGACTCTCCCTTGAAAAGCCCCACCCTACTGAGTTTATTTTAATATAATCTCCTTTTTGAAGGCCCTATCTCTAAACATACGCAAGAACTAAGGTTAGCTTGAGATATTAATTTTTAAGAGACATAGTAGAACATATGTTAAACTTTGTCTGCACTAGAGATGCCTACAAGGGACTTTCCCCCACCTTTGTAACCTAAGAGACACAAGAGAGAATTAGGGAAAGTCAGAAATAGAATATGATTAAGCTCAATCTCTATTTTCACCCTGTTCATAGGGAGTTAGTAGTTTCTGTGTCTGTGTTCACTTACTTGGAAGAGAAAAGGTCCCAACAGCTATTAAAGAACTATGAAAGCACTACAAATTCTGACTCTGTCCTATTGATCCACCAGAGCATAGACCAGGATGGGCTGGCCTTGAACTCACAGAGATCAGCCTGTCTCTGCCTCCCCTCCTGAGTGCTTGGGTTACAGGTATGCACCACCACCACCTGGCTTTTTGTCTACTTTTAATATAAAGTTGTATTAATCCTATGAAATGTTCATAAAATGTATTTTGATTATATTCTCTCCCAACTCCTCCCAGAACCAGGCTCTTCTCAATACCTCCCTCCATATTATGACTTTTTTTTTAAGAAGGCATTATATTGCAGTAACTTTGGTCCACTGGCTCTTCCACCCCTCTTCCAATTTGCCTTCCTGAGCCTTAGGTTTGGGGCTTGTGTGTAGATGTATCAGTTGGGGTTATGCACCCCATAGCCAGTTGTCCTCCTTATGGCACCCTATGACCAGATGTGGCTTTCTGTAATGGTTTCCATCTGCTGCTTCTTCAATGAGGAGTAAGAGCTACACTTACCTGTGGGAATAAGGATGGCATTTAGTTCATAGTTAGAAATTACATTGGTTTAGAAGAAAGTGACAATCGTAGGTCTGTAGGTTTCACGAATGTATCGCTTTTGAATTAACAACCACATATCCCCATATGTCATCCCTACTTATGGAAGATTCCAGAGTTTGCTTTTTCTGCCTCTTCAGATAACTAATCTTTCTCTGATTTAAGTTCATTTGTACACAACTAAGTGTTGATCACTTGTCTAATTTACCTTGAGCACAGGAAATGTAAGCACTACCACCCCCACCCGCCCACTGAGCTATTTGGCAGGAGCTGAGAAAAAGAATTTATTTGACAGCAGAAAATACTTAGTAGAGAAATCTCCTTGAATAACTCCTCTGTAGTTTTGAGCATTTATCCAAATACTCCACTCCCAGAAAAGGCTGTTATAATGATGGTGTGTCATGGGTGTGAGAACATCCGGGAAACCCTTGTCTAAGCAGACACTGTCATACTATCTTCTCGCACTTTCCTTATCTCCGCTGCCTAGTTCATGCTCTCCAGCCAAGCATTCAAAATGTCCAACCTAAGCACGCCTCCTGGTCTCCAGAATGCAAAGACTGCTCACGGAGTCTCCTGCAAGTTAAGTCCATCCTCTCCCTGGTGATTTGACAGATAGATCCCTGAACGTGAAATGTTCTCTTCATGGATCACCTACTTAAACTCTCCTTACTAAGCCTTTCATAGTTCAATTAGATTCTCCTTCCATGAAGCATTTTAGGCAAAGGTAAGCCCTCCTCCCTCTGGAATACCAAAGCAGCTACCCATCGTGCCATCCTCAAACCAGAAGTATTGGTGTCACTGGGAACTGGTTAGAAATGTGGACTCTCTGGACTGAGGAGAGGACTCAGCGGGTACGTGCGAAGGCTACAGTTCACATCCACAGCATCTACATAAATGTTGGGCAGCACCGTACCCCACTTATAGTCCCAGTACTCAGAGACAGAGACAAAGCATCCCCATAGCAAACTGGCTAGCTAGACTGGTGAACCAAGAGACAGGGACCCTGTTTAAACACACAAAATCGAGAATGATAGAGGAGAACACCTAATGTCAACCTCTGGCTTTCACATACAAACGCATATATGTGTAAGTGTACCTGTATACACACACACATGTGCGAACACACACACATGTGCACACACAAAAAAGTGGAACTTTGAGCTCTATCTCAGACGGTCAGTTGCAAGCTACATTTTAGCAATATCCTGAGAGAACTGTATATGCATTCAAGTTCGAAAGACCCCATTATGATGATGGTGGTGGTGGTGGTGGTGGTGGTGGTGGTGGTGGTGGTGGTGATGGTGGTGATGATGATGGTGGTGGTGGTGGTGATGGTGGTGGTGGTGGTGGTGGTGGTGGTGGTGGTGGTGGTGGTGGTGCTGATGATCTAAGCTTCTTTTGACCTTTTTTATACTGCCTTGTAGCTTCTCTTAATTTACAGTATTGATTTGTTCCATTTTTTAATGTGACATTATATTTCACATTGATGCCTTCACAGTTACTTTGCCTCTTTAAAAGCAAATGTGTGAGTCAATTAACAAATATAACTAGGGCATCTGTATTTAAGAGCTTTAAAAAATCTGATTTTTTCTCACACGCTGGAAAAGAGACAGAAGGGCACATCCATGTGACATTCATACTGCCCTTCAGGTAGAGAAAGCAGAAGGACCCTCCATCCTCTGAGCCACTAGCAGAAACATTTGTGCTGAGAAAAGACCCACTGGAGAAACCTGTAGGGCTATCAGGACCTAGGAACCCAATCCAAGCAAATCCTAGACAAACAGTACATTCCCTATCAGTGTTCCGTACCTCAGTGGGAATGAGCCAGATCTGCCCTCCAAATTCACATTCTCTGATGTCGTAGGAGTCACGGCCTCCAGAAGAAGCAGGAAGTGTCAGAGAAGACTCCTGTTCCTTAGTGTCTTAGAGGAAATGAGAGGGGGTGGACGTCAAAAACATCTTTAGGTAGTTAGATATGGGGATGTGGGATGGGAGACCATAGAGAAGTAATGCGACTAAGACAACATTACTAGGAGTGAATTCCTTCCGTGTGTGTGTGTGTGTGTGTGTGTGTGTGTGTGTGTGCCCACCCATGTATGTGTATGTGCTGTGTCAACTTCAAATTTCAAACATTCAAAAAAGCCATAAGGACGATGCCACCTGTCATTCACATATTGTCACCTACTTTGTCTTGCACATGTGTTTTTCATTTCCTGTTCTCCCTCTCTTCCCTTTCTCCTTCTCCGCAACTATGCCTGCTTGTGTAGTTGTAAGTAACTGTATGATTATTTTTAACCATTTGAAAGTAAGATGTAAACTGTAATTCAACATGCAATTTATTCTGAGATGGGGTTTAACTACACAGCACAGGCTGCCCTTGAAGTCACAATCCTCCTGCCCCAGCTTCCAAAACGCTGGGACTGCAAGTGTGTTCCACCACACCCAGCTATGGTGTGTATTTGTCTTCTGCAATCACATTTTCCATCATGTGAGACTCGCTAACATCCACTGCTTTCTCATGCTGACTGCATCTATCTTGACATCTATCTGTTTCAAAATTAAGATGACCGCATCCCCTGGATAAATAACTTCAAGTTGTTTCCTGCTCTGACCCTTCAGTGTCTTCAGTGTGATTTACTGTTGTGAGCAACAACTTTAGCATTACACCAAGTTTTTTCACACAAGCTCTCGGCTCTGCTGAGTTCCTGTTATCCCCTGCATCAGACTGCTCGCTTCTACTAACTGGGCTATGGTGATGCAGAGCCAGGAGTGGTCACTGAAAGTTCTCAATTCATGGAGTCAGTTGAAGCATTGGATCTTCAATCCATCCCATCATCCTCAGATAAAAATCAGAAAACATATTTGAAAAAAAAAATCAGGCCATTTTTATTATGGGCTGTGTTGGGCTTTTGTCTGCCATGTCAGATCATTGTTCCTTACCAACTACAGGAGATGAAGAACAGAACTGAGAGTGGACAAATGCAGCCATGGGGCTGATTTCATAAATTAAATGGTAACGCTCAGCCTTTCAAAGCGTGAAAGCCGAAGTCGGCATGTCTCACTTTATGTAATAAGATGAGCCATACTATGCCTTTTCATAACCAAAACAATCAAAGTGTGCACATGATCAGTGAGAATCAATTTAAGTTCTGGTCGTCATGAATCATTTCCATTCTCCAAAGCTTGTGTGACTTTACAGAACTCTACGTCAAAACAAAAAGATTCTGTGCCAGCAGATACACAATTATTTTCGCTTGCACTCGTATGAATCACAAAAAGGATTCAAACAAATTGTCTTCTAAATTCACAAATTGGCTCCAAGTTGATTTTCATTGTTTTAAAGTGTTAGCACTAATTTTTAATCATATCTAGTGTATAGATAAAGACCCAGAACCAAGGAATAAATATGTTCAAGCTGATTCCAGAATATTGCTTCCTGGTCTTTTTTTTTCTCTCTCTTTCATTTATTAGAGCTTCATGTTGGTAACCTACATTTGGGAATTGGTTGTTAAATCCGCTATATCTACATTGTAAGAAGTCTTCTCAAAATTATTTGTGGGGCTGCCATAATGCTGAAGGCTGCAGATTAGATGTCAGAGTACTGTCTGTCTTGAATGACTCTGTGTCTGTGTGTGTCTGTGTGTGTTTGTCTGTGTGCTTTTTGTGTGTGTCTATGTGTGCTTGTGTGTGTGTCCGTGTGTCTGTGTGTCTGTGTGTCTGTGTGTGTCTGTGTGTCTGTGTGCATCTGTGTCCGTGTCTGTGTGTCTCTCTGTGGATGTGTGCAGGCCAGAGGTTGAACTGGATGTCTTCCTCAATCACTCTCTATATTGCTTTTTGAGACAGTGTCTCTCAATGAACCTGCAGTGCATACATTCTGCTGAACTGTCAGGCCAGTCTCTATCTTCTCAGCAGTGTGATTACAGCATATAACACTGAAATCCCAGCTTCTTACATGGATGCTAGGCATCAAATTCAGGTCCTCATGCTTTATCAGCTGGGCCCTCTCCCCAGTCCAGTCTTCAATCTATACATTTTAAAAATGGTAGACATTTCATAAGGTATGATATTATCTGCAAAGATATTTTACAAGAAGGAGTTGATGATGCAACTATTAAAGGAGAAGTCAAAAGATGAATCCTTCTGATGGAGAATTTCCTAGCCTGTCAAAGCCTACTTCAATAGGAATCAAAAAGAATAAGTCCTTTTCTCAGGTTACCAGGCCAGGATTCAAGTTCTGCCTCTTCTATTTCTTAGCTCTGCTACCTTGAGCAATTTATTTCATCCTCCTTAATTGCAAGAAATTCTTTAATCTGAAAAATATGAATAATAATTTCTAGCATAGTTGTTGTAGAAAATAAAAGATAAATTATGCAAAGAAGTAAGCATGGTGCCTGGAACATGCTAAGTAAATATGCCAACGTCTCCACCATTTCTTTCTGCAGACCATTTGAATTCACTTATTGCCCCCAGATCATCCATCTCCTTTTTATGTCTTCATTAAGTTTGCACTCTAGCATCTAGAACAGTGTTTCCCAACCCTGTTAGCTTTGTCCCTATAAGCCAAAACCTAACCCTAACCCTAATCCTAACCCTAAGGTCTACCCCCTTATTATGATCTGCTACCATCAGAATCATTAAAAATATTCTTAGCCAATGAAGTATTTAATTCAAATTGTTAATTGATTTTACTTTGTATAAGTAAAGCTGGCAGAATGGAATTTATTTATATTTCTATTCCTCCAGGCCTCCAGTATCTAGCAGTTCCATCCCATATTACGACAGCTGTAATGGAATAAGCACCACTTGGTCTTTTGATATTTCCATCTGGCAGCATGCCTGCTCTAGTAAGGATCACCTTCAATGGCCTGTGTGATCCAGCTTTTGGGGATGCAGAAAGAATGTTAGTCTGAGGAACCAGTTATTGTTTAAGCAATTGACGCTCAGATTATCTTGCCCTCTGTTATCTTCATCTGTTTGTGCTAATGCTAACAAAAGGGATTTCTGTAATTCCTCTTCAATGACTAATAAGGAGATTCGAGATCATTCTTGTCTCTCCATCTTGACCTTCACCTAGTGGCAACAGGATTCTGTTCATTAATGCAAAAGAAGACTTTGTATCTGGAGGCAGAGCTTTCAATCAATAAATCACTTGGCAATCAAGCTGAGGAGCTCAGTCAGAAGTTCGGTTCAGCCCAGGGCTCAGTCCAAGTAGACAGCAACCCTCTGCCTAGGTCATTCTGGCTTGAATTTGGAGAATTGTCTCTTGTTATTTGCTGACCCACACAAGACAGGCTAGCAACTATAATTAGCACCTGAAGTTCTGTCCAGAAGTTCAGCCCAGAGGTTCAGAGGCTATTCTGCCATGGAGAATCAGGCTTGAATAATAGAGAGTGTCTTTCTTGTTACTGAACCTGAATATTGTCTGTCTACCCCCTGGCCAATTACCATTTGATTCTCATTCCAACAACAGGCACTCAACACTTCATCATTCTTCCTGACCTTGAACTCTTCACTGCAGGTGAACAGAGACAAACCAGTCACCTCAACATAATTTTCAAAATGTTTCAAAGGTGGCAGAAGAATAAAGAATGGTATCACAAAAACAACAGTTGGAATAAAGGGCAGATGCCTAACTCTCTCCAACTCCTTGTCTGAGCACCTTCTACTGGCCAGTCTTTCCACTCACTTGAAAATTGCCCTATGTTCATTATAATGACTTCATGCCAAAATCCTCTACCATTTCATCTTCCCCATTAAAAATTCTATCAGCTTACAACTGAGATCTCAATGAACTTTTTTGAAAGAATAAAGAGTAGGTCAAATTAATCCATGTGTAGAAAGAAATGACTTCTGACTCAAGGTACTGGCTCATTCTGTTTCCAGTTACTCTTGTTTCCATTCAATTCCCCTAGTTTAGTTTGGTTTTTTTAAAAAGCATAAAAGAAAGCATCAAAAACATACATTGTCCTCCTAGAAGACCTCCATTGAACTCTTGAGTTAGTTATCCCTAAGGGCCACATTCTCAAAGATGGAACTCCAGTGTGACTAGCCCATGTGTATGTGTGTTTGGAGTGGAGGCAAAGCAAGAATGTTTGCCTGGATATGAACAATTGCTCCTTATATAGCTCTTTGGAAAGCATGAATTTTTTGCATACTAAGTGGTCTTAGAGTAGACCCTATCTATGCAGAGAAAATTTCAAATCTGATACATGTATTGCTGAGGCATATAATGGTCCTTTGCAAGTATATAAGAGTCCTTTTTACAGTAGGTATCCTGTGTAAGGGGAGATATAATTTAAAATGAAGTATAGGCATATTGAGTGGTTGTGACATTTATACATGGAGTCTTATGCTATTGGCATCTTTGAGAAATAAAGCTTAATCCAAGATGATATTAAAAGATGAATCAGTCTAAAGAACACTAAATAAACACTTCTGCTGTCTAAAATGAAATTGCTTTTGGGCATTCCTCCATCCATAAAGAAGCAGGAGACAAGATTAATGTTTGTTTGACATTCTAGCCATTAGGTATAAAGTTTAGTCTTCAGTGGAGAAAGGGAATCACTTGTAGTTTCAAAAATGGAGGACAAAAAGCCTTCAGCTAAGGAAGAAAACATTTAGACTAGGTATTAGGAAAAAGAATGTTCTCATGAATGCTCACAGAGTATTCAAGTGGGTACCCAGAAGAGGTCAAAGGAACTACTGTGCAAAAAAAAAAAAACCAGAAAGGGGAGTGGGTCCTCATTAAGATGTCACAGGCATAAAAACAATGGCTTGAAAATACAAGTAGAGACAAACCTTGTTTCAGATTCTCTGAAAACCAGACCAGAAACTGGACCACTTAATAGCAAAACAAGTTCAAAACTGTAGACAAGAAGAGTAAATTCTAGAAGACCATCATAGTTAGTGTCAGCTGTCAAGCTGACACAAACCTAGAGTCAACTGGGAAGAATGAAGCTCAGTGAAGACACGTCTTCATCAAATTGACCTGGGGGCATGTCTGAGGGGCATATTCTTGAATTCTCACTAATGTAGGTAGGAGGGCCCAGCATTCCACTGTAGGGAGCGCCATCCCTATGCAGGTTGGCCTGGCCTGTATAAGACAGGTAGCTGATGTGAGTCTGAGAACAAGCCAGTAAGCAGCATTCCTCTATGGTCTCCCCTTCAATTCCAGCCTTCGTGTTCCTGCCTTGAGTTTCTGCCTTGGCTTTTCTCAAAGATAGGCCATAACCTAAAAGGTGGAGGAAATATTTTCCTCCCCAAGTTGCTGTGTCAAAATGTTTATTCCAGCAACAAAAAGCAAACTAGAACAACTCTCCTCCTTCATAATGATACCTCAAAAGTCTTTCAGAAGCACACTAAGATAAGCACATTGCATCAGGGTGGAAAGGATCAAAGATGAGCCCAGAGATCCAAAACTTTAAGCACATGAATACATATCTTTAATTCCTTGAGGCCTTATATCAGAAAAATAGTTTATGAAATGGAAGATCATTTCATAGGAAGGTCAAAGGTCAGGCCTCTCTGAACACATGTACAACAAATCAGCTTTTCAATTGAAAGGAAAATTTCCAAGGAAGATAGCTGAAATGCCAGTTTGTAATCATAAAGTGATGTTGTTTGTGTTACAAGTCCTTTAAAGTTAGCAGAACTTTATCCAGTTTATACATTTGAAAGTATATAATTTTGAAAGAAGGCTATTAAATTTGGATCCTGTTCTTTGTCCCCCACTCCAAAAAAGTCTAGCTTCTGCTTTGGATCTTTACATTTTAGCCTCCAAGCATCCTACACATTAGCCAAATGATCCATTCTAAAAAAAATTAGTAATTATCCATTTGTTTAAACACAGCAGTTAACATGCAATTTGGTCTTTTTTACTGAATTAACTATTTTTACATTAGTTTATAGTTGCTTTGCAAAACAGATGTATATGATGGCCCTTCTGTCTCAAATATCAGTTACCCCATTGGCAAGTTTGTTTCATCTGACTGCCTAGAACCATAACATTTTCCTTCCTCACATCTCTAAATATTTCCTTTCCACTCTCAAAGAGAATGACCATCCCTGAGAAACCTTTGAGAATCCGAAGAAATCTCAATGTTCTAGTTAGTCTGGTTGTATCATAAATCATTTCAAAATTTAGTGACTTAAAATATAATCATTCCTTATTTCTTGAAGGTTCTTTTGCTCAAGGATTCTGTTTAACTTTTCCATATAAGCTCTAGGTCTTTCAAGTGGCTTATGAGCATGGGAGATCTACTTCTGAACATAGTTCACTCACTTCAGTGGCAAAATAGTGTAGCCTTTGCCTGGGATCCGAATTCTTCTTTATACTGAAGTCTACACAGGGCTGCTTCAGAGTTCTCAAGGAATAACAGCTAAATTCCTCCAGAGCAAGTGGTCCAAGATTTTAGAGTAATATCTGCCATATTCCACTGGTCACACCAGGCCAGCGCTGATTCAATGAGAGAAGACTAAAGAATCATACGAATAACAAGAAGCTGAGATTGATAGGGATCTACAGCAGTAGCTCGGGGCCATTCTCGAAGATGGACAAGATGCCAATATTACATTTGTAGATCCATAAGTTATTCATTGAACCCAGAGTGGCCATAGTACCTAAGTTAATTGATCTTTTGTGGTTTTGTGTGAACACCCAAGGTTTTTCTTCTTACTGGTCTTGGAGATCTTTTCCTTGGTATGGCAGTTAATTTTGGAAGTACCTATTTTCACATCCATGAAGGCATTATTTGGTGGTTATAGAGCACCCATTGCATTCTGATCAACCCTTTTTATTTATTTAATGAATAAATATTTTTAAATGCTTACTACATCTTGGGAATGCAATGGTAAAGTAGACAAACAAGATTCTTAGTCAAATGAGCATATTATAGTGAAGAAAAACAACCACAAAGAGACAAACTAATGTGGAGATGTCATATAATTGCAAATGCTAGAGTGAGGATTGTAAATGTGGTAGAGCACATTTCTAGGTGAACTAGGCCGCAAGTTCAAATTCCAGCACCACAAGTTAAGGAAAGGAGTGAAGGAAGGAAGAAAGGGAGGGAGGGGTGGAGGAAGGGAGGACTTAAATGCAATAAATGGATAGGTAGAGAATAGCCAGGGGTTGTAGTTTATTTAGGCTGGGTAGTCGAATAAGTTCCTCTCTAAGGAGATGGTGGCCAGATCCTGCGTGAGTAGGAAGCAGATGTTTGATGATAGAGCATCCTAGGCAGAATGAGCAGTAAATGTAAGATCCTTGAAGGAAGTACAGCTTGGCACATGTTAAAAACAGAAAAGATCCAAAAGATAGAGTTGTTAAGAGTGAGAGATGAAAATGAAATCATATAAGCAGACAGGAGCCAGAGTCCACATGCATCTATCAACCAGGGCGATTAGTTTGGATCTTATCCTAAGATAGACTGGAAAACATCCCAAGGTCCTTTATCTTATCGTAAATGTTCATCGTTTCCCATTTGTTTCTTATTCTCTGCTTTCTTTAGGTGAAGTCAGTATTGGGGGTTTTTTGCCCCTTCCTTACACACAGGTTGCATTCCCTGTCCCCTGGAAGAGAGATTAGGTCATATGACTCAGACTTACCGACAGATTTATGAATAGACTGACATGGATAGAAGTCTTTGTCAAGGCAAGACCTTAAACTCTCTATTATTTTGTCACAACAACCAAGGTCATGTGCCCAAATGCTACTCAGCTGGCACTATTCTGAAGCCTTCTTCAGACTTGCCTCTTGAGCACAAAACAGGTTCAAGAAACAAATTCTTTACCCAAGTCACTGAGATGGTGAGCTTGTTAACAGAACACATCCCAGCTTCCACTAATTGATATGTCTCCAGGAAAGGTTCTTTGGTGAAAAGTAAATTCTAAACTGAGTCACTACCAGTCCATGCAAATCACCTTTACAACCTCTGATGATTGCTCCTACAATGTAAATTCAATCAATATTCCTCTGAACTTAGACTTCTCTGAACAGTTTCTTTATTTTCATTTCCCTTCCCAGCTTCAGTTACTAGGAGGCACAAAGCGCTGCCATCGCTTGCTGCTAAATCAAAAAACTAACATAAAAGGGGAGTACATCTCATCATTTTAGTTTTGAAGGCAGAGAGATGCTGCCATACAGATTGGGGAAAGGATTTCGCAAAGAGGAGTAGGGCACAGGGACATCAACTCCACTTCTATACTCAAAACGATAATCACATTCAAGAGAAGAAGTGAACTCGCTTATCTTTTATATTCCCCTTCTCAAATTCAGATACGAGGATACACAGGTAGTTTTGGCTAACTCCCTCTAGGTTTATTACATCTGTCATATTTGTTTGCAAACCCCCATCAACAAAGAGAGTCTTCTCCATCTATGATCCATGAGAATACTTCTGCCAGGAGTATACTGTAAATAGGAGATCCAAACAAGACAAGTCAGCTGAGAAAAACTTAATTTCTTCCAAATATCTCTCTTGGATCACACTGCTTCACCAAGGTATTACATTCTTTAAACCATTTCTAATTCCTCTAATCAAACAGGCTCACCAATACCTGGGGGTTTGGGATCCTCCAAGAGATCTGCTTTGCTAACCCATCTGTTAAAGCTCTTAGACTCTTTCTACTCAGAGACTCACATGTCCTATGGTATACATTTTCACCCTCTGAACCACGTCTGAGACATCTTATTGGAGCAACTTACCTCAATCACACAGGATATTTCCAAGCATGTTTTCCTTTTATTGAGAACTCACAGTCTTACATCATAGCAAACCTGTTTAAAAAGTTATGTACCTATGAAACAGATGTACAGCTAATGTTCAGGTACAGCTAATCAAGAACCACTCACAAATATCAAGTACATGAGCGGCTTATGATACTCCCATTGACTCTGCATTTATAAAAAATATATAAAAATCATTTACTTTCTTCAGAACAAATGTTGTAATGGTCTGTGTCCAAGAGCCATAAGAAGAAATCCAAGATGGACCTGATCTCTACTTGGACCAGTTAACTCTTCTGTATTCCACAGCCAAAAGGTAGGGACACTGACCCCTCATTTATCACATAAAAAAGCAAGAAGTCTTCCGCATATATGCCACGTGCGGCACAGGTATTTTGCACATTTGCTCTTTATCTTAAAATTGGATTTAACAGAGAATATGAATTGGTAAAACAATAAATAAACACAGCTAGGTAAATCTCTCAAAACCATGTGTTCTCTCTTAAAGAATGAAGGAAATGTGGCCAGTATTTTTGTGGATGATCCACTCTGTGTACCTTCGTATCTCATTACGAAGCACACTCATAGAAGATGTCCCATTTAATGTTCAGAACTCTGTAAAGAAGATTTAGTTTTTCCCACTTAGCAGATAAGAACTAAAGTTCACAATCACAAAATGGCCTTCTTTAGCTGAGATCTTCTGGGCAGAAAGTTCACAGTCAGAACCTGAATCCAGATTCCAAGACTCTTTCCTTTCTGTTTACCACTTCCCAAAGCCTGGAAGAACAGAGACAGCCATAGTCAGCCTCCGAAAAAAATATTGTCTAAGAATATTAAAGGAAGAAAATGTAAAGACTTCTCTGATCATTCATTTATGTAAAATCTTAGCATTTTACCATTTCAGTCAGTAAAGTTTTCGTAGTCAACTCTCATCAATAGAAACTATCCTATTACATTTCATTGTGGTATTTGAGATGGGGGGAGCATATATGTGTAGCAAATAAACAATGAATGTCTGCGTGCCCTTTTTTATACTTTTATTAATAATTTGAGTTTCATACAATGTATCTCAATAACACCCTCTTCCCATTCTTCCATGTTCCACCCTCTCACCCTCTGCCCTCAAAAAAAAAGGAAGAAAGAAAAGAAAAGGAAGGAAGGAAGGAAAGTAGGTAGGAAGAAAAGAAAGAAAAAGAAAAGAAAAAAAAAGACCATGAAGTCGAACTTGTGTGGCAAGAGCATGGGTTGCTTATGGGCATCACCATGGTCTTTGGAGGCATAGTCTGCTCTGATCATGGACATTCACCTAGTCCATACTAGCCTAAGATGAAGCATGATAGAGTTCAACCTGAAGTTGGACCTCATCACCTAAACTCAGACTCTGAGCAGGCTCCCTGGTATCCTGCAAGCACCGGGACAACCCACAGGCCCCCCCCACAACATCCCACAGGGACCAGGGCCTCCCCCAGGCACCATCCTCCAATCCAAACATCACACAGACACTAGTCATCTGGCAGGCTCCAAGGGCCCCCAAAGATGCCAGGACTTCCCTCTGGCACCAGGGAGTATAGGAGATGCCCAGTCCTCATGCAGGCACCCAATAAACTCACAGACATCAGATATCACATACGCACCCAGTCTTTCCACAAGCATTTGGACATCCCACAGGCACCAGACCCACCCACAAGTACCAGGACATCCTGCAGGTGCCCTGACATCCAGCACACTTGGACATCCCATAGGCACCAGGACCTCCTGCTGGCACCTGGACATCTCACAGGCATACAGACATCACACAGATACCTGGCCATCCATCCAGGCACCCAGATACCACACAGGCACCTGGTCATTCAGCAGTTACCAGGGCCTCCCACAGGCACCCAGATATCCAGCAGGCAACAAGACATTCTGCAGGCATCTCCCAAGGCTATGGGCATCCCACAGATGCCCAGACATCCCACAGGTTCCAGAGCCCCCCCACAGGCTCCCAAACATTCCATAGGCAGCCAGATATCCTACACATACTAAGACATCTCACTGTCACCAGGGCCTCCCATAAGCACAAGGATCTCCAGCAGGCACCAAGTAATCCTGCAGATATCCTGACATTACACAGGCACCCAGCCAACCTGCAGACACTCAGACATCATGCAGGCACCCAGTCTTCCCACAGGCACCCATGGGCATCTGGAATCACACAAGGACCTGGTCTTCCCACAGGCCCCAGGGTCTCCTGCATGCACCAGGGCATCCCACAGGTGCCCAGACATCCAGTAGACACCTGGACCTCCTGAAGTCACCCAGATCTCCTACAGGCACACAGACTTCTCACAGGCACACGAACATCATACCAGCATTGGGACATCAACAGAAACCTGGTCATCCCTCAGGCACCCAGACATCACACAGACACCCATACATCCAGCAGGCACTAGGTTCTCCCACAGGCCCCAGACATCCCACAGGCTCCTGGGCATCCTGCAGATACCAAGACATCCTACAGGCATGAGTGGCCTTCTTAAAGTACTAGTACCCACACATTAGCTACAAAAAAAAATCCCACTTACAGTAGAAGCAGAAAGAGTAAAATACTGGGTGCTGAAGCAATTAATCAGTGGTTAAGAGCACTTGTTGCTCTTCCAGAGGATCCAGGCTTGATTCAGAGCACTCATGTGGTGGTTCACAACCCTCTAATCCCAGGGGATCCGAAACCCTCTTCTGGCCTCCTCAGGCACTGCACATGTGGTGCACAGATGCCCATGCAGGCAAAATACCTACTACACATTTAAAATGAAAGAAAGAGAAAAGAAATATTTTTTTAAAAAAATAAAAGAGTAAAACACTTAGGAATAAATATAACCAGTTGGTGTAAGATATGTATCCTAAAACTATAGAGGAATATTGAAAGAAAATTAAAATCACCCTGTGTTTGTGGATTGGAAAAATTTGTACCGTCAAGAGGACAATACTCCCAAAGCAACCTGAAGGATAATCTCTGTTTCTTCTAAACGGATTTTTACAAAAATGGAAAAAATCACTTAAAATTATAAGACGACCATAAAAGCAAAACAATATTAAGTAAGATGAACAAAATTGATGTATTCAAACTTGAGAATTTTAAAACTTTTTGTAAAGCTACAGTAAGCAAAGAGTATGGTATTGACACAAACTTAAACATACAGATAAGCAGAATAAAATTTAGAACCCAAAGCACAAACCTTTCTAGTGAATTGATTTTTAACAGGTGCACCAAAATTATTCAGTTCTAGGAGAACAGTCTCTTCTTTGGATGGTACTGTGGCAACTAGCTATCTACGTGAGAAAAATAAACCAAATTAAACCTACATCCCAAAACATATACAACTGTGATTATGGAATGAATATCTGTGTCCTCCCCAACCCAAATCATATATTCAAGCTATAGTCCCAAAGGTGTGGTATTTAAAGACAAAACGGGGGGTGAGGGGAGGTTTAGATGATACCACGAAGATAGGGTCATCATGATGCCTCTAGCATCCTTATAAAGAAAAAGACACCAGAACTATCTCAATCTGTCTGTTCTGAAAACACAGAATAAGGAAGATATAAGAAAGCCAGAGAGAAAGCCCACATAAGAAATTGGCCATTCTATGACCTTGATTCTATACTCCCTCCAAAATTGTAAGAAAGAAAGAAATTTCTTTACCACTCTATAGGATTTTGTTATGGCAACCTTTGCAGACTAACAAACATTAACTCAAAGAGGATCAATGACCGAATATAAGACCTATAACCATAAAGTTCTGTTTTATTTTTTGTTGTGGTTGGTGATGCTGTTTTTGAGACAACATCTCATGTAACCTAAGCTGCCTCATGAATGCAGCACGTATCTAAAGGGGACCTTGGCCTTCTGATCTTCTTGCCTCTAATTCCTGGGGACTAGGATTATAGGTTTATATCACTATGGCCAGCAAAATAAACTATAAAATCCTTAAAACAATGAGTAAAAGTCTTTATGGCCTTGCACTTTTAAATAGTTCCTTAAGTATGACGACAAAAGTACAAGTAAAATAAAATAATACAAGTAAATAGTACAAGTAAAGAAAAATAATAACAATATAGACAAAATTGGACTTCATCAAAAATTTAGAAAATAGTATCAAACAATACTATCATGAAAAGGTAAACCACAAAATAAGCAAAATTTTAAGTGTGGATTATTGTTTATTGACTGGTCCTCATAATATGGAAAGTATGGATTCTCTGAACACAGTTCTAGCCACCTGCAATCTCTAGCTTCCGTTTTCTTAAAGTGAAAACGCACACTGATTTTGTCTGTCATCCGTGGTCCTTACACTCTTTGGCAGGTTGTCTTGCTTACACAGACTAAACAGAATTTGTCTTAAGTTTATCTTCACCTACTTTTTCATTTTGCAATTCTCTTTTCACCTTTCTATTTCATCAACTTACAGAACACTTAGTTTGTGCCATTTCAATAGCATTTCCAGTTGAACTAAGTGAGCTGACTAGCAGGCTTCAGAGAAGAGTTAATTGCACACTTGGGTAAAGCCTGTCCCCCAAGCTCAGCATCGGACAATGGGTTTTCCCAGGGAATAGAAAGAAGAGAGGCTAATGCAAAAATGACTACAAGGACCAGTTAACAGAGCCGTGTGTGTGTGTGTGTGTGTGTGTGTGTGTGTGTGTGTGTGTGTGTCTGCACACCCATACATGCACAGTTTATAAATATATTTTTTAGGGAGGATTGTTCTCTTTGGCTCAGAGTTTGAGAGTACACTTCATCCTGGCAAGAAAGACATGGCAGGAGTTTGCTGCTTGTGGAGGCAGGAACATGAGGTGAGGGCTCACATCTCTGCAGAGCAATGCCAGCATTCACCTGGCTTTCTCCTTTTGATCTTCTGCCTTTGTTATTAGCAAATATTGATCAAATATGA
The DNA here is from genome assembly GCA_026225945.1 of Cricetomys ansorgei. Classification (NCBI taxonomy): domain Eukaryota; kingdom Metazoa; phylum Chordata; class Mammalia; order Rodentia; family Nesomyidae; genus Cricetomys; species Cricetomys ansorgei. Next base: position 7,092,479 of record JAMJFZ010000107.1, read on the forward strand.
TGATGGCTTTTTTATGACTTTATATATATATATATATAATATGTTTTAATGATATTCCCTTCTTGTCCCTTTTTTTTTTTTATTTCTGATGATTGTTTTAAGAAATTTCAAGTCAAATTAGACTTACATCCAAAACACATAGCAATATCATCTGACATGATGTGGCAAACTAACATGGCATGACACGGAATGTGACAGAGCCTCCTAGGATGTGACAGTCTTTGGTTCTACTTTGAAAGATGTTGAGGAAGCAGCAGGATCTGGGTTGAGAAGGCTGGCTGGCCCAGCAGCTTCACAAGTGAGAACTATCAGTAGCCTGCATCTTTGTAAGCTTGTCCGCAGAGCACCAAGTCCAATTTGATCAGCTTTCTAATCCAAAACGTAGATGAGGGCTGGGTGGCTCTTTCACCCAAATCCCTGTCCTTCTACGTGGTCTCCTTGAGCTGCAGTGAAGCATTGTTTCTATCTTTTAGCCTCTGGTCTTCCAGCTTTTCCACAGGAAGATGCCCTGGCTCAAAATATTTGCCACTTCGAAGCCTGGATCTCAGTGGGACACTCTCCCGTGCCAAGCTTCGGAGGCTATAGTAAAGACTGCATCCGGGACAGTTACCTGCCAGCTAGCCATTGCCTCTGGTCTGACCTGAATTCACAGAGGGCACAGTCACTCAACAACTTAATCAATGAACCCCTTTGGCTTTAGGGTGGCAAGGGCCAAGAGCTCCATCAAAGAAGCCTATGTGCTTTCAGCAACTCAGAAGATTCCAGTTGTTTTCAGCGGGCCTGAGAGATTAAAATAAACAAATAAGAAAATGTCAGGTTGCCCTAGCATTTCTTTAGAGACCTAGTGCCAGCCAGGGCCACTGCCGATGGGCCGCCCCCAAAGAGGCTGTGGTGGTGCCCGAGAGGCCAGGCCATGCAACCAGAGCTTTCCCTGCACTAAGTGCCTGCCCTTCTCTCCTCACTGCACTCTGCATTTCTAAAAATTCATAAAATGCTCATCACTGTATAATTACTGACTGAATGAGACGTCCTCCAAGCCGTCTCTGCTGGCACAGAACTCATCCAGTTTGAGGCTGCCATTGGCAGCCCTTGGGGGCATTAACACTTTTAAGAGTGAAATAAAACCTTGGCTGCAGAGTCCAGCAATTGTTTTTCAAGGCTTGTGGATTTGCCTGTACGGCAGCAAACGCCAAGCCCAGACACAAGTGGGGTTTCTGCGATAGCGTTTCTGGATAAATACACGACCTCTCTATGTGCCCTCGGCCTTTATGCCTTTGTAGGGCTTTTTTAAAAAGCTCGTAAACATGTTTGGCTGCCAAACAGGTCAGAGAAGATGAGCTGTTCACTGAGTGACTGTCCAGCCTAAGGACTTTACTTACAGAACCCCTCGCCAGGTGAGTTAGGTCTTTTAGATGTACCGACCTTCTGAATTACAATGGGGAATAGAAAGGTTTCAACTGCTTGTTGGTTAGATTCGGTTTTTGACACTGCATATAATAACATTGCAGATCTATTTTGACTGAAGTAAGAAGAAACAAATGTACAAAGAATTTATGAGCGTCTGTTTGCCTTGCCCACTGACACCCACTCTGCCGGGTGCCTGCAGTGAACTTGTGTGAATTTCCATGTACATATCCACTGAGGGTGGGAAGAGACTAAATCAGGACATCCCTGTAACTGAAGGAAAATCTTGCCAATTTGCCTGTTCCTACAGAGGCTCTCGGCAGTAACCAGTCAGTTCCTATTTGCCCAATGCAGTGGCCACTTCTCAGCTCTCAACCTCTCTGATGTCCTGCCTACTTTTCTTCCAGATTGTATGAACCTCAAAGAAGATCCTGCACCTCCACTCCAGTCTCATGCTCCCTCCCCTCCCCCATGTTCTTTGGCATCGTGAGCAGACACACTTCATGGTGGATGAGTATAGCCAAACCTTTAGCTCCCTGCTCCTCTTTCTCCAAAGACTTCACAGTAGTCTTGCCCTGCCTCAGACTTCACATCTACATCTGCTGGGACCCCTGTACATCCTGCGGTACTCTCTTCTTCCCCCGTCCCTCTGCCACTGCGCTGGTGAAGCTTCTATTAGTCTCACCAACAGTCTTACTGGGATCTAGAATGCTGTAACTCTCTCCCTTTTGTCTTTTGCTCCATTTCATGTATTACACTCGGATTAATCATCCCACGCAGCTTGCATTCCACTATCCCACAAGACAAAAACCAATGGCCACACTAAACAAAGCCCAAACTGCTCTAAAGTTGAAAGGACTTCACAATCTTGACTGTCCATTGTTAAGCTAAATGGAACTTCCCAATATCCACTATAAGTATTTCCCATTAATGTTCATGCATTTCCTCATGCTACCCCACTGCCTGGATCTCCCACATAACTTGCTGTGATCAAATCTGCAGACTTTTAAAGTCATGGAAGAAAGCCAGTGCTATGGTGTAGGTGGTGTCTGAGTGTACTCTCTATTTCCCCTCTTCCCAATTTTGGGGTTCCTTTGCTGGAAATACTGCCCCCAGTATAAAGGCATTGAAAGGTGGTGGCACTTAAGAAGTGGACAGGGATCAGGCCATGCGGATTCTTCCTCCATAATGTTCTCTCATGGGTCTGGATTATATCTTAAGAGAATGAGATTGTACAACCTCAACGGCCGACTCTCTTCTTCCTTTCTTCACAACTGATCCCGACACTCGTCATTTAATGTCCCACACACCTTGGAATTCTGCCATCAAGGACAACACCAGACGGGACCTCTCGACCTTGAACTAGAATTTTGAGCCAAAGTAAACCTCTTTTCTTTACAAGGTAGCCAGTCTGGGGTATTGTTAATAATAAAAGAACACAGACCCAAACAGTGTCTTACTGTTGTAGACTCAATGTGTATGATTAATAATGAAATATTAACCCCCTATATGCTATTCTCTGGAATTACGGCCTTTGGGTGGTAGTTGAGGTCACTGAAGTTGAACCCATTCAGAGGACTGGAATTTTAATAAGTGGTATTGGTGAACTAGTCTCTCTCCTTTTTTCTTTCTCCTTTATTTCTCTCTCTTTCTCTCTCCCTTTCTCTATCTATCTCTCTATCTATATCTCTCTGTGTGTGTCTTCTCTCTCTCATCTACTCTCTGCCCTTCTCCCTCCCTCCCTCCCTCTCTCTCTCTCTCTCTCTCTCTCTCTCTCTCTCTCTCTCTCTCTCTCTCCCCCTCCCTCCCTCCATCTCTCTCTGGCTTTCTCTCTCTGGCTCCCACTCTTTCCTCACCAGTATGTACAAGAAGTGGTCATGAGAGCAAATGGAAGAATTTGCAAGCCAGAAAAAAAAAAAGCCCCTCACCAGAACATGACCAAGTTGATGTGCTGAGATGTGAATTTCTGTTGCTTAAGATAGACACACAGTCAGTCAGGCATGCCTCTAATCCCAGCACTTGGGAGGCAGAGGCAGGCCGATCTCTGTGAGTTCAAGGCCAGCTTGGTGTACAGAGTGAGTTCCAGGCCAGCCAGAGAGGTCCTGCCTCGAAAAGCCAAAAATAAATAAGTAAATAAAAAACGTAGTTTGCAGCATTTTGTGGCAGCCTGAACCACAAAGTAAAACAGTCATTGCATATACCCACTGTTTATCACAGTGTCTGACACACCACAGAAACTCTCAAGTATTTTTCAAATGAATGGATAAATATGTGTGGAGAGTGGTTCAACTAACTTTGCTCAAATAAAGACAGTGGGTTCCACAACATACAGACCCCACCAGTCAGGGTCTCCCAAAGGCTGACCTTCCTCTGGCACCCTGATACCTGTCTCCAGTTTCACCTCAGCCCAGGTAGTGCAAGTTCATTTCTCCTACTAAACTGGAAGTGAAAAACTGGTGTGTTGCAGGCCAGTTGTTGCACACGGCTAATTTTTTTCTAACCTTAGAGTATTTTTCAAATTCTGAGTTAATTGCCACCATTTAAAAGTTGGGGAATAAACACATATGTGTTTGTATGACAGAAAGAAAGACAGAGAGATTGTGTGTGTGTGTGTGTGTGTGTGTGTGTTGTATTTTGTTTGTTGAGACAAAGTCTCACTATGTAGCCTAGGCTGGCCTGGAACTCTCTATGTTGTCCAGGCAGGTCTTGACTCAGACCTACCTGTCTCAGCCTCTCAACTGCCAGGATTACAGGCATGTCTGACCACATTTGGATCTCCACTAATCTTGAAGTGAAAGCCATGGACCAGGAGTGCCATCGGCATCTTGGAACTTGTCAGAAGTATAAGCCCTTGGCCCACCCTTGACTTACTGAATCAGAAAGTACACAGGTTGGCCCCAGTCATCTGCATTGTAACAAGCCCCTAGATGATGCCATTGTATGAATAACAATTGGTAGCAATTGCATGATGTCACCATCAACCTCTTGAGAGTAGAGCCTACGTCTCCATGGTACCTTCTATCTTGTACTGTTTCCAAGCCAGGTGTACACTATTTAATATAGAACCCGTGAAGATAAGTGGGAGATAGTTGAGTGTGAAGGAACTTTTTTAATGGCTTTGTATGAATAGAGAGGAAAAAGAACAAAATTAAATTTTCCCCTTGTGCAATGGATTTGTTCATCTTACTGCTTTGAAGTCAAAGCCAAAAATATATTTTTTTTAAAAAAAAGAAGAAGAAGCAGCTTGACATCTAAGTGAAGTAGACAAAGCTTCTAATGCTTCCTTGATCAGACACATCTTGGAGGTCATAATTCTGGAAGTCACTTTGAATAAGAAGGCTTTATTTACACATTTTACAAATGATAAAACTGAGGTCCAGAGTGGTAAACTAATCTACCATGAATCACCCAACTCCTTTGCCCCACATTAATATGAGAAAGGTTTATTAGGTCAAACTCAGAATCATATGTTTGGGTATCTGTCACGACTAAGCAGTTAGTTACAGAGCAAGTGGGAAGTATCTACCCTAGCTGTAATATCTATTGACGGCTTTGCCATTAGGTAATTCATTCCTTTCTTCTGTCTTCTATTGCTTTATTCAATTTTAGAACACATATCTATTTTTAAAGAGATGGCATCCTTGGTTTCCCCTTTTACTGTTCATTTATCTGTTTGTTTGTTTGTTTGGATTGGGTCTCGTATCCAAAGTTAACCCCAAACTGGCCTCAAACTTGATTTGTAGCAGAGGGTGCCACTGAATTTCTGATTTCCTCCCTCCACCTCCGCCAGAGGAATGATTCACCACCACACTCTGTTCACGAAGTGCTAGGGATCAGACCCGGTGTTTCATGCTTGCTAGAAAAAGCCCTCTTCTCACTGAGTATCGCCCACTGATACTCCCCACTTTCTGGTATCCATTTCTAATTTCTCGGATGGCCGTTTTATCACAGGAACACAACGATGCAGATGGGCTTTATAGTCGGTGACCAACTTTCACCCCTCGGAAAGATGACACCTGCTTGTAGGTGGCCCTGCTCGGCTCAAACCTGCCTATCACCACACCTGGTTCTCGTTTGTAACACCAAAAGTATTTTACGCTTGTTAAGTGTCATCTGTTCTCAATTTTTAGACCACAAGTTTGGCTTGGTTCGCTTTTAATAAGTGGTTACAACAGAGTCCACCTTTGCAGTGTGATGATGTCTCCAAGCCCCAGCTGTCGGCATCTCATAGATTTAGATTAATACGGATGCTTCAGGGGGCTAGTGGCGTGAGGAACACAAATCCTGACGGTTCTGACTTTTTCCATGCAACATGGATTTACTTCCAACACGTGTCAGAGAACCATGGTGATCACGTTTAAGGAAAATTGTGTAACGGTTTTATCTTCGAGTAGTTCTCATATCTCCATTTTGTTGCCTGTTTATTTAAGAACTTCCTAAATTTTATGCAGGGTTAGTTCGGAGGACAAAAGTCAATATAACCCCTCACTGTTACTCAGTTTCTATTTCTCGGTATTTTGCAATTGGTATCACTTGGAGGCTTGACAGCCAGTAGTGGTATTTTGTCACTCCAGTTAGCCAAGGAAACAGATTTAAGCCATTTGTCTCCTTTTAAAGATGAGAGAGTCCAGAATCTATTTGTTCCAAGTTAAATATAATCATAAAGTCACAAGTTTTTTTTAAAGTTATATTATAGTTAATTTTTAACAGAACTTTCCAGGTTCCTTTATAATACGTTTTTAATTATTGATTGCCTGGTATTAAACACGTGTAATCAATACTGTACTACACAGGGTATTTTCATCCTGGTTCTGGACAAGGATACTTTAATTTTGGAGTGTTAAATTCTTTGATGTTGGCTAAGTGTCCCAGGTTTGAGCCAGCAAGGCAACAGTGGACACCCATCCCAATGCTCTTCCTTTAGATTAAAGGCCAATCTGAATTGGTGGGCATGTTTATTTTTCTTCTAAAGTATAATGATGCTTCCAATTTCGTCTACCCTCTAGAGAAACAGTCCTCCTATGAGTAACCAATAAGACGCCGAAGCCTCTTCCTGCGTGATTTCAAAACAAATTCTCCTCATGAGCTTTCCTAAGAAGGCTTAGACCATAATTACGTTTCACAGATCTTCCCAAGCATTTGCTCTACTCCACTGCTCTGATTTCATTGTCCCTTAGCTCCGATCCAGTGGTTCTCAACCTTCCTGATGCTGCGATCCTTAATTACTATAGCTCTCAGGATTCACAGAGGGGCAAGACTATTGATGGCTCTTCTTCCCGGAAAACATTCTGCATAACACATTCTGGCACTATGGAAGCTAGTTGGCAGGGAGGAAGCTTCTGGGTAAATCTTAGCTTGATTTTTTCATGTCCTGTGACCCAAGCATGTGATATCTTCAGCAATAGGATATTTCTGTCAAGTTCTGTGGGTAAAGAAGTATACTACACATGGCACTAGTTCAGGCATTTCTTTTGTCTGAACTGTTGGTATATTTTCAAGATTTTTCCTTTTTTTTTGCTTTCAATATCCTCAAAACATGTTGGAAGATTTGAAACCCAACAAGAAATGAAATTGAGGACGGGTTCAGATTCTTGATGTGTTTCTTATACACTCTGCTCTCTGCTTTACTAGTAGTATCATTCAGAAAAATCCTAACCTGTAGGACGCCGATCCAGCGCAATGCTAAGATGGCTTCCGGACGGCTTAGTGGTAAACAACAGCTTTGCGCATGTGCTACAGTTGAGAACAGCTTGGCTCTTGATAACACACCCGTAACAAACCCGCAAATGCAGATATGCAAATGAGGTGTTGCAGAGGTAGCCTATCATTAGGAACCACGATTCCTACAGTGTATATAAGCAGCTTGCTCCTGGGGCTTGGGGTCCTCCTCCTGCATCATGATGAAGTGCTCCTCACAATAAAGGTGTTGAGAAGAATCCTGTTGTGGCGTCTTACTTGCTGGTCAAGGCGGGCGCGACAAGTGGTGCCGAAACCCGGGAACCTGGAGGAACCAAGAACTTAGTTCTTGTGGATTCAGAACTCTTCACCTTAGGAGCGGCGGTACCGGTAAGTCCTTTGCATTTAGTCCTCCTACACAAGTTCAAAACCTTTAGAAAAAAGAAAAGGGGATGGAGGAAAACAAGTAAAGAGCAAAGGCAATAAGAAAACAGAAGATAGTGAAACTAAGTCTGCAGACATACAAAAGGAAAAGAAAAGGAAAGAAGAGGTAGGTAAATTATACCCTTCTTTAAAAGCATTAACATTCTTCTATTCAGAAGAATCGGAGGACTCAGAGTTAGGTTCAGAAGAGGAACAAACTCTAGAGGATGAAGCTGCTCGCTATGAGCAGGAAAGATATGGCCTGAAATATTCAGGTCGTATAAAGGCGTGGAATAGTTGCAAGTTGCCAACTGCGCCCCCATATAACCCAGAACTCATAGAGAAGGGTAAACAACAAATTCCTAAAACTCAGTGCTCGTTTTGTCCACAAACATGGAGGGAGGCGGCTTCTGCCTTCCCTGTGTTTAAAGATCCCAATACCCGAAAGTGGCCCACACAGGCCTCCTCCCATAATCTTCGAGGTCTTGGCTATGAATCAGCACTCATGATAAGTACAAAAGAATTAACCTGGAAGGACAATGAGGGAAGACAAGGCCTTTTCACACCCTATATCATTAATCTTCCAGTGACCTTGTGGGGCCGAGATGTGTTAGCCAGTCTAGAGTTAAAACTTACAAATGAATATTCCCTTCAGTCACAAGAAATTATGCACTCCCTGATTCAAGTGGTAACACTCCTACCGATGTTAATTCATTTGAGCCAAACTCTGGAGCTCTGGGCGGTTGCCAGGACATGGCCAGTGCCAATGCCGGTTCACAGTAATTCAACAACACTTCCGGCTTTCTTCTCTACACGTTGTATTGGAGGTGTTCCCTGTATTATACCTTCGTTAGAGGAAAAATCTTATTCTTCTACCAATTTTTCCTTAGCTGGCACTCTTTGTTTTCATATAAAACCTGATAAGTCAAATTTACCATGTATACAGCTTACAAGAGGTGTTTTGGCCAATTGGCTGGATCCTCTTGGGGACAGTAAGGTTGGCTCTGCTATGATTATTGATTCGTTAAGGAAAGAGAGTTCAGGACAGTCTTCAGGGAATGGTGATATGAGCATCTATGATGCGGTTTCATCAAATATTACCACACTAATTATGCTTCATAATGGTACCATACCTGTTAGATCCAGTGTTGCTACCCAAAATTCCACAAATAGACATGTACTTCCTTACTGCTCTCCATATCTAGAGTTTCCTCCTGTATTTTCTCCTTGTCAGAGCAGCATACATGGAATTAAACAAATTTCCAAAGGATTTGAATTTTCTCCACCCTTAAATAGATATATGCTTAAAAATAATTATAGTTCTGGCAGAGAAAATGCATGGCCTTGGTATCAGTGGATACTATCCAATGAGGCAGGAGCATTCACTAGTTTATCAGCTTTTGCTGGGCTACTAGAACAAAGTTTTAAATTAAAAAACATATCTGCAGTAAGATTTAATGGTACTAAAAGGGTGAATCTTACACAAATTCGTCCAAATGGGGTATTATCCAATGTTTCATATGTCCCTCAAAGTGTATGCGTCAGACCACCATTTTTCTTTATCTTAACCAAAAATGATACCACAGATCAGATGAATTGTAATCAAACTGAAATTATTTGTTACTTGGCTGAGTGCTGGAATGGATCTCTCAGCCTTGCTCTTGTGGTGAAACTTCCCACATTCGTTCCCATACCTGTGAACGCCAATCCTAAAAACTTTCCGATTGCTAACCTGTTGAGAGATAAGAGAGATTTTGGCATCACAGCTGCTATTATCTCTGCTATAGTTATTTCTGCAACAGCTGCTACTACTGCTGCTGTTGCCATGGTTAATCAAGTTCAAACAGCTGAAACTATCAACTCAGTAGTGATACAAACAGCCACTGCCTTGACAACACAGGAGAAAATTAATGCCCATCTTGCTTCAGGCATTTTATTAGTTAATCAGAGAGTTGATTTAGTACAAGAACAATTAGAAGAACTTTATAATATTGTACAAGTGTCATGTGTTTCCTCTTTTAAAGGATTGTGCATTACTCCTTTACGTGCTAACCATTCTCAGTTTATCGATCAGAGTCATCAACTGTCGGAATACCTTAAAGGAAATTGGTCACAACAGGCGGAACAGATGACCAGAGATCTACTCTCTCAGATTGCCAACCTAAATGGAACTCGAGTGGATCCCATCACCCTTGGAGATTTCACCTCCTGGATTACTAATGCCTTTTCCTTTTTTAAAGAGTGGGTGGGGATATTTTTATTTGGGGCTGTGCTTCTTGCTGGTAGTCTACTCTACATTTGGCTGCTGTGTAAGCTCAAAAGGAGCCATGATAGACATAAGACTGTTGTTTGCCAAGCACTGGTTGCCTTAGAAAAAGGAGAATCTCCCCAATGTTGGCTAGCCGCCTTACAGGAAATATAATTGCAGCCAGGGAGTCAAGTGGGTACTTGACTAGGAGGATACATGGCACATGGTCTTCCTGGAAATATACCTGATTGCATGGAGGTTTGATGACACAAAATGCCTCCCCCTGAAAAAAAGGTCATCGAGGCGGGTATAGGAGGTATGGCCTGTGGTGCAACGACAGGGCAAACATCCTATTACAATGTCTCCTTTCGTTCCGTATGGAATCATAAGGGATCAGGTCACTGTTTCCCCCTCTGCCTGGGACAATCCCTTGATCGAGACTGATTCTAACAAGAAGTCTGTCTCTTGATCGGGAGTGTGCCCTTCTCTTGTCTGATATTACAAGTAAGGGAGAGATGTAGGACGCCGATCCAGCACAATGCTAAGATGGCGCCGGCTTCCGGACGGCTTAGTGGTAAACAACAGCTTTGCGCATGTGCTACAGTTGAGAACAGCTTAGCCCTTGATAACACACCCATAACAAACCCGCAAATGCAGATATGCAAATGAGGTGTTGCAGAGGTAGCCTATCATTAGGAACCACGATTCCTACAGTGTATATAAGCAGCTTGCTTCTGGGGCTTGGGGTCCTCCTCCTGCATCATGATGAAGTGCTCCTCACAATAAAGGTGTTGAGAAGAATCCTGTTGTGGCGTCTTACTTGATGGTCAAGGCGGGCACGACACTAACCTTTGCACATCTCGTGTTATTCATGTCCCAACTAAAAGTTCATGATGCCTAATACTTAAAACACTTTGAGGCATCATAAGACAGGTTCAATAGAGTGAAAAAGTAGCCTATTAAATAAGAGAATATTTGCAAGTGGCAGCAGAGTTTCCAAGAGATATTTGCATGTTCTTGTTCATAGTAGCACTGTTTGAAATATCCAAGAGAAAAAAGTAACACGCATATCTACTGACATGTAAATTAGTAAATAAAATGTTATATAAGAGACTCACTCTTTAAAAGGAAAAATAAGTCCTGCCACATCTTGTGTCAATGAGCTGTGGGTCATCATACAAAATCAAATAAGTCAGATACAGAAATGCAAATTCTGTATGATTTTTACTGCCGAAAGGAGCCTGCAGCCATCAAATTCATAGAAACAACGAGTAGGGTGGTAGTTGCCAGGAGCCAGAGGAAAGGGAAAGAAGAAAATTACTTGATGGGGATAGAATTTTGGATTTGCAAGATGCAGTTACAGAAAGCCTTTTCACAATCTAAATAAACAACACTACTCAGCTGTATACTTAAAATCGCCAAATGTGATGAGTCTCCACCACACGCTCTGGCCACCAGAATCTCCAGAACACCACTGCAATGGACTAAAACTTATGAAGCCATAAGCAAAAGTAAATCCTTCTTCCTTTAATTCCATTTTGTCCTGTGTTTTGATCACTACAATACACAGGAACTCATACAGAGCATCAGAGGTAACTGATTATCAATGGTTCATTGTTGATTTTTATAAGTTGTTCTCTAAGTCACTACATCAGCTTAGTATATCTAACTGTGTACTCATGGATTAGCTCAGTTTTCTAGACAAGTGATCACACCTCAGGCGTCATCTAGGATGCAGCCTAAGTCTCATTTGATAACTGAACTGTCCTGGTAGGAATCAAGTTCTAATATAACTCAGATTTTTAACAGAGTTTGCTTTCAGTGGTAGGACTTAGGGCCTGGCTTCTTGCTGGCTGCTAGAGACCAGCATCTGCTGCTAGAGATGGCCGGCAGTTCTTAGAGTCTGTCCAAAGCTCATTGACAAAAGGCAACAGTGTCACTCATTTCGTGAAGCCAGCAGCAACAGTCTCCAGAATATCCACTAGTGAGACAGGACAAATAGGTTGTAACGTGCTTCTGGGAGTCACATCACTCACTTGGGCCATATTCTATAAATTGGAAGCAAACTATGCTACCTGTCCTCCCTCAAATGTAAGACCATAGACAGTCATTAAGAACCCTCTCCCACTCCACCTCAGTGCAAATATATTAACTTAATTAGACTAGGTTCATATTCCCTATAAGAGTTTACATTGTAAATGTTTTGTGTATACACTGGTTCAAAATCCTGCAGCTAACTCTCAGATAAAGTCCATTAAAATCCTATTTCATTCAATTTATCTGTGAGTTTCTGGGGGATTCTATAAAGGTAAGTAATTACTATGTTTGTGGAATTATTAACTGTTTCTTTTTCCTCTTGATAAATATCTTGAAATTATATGATTAGATACATAATTAGAATAATTATATCTTCACTCACACACAGAAATCTCATCTCCACTACTGGGTATATCTTTAGTTCCTTTTCATAATGGCTAATAAAAAAATAGTGTTTCTATTATTCTCATCATATAAATTCATTTCAAATCTGAAATTTATAAAACATGGCATACAGCCTATGCTCACTAGTTTTATGTCATTATGGCATTTGCAAAGAAGGAGCCTCAGTTGAAAAAATGTCCCACCAGGTTGACCTGTGGGAAAGCCTGTGGGTCATTTTCTTGATTTACAACTGATGTGGGAGAGTCTAGTCCACTGGGCAGTGCCATCCCTGGGCTCGTGGTCCTGGGTGAAATAAGGAAGCAAGCTGAGCAAGCTATGGCAAGGAAGCCAGTAAACAGTGTTCCTCCATGACTTCTGCTTTGGTTCCTGCCTTCAGATTCCTGCCTTGAGTTCTTGCCCTGACTTCCTTCAATGATGAATTGTGATGTGGAATTATAAGTTAAAATAAACCCTTCCCTTTCCAAGTATTTTTGGTCATGGCGTTTTATTACAACAATAGATAGCTAAGACAAAGCCCTTCCCTTAGTCGCACTGCTTTTCTCTGTCCTGAAGTGAAGACATCTCTTGCCCTCCCACCGGCTCGCATCCTTGTCTGTTTATCATTTACACTCATTAAGCTCTTCCACAATTTAATAATGTTCCTATGAATAAATATGTATCCCTTTATTTTTTCTTCTTGAAAATTCACTCCAACAGACTCTGACATACTCCAATCTGTATTTTCTGTAGCAAAACTAATCTCCAATGTACAGTGGTTCCTATTTGGGACTGTGAACAGGAGGAATCATAAGATTAGACCTCGGATAATCAACTCTGTACAAGGACAGTAAGCTGTCCTTGGGATTGCCTTCTCTTCTCTCTTGCATTGGATCCCTGTTTCTTGCATCAAATCTATCCTCTTACTTAGTAATTCTCAGGCACTAATGGAGCACATCCTCTTGTAGCTTTCTTCAAAAGATGTGTAGGTAGTATGTCTTAAATTCTTGAGTGCCTGGAAAGACTTACAGGGTCATATTTAGAAAGAGGGCTGAGTCAAGTCAGAAGCTACTCTCTGTTACCATGTTCACCTTCCCTGTGATCTTGAGAAAGCCACAATACTTCCTGGGACTTCATTTCTCTTTGTGAACTTTATGATGCCAGGAGCACAGTGGTTCCTGTTCAGGACTATGAATAGGAGGAGCCATAAGATTAGACCTTGGATAATCAACTCTGTACCAATGGTATGTGCTATCAACAGTTTCTTGTAGCTCATAAGAGACAGTTATTAAAGCACTGGAGGCTTGAAATCAGTCTTAGTGTAAGTATTTACACCACATAAACTGGCAAGTCAGTAAGGACTTTCTTATCTACTGTAAAAAGAGATAGTTTATACTTAGCATACCAATTATATATAAAAGCAATTATTTACAACTTGCTATCACTGTGTCCTTGTTGGTGTGCACATAGCTGACACATGCCAAAATGTAACATTATTCTTCAATAGGTTCGTTGTGTTAGTTACTGTCCTACTTCTGTGCAGAGACACCATGACAAAGGCAACTTACAGAGGTTCATTGGGTACTCCCTTACAGAAGGTAATTCTTCAGTGGGTTATTCCATGACTATCATGGCAGGGAATGTGGTAACAGGCAAGTAGGTATGGTGCTGGAGCAATGCTTACATATGACCCATAAGCATGTGGCAGAGAAAGAAAGAATCCCAGGTCTGACATGGGCCAGGCATGGGCTTTTGAAATCTCCACGCTCACCCCCAGTAACACACCTCCTCCAACAAGACCATGCCTCCTAATCCTTCCACAAAAGTTTCCACCAACTGTTTACCAAGCAGTCAAATACATGAGCCTGTGGGGATCATCCTAATTCAAACAACCACAGCCACGGACTCCTCGAGACATAATGCTGTGTAATTACAGCCAGGTTCCCTCGGTGCCTAACACAAAACATTGATTCAGAGGATGTTCAACTCCAAATTGTTGGAACATGTATCTAGAAATTGTGCTTGGTTTTATGGGTTTGGGACAGGCACAGGGAGGATGATAATGCTAGTTGAAAAGAGACAACACTAGTGCATTGGATACTTTTTGAAAGAAGTACCTTGCTTGGTGTGTTAAAAATAGATGGCTTTTCTTGAGAGATTTCTATCAGCCAGGTTCCAATCTATATGCTACTCAAACATTTGCTCTGAGAACCCCACAATTTATAGGTAGGAATTCTTTTCCTTATTTCATCGATAATAAAAGAAAATGCCCAGAGCTGTGTATTGTGCCTCCATCACAGAGTGAAATTCAAATATAACAAATGTCCATATGTTTCACCGCATCCCTACCTTATAAGGAAGAAAACCACAATGTCTACAAGTACACAATGAAAATGAAAATCATTGAGCGAGGCTGATTCATTTAAAACATGAGGAAGGACTAAAGACTGTAGCAAACTCAATAGGCTTGGCCCATCTAAAAGCAATACCTTTCTGATATGAGAAACGTAGTCTACTGAAGCCAAAACCTTTGGATTCTTTTTAAGAGAATGTGGGAATCCTAAACTAAATGGTTGCAACCACTATGATTTAAATAGCACAACTCTTGAGGCAAACCATCTGTAAATGTGCCATCAGCCTGAAGACTTATATGGAACCCCCGTAAAGGGGAAGATGTCATCCTTCTCAGCTTTGTCCCTCCTGCAGATTCAAGGAGTGCTAAGGTCCCACCTGCGTGTTGCAGAGTGAGGACAGCAGAGTGGAGGACCAGCAAGGCTGCACTGTTGGTGCGCATTCCGTCTTCTCCAGGCATCCCCAGGGAAAGCGCATTCCTCACAGTCAAGAAAGCAGAGCTGTTGATTTAAAAGATTCTTAGAATATTCCATTCAACACCCCAGTGGGTTTAACTCTCTTCGGAAACAATATAGCTGGACCATGCCTTAGGCTGGAAAGGCTCTCCAAGAGCAAGTGGGGGCCTGGAGAGATGGCTCAATCATTAAAGGCCAGCTAAACTCACAACCCAAAAGACAAGAGGGTGAGTGGGAAGGTTGCCCTCACTCAGGAGCCCTAGGTAGAGTTTCCCCAGGCCTAGCAAGTGTCTCTGTGATTTCCACTTTTTCTTGCAGTGAATAATGCTGGTCACACTTAGCCACAAGTTCCCTCTATCTCTCTCTCTCTCTCTCTCTCTCTCTCTCTCTCTCTCACTCTCCCTCCCTGCCTCCTTCGTCCTTCCCTCCTTCCCCTCTCTCACTGCAATAATTTTAGTTTCTGTAAAAAGATTGGAAGACTGAATTATGTCATGAAGCAAACCTGTAATTCTTTTTCAATGAGGTTTTAAGATATTGGCAAAGTGCTTTAAATTACCCCTTGGAACATACACAAACATGAAAGCAGCCTACTTGAACACAGCAGGCCCTGTGAGATTAATTACGGAATTTAAACCGAACACTCCTGAGATGATAAACACTTAAAGAGGGAATTTAAACAACTCAGGGAATAAGGTAGAATCACATGACTCAAGAGGCGTGCATGAGCTATGAAGAGAAAAGCAAAGTTTTAATGTGATCAACAGTCATCTCTATTAGGGACCAGATAATAAAGCCCATCACAAAAGCAGCTGAATATGTGTATAAATATAAATATGCATAGATATAGATAGATACACACATACACACACATATATATACACATATACATGTACATGATATGTATATATATGTATATAGACATGTATATATACATGTATGTGTATATATGCATATACTCTTTCTGATAGCCCTTATCCTTGAATGCCTAATTGATAACCCTGAGGCAAAAGAGAAACAAGAAAGGTCTGTGTCCACGCTGTCTCAGCAGACTATGGGTGGGCCAGATTGGACCCAACATTGAGTGAGTTCTCTGGGGAAAATGTGAAAATATGCTTGCTGTTCACTGCATCCTCCCAGTGACATGTTGTGCCCTGACTGTCCCTGGAGAGATGACACTTGGATACAGTATTTTACTAAGCACTGCTCTGGGATGGTGCCCTGGGGTTCCGACCCTCATTTCTTTTTACCATTCTCAACTCATTAGTTCTTGCAGATGCAGATAAAGAACCCAGAGATGGTGTGCTACTTCCTCAGTTGGGGATCGGGGAGAAGAAGAGAAGAATTGAAGCTTTGCTAAACCTACAAGAACAGGTTTCATTAAGCATTGATGCCCTCCACTGCAGGAGTCCAGCAGGAGCAGCCCAGACATGCATTAGTCCTCCTCCTCCAATCTTCTCTGTGACCTCCCCAGGACATCCCATCTTCCACCTCTAGTGCATTCCAGACAACAGCCAGCCAGCCAGTCCCTGACCCTGACACTGTCTCCCACTCCCAACCCCTCTGGCTCACCACAACAGCAGTAGAATTTTCTACTCTCAGCCTCAGATTCTTTTTCCTATCTCATCCTCACACCAGTCTGGCGATAGCAAAGCTATATTTATTCTACAGATGAGATGAAGGCTGAGATGCTAAGGGAGTCATGTGTTCAAGGTTCAGGAGCCGGAAGGCAGCCCCAAGACTCCTTGAAGCCTGTATTGCACCCTCACCTACCATCACCCTCTCAGCTGCCTGCCTTCCCTTCTCATAAGTACCTCTGGCTCAATATTAAGCCAACTCTCTTCTTCATACATAGTAAAGCTCTCTCAAATCTCTTTATTTCTTCTTGCACAGTTACCTGATTAATGCCTTCAATTTGTGCCTGAATTGTTCTTTTGGTGGTCCTGTGTGTTAAAGTTAATAATGTACATGTGCCTATAAAAGGAAAAAAAAACAGTGCTTTTACAAGTGAAAATAAACAACACACAGAAGCCCTCTCCAAAGCTTGGAATCCTCCCCAAATTTCATTCCAGAAGCCCAGAAGAACTATGTATCTACTTTCTCCTCTGTAGACGTTGATTCATCAGAGGTAGACATTGATTCTGGGCAAAGACTTTTAATTTTTGTATAATTAAATCACCAGTTCAAGCTAGAAGCCATTGAGCATTTCAACCTCCACACAATCTAAACTTCAGGCTAGACCTAAAGGTTTCGGCCTCTGACTCTGTACAGAACATTTAAGCCTCTATACAATCTAATCAATCTCTGAGTCTTACTGTTGACTGAGTCCCTCTGACTAGCTCCTTCTGAACTCTGACTCTTCTGGTTCAACTCAACTCTGGCCCAAACTCTTCTCCAAGCCACTGGTACAAACCGACCTTCTTGGTCAGCTGACTGTTTCTGACTGAATTCTTCTGACTCAGGCTTACTCTGGCTGATTATCTGACTGCCTCAGACTTAACTGCTCTGCTCGGTTTCAAACTGACTCACTCTTCCTGTCTGATACTGGCTTCTTCTGCTAAGCTGCTTCTATGTCTCCTGTATCTCTCCCTGAACTCTCAGTTGATTCATACTGCCTTAGTCAGCCTCTCTGCTCCTCAGTCAGACCAATTCATGGTCTCTGTGTCTTGTCCCTTGTCTGCCTGATTCAGACTGCTTGCCTCATACTGCTTCTGTAACTGACTCTGCTCTGAGCTGAGAGACCACCTTTTTACAGTGAGAATTGAATGTGTCCTCACTCTGACTCATTCTGCTAACTCTTCCTCTGATTAGTCACTTTGCCTGTCATTCATTAATTCATCTCAGATGTTACTTCTTGTGTAATACTGACTCTTTCTGAGCTTTGTTTCCTGTGCCTATTTCCATACTCTGTTTCTGTCTTAGGAATTAAAGGCATGCACCACCACTACCTTCTGATTAAAGGTGTGTATCAAAATTCTTAACATTCTTCTACTTTCCATCCAGTCCCCACAGGCATCTGAATGTGATTCCTTCATATATACCCTGGATTATAGGCCCTTCGTGGCTTTCACACAGGCTATTCCTCTACAATCCCCTGGAATGATTTTTTTCTTAGTTGTTAATACTAAATACAAGTTTTCTTTAAGATTTTTTTCATTTAATTTTAAATTTTTGGCATTCATTCTTCACAGTCCTTCCCTGTACATCCTGCATCTCCTCTTCATGTCAGTCCCACTGTCAATGCCTGCTTGGGAAGCAAGAACGAGGTGGGGAACAAGGCAACTTGGAGATGAGACATGAGCCAGGGTCTCATTTGCAACATGCTGGTTTTTATTCATTATTTGTGTCAGGAAGCTATGCTTTGGTGTCCTTAGGAAGTACCTTTGGTCACAGAAATAGTTTTTCAATGGTCTCTCTTACAAAGGAATCAACACCGCTTTTTTGATTACCTCCCATATTCAAGGCCTGGTTATGGCTCCAAAATGAAGTCCTAGACTGAGATTCAAGAGAACCAGCCCCACTTCTTTCAATACCATGTATATGGATTCAGGCTGCAAAATGATGCTATAATATTTCCTGTGGATGAGAAAGTTCTACGTGTAGGGGATGATGGTGACACTGACCCGGAGGAAGGGAGTTTTAGGTTAGTCCAAAGCATAGGTAGATGTGTCAGTTTGCTCAGGCTGCTACAACAAAACGCCACAGGCTGAATGGCTGCAACAGAAAAATAGCTTCTCACAGTTCTGGAGGCTGTCAGTCCCAGATCAACGATGTCAGCCAGCTTGGCTCCTGGGGAAGCCCCTCTTTCTGGCTAGCAGAAGACTGCCTTCTTGTAATCACATGGCCTTTCCTTGGTACCTTCATGAGGAGAGAGAACGGGAGAAAGGGAGAGACAGAGAAAGAAGGGAGGAGGAAAAGACAGAGAGGGAAGAGGGAAAGAGAAAGAGAGAGATTCCCCCTGATGTCTCTTCTAACAGAGACACTAATCTTATTACAGTGTTAGTTCTTATGACTTTATTTAACCTTAAATACTCCCTTAAAAGCCCCATGTGCAAAAACAGCTACAATAGGGCTTACAGCTCCAACATATGAATTTAGGAAATAAAAATATTTATCCCATACCAGTGGGCTATAACCAAAGAGTGTGATGGAGAATATTTCTGAGAGAAAATGAGGATAAATGTATATCTGTGTGTGTGTGATTGTGTGTGTGTTATGCAAATGAACTCACACAAGAGAACATTAAGTATTCCTATAAAAGTTATTTACTAAGCACCTCTCTGGGCGGAGCACATGGATACCTCAGTGCACAAAACAGACAAAGCTACTGCTCTCGGGGAGTCACTGTTCTAGCAGGCCGATGCACACATTAACACAACAGTGAAGGACTTAGTAAAGGTTGTTGACCACATAAAAATAACAAGCACTGTGGGAATAAAAAGAAAGCAGAGTAGGAGAAGAGTAGAAGGGGAGAGGAGAGAGTGAGCCATTTAACCTGGGCAGGACAGGGGCTTCCTAAGAAGAGATCTATGCAGAAGAGGTGAAGTGGGTGTCAGAAAAGCATTCCAGACAGAAGGAAAATAAAGCAGAGGGGTAAAAGGCAAGAACACCTTTGCCATTCAAGGACTGAAGAGGCTAATGTGGACTGAGATGGGGGTGAGGGTGAGAAGGGTCTGAGTGGTCTCCAAGGTGACTCCACAGAGGAGCCAGATAGTTACTCTGCATGTACTGGGAGGCGTTGGGAGGCGTTAGAAGTTTGAACAAAGGAATGGCATGTCATCCTAAAGGTTTACCCCAGCTAATGTGTGGGCTCAGTACCTGAGTGGTCAGTAAGTATTTATTGCAATGATCCAGAGGAGTCTGCATGTTATTGGGTCTAGGGACCAGCGAGGTGAAACCACGGCCCATTCATGATGTTCATTAATAAGAGAGCTATTATGATTTATATGTTAGAGCTAAAACAATAAAACAGGAGTTTGTATCCTTCACTGATCACTTCAAGGTTGTTGGAGGACATCCCTCTCCTCTACCCTGACATGCTGTTAGTACGTTAAGAGGCAAGAAACGCAAGACTTGAACTCTCAGGGTATGCGGTCTCTATGTAGTTAAAGTGTTTCTGCTTGCAATACATAGCTCGTTTTACAACGGTTTATTGCCATCCAAATATAGGCACTCCTGATCAGTCAGGAAACGGTGCAGCCCCATTCTCCTTTCATCCTTTTCTTAGTTTATTGTTCAGCCAACCGTCAACATCTCCCATGATGTATACTTTACTGATGTGTGTTGTGGATTTCTATCTTTTCCCACCATAAGCAACAATTTTTCTCAATCTACTCACAGCTGTATCTCTGCTTCTTGGTATACAATAAGTATGTAGCAAATATGCATAAAATTAATGCATATATCTACCAAAAGAAGAAGAAGGAGAGAAAGAAAGAGGGGGAGACAAACAGAAAATTCAAACCCTCTGGGGTTTTAAATGTTATTATATACTACACAAATACTTGTATGAAACAATGGAACAATAATAAAATGAAAGACTTGTTAGACTTTTTTCAAACTTATTTTAACTTTCTTGTATCCATTTTCCCTGAGGGCACATTATTTTGCACTAACGTATTTAAAATCCTGCCAGTTCTCACAGATAGAAAAAAAATTAGAGCTATGATAGGAGACCGAGAAAGCACTGCATAGACTTTTTCTAAATGAGTATTAAACAAATAAACCCAGTGAAACCATTCTTCCAAATAACGTTGAACTGAGACTCATTATCCTGAAGTCCTTCCCAGAGGAAAGTATGTCCCATGCTTGGGTATGAACCGAAGAAGAGCTGAACATTGGGGGCTGAAGGTCAGGATTCTGCAAGCTGGCCTTTCCAATCCCTGGCCCCATGAGTCCAAAGGCAGTACAACCAACAGGCATGGAGGTATTTGCTGTAGAAGTTTATTTTTAGTTCTGTTTAAAATATTGTTTTGTGCACCGTTAGGTAAGGATCTGCCTAGGTCTTGGCATTTTATATTGCTTGCAGGTGTTAGATTTATGTGGGATGTGTTTGATTGCTAATGATCTGCAAATGCTATCAGTAAAACACCTAAGAAGTCCTGTATTAATAAAAAGCACCTGAGACAGGACACTCAGGGTTACATTGTCCAGTATGGTAATGGCCATGATGGTGGTTCCCTCTGCTGAGGTCTAGAAAGGTTTGCACCAGCGAATATGCCTCCTTGTTGTCCTGTTTGCTGAGCTACCACAGTCCATGTACAGCTACAGGTATTTTCTTGTTACTGAATGAGAAATAGCCCATTGTAACTCTTAGGACATTTGGACAGGCATTAATCATATGAAGACCCACACTCCAAAGCAATAAGAGAACATTTTTAATCAAACCACACACCATGCACATACCTCATGTTTGGTTTTACAATGCCTGTTTGAGGCTTCTAGCGGAATAGGGAGAAGACCTAAGCATCTTCTTCTCCCTATTCTTTTCCCAGAAGGAGGCAAATCACCGAAACTCTTCTGCCACCATAGTCTCCATGCTGAGAGGCTTCTGTTTTCCACTCCAGATCCATTTTCCTCCCTTCCCCCTCTTCCCGTTCTCTCTTCTTCTTGGGGCCTCATGAGGCTAATCTCATTGTCCACAGCAAGGAGACACTGGTAGGAGGGCGACCATTTGTGTCCCTGCTCCCTTCACACCAGATCGCAGGACACAAGCTGCACCCTTCTAGGCAGTACACAGACACAGCTCCCCACCCCTTAGGTCTAGAGGTGAGAACACAGCCCTAAATGTTGTGCTATCACTTATTAGCTTCCCTAAACTCCATCTTCATCTTTCAAATAGTCCCTGTGTTGATCTGTTTGGAGGTTACTGTGACAGAATACAAGAGGCTTGATAATTGATAAAGAACAGATTTGTTTGTCATAGTTCTGGAATCTAGGGATGTGGGTCTTCTTGTCATCCCATGGAAAGAGACAGAAGAATAAAATATCATGAGAAGGAGATAAGAGGGGAAAGAGGGAGGGAGAAAGGAATACAAACTAATTCTTATCTGAGGAGCCACTCCTAAGAATATTAACCCACTCCCATGAGAAGGTCACTAATCCATGAGGACAGCACCCAAATGGCCTAGATACTTCTTAAGGGCTACCTCTCAATGCTTACATTAGTAATTAAGTTTCTAATGAACCTTGGAAATACACTGGAAGCATGCCTGCACCTGTCTTAAACTGTCCTCCAATCACCTGGTTTGAGCGTAGCGTCTGGTTCACACTGAGACCTAGCCAATCTACTTTCTTAACAAGCAGAAGAGCAGGACTCAAATTCCATCTGCTCCCACCAAGCCTCGGCCTCCCTCCTGCTAATAGTTTAGGTTGCTGGCTGGTACAGCTGTATACCTCCTAGAGGAAATGTACTTGCTCCTTTGTTTGTAATCTCACTTAGCCAATCTGCCTACCAACATCATTGAGGTCATCATACTCCATGCCAAATACTAGACTGGGTGCTAGAAACATAAAGATAAATAGAAAACAGCCCCTAGCATCAAGTCATTCTGATCAGATGAAGGCATGTATCCCTCCTAAGGACTATGGAAGCTGATTCTGAAGTGGGGGCCAGCATGTAAGAACTTCTTGACATTGACAATCATGGAAAAACATAAGAGAAACAGAATTGACTGCAAGGAAACATTGGGCTGTGGTATGGCTTCAGGGAAGACACTCCACTGACCAAGAAGGGATCTCAGAAGCCTGAGTGAGCTTCCAGATTTGAACACACCTGATTTTAAGGGCTGAGAGCCACCACACATTCCGAAAGGGGATGTGACTTTCCTCCGATTCTGCAGCAAAGGCTGAAAGGAGCTCACAGCTGAAAGCTGTCTCCAGTGACATCTCCAATATCTTGAGGGTCTATATGCTTCACCCTGGGGGAATCAGTGTCCCCCACGAGACAGGAAGAAGAGACAGATAAAAGCATTCAAAAGTCTCATCAAGTCAGACATGCAGAAAGCAGAAGTATTAGGGAACCTAATCCAGTCTTAGGATTCTTGAAGGAACTTCATGAACAAGATGACACTTTGATTTGAAGCCTAAAGCATTAGGCAGACCAAGGAAGTATGAGGCACGAGGCACAAGAATACTTTTAGGATTGCGTACCAAGGGAGAGACCTAAAAGTGGGTAACCACTGCAGATATGAGGCTAAAAAGTCCAGAAATTAAGGTAAAAGAGTGAACAGGACCGCAGCAGGGAGACCCTGAGTGCTGTCTCAAAGAACTGAGGCTTTGGACTTTATAGACAAAAGCAGCCTACTCAGCAGGACAGGACACCTCCTGAAGGTATATTTTTTCCCTCAGAGGGTTTACAGTGGCAGAAAAGGCCCTGTTAGGGAATTGCAAAGTCTCCTTGGCCATGCTTATACTAGCCGCCTCTTCTCTCCTATGAAAGATGTCCTTATTGAGTCTGCTACATTGGGGCCCGCTGCTAAGCTCTCTGCTTCTCTCCTTTGAAAGATGTTCTTAAAGAGCCTGCTCCACCTGAGGGAGGGGCTGCTACTATGCTCCTGTCTTCAGAGGAAGAGCTACATTCAACTCTGAGGGCAGTGTATAGAAGCCCTAAGACATACAACTGTGAGCTGGCAGGGACTGAACCCCCAGAGAGAGCCATTCTACTCTGCTCAACTTCTCAGGTCTAAATCAGCACCCCTGAAGATGGCCAGGAGAAAAGGTATTTTGATTCTCGTTATTTTGCTCCTGCACTAGCCATATCCAATAAGTTCCGCTCTTGTCTGGATGACGCACAGACTGTAATGAGACAGGTTAATCTGCCTCTGAGCAGTCAGAAGGGTTCCTATAGTAGTGGCTGTCAAAATGGGTAAACTAGGAAGAAGAAAGAGATGAGCCCGGAGCTTCGACAACATTAATCACCGCAGCAAAGGAGGTAGCTGAACATGCCTGTGCCTGATGTGCATTTCACCCTTTGATAAACATTCCTGTTCCATCAGGTTGGCTATGAAAGATCATTACTCTAGAATGCTATGTCCTCTCGTGAGTCTGTCAGATGACAGCTGAAAACATTCAGGGATTTGGCTGAGACCTTTGATTCTGGTTAACAGGCTCAAGTAGAGCTGAAACGGTGTTCTTCAAAACCTGGTGTTTTCCCAAAGTTAGACAAAGACCTCAGGTTTATTTGACTCACTTTAGACTATTAAAGCGTCAAGCTCTTGGTGCTGTGGACAAGACAGGACCACACACCTGCCTCCTTCCATTTCCCTGATGCATACCCTTGGGCTCTCCCCACTGGCCACAGAAAGTTAAAGATAAAACTTCATGGGAACAGTCTGCTCCCTTCCTGGGGGTAAAATGAGAACACCAAAGGGAAAGGAGAGCAGTTTGGGCCAAAAAGAGGCTCTATGAGGGTCAGAGTTGAGAAAAAAAAAAACTCAATTTGTCCAAGCTGTTGCTGTGGATTGAAGATACCTAGCCCTGCGGTGCATTTGGCTGATTTCCCAGGGGTATATATATGGTCCAGATTCCTGGTCATCCGTCAAGAGCAGCAAGTCTGGGTGTTGCCCATGCGCCCCTCCCTCCCCTCAAGGAGCATTCTTCCTTGGATGCTTTCTTGGCTTCTTTGAGACAGAGGCCTTAAAAATACATCCAGTGCTTGGCTCGGGACGTCCTCACACCCCAAGCACCCCTGGACTTTCTATATCTCACATATACAGAAACGAGCCCGCCCGTCCATTCCTTCATGCACAAAGCCTTTGAGGATTATATTTGTTCCCGATCCTAAGCTTAGAGGACTTAGACAAATGGAATCAGCAAGTCACTACAAAACCACAATCCAAGGTGATTATTGCTAAGAGATCTGGAACACTGTGCTTCTAGAATATTTTTCAGCAGTCTTGTCCTTGGCTGAATTGAACACTCAACTCAGTAGTTTGTATTCATAGATTTAGCTCAGTTCTTTCCAAGGAGACTATTTGTCTCTATCCTTTCAAGTGGATGGGCCCAGAAAGGCATACTTTAATTGTATTTATTGTACTTTAATTAATTGTATTTATTTCTTATTCTCTTATAATTTTATGTATCTGCACCTCAGAAAAGTCACTGGAAGATTTCTCCAAAGCACCGAGGCGTCTCTGTCTCCCAAGAGAACCACGGGGTTCCAGTCAGAGGAAGAGGCCCTCCTACTCTTACACACACTGCTGAAGATGTAAACTCAGCTATCAGCCTCCTAAACAGCCAGTTCTTGGAAAACAGGAAGGAGAGGCAGCTGAGTGTTCTTTCAGTTAACTGTCTGAAAGCATAAACACAGGAATCCCACTTCCTTATCAATCCATTGATCTCCAACGCCTCCGCTGAATAGAAGCGGAGTCCTGACGTTATGGGGATGGGCCGCAGGGCATTATCTGGATTAAGTCTAAGAGGACAAAAGTAGCGCCAGTCTCTTAGACAATTCTGGAGAAACTTCCAGTGGGGTTGGCATTTTGTTTATAAACAGTTGGCTTCGAGAGCCCCAGAGAGTGACGGGCTGCAGGGAGGAATGGCCTCATCAGCTTTCAACTTGACGTCAGAAACTACTGTTGCTAGCTCTTCCCGCGTCAAACAAAAGTGCCCCAAGCCTTTGGTGAGTCCATTTCCCTATTCCTGTCACCAAATCCCCAGATGTTTAGATGTCAATGCCTTTCTGACGGCACCCCAGCCCTGATGACCAGGAAGACAGAGAGCAAACAGATCCTTATCTGCATGGCCAGAGGGACAAAGCCTCCCTGGTCTGAAGCTGAGGCTTCTAGGATGCCTCCTGGCAGGAGGCCATGACACAGCCCTCCCCCAGGCCCAGTGCCCTGAAAGAGCTCATTCACCACTCAGGGTGAGCACTTTTCTCCCAAGTGGCTACTCACCAGTGGCAGAGCCAATTACAGACAAGAGTGATGGGTCTGCCAGGGCTGCTGATTCTTATTCCTTCATGGGGCATTGAGTGAGGTTTATTTCTTAAGGAAAAAAAAAACCTCATTAGACACAACTCTGATACAAATAATGGGTTGGTTCTTTAAATGAAGTTTAAAAGGAAAGCGAGAAAGCTGTGAGATGTATTGCAGAAAGTAACTCAGAAGCTCTGGCTTCCTTATCTCCTCCTCCATCTAAATACCCCCAACACACACACACATGTGCACTCGTACACTTGTACACACACATGCACACTCCCACACTTGCACAAACACATGCACACTCCCACACTTGCACACACACGTGTGCTCATACACTTGTACACATGCATATACTCACACACATTCACACGGACGTACTCATTCATACACATACACTCATTAACTTCTATACCTTCTTCACACACACACACACACACACACACACACACACACACACGCACAGTCACACAATCCCAATACTGACTTGCTCGTACGCCCATGCCTCTACATATGCACACATACACACTTACACACATACAGATAGATGCTTATTTCCATACCTCCCTCCACACCTCCACACACACATTCATACACACTGGCCTCTGTACCTTCTCCTACATTCAAATGTGCACACACACACACACACACACACACACGCACAGTCACACAATCCCAATACTGACTTGCTCGTATGCCCATGCCTCTACATATGCACACATACACACTTACACACATACAGATAGATGCTTATTTCCATACCTCCCTCCACACCTCCACACACACATTCATACACACTGGCCTCTGTACCTTCTCCTACATTCAAATGTGCACACACACACACACACACTCACACACACACACACACACACACACACACACACGCACACACAGAAGGGCAATAATTCTCAGGGCCAAGAATTGACGTTGCTTTCTTCCCAGTGTGGGAAAAGCCATAAACTATCCTCGGGACCTCTGTGTGCAGTGCATTCTCTCCCTTCCTGGCTGGGTTCCTGCAGCCTGAGCTAAAAGCAAAAAGGAGGAATTTTCCTTTTTCCTATTTTATCTAGAGTAATTTCTTGATGAAGCTGTATTGGGTCCTCCCCCAAGGCCTCTGAATTTTTTCTACTGGCATTTTTCTTCCAGTAACTGCCCAATTTGTGAGACCTAGCACAAAATAAAAACATGAGCTCCTGTCTAAAAC
This sequence comes from Cricetomys ansorgei, assembly GCA_026225945.1. Classification (NCBI taxonomy): domain Eukaryota; kingdom Metazoa; phylum Chordata; class Mammalia; order Rodentia; family Nesomyidae; genus Cricetomys; species Cricetomys ansorgei. The sequence continues at coordinate 7,119,575 of JAMJFZ010000107.1, forward strand.
AACAGGGAAGTTTTTTTCTCCTTTTGTAGTTACATCTTTGGCATATGAAGGTGTTGTTTCTTGGTTTTGCTTGTTTGTTTGCTTGCTCATTTACTATCATACTGTCTTGTGAGCAGCAAGGAACTCCAATGGAAAGCCGGGGACTGACTCAGCAAAGTAGAGACACAGTTCTTGGTCTCACACTTTCCTACTCCCATCCCCCCAGCAGTAACCTAACAGGCTCCTGAGAGAGGGAGGCAAGCACCCACCAGACAGAGGTAGCACAGTTGAGAACTCAGTGGATCAAGGTTCCAAACATTGTGTGCAGCCTCTGTTCCCACCAGGCTCACGACACAGCACAAACTCCAGGATGACAACCACAGCACCATAGACCCCAGTGTGGAACCACTCTCAGAGCATGAGGACTTGCACAAGGAGACTGGTCGCCATTTGTAAACCTAGCTTTGCTTCCCTCTACTGCAGAAGATGCTATTTGAACATAACAATTGGAACGCTTGAGATGACTCAGTAGACACAGGCACTTGCTGCTGACTATGAAGACTTGGACTTAATCCCCTGGACCCACATGGTGGGGAGAACTAACTCCTGCAAGCTGTTCTCTGACATACTGACATATACTGCCCCACACACATGCTTACAAATGCATACATACATAATGCAAACACGGTGAATAAGTGTTAAAAAAAAAATACATCAGTTTCTTCCCCCTCCCAAAAATGTATAGGCTTAGGGAAACAGATGGACATACATAAGAGCATTTAGATGTGTGTATCTGGCTAGCTGTTCAGATGCAGAATTACTAGGTCAAAGGTAGAAACAGCCTCAGGGCTTTTGATGGATGCTTACAGATTGCCTTCTCAAAAACATGACTTCCAGAGCCACTAGCAAATCTCAACAGGACAGGTAGCCAGCATCTCTGTAGACGCTGCAACATATTGCTGTACCCGTAGACCCAAGCATCGCTCAACCCTCATCAGAGACGCTTCTTCTTGCAGTAAATAGTAGAGACCCACAGCAAGACAATGTGCTGAGAGTGAATCTATATCACACCTCTCTCCCCAGGGCTCAGGGATCTGTGCCAAAGAACAGGCAGAAGGATGATAGGAGCCAGAGATGGGAAACGCCAAGGAAGCAGCGTCTTCCAGACACACGGCTGATGCACAAGTGAACTCACAGAGACTGTGACAGCACGAACAAGACCTGCACAAGTTAGAGCCGAACAAAATCTCAGTGTGGAGAAGGGTGAGTGGGCACAAAGTCCCACCCCTAACGGAGAAGCTAATGTCAATCGATTGCTACTTTCTCCAAAGAAGTGACGCTGAGTGCATCAGTCAGTCACCCTTCAGGGCCAAACCTCATGCTCGGTGATTTTCCAAAAAAACATATTCATGGCATTTTGTTATAGTTGTTTGTTTGTTTTTATTGTTTGTTTACTTGTTTTTTGAGAGAGAGAAAGGACATGAAGTTGGAGGAGGGATGTGGGAAGAGTTGGAGAGGGGAAGGAATATAATAAAAATATATTGTATGAAATGTTTAAAAAATAAAAAGATAAGAAAAAAAGAGAAGAGTTTTTTATTTAATCTGAAAATAAACAACTAAGATAAAAAATTACTTTAAGCTAAAATATTACTTTACATGCTTTTTGTATGTTTGAAATGATTACAACTTATAAAGAACTTTTAAAACATTAAGGGTAAGCCAGGTGGTGGTAGTACACACCTTTAATCCCAGCACTCGAGAGACAGAGGCAGGCAGATCTCTGTGAATTCAAGGTCAGTCTGGTCTACAGAGTGAGGTCCAGGACAGCAAGAGTTACAACAGAGAAACTCTGTCTTGAAAAAAAACCAAAAAACTAAAAATAAAATAAAAATAAAAATTAAGGGTACTGTTTAATAGTTCATGCATGGAAAAATATTTTATGATGTGACCTTTGGGGTTAATCTCAATGGAAAAGTCGATATTCACAAGGAAAGGCATGAAAACAATACTTTTCAACTTGGCAAATATGTATTAAAACTATGCAACATATTATATGTTCACAAATATTATGAAATAGCACAAAATTAACATTAGTGATGCCCTCATTAAATTTTTAGTTGAATCAATACACTTCCTTTTTCTTTTGGGGGGTACTTTATTTTTATTTACTTTTTTGACAGGGTCTCTAACTTTGAGCTCCTTGTGTAGCCAAGGATGACCTTGAACTGATTCTCAGGCCCCAGCACCTGAGTTCTGAGATTGCAGGCATACGGCACTGTTACCAGTTTGTGTAGTGCTGGGGATCCAGTTCGGGGCTTCACCTGTGCTCAGCAAGCACTCTGTCAACTGAGCTATGGCCCTAGTCTCATTCTGACTTTAAGTATGATCCATCAGACCCTCTGGCCAGCTGTTCTTTAGCCTGTGATACCTCGATGCTTTCATTCATGAGCACTCTGCACTGTGTTGTTACTGTACTCATTGCTAGCAATGTAATACTTGGGTTCTGTCCTAAGACTACATGTACGTTATGAATTGCTGCAGAGTACATTTATATTTACATATAGAAACTCATTTTGTAGTGTTTATATATGGATATATAATACATTACATATTATATAGAGAAAGATACAAATAGATGTATAAAAACAAGCTGCAGATAGTTATAGGCTTCTTGTCATTGTGTTCTCTAGAGAGAGGAGGCATATAGCAAAACATACAATTTATGGAGCATTTCCATGCCACAGATATTCTCCATTACTTTACTTAATCCTCACGATAATCTGAGGAATAGGCACTATCAGCTGATTCTCAGGGGAGGACACTGAAGCTAAAGAACGAGAAGGAACCCAGTAAGCAATGGAGCCAGGATATGGAGCCCAAGCAACAGAGCCAGCTTCAGTCTTCCTGTTTTCTACCTCCCACAGCGTTATTAGTAGATTCTAGAGCCTGGGACAGACAGGCCACCAACTTAATCTTGCCTAGGAATCTGGCTTGTGGGTTGCCATATGTAGATAACAAAACTATAAGACACACAGTTAAAATTTAGAAGTGAGTAATTTTTCAAGTATACGTGTGTCCCAATAGTATATGGAACATACTTACACTAAAATCCATCCATTAGTTGCTTAAATTCAAATTTAACTGTCCTATATTTTATCTGGCAATCTGAGGTGTACCATCTCTCAATAGTAAGGGTCTAGAATGGTAACAATGTCCTTTTTTAAGAAAGAAAAGTAATCCTGATTAGAACAGGCATGAGACATAAGGACAGAGCCTGTCCCATAGACAATATCCCCAGTTAACAGCAGCTTGCAGGTAGGCAAAGGTCCACTAGAGCCCTTCTCCCTCAGCCTCAACACACCATCATCAGTATTTGTAGAATGAGAACTTCTGACCTTCACCAAAGAGAGTAACGCAAAGAGTCAATGAGACAAAGGACTGGTTCTTTGGAAAAAAAAAAAAATCAATAAAATTGGCACTTATCCAAATTAACTAAAAAGCAAAGAGAGAATATACAAACTAACAAAATTGGAGTGAAAGGGGTTCATAACAACAGACACCAAGGAATCCAGAGAATTATAAAGTGCATAATTTTAAAAACCTGTACTCCACCTAATTGGAAAATCTAAATGATATAGACAATTTTTTCAACTTACCACTTACCAAAGTTAAATCAATATCAGATAAGCAATTTAAGCAGACCTAAAACCCCTAGTGAAATAGAAGCAGTCATAAGTCTCCAACCAAAAAGCCAAGGACCAGATGGTTTTAGCACAGAATTCTACAAGACATTCAAAGAAGAGTTATACCAACATTTCTCAAGTAATTCCACAAAATAGAAACAGAAGGAATACTGCCCTGTTCATTTTATGAGGCCACAATTACCTTGATACCTGAACTGCATGAAGACCCAACAAAGAAAGAGAATTACAGACCAATTTCCCCTATTAACATAGATGCAAAAATTCTCAGTAAAATACTTGCAAACTGAATCCAAGAACACATCAAAAAGATCATCCACCAGGCTTCATCCCAGACATGCAGAATATTTAATCCTCAGTATAACAAACTGAAAGACAAAAACCACATGATCCTCTCATTAGATGCAAAAAGACCTTTGACAAAATCCAACATCCCATCATGATGAAAGTCCTGGAGAGATTAGGGAGACAAGGGACATATTTCAATAAATAAAGACAGTTTACAGCAAGCCCAACTTAAAAGGAAAGAAATTCAAAGCAATTCCACTAAGATCAGGAGCAAGACAAGGTTGTCCACTCTCTCCATACCTATTCATTATAATACTTTAAGTCTTAGCTACAGCCATAAGACAACTGAAAGAGATCAAGGGGATACAAATTAGAAAGGAAGAAGTCAAAACATCTTTATTTACAGATAACATAATAATGTACATAAGTAGCCCTAAAAACTCCACCAGGAAACTCCTACAGCTGATAAACACCTTTGGCAAAGTAACTGGACACAAAATTAACTCACAAAAATCAGTAGCCCTCCTACATACAAATGACAAATTGACTAAGAAAGATACCAGGGTAACAGTGACTTTCACACTAGCTTCAACTAATACTAAATATCTTGAGTAATTCTAATGAAGCAAATGAAAGACTTGTATGATAAAAACTTAAAGACACTGAAGAAAGAAATTAAAGACGATATCAGAAGATGAAAAGATCTCCCATGCTCATGGATCAGTAGGATTAACACAGTTAAAATAGCCATCCTGCCTACAGCAATCTATACATTCAAGGCAATCCCTTTCAAAATCTCAACACAATTTTTCAAAGATCTTGAAAGGATAGTTTTCAGTTTCATAGGGAAACAAACAAACAACAACAAAAAAAAAAAAACAGGATAGCTAAAACAATCTTGAATAATAAAAGAACAGCTGGAGATATCACTGTCTCTGATTTCAAGTTGTACTACAGAGCTACAATTATTGGAGAAAAAAAGCAGAGTGTTATTGGAATAAAAATAAACATGATGATCAATGGAAATGAACTGAAGACACAGACATAAATCTACCTTTTTAAAAAAATCCAGAAATACACACTAGGGAAAAAAAAACAGAATATTCAACAAATGGTGCTGGTCAAACTGGATGGCTGCATGTAGAATCCAAAGAGATCCATATCTATGACCCTGAATGAAATTCAACTCCAAATGGATCAAAGACCTCAAAATAAAACTAGATTAACACTGCACCTGATAGAAGAGAAAGTGGGGAATAGTCTGGAACTCATTAGCACAAGAAAAGGCTTTCTGAACAGAACACTATTAGCATGGGTTCTGAGAGCAACAATTAATAAATGGGACCTCACAAAATGGAGAACCTTCTGTACAGCAAAAATCATTCTAACAAAGCAGCAGCCTACGGGATGGGAAAAGATTTTTATCAACTCCATATCTGATATAGGACTAATATCTAAAATGTAAAAAGAACTCAAGAAACTAGGTATCAAAAGCCAAATAAATCCAATTTAAAATGGAAAACAGATCTAAACAGAGAATTCTCAATAGAGGAATCTCAAATGGTCGAGAAACACTTAAAGAAATGTTTAGCATCCTTAGCCACCAGGGAAACGCAAATCAAAACTGCTTTGAGATTCCATCTTACAACTGTCAGAATGACTAAGATCAATAATACAAGAGACAGCTCATGCTGGAGAGGATCTGAAGTAGGGGAAACACCCCTCCATTGCTGGTACGAGTGCAAACTTGTAAAACCACTGTGGAAATCTAACTAAATTTTCATTCGGAAGTGGTTTGAGATAGCTTCCGGGTTAGGGATGAGGGCATGTGTCTACTTCTCTTTTCGGCACTAAAACCCCATCTAGTGCAGGCCCTGTGCATGCTGCCCCAATCTATGTGAGTTCAGGTGTACATCGGTCCGGTTGTGTTTAGAAGGACTTGTTTCCTTGGTATCCTCCATCCCTCTGTACTCTCAGTCTTAATCAGACTTAATCTCTTTGGAATTACAGCCAGTAAATGCAAGATACTGAGAATACGTGACTGTCAAGCGCTCAGTAGGACCTTCATGCCGCCCTCCTCCAAGGCGTCAGGAGCAACAAGGAAGGGGTGAAAAGAACGGATGAGCCTGCGGACAAAAATGAAGGGCTGTGAAATGCTATTCTGTGGCATCACCTGGTCAGTGCAGTCATGGTGTCACAGCAGCGGTGGCTGCCAGCAGGCCTGCACAACACTGGTCCTGTTGACATCAATCATAGATAAAGGAGCCACCCAATTACCCCTACTACTTGCTACTACTTCCTGGATGCTGTGGGAGGAGGACTCGTTGTTCTCAGAAGTTACTGATGAACTCACCGTGCTGTAATGAAATAGTATCAAACCCATGGTCACAAACAGCCTTGGTTAAGAACAGTGCATCACAAAACAAAGCAAAGAGAATGAAAGGGTGAGGTGTTTGTGGAAGAGAGTATCGGGGTATGAAGGAAATAAGAGAGGATCAAGGTAGTAGTGGAATGAGTTTGTGTGTGTGTGTGTGTGAGAGAGAGAGAGAGAGAGAGAGAGAAAGAGAGAAAGAGAGAGAGAGAGATTGTCAAGAACCTATTTTTTAAGAAAAGCTTCCCTGGGTGTCAACTAAACCAGATAAACAATATGATTCTGTTTTGTGATTGTTACAAGCTGGGAACAATTGACAGGCAGAAGGGAAACCAAGTTACATCTGTGAGTTTAATTTTGTTTCTTTCCCCTTCTGCCTTGCAAGTGTTATTAGCCAGCTTTCAGGATGAATGAAGTGGCAATGCTATACTCTCAAATTCAAGTCTATGATACCCTCTGAGTGATTCTCTTGAAGGTCAAGCATATCTTAAAGTAAACACAGAGTAGTCCTCGTCCAACCCTAAGGACACACCTTACTGGAAGTGTTCTACAGACACAAGCTCTTCTAACATTAGCCCAACTTCTCTGTGAGTTCATACAATTTAATAGCCGCCTTTGTGGGCAAATAATAACAGAGCCACTCCTCAGTCTCTGAACTTGCAAATCATCTGTAAAACAGCATGGTAATGTAGATAGATGTTGATTAACATGTTTGTAGAAAATTCAGAAGGAAATTCGTAAAAGTTCGTGTAACCATTCTCGAGAAAGTGCCGGTGATAAACAGCAGGTATATTTTGTCTTCTACAGAACCTCACTCTGCAGACCTCAAAATTTTACTTTTGTAATCAAGAAAAAAAAGGTACTAGTGCTGATGTCTATAGGCTCTGAGGTTAAAATATTCACAATCTTGAGTTTATCATATGAAGTTGAAGGGCAGCACTGATTAGGTCATCAAGGGCATAATGCATCTACAGATTCAGAAGAAAACTTCTGCTCCCTGCTTCTCTCTCCCTCTAACAATAGCTCCGCTATCCTGGGAAGCTTCATTCCTAGGCAGACTTTTTCCGTGTAGAAGCCAGTGATCTCACAACGCTGCAAATTCTCCTGATGCTCATAGGATCAGGGATGGACAGTCCCTCCAGCAAAGGGTTCACTTTGTTCTCCTCTGCCCCAAAGAGTCCCAGGGATCCTATAATACCTATGGGCCAATCTCTCTACCCAGAAAGTGGGCCATTTTGGTTATCCATCAATAGCAAGGGGAACAAGATCTATTTCATCAGCCCCATCTAATATAAATGTAAAGAGAAAGTAGATGGTCCCTTAAGTAATATTATATAGCCCAGGTTAGCCTTGAACCTGAAGCTTGGATCCTCCTGCCTCAGTCTTGAGACTCAGCATTTATAAAAGTCTATTTATTAATTTATGTATTTATATTTTATCTGTATGAGTATTTGCCCAAATGTAAGCGCACGCATCACACGTGTGTCTGGTGCTCTCAGAGGCCAGAAAAGAGCATCAGATACCCTAGAAATTGGAGTTACAGATGGTTCTGAGCCCCATAGGAGCTGAACCTGAGTCTTCTGCAAGAGCAGCAAGTCCTCTTAACAGCTGAGCCATCTCTCCAGTCCCAGGGGAATGTATATCTCCTGCAGACATGGTACTGAAGATCACTGGAAATTTACTGTTTAACACTGAAACTTTTACTAGCAGGAACTTCAAAGACTCATGGCACGATGCTGTACAATAAAGCCCAGGGTGCCTTTTCTTACACAGGCATTTCTAAACTTCAGTGATCATTGGAAAAGTCTGGAGGCCTTGCTAAAGCACTCATTTTTTGGTCTAGTAAGTTTGCACTGGGGACAAAAGATGCACATTTCTCTCAAGTTTCTCAGATGATGCTAATGGCGGTAGGGACCATGCTTTAAGAACCGACATCAAAGAGATTCATGAAAGCTAATTAGACAATGTAAGTAAAGTAGCTACTAGTAATTTGAGCCTGAGCTCAACAAGAGTGGGGAGCTTTGTTGCATGAAGGAGACTATCCAATTTCTACAGTGTAGTCAGTGGGATTCCTAAGTATAAGCTACCCTAAAGCCTATCAATGTATCCTCACTAATTTTCAAGGGTTTGTTGTTCAGAGAGGCTTAACCAATGGCCCACCAAGAGAACAGTAAGGTTCAGTGCCAAATGAATGTTCTGTAAGTAAAGCAAAAGCCGGAAGCAAATGGTTCCTCCTGACCTGGCCTTACTGTCTCCAATCCTATGCAAAGCAATGCAAGTCATGGCCAAATCACGTGCACCACCAAGAAAAAGCCAGCAAAGCAGGCAGAGACCATCAACGACTTTAAACTCACTAAGCCTTCATCTCCAAAACAGCATGTTCTTTTTCTTTGGTTCATTCAGTGTTTCTAAAGGAAGTAAAATTCTTCTCTGGCTTCCAAGAAAGATTTATGACTGAAAAGAACAGATTTTACCTGGCAGTGGGTGCGTGTGGTGCTCAATCTCTCATACCAGGCCCGATTGCTCTGTATTTTGCAGATACTAATATTAGACCCGGTTAATCATCGCACATTCCTTTTATTAGGTGAGGAGCTACATTCTTGAAACCACTCTCGGGAAAACAATCCTTCCCTTCCAGACCACCCTGAGCTGCAGACTTAGGGTTTCGGCCGTGGTAACATTGCTGGGCCATGTGGCAGACGTTTGGGCAGCCTGGAGACATCTGCTCTTCAGCCTCAACCCCTTGGAAGTGGTTGAGGAACTTCCTCTTCTCTTGTTCACTTGGCCCAAGGTTACTCCTTCTGCAAACATTATGAAGGTGTTAGTACCACCAGAGCACTAGACTTTATTGCTTCCCCCACCCCTACCCCATGGACAGAGCCACCTGGGAAGAGGGCAGAGCAGCCAGAATAGGATGTGTCCAATAGATTTTATTTGAAAGCAATATTCAGACAAGTTAGAGCCATTTGAGGTTTGTACAAAATACTGAATTGTGAGAATATACCCAATCTCATGCATAATGTATCTCGTTCTAATAAGTCTTTTATGGGTTAGTTGCTGGCAAATTAATAAACCAAATTTGCCATAGAAACATTGTGGTCATATTGCGAGCCAGTCCCAGCTGCCTTCTCAAGTCTTGTTGCACCTGAAGGACAGTACTGCAGGGAGAACACCACGGAATCTCTGAGTTCTCAACTCGGCTTTTGGAATAAAACCGCCCAAGCTACCTTCCTTCTCATCCAGGCATGGTGTTGGCAGGTCTCCCCACAAAAAGAAAGCAATGCCAGGAGGGAACATGGGGAGTTCAGGGGAGATCGAGAGTGACAGGATGACAGAAAACCAGGTCTCCAGTGAGCATGGAAGACAGCGTCAGGTACCCACACTTTACACGGTGGTTCCCGTCCCTGCTGGGTGACAATGGTGGATAAGGATTGAGTGAGGAAACAGGAAAGTAAAGGTGGCAATGAGCAAACACACACACACACACACACACCCTTGAGAGTCTTGACTCGGCAAGTAGACACAGGGCAGTTCAGCTGGGGTTCCAATCTTCCTCCAAGCTCAGGACCATATACTCCCTTGGAAGTGAATTCCTTTTTTAAAAAAAATAATTTATGTTTTCTTCTCTTACATCATAACCCTCATCCTCTCCTCCCTCCATTTCTCCCAGCGCCCCCACCCCCACCCTTTTCCCCTCTCCCTCAGATCAACTCCCCTTGCTTCCCCTCAGAAAAGAATAGGACTCCCAGGGTTACCACTCTAACAGGCGGTAACAAGATGGAACAAGGCCAGGCACCAGTGCCTACCTCAAGGCTGGACAAGGCAGCCCAGCAGGAGGAAACGGGTCCCAGGGGCAGGTCAAAGGGTCAGAGGCAGCCCCCTCCTCCAGCTTTTAGGAGTTCCACAGGAACAGGAGCCATACAACCACAGGGGCCACACAGGCTCCCTGTCTGCTGCTTCTGTCTCTGTGAGCCCCTAAGAGGGCTTGCAAGTGAAGTCTTTGTTAATAAACTCTCTCTGCTTCTACTGTGTTGTCAGGAAGGCAGGAAAAGGAAGAACGGAAGGGAGGGGAGAAGAAAAAAGAGAAGAGGAGAGGAGAGGGAGAGGGGAGGGGAGGGGAGGGAGGGGAGAGGAGGGAAAAGGAGGAGAGGAGGGGGAGGGGAAGGGAGGAAAGCGGGGAGGAGAGGGGAGGAGAGACAGCAAGTCTGTATGCCCCTGCGCGCTGGCTCCCCTCCCTCAGTGGGCGTGCCCCAGGGCGCTGTGCTGCCCCCACCACCACAGCCACTGCCATCACAGCATTTCCACCTCAGCAGCGCAGCACATACAGTGTAGACAGAAAACGACAACACCCCATTTCTTCAAAAAGCAAGTCACAGGGTCTCCATGATTGAATCACTTTGCTGCCATTTCCCCCTCGATATACAAAAGTTCAAAGTTTATTTGAAGAAGAGTTGTTCATTTTTACCTCAGAATTAGAGTTTATTTAGCAAAACCTGAAATCCGCACAACCCCCTTGAGCTACAGGTGTCTGGGCCCCTCCCCCCAGACTATTCAAAAGGGTGATAAAAACCTACCAGTCGTTGAGCAGTCGCTGGGTCAGAAACGCACCAATTCCAGAGCTTGAAAACTCATCAATCACTGAGGTAGAAATCCCACAAATCCCAGGCCACTCTAGGAAGCCCCCTCGCCCCCGAAACCCTATATAAAGAGCTGCATTCTGCTCAGTTCTTGGCACAGCTGCAGCGGGACACCCATGTCCCTGTGCTTTTCCCTCCCAATAAGTCTCTTGTGAGATTTGCTGCACGACGCTTTGTCATCAGGTCAAAGTGAAGTGAAGTGGAGTGGAGCAGAGCCTAGCGGAGCAGAGAACAAACACCTCAGCTCAACCTGGGCTATCTTCCCCTCAGAGCTGCAACACAAGGAAAACTTCTCCCCTTGGAGCAGAGCAGAGCTGTTACACTGGAACTCTCCAGTTCAGCTGCAGATGCCTTCCCCACCTCAGAGCTGTGTAGCTCCTTGGCTCCCAACTACCCAGGTACCTTTCCTCTCAGAGCTCCTTTGGGGTCATCTTTCCCACCTCAGAGCTGTGTTGTTCCTTGGCTCCTGACTACCAAGGCACCTTCTTCTCAGAGCTGCAACACTTCTACTGGAGAAACTTCTCTCCTCAGAACTGTGTGGTTCCTTGTCTCCCAACTGCCATCTTGTCTGAACTGAAAAACAGTAACAAAGTTACCCATATTATGATCACAGTGGAATTAAAAGACAAAAGAGTATGTTGCCATCAAATCCTTAAGGGATCAGCCTCATCAAACTGATTTAAAATTTGTGTGTCAATCTGAGGCTGAAAAGATGCCAACATGCTTGAAAATCACTTCAGTCTGGTACCTGACACCCTGCCAGCCCTAGACTCTAACCAAACCACACTCAGCAACCGTTTGTTGAGCTCCTACTTTATGCCGTGACCAAACTTAGGTATGTGATATTAGCACAACCTACAGATCACACGCAGTGTAGATCAGAAAGAACTCATTTCCCACAGGGTGCCTCTGGGGACATTTTCCTCTCACTCCTTGTACCTGGCTAAGATGTGCTTCAACTGGCCAGTCCTCAAAAGGAGATCATGAGCACTGACCACTTAGAATCCCAGGCTTCATCCTCACCCCAGAGACCAGGCGGAGGTCTCTCTCCTGCTCCGAACGAAGAAGCCTGTGCGGTCCCAGCCCAGACTGAGAGCAGGACACACAGTGCCTCTCCCTGTCTCAGTTCTGTTTTCTAGACTCTAATAACTGTTTCCCTACTTTCCTCCCCTCTCCTTCTGTCCCTCCCTCTCATCTTCCTTTTTCTTTCTCTTCTTTCCTTTCCCCTTACATCCTTTGCTTTTCTTTCCTCCTTGGTTTTTCTTCCTTCCTGGAAATCCTGTGCGTTCTCTTAAGCAGATCAGAGAGGTATATTATACATAACAATCCCAGCACGGAGGCGAGATGAATACTTTAGGCTAAAACTACAGTCTGAGTGACATTCCCAGCATACTGTTTGGGAAGAAATCCTCACAGGCATCCGCGGAAGGCTCCGGCCTCTTAAACTTCATTTACATTTCATAGCTTTTACTGAATTTTCTTCAACTGAGTCTCTAAACATACTTCTCTGGTCCATAAACTGTCTCAGTGAAACTTGGATCGCATTTGATTTGATTCCGGTAACTGCAAGAAGCTGAGACAACCATTCATTTCAAAGCAAACCTCTCTGTCTGAAAAACTTCCTACGCCAAGGCTCTGTCATGGTCCTCCGTCACAGACCTCTGATAATAGTGGTGGCCTGCATCTTCCAAAAATAGCTACTGAGACCCTGCTTGCGACTTCTGGGGTTCATTGCTTCTTCATGAACCCTTATTTGTTTATTGGACTATAGACAAGTCAACAAGAGTTTCCGACAGCCAAATCTGAGATAAGTGTTACTAACATTTGATATTCCCAGCCTTCTCCAACTATGCTTTGTTTCCTTTTAATGATTTTTACCCATTTCTTTTTTTAATATTGTTTTGATCGGGGAGGATTACATTATAATTACACCTTTTCTTCCTTTGACCCTCCATGTACCTCTCCACCTTGCTCTTGCAAATTGACCTTTCTTTGTTACATCTGAGCAAGTGTGTGTGTGCTGTGTGCGTGTGTTTCTAACCGTATCACTACAACCTGGCCAGTTTACATCATATCGCTTTTATGTGTATGTTTTCAGATCTGACCATTTTCTATTGGATAACCAAGAGATAACCAATAGTGTTCTCCCTGGGGAAGACTATTTCTCCTGCTCTCAGCATTCCTTAGTTGCTTGTAGTTCTTCCCGTAGAGCTGAGGCTTCTTGAGCTTTCCCAATCCATGTAAACTTGTCTATTGCCAACTTTGTCAACTTCGATCAGCTCATGTTCAGGCAGTCATGTTGGTGAGACTTCATGGGTGTAGCTTCTAACATCTGTGTGTCTAAGAGACACAACATCACAGTAAACCCCATGTTCCTCTGGCTCTTAGTAGATTTAACAATAACTTTGTGGGATGTGTGTGTGTGTGTGTGTGTGTGTGTGTGTGGAGTACATGTGGAGATCAAAGCACAGCTTCAAATGTTGGTTCTTGCGATTCTTGCTTCTGATGGTTTCGACTCCCATCTTGCCATTACTGGGACTGTGTGAACAGGCCACTGCATCCAGCATTTTGTGGGGGTTGCAAGGATCCAAATTTAGGTCCTTATTCTTGCAAGGCAAATGCTTTATGAACTGTGCTGTCTCCTCAGCCTTGACTTTTACTTGGTGCTAAAGGGATGTGGGATTGCATGTAGTAAGCATCAAGAATGTGTTCTAATGATCTTGTGTAGCAGTGTCATGACAGCCTCTAATGATTGTGAGCCTGGCAGCACTCAGAATCCTCATGAATCGTTCACTGCTTCCTAGAGTTTCACTTTTAAAATGACCCAGGTATGACTAAGAGGCAGCTGGACCTGCGAGAGCGCCTGAGCCAGGCAGCTTTGCTGCTCCCAACCTCTTTTGAAATGAGGGGATATACAAAGGCCCTATGTGCCACCTATGAGAAACAGCCTTTCTTTTAGGCATTGAGCCAAGTCAAAGAACATTCTGATAACCATTATTCATTGTCAGTTTAGCCAAAGAATGGTTGTGGGCTGGAGAATATTTTCTGTTTTGTTTTGTTTGTATCTGGGTAGGCACAGGCTCTGGGAAAATTTCATGGTCCGAGCAGCCATTTTATAATCCTGGGTGGTTTCTCTGGGGCAGAAACTCTCCAACCTGTCCATACAGACTTCCAATGGAGTCTATTTCACCTCAAATTTAATCAGTTTGGTCTTTTTAATCAGCCTCTTGATTGATTGAAACGGAATTCTCTGTACCTCTCCAGAGCTCGTAAGTGTCTTGGCAAGCAACTTTTCCACGTGTAGTCACCAGTGAGCGCATTTGTATGCGTTCTTCTGAGCCATCACTTCCCACCCTGGATGTGGGACTAGTGCCCCCCACTTCTCTTCCGGAAGATAAGATCTTCAAACAGTAACCTTGTTTAACTTAAACAAGCCTTCTGCCCTCAGAAGAGGGGAAAGTCCAGTAGGAAATCCGCATTTGCTGTTGGGGATGGCAGACAGGCATAACCGAGGACTCTAATTCTCAAAGCTGCTCACAAATCCAGAGTCAACTGTTTTCTCTCCTGCTAAAGTCACAGTGGGGAGGGAGGGTATCGCTAGCAAAATCTATTCACTTGGGTCAATAACAAGTGTTAGTGCTTTGTTTCCTGAGATGACTTGGAAAATGTGTGAGTGGCTTTTACTCCTTTCACGCAGATATGGAAAAAAATCAAGATGTTCTTCTTAGAGTCCACCATCCAGCAAGCTGGACTAGTGAAGAACGTAGTTGATCCTTTTGGGGGAAAAAAATTAGAATTATTCCTTTCAAAAACAAATCATTCTTTCCTGGAATTTGAATTTAAGATAACATTTTTCAGGTGTTTAATCTAACCCATATTTAAAAAATGATTATGTGTAAAATAGGATAAACATATATAATATAAACTATATAAGATTATATATATATATATATATATATATATATATATATATATGTCCCAAAAGCATACAAGTATTTACCTGAAATATATTCTGTGAAATGTGTCATTAATTTTGATGTTTTGTTTGTTCTATTCCATTCTATTAAAAACATTCTATTAAAAACACTAGGGTCAAGCTAGGAGTATATAGTTCAATGACAGAGAGCCCTCTGCCACGTGCAAGGCCCAGATTTAATCCCCAGTACCACGACCAGTCCAAATCCAATAGTTGTGACCTGTAAAATTGATTTTCCAATCCAAGACCCAACATCTGAAAACCCTCTGGAAAGGGAAAAGGGTGCATTATATCACAAATCCGACAAATCTACCACCCAGCCTTTCCATCCCACCTCCACACACAGGTCTTTCTAGTCTTTCTCATTACCATCCATGAAACGAAACTCTTGACCTAAGTCTTGAGCTTTGCAAAGGACGTCGGAGGCCAGCATTCTGGTCATTGGCATATTTCTCTTATTCTTTCGCAAGAATATTTCGAATATTTACTAAGTCTGGATTTGTTTTTGCCTCGTGACAGCACACACTGCGTTTGTGACTGAGGCAAATGGCTGGATTGCTGACTCCAGGCGTTGATGACAGTGTGAAAGCCTGCATGTTCTGAAGAGGCATCTACAGCCAGGGGTGACGCCAGAGATGTAGCCCCATGGAGTGAGTCAGCAATAACCAGACAACGCCACTAGATTTGCAGCCCCTTTGTCTTCTTCCTGGGGTCTCAATCAGCTCTTCTTTTAGCCAGTTAACATTCTAGAGAATTGGGCCTAAAGCTCTCCAAAGGACTGATACTGTACCAAAAAAGAATGTGAGTCCGTTTCTTACAACTTAAAAAGTCTATTCTTCTGAACGAGATCCTGTTGCTGCAGTTCTTTTCCTTGCTATTAAGAAGCTAACTGTTCCCAACAAATTGACAAAAGCCATGTTTTCTTACCACAGCCGACAACCGTGTGTGCAAATTTGTAACTAGGCCCACCAGAGCTAGGAGTCAGGTTAAACAAGACCTATTGCACAGCAATAAATGTAAGACCTTGGCTTTGAGTTAAAAAACTTGTAACTACAGGACATGGATATTTGGTTTAGGAGCAACACGGCAGCACTTAGCAAGAAACAAGGGTTGTTAGTCAGGAGTTTTTTGGGGTTTTTTGTTTGTTTGTTTGTTTGTTTTTTGTTTTGTTTTTGGTTGCAATTTACAAACCCCAGCTGGGATTAGGCAAAGGACAAAGAGGAATTTGTTGGCTCTCAGAATCCAAGAACAACCAGACTGAGGGAAGGGAGAAGCCGCTGAGGTTTAGGATAAATGGGACAAAGGACACAACACCCAGGGTTTTCCTGCTCCGTTCCCAGTCTCACTGGCCTCTCGTTGGGTGGCCCTTCTCTCTCAGGGGGTTCAGTCTCTGTTACTTCAGACTATCTGTCTGCGTAGGGCAAGATCACGGTCCTAGACTGTGTGAGTCTCAGCTCTTCCGCCGTTTGCCTCTGACTGGAGAGAACGTGGCTATTTCAGGTACAGTCAGAAGGCTCTATGGGAGAATTCTGATAGGAATCCTAGCAAAGCCCTCTCCAGTAGTCAGAGAGAGAGAGAGAGAGAGAGAGAAAAGAGAGTGCTGTCAAAGTTGGGAGTTCTTAAAGTAAATGGCCCAGAACAGGGGAGGCAGAAGGATATTTCAAAATTTAAGGATGCGAATGGAGTTTTGAACAAATAGTTCACCAAGTCTGTGCATAAGTATGTGATCAGCAGCTTCTTTTATTTTTAGAAATGAGGGCATGCTGCAGGGGAGGATGTGAAGAAAGCAGGGTATAAAGTGATCAGATGCTCCTGCCCTGCCTGTACCTGTCTGGTGGACATCTGCGTATGTGCTCTGAAAGGACCTCCTCGTTCGCACGTAAGAGGCAAGCTGCCCCTCCTTTGTTGGCACAGGCTTCTGAGCATCATTACTAAGTTCTCTCTTCCTTATAACTTATTTTGAAACTCATTAATTAAGAATGGTATTGATAAACATGTATTTATATCACACTTTCCAAGGCTTGGGGAGCATTGTGGAAGAGGAAGCAGACCGTTAGAGCCAGGTGACAGAAGGAAGACTGCAACACCATCTTCGGCAGGACATAGCCACCTCATTCATAAACTCACAGGCGCTGCAGCTGCCTTGCACTAGGGCTGCAGAAGACCCTCCTGTCAATAATTAGTCATGGCTTAGGGAGGGACTCAGAAGACCTCACCCTTCCCTAGAGAACTGTTGACTATGGGTGGGTATCTGGGGAGGGGAATCATCTCGCACTGTGTACCTACTGATGCGCCTACCAGACTCTAGTGGGGAGTTCCACACCCACAGTCATTAGACTATCCTGGTTAAACTCAGTGGGAAACACACACACTCACACGGGGACACACACACACACACACACACACACACACACACACACACGACATGAACATGGGAAAGGGAATTATAGGAAGGAGGAGAGGTTACAAGGGTGGAAGGAAGATGAAAGAGTGAGAATAATCAGAATGCATTATATAACTGCATGAAGTTTTGAAAATATTTAATTTATACTCTTGCTTTTTATTTTTGAAATTATAATATAATAACATCATTCTCCCCTTTCTTTTCCTCCCTCCAAACTCTCCCATGCACCCCCTCCTTTTGCTGTCTTTGAAACGTTTAGCCTCTTTTTCTTTAACTGCTGTTTAACTGTTTATGTGCACATATATTCCCAAATACATAAATACAACCTGCTCCGTCCTCATGTTACTTGCCTACACGTGTTTTCAGGGCTGATCACCTGACACTGAATAATTGGTAGGCTCTCTCCTGGAGAAGACGCCAGCATTCCTTAAGTTTCTGTAGTTCTTTGTCCAGAGTTAAATGTATTGAAACGAATCAGTAAACAATCTTTATTCAGCTGTAACTTGATTGCTTATGTACAAAAACCTAAAGAGCAGGACGAAAGCCTCTCTGAAGTAACAAAGTAAAACACAAAAGTAAAGACAAAAACAAAAAACAAAACAAATGATGGCGTTGCGGGGCTGGGAGTGAAGCCCGGTCGGCAGAGTGACCGCTGACCATGCAGGAAGCCCAGGTTCCAACTCCAGCACACAGAAGTAGGTGTGATGGGTAAAGCCCATCATCCCAGGACCTGAGAAGTAGAGGTGGAATACCAGAAGTTCAAGATCATCCTCTGCCTCATAGGAGTTTAAGGACAGCTTGGACCAGAGGAGGGATGCAGGAGAAGGGAGAGAGAGAATTGAGAGCTAAAAAAATTTAGAAAGTCAATCTTCCACCAAACTGCACCTTTCGAAATGTTGTAAATCTATAAACACAAAAGGAATACAAAAGCCAGCCACTGTTTTTATCTTTGCATTTCTACTCCAATAATGCTAATTTTCTTCAAAATAAATAGATCCTTCTGCCTCAACAGAAAAGACCAAATACACAACCACCTTCTTACATATCAAAACTCCTGGTCCTTTCACATTAGTAATAAAATTAAACCAGGACCTAATCATCACCCAAATGACTTACTAATACTCTGATTACTTTTATTCACAGATTTGAAATATGTGCCTATTGAATCTTCATAGAATTGCTGGTATAAAGTTACTAAGCATGAGAGACAAGGCTCTGAAAGGTAGCACAAAAGTTATATTTTCAAACTAATAGTGATCCACAGTGAAAATATTACCTGCTCAGAACCTATTCCTGTTAGAGAAGTCAGTCCTTTGTCTGGGGCCCTAGGGACAGATCTCTAGTTGTCTGCCAATAAACCTCATCTTTTAGTATCTGTGTCTTTGCATCATCTTCTCTCCCTGAGCCTGGGTGTCACCTGAGTCTTGCTTCTATAGAGCATTGCTGTGTCTCTCCTATGATTGTGTTAATTCAGGAAAGACTCCACCTCACCAAGGACATGCTCTCTTTCTGGCCTTGAGGAAGGAACGGGGCATGTTCTAAAATACAGATGGCAAGGATCTGAAGGTGACCTCTAGCCAACTGCCAGAATGAAGCTAAGGGCACTTGGTTTTACAGCCACAGAGAAATAGACTCTGCCAAAAACATGAGTAAGCCTGGAAGAGGATCCTCCCCCATCAAGCCACAGATGAAAATATAGGCCGGCTGCTACTTTAATTGTTGCATCCTGAATCCAGAGACTACAGACAAGTTTTGATCAAACTTCTAATCCTCAGAAATTATGAGATCCAAACACGTGTTGTTTTAAGATACCATGTTTGTGACCATTTGGGCATAGCCGTGAATACTAGTACAGGAGCGTATAGTAAAAGAACGAACTGTGCAGACACGTGTGTCTGTTCTGACCCCTCTGAAATATTATACTGGTTCATTTCTCAGCTGAGTCAATATTCAGCAGAACTGAGATCCAGGCAAATCCCATAGGGCAGTTTAATGTCCAGTAATCCTCTCCTTTCTCTGCACCTAAGTTTCCTCACCTGTAAAATGAGGGTTTTGTGATTGGGAAACACCAAGGCATTTATCAGATCAAGAGGACTTTTGTTCTATGTTTCAAAAAGAAAGTGATACCCTTGAAATCTCATTTAGATGGAGTTAATATGCAAATGATGAAAGAGAAATGAGCAGGCATTGAAGACTCACATGAAACTCTGCTCTGAGGAGACAGTCAGAAGACCCAGATAGTGGCAGCCCCTTAGAAATCACTGAGATGTTTTGGCCCAGACCAGCCATGACTTAGCATTGCCTATTATCCAAGTGGGCCAAAGGGCTTCTAACACTTCCAGGCTTCTTTGGTGGACAATATTCTGAAGACAACTTTTGTTAGAAGAGGACTAACTCAAGATTTTTTTCTAGCAAGATTTTTGAAAACAAATCTACCCTCAGCCCAATTCTGAGAAAATGAGCATGGAATGGCACTTCACACACACACACACACCTTCCCTAATGACAGACATGGCTTCATTATTAGACCGCTGTCTTGGCTTCTGGTTAGTTGGAAAAGCGGGGCCAATGTTCTTAGAAGTAAGCTAGAGCAACACACTCATGTGAAATAGCTTTGTGGGTCTCCTTTTTCTGATGCTACATAAAGAAAGGCTTTCAATGGAGCCGTGGTAAGTAGTTTTTTTTCATTTCAAAGTCAATGGGGGATATAACTGACAGCATAAATTCAAAAACCATACTGCGCTGAATGTTGGAAATAGAGAAGTGTTCTTTGCAATGTGAAAAAAAAAAAATCCTGCTCATTAGAGCCTTAGAATGAATCTACTCTTACAAGCCTAATCCATGAATAAACTAAGAAATAGAACTTTGCTGAAAAATTCCTCATGGATTTACAAGTTGCTATAAGTCCCTGGGGAGCAGGGTTTGACCTATAAAGCTGTCTGGGATACACAGGTCTGTACAGTGCAGAGAGAGTTTGGAAACTGACATCTCTCCACAACAAAGACACTACTGATACCCAAACCCAGATCCAGCTGGCTCTCTGTCCCCTGTGTTAAATAGCACTTAGTGTGGGTTTAACTTGATTGCTGCTGGCTTAAGAAAAGGGAGTTTTGAGAGACTGTTGGAAACACAAAAACAGAAAAAGTCAATCTCAAGTTCTTAAAACTCTGGGACTTAAAATCACTGAGTTGAATTTCTTTTAATCTAAAGTTCATAACTTTAACTATTCTAATAATATTCAAATTATTAATTATTTAGAGGCATAAATATAAAGCAAAAATATGTGCACACGTGCCTTTTTCCTCTTGTCACGTGAAAGAACAATATCAAAGAGCCCATCGATAGAAGGTTTTAATAGATGTCCTCTTAACTTCATCCCCAACTCTCTTCTTTAGTCAACCCTTTGACAACTCTTGGGTTTTGTGATTAACTCAGTTAAATGCTGAATGTGTTGTTTCGGTTGAACATACATAAACAACAATAAAACCGAACTGTAGTAACCAAACTGGTAGTCAGCTACCTGGTGTGCTCAACTGTTGTTGAGGCTTGCTTTAGCCAATGTAGAATTCCTTCCTCTACTGGATAAAGATCCAATTTGGAAGTACTGTAAGAGAAAGAAAAGCAGTAAGCTTTGGGAGGGGAGGGCATAAGGATTCCTGGTCAAGACAAGAACTGTTTGCCTTACATATGCTGTGATCATTTGATCAAAGGAAAGCTGAGGAGTCTGGGATTGATCCTGACCTTACAATATTAGCAAAACATCTAGATTCTCATTCGTACTAGGTAGAGAACTTCAGACGCATGCTATGATCTACGAGTTGTAGATACCCCAGAGTGGGTTTTGCATTCATCTTTGAGTTCAGTCGTGTTTTTGAGATCATATTCAAGAATTCATCAAAATAGTCTTCTGAACGTGACAGGACCATGGCACTCATGAGCTCATAGCAACTGTGGCTGCCTGCACAAGACTTGCACAAGATCAAGCCAGTCAGAGAAATCAGGTCTAGTTCTGCATCATGTGGGTTCTAACATAGGAGCCCATGGACTGGCTTCACGGTGTTTAGGTCTCTGCTTCACCTCTCACTCTTCTTCTTGGAGACTTATCCTCTTATCCCTCCGATAAGATGTTGAAGTTCTACAGCGTTGATTCCGGGCCCATCCACCCATATCCACTCCTATCTCTCATTATATAACAGAGTGGCTTGTAATTTGGTAAAAACACTAGCTGAGTGACAACATAGGGTGAAAACCAATAATGAATTCTCTGGATGTTTTTCATTGTTGATCAGAAGACTTCCTTTGTCAAAACTTCATTGCAACTTGAACATTATTAAGTTCTTATTTTTCCTTCAAAGTTAAACTCAGCTAAACTCAGGTTTGACTGCCAGACTACTTTCAAAATATCCGTATCAACTGTCCCTTTAATTGCTGACAACATGGATGTCTATCTTAAACAATTTGTGTCACTGTAAAACCTGAGAAAACAACTTAAAAGGAAGATACTTTTTGAGACGGAGACTTTTGTATTCCAGGCTAGCTTCAAACTACACAGCCAGAGATGACCTTGAACATATAATTCTCCTGCCTGTCAGCCTCTTGAGTACTATGATTACAGGTATGTGCTAGCATGCCTTGTTTATGCAGTCATATCAAGTAACCCCAGGGCCTTAAGCACAGCAGGCATTCCAAAGTCACGTGGCTAGCTGTTTCTGTGCATGGTGAGGTAAGACGTGAGAGAAGATTGTGACAGAGCAAAATTTCTCACCTTGTGGCAGTCAAGGAGCAAAGAAACAAGGCTATGTTAGACAACATTCTTCCTTCTCCTTTTGTTCCATCAAGATCCCCAGCCTCTTGTTGGTGCCACCCAGTCAAGAGTCTTCTTTAGAATCACTTCTGGGAATGTTCTTACAAGACGTACCCAGAAGTGTGCTTTCAAAACTCTGGGCACTTCTGGAGTCGATGAAGTCGACAATAAAGATTGGCTTTCACACTAAAAACAAGTGGGCATGGGATTAATGGCACCTATTGTTTTCTCTCCAACCTAGTTCTCATTTCTAAGCTCCAGACACAGGAGCTGCAGTGACTGTGTTGGCATCTCCTCTAGAAAGTCAAAAGGCCACTTACTTACCAACTGTGTCTTCGATGTACCTCAAAATTTCCTCCATCAGACCTGCTCTATTTTCAATTTTCATCCTGAATCCATCTTTAAATTCTTATGGTCCCATCTTCCCTCACTGAGAATTCATATCTTTCCAAATCACTTTTTTTTTTTTTTTTTTTTTTGCTAGAATGTCTTAGTGGCTTCCTGCTGTGGTGAAAGGCTAAATCCTACATGCAGCTGCACAGTTTTTAATGCTTTGGGCTGAAAAACAGCAGAATGCCCCAACACACACCCTCAATTAAATTCAATCACAATGACGTCACTTAACAAGAAACTGCCTGAAAATCAAGGCTCAAGGTAGATCATCAATATTTAAGAATCCAGTTTCCTTCCACCTTTCTTCTCTGCCATTAAGTTATCTTTGAAGATTTCTATATTAGGCTCATTATAGTTTTGGACATAAAGAAAAATATTTTCCTACCAACACCTCATTGAACTGTTATTTAAAGTACTTTCACTTTATCCTTTAATTACCAGTGGGATATTTTTGCAAGGAATTTTCAAGTGTGAACACATAAGGTTCACGGGTTAAACTGCCTCAACTGGGTACACGATTTTGAAAACGACTTCCCTCCTCACATGACCAAAATGTATCACAGTCCCATATTAATACAACATACTACAGATTAGAAGCATTAGGTTGTATTTGACTGAAATATTTACTTGTTCTGGTCAAGTATAGGTGGCATCTTCATCAATCATGAGTCATGCATTCTATATCCACCCTGTGCTTTCTCTGTTGATCAGTGGATAATGAGGAAACAAAGGGGGGTAATAAAAGTATGGTTTCCTTGTTTTAGAGCCACACCAAGGAGAGGCACCAAGCTGAATGGAAACACATACGTCCCTCTCTCCTTCCTTAGCAATGCCAGGGTGCTGACAGAAACATGGAATTGCCATCTGATTCTATGTCAACTGCAAATAAATTCAGATAAACAAAAAAGTTATTAGAGATGAAAAATGTTTGTGGTCATTCCTTAAAGACATTTAAAATGGCCTTTGTGAACACCAAACAGAGCTAGCCACTTCAGCTCGAGGAGAGATGAAGACAGGATAGGGGTGGAGTTCAGGACTCTAGTTCTAGTCTATCCCGAGGATACAAAAAACGTGACATATGACTCTACTCTACGATGGACTTGAAGATGAAGTGGACTTTCCATCACTGGGGACACTAAGAAAAGGCATGTAAGGACAGCTCAACAGTTTATGTAATGAAACCAGGTGGAATTTGGTGATGAATGTTAGCTGAGTGACAATGTTGGGTGAAAACCAAGCATGAATATTCTGCGTGCTTTCTGCTCTTCATCAGAAAATTCTTAATTTGTCAAAATGCCACTGCAACCTGAGTCTGATTTGAACCTCCCACTGCCTTTGAAAGAAGAACAGAACTGCCCATGGGAGACTAATTGGATTATCTGCACACATCCTTAATTCCAGGGATTATGTGAAGACATGTAAGAAAGATCTCACCAACTCATACTCAGAAAGAGGCCCGCATTCAAAATAATAATAGTAACAACAAATGGTGGTGAGAGCGTGGAGAAACCGGAGCTCTTGTATGTTGTCTGAGAGACTGGGACGTGTTCCGCCTCTGTAGAATAGAGTGGAGTTTCCTGAAAATGTCTAAAGTACAACCACTACATGACCCGACAATTCCAATTTTTGAGAATATATTCCAAAAATTTGAAACGAGAGAGTCTAAGAGCGGTAAGCACACCCGCGTTCACAGCAGAATTATTCACAACAATCCAGAGATAAAGTAACCCAGATGCCAAGCAAAGGTCAAATAATAAACAAAAACTGGCATTTATATACGGGTGTATATATGTATGACTATTAATCAGCTTTGAAGACAGTCTGTCAATTACCGCGACATGGGTGAACTTTGACGGCATTACGGTAATTTAAGTCAGGCATAACAGACAAGTGCCATGTGATTCCATTTACGTAGATATCTAAAATAGAAAAGTGTCCTGGAGGAAGTATCTCTTGTGCGTGACTCAATGTGACATCTTACTTCCTGGTGGGAACCAGCCCTGGATTTTTCTTCTCATTGAAGAGAATGTAGTGGAATGACTTCGATTTTTTTTCCTAGATCCACTTTTCTTTTTCAGAAAGCACAGGTCATTTAAGCCATGGTGACACATCCTAGAGAACGTTGGTGCCCTCCAGCCTCGGCAGTATCTGGCGACCTCCTTTACTGCTCCAGACTCACAAAGTTTAAGATCACATAGTCTGCTTTCCTTGCCTACCAAACAAAGGGCTTTAGATCCTAGAATCTATAGGCTAGAATCTATGTTGCAATAAAAGAAGCTTCCTGTCAAACCTTGGATGTTCTTTCTGAAATACCGTGTTATTCTTCTTTTTTAGAAGGAAGGAGTTTGTTTTTTGTTGAAGCAAAATATGATTTCTTTCCTTCAACAAATCTCATAGTGGTAGTTTGGGTCATGGCTATGCCAAGTCTGGGGCCAGTAACCTGGAAGATTTAGAAATCTCAGTAAATGGCACCAAGCCATTAAATCAGGAAACTAGTTCACAGGTGCAAGGGGAAAGAGCCTAGGCTGGGTGCAAAAGCAGAATTCCCTATCGGTGGCATCCGTTCTCCTCAAACAAGGAATTCCATGTTTCACAGGGAAGGTAAATATGAGAAGGTCAGTGAGCCCGAAATGACTCACCAGTATGCACCCAGAGTGGCTGCTTGCTCACCAGGAGACCCCCTGTTGGCATTAGTGTCTGTAAATTATGGTCATTCCTAAGAGGTAACAAGAGAGGTTCTGTCAGCTGTGCAATCACTTTGTTTTGGCAGGACACTTTGGAGTCAAGAAAACATTGGCTAGAGTTCAAGGCCAAGATTTTGGATCAGCTGCCACCATAATTTTTCAGAAATGTGATGACTGTTCCTCAAAAAATAGTTTCCTAAGTAGGCTGCAGGAATGCCCCCTGTACACGCTCTAAAGGGATTTAAAGAATGAAGCCCTTGGGGATCTCCAAGCAAAAGAGGAGAGAGGTCCAGGTCACATGAAGAATCCTTCCCACCAAACAGAGGGATGGTTTAGAGAGGGATTTCAGTGAGGCAGCTCTGGAATGTGCTCTTTATCTTCTAAATGATATATGAACACAGCAGTGTAAAAACTTACCTTGGTCGTCTGCGTAAGTCTTCCCTTAAATGCAAGTTCTATACTAAGCGTAACAAGGTAAGCTTCCTGTAGTATACCATCCAGGATAGGTTTGTGTGTGAGGCTAGGAGAATCATGTGGGCATGTGAGTGACAGGCCAGTGGTCCCGATAGTCAGTGAGATCCTGGGTGGATTCTTCTCACTCTCTTGACTACTCCTGGCCTTACATGTGTACACAACAAATCATTTCTCATACTTTATAATTCAGGGAATCACTGAAACTTAAATGCCCCAGTCTATAGCTTGACATGAAAGCACGTTCTCAGTCCTTTTTTAAGGTTAGTGTAACATTGCATCTAGCTATACAAACACCAAAGCCAAATAAGGATTATTGAAAGAAAGATTCACAAAGTTCCTGAGTTCTTCAGGCGGAGGATATAGGATTTGAGTGGTAAGAGGTTGGGTAATACAGTGTGCCGAGTCAGAAATACCATTATGGAGGCAGAGATGGTGCCTACAGGGGCAGTGTGTGTGACTAGTACACGCACTAGGGGAAGCACCATCTAGAGAAGGCAGTGGGGGCAATTATGAGTTAGGTACAATACTGCCCATGTATGAAAGTGTCATGACAGCACTATTTTGTTCACTAAAAAGGTGTGGAAGGATCTTTTAGTTAGCCTAAATCTCTTTAACATCATTAGCCTACATCTCTTTAACAATGCTAACAAAAATGCCGATGTTTTGAGGAGAGTAGCTAGACTATGAAATATCCTGAATCCCGGGGTAAGTCATTATCTTGTTATCAATTGTATTCATTTTACTAATCTTGTAGAAATAAAAGTAAGTATATTAAAAACTTTCTGCTCTTTAAGAAATGTTGAGCAGGGCTGGCTAATACACAAGTTTCCAAAGTGGAGGCTAATGCTGAAGTATTTTGTTTTAAGGAAACCATTACTCTTAATCTCAGGGAAGCCTGTAAAAAAATCTTTTCTCAACAATGTGCTTATATTAGTGATATATTATAAACACAATATTTAAAATATTCAACAGTAATATTCAAGTGGTATAGACTGAGGTTTTACTATGTCTCAATCATTTTAAATCTCTATTTTCTGTATTTTTATCAAATTTGCAACCATACTATATATGTGGGAGTATTGGCTATAGGATGGGATTCATTAGATTTAGGAAGAGGGAGGAGACCCTAAAGACTCAACAGTGAAACTCCAATTGTCATAATTCAGGTAAGTCTGGTCCTTTCCTGTTACCCTCCCCATCCCATCCCCCAAGGACTTCTGCCAAGATAGAAGAGTGGGACTCTTAACTGAAGCCATAACGGCATTTTGGTGTCTAAGAACGTCTGTTTTAAGGATCAAACTCTTTGATGTCTTGGAAAATTCCTACAACAGAGCTTTTATTAGGGCTATTGTAGAACTGGGACATTCCTCCTAAATTTGAAGGTTCTTTTCAGAGTTGGCAGTATCTCTCATTCCTTAGCTCAATGGCCATTAGATAGGCTTTGAAGTTCTGTGTTTTAGACCTTGTGTACTGCTTCCCAGGTGCCTATGAATGGATCACTCAGCATCCAAGGACACAGGTTTCCTCATCTATAAAAGAAGAATGTCACTGGCAAGCTGGATCAGCCTAGTAAGAAGAGGAGAATGATGGGCACAGTCTGCTAGTCACCCCTCAAAGACCAGCGCAAGGGGGAGTCCCACGGTTTTCAGTGTTGAATTCTGTGACGTAAATACCGATACCATGGCCAATTTTAAAGACAGCAGTGTGATATCTCTGGAGTGCAGTTGGGAGAGATTCTATCGTCACCTAGTACACAGATATGGGTAGATGGGAATCATTCCAACAACACGTGCATTAGAAAAATAGATACCTAGCAAGCAATATGCTTTGAGTTTTTATTACCTTTGCTTTTCATAAAATTTATTTAATTATAAGTATAATTTCAATTTTTAAAGAATTCTGACTTACCAAACAGCTTACAAAATTCCTGACATTATAATCATTTGTACTCATAGGGCAGTATGATCCAAACCAACTAAACTTTGAAAATAGCTTGGAAACACAGCTTCCTTATATGTGAGGATATGGGATGTTGAGTGGGTAGAAATGAGGAGAATGCAAAAGGCATCCACTCTGATATTCAGGGAACTAGAATCGGGAACTTTTCTTGTTGGTGCTTAAGCCAAAGGAGCCAAGTTTGTAAATGTATCCATCCATGTTGTGGTTTGGAAGTTCTAAACAGAGATCACTGATGTACACGTCTTGGCTCAGTATTTCAAATGAGTTCAGTCACCATCTATTCTGTTGCAAAATCTGCTTGAAAGTTGTTGACAAAGGGTCAATGTTTGGGGTTAGTGAGATGGTTCAGTTAATAAAGTACTTGCTTTGAAAGCACCAGAACCTGAGTTCCGATCCCTCGGACCCACATAAAAAGCTGAGCACAGTGACACAGACTTGTAATCCTAGCCCAGGGAAGACAGAGGCAGAAGGATTCCCTGGGGCTCAGTGACCAAAATATTCTTGCCAAACTGTTGAGCTCTGGGTTCAACGAGAAACTTTGTCTCAAAAACTAAGGTGGTGGGGAGAGGCTGTTGAAATGGGCAGAGAACACCGACTCCTGCTGCCAGCCTGACAACCTGAGTTCGATACCCAGGTCCCAAATGATGGAAGGAGAGAGCTGATTTCTGCAAGTTGTCCTCTACCCTCCACACATGTGCCACGGCATGTGGGTGCTGATACACACACACACACACCACAAACAGATAAGAAGTAAATGTTTTCTAAAGGTGGAAAGAGATAGAAGACGCATGACATTGATCTGTGGTCTCTACATTCAGGTAACATGCGTGCACCCCCAGACATGTGTGCACATTAGTACACAACCACACATTGGTTTTCAATATTTTGATTATTTTGAAAACCAATGAAGAAACTTTTCACGAAAAGAGCAGTGGCCTCAGATATTTTTTCTATTCATGATTTGGGTCTAAGGGTGACTTGTTAGTTACTTGATTATAGTCAGAATGGGAATGATTTCTCAAAAGAGCACAAAGACAAACCATTAAGAAGGATGAAACATAAGTTACGTGTGGCCCTTAAGAGAACCAGCCATGGAGGCTTTACCTCCATGGTAAAGAGAGCTCTCTAAACTGCTAGTACGTAAAGCAAGAAGGTACACACAGAATGACAGGTGTGTAAGCTCTGAAGCCTGCTCTTCACTGGCATGTGCTGGCTCTCACTTTCCGGATTTCTCATGACCCAGATGAGTTGTCCTCTGTGTCTCAGAGGTAGCGACTGTTCCTGCTTCCCAAATGAAAGTGAGGACTGTGTGACGTACATAGTAGAACAGCTGAACCCTCGCCCACGATCTATGTATGCCTAGTGTCCCCAGATGAAGAATGAAAGTAGAGACTGTAAGTGAGGCCTTTCTTCTCCAAGGCCACATACTAACAAGGCTCCAGTACCCCAGTTATGAGCAAGCCTTGACCTTGGGAGCCCAAGAACTCTAGGAATTATTAGTAAGATTTATCTCATGAAAATATGAACTGACCCATTCATCGAGCTTTCGGTACAGTGCTTCCAAACCTTGTAAAGATCTCATTACCTTCTTGATTGTGCAAATAGGGAAACTGAGGCTCTGAAAGATGCTATGGTTTGGGAGGCCACGATCTAGCAAACAGTAGGAGGAGAGAACTCCCAACCCCTTCTTGAGAGACTGGTTCACAAAGCAGACATGCTACCCTGTGTGTGCGAGTGCATGCTCCCATGTACACAGACATAAGGGCAGAGAAAGACACAAAATGTCTTTCTTCTTTCCCCACTCTCCATCCCGGTGTCATGGGTCTCTCCTTGGTTTGGAAGTTTGTCATTTCAGCTAGGCTGGCTTTCCAGAGAGCTCCCAGGATCCACTTGTCTCTGTGTCCCAATGCTAGAGATAAAGGCATACACAGCCCTGCCTGGCTTTTTTTAGAACAAATGCTTGACAGAGAAGCTGAAGGAAGAGGAGCAGTGTCAGGAAGTTCTACAGAGACCAGAGGCTTGGATTCATGGTGCTGGGAGGAAAATTTACGTGACAAGAGAGATTTCACAAAGACCTGCATGCTTGCCCAATTATCCGCATTAGTTTGTAAGCCCTGAAGCCCTAATATAAGTTAGTTAGGAAAAGTGTCGGAAAACTGGGGGTGGGGGGCCCAAACTGACTCTGATGACTGATGGTCTTTTCTTTTCTAAGCACTGTTCTCCTGGACGGTGAATCTGCAGACCACCCGTTCATAACCCCTCACTAGAGATGAAGGGAAGGGAAGCTTTTGGAAGACGTTGAATTTGAACTTCAGATAAAGGATGGAGTAGATTTGGAAGCAAAGAGTTGCCAGTCAGGGAGAACAGTCGAAAATCAACTCAAATCAGGCAATCAGGTATGGTGGTGCAGGCCTGCACTTGGGAGGCAAAGGTATGAGGATCAGACGTTCAAGGTCATTCTCGGCTGTATACAGAGTTTGAGGGCAGCCTAGACTGTGTGAGACCATCTCAAAAATAAAAAGTCTGACAAGGAAGTGAAACGGGTGTTTTCTGGTCAAGAAGCAATTCAGTTAAGGTAACCAAAGTCAGCACAATTTGACTGAACCAGAGAAACAGTGAATCAGCGAGTGCCACGTGGCCCGAGGGTGGGAGTGACGGAATATGGAATCTGACCTGCAGAGAGTGTGAGTCTAGAGGCACAGAGACAGCATCAAATGCATGAGTATTTCAGGAATGCTGACACAGCGGTTGTGTGAAAATGAGAAGGGGAAAAAGAATACTTAGACATAAAGTAAAGGAGTAGTCTATTTCCTTACTATTTGGGATCAGGAGACGAAGATCTCACTCAGAGCAGTGGTGGGGAGGATCCTGACTGGATATGGAAGGTGACAAAAAGGGAGAAGCATCACTTACAGAGAACAGAAAGCGACCACTGCTTGTCCGACTAAACAGGTAGGCGAAGGCGCTGTCTGGGGCCTGACTTGAGATTGTAGCTCTGGAATCTTAGTCATTTTAGACACAGAGCACGTTGTTTCACCTTTCTGAGCCTCTGTTTTCTTTTCTCTGAGGTGAGAAGGAAACACACACACGCACACACACACACACATACACACACACACACACACATACACACACACACACACGCACACACACACACACACACACACACACACACACCCCTTATTACAGAGCCGAGGGAACTGAATGTGTGAACATAGATGTTTAGCCACCCCTGGCCTGCAGACCACCCTGAGTAGACACTTAGCATCATTCAACAGGGGATGGTACCATACCCCGGCCTGTAGACGGCTCTCAGGAGAGCATCATCAGGTAGAGAATCCCGTGCATGCGCCCTGCACACTTTTCACTTTCCTTCTGAATAAACTGCTGAGAATAGTCTAAGTGTGTATAGTTAAGACACGAGGTGGCAAACTGTACTTCAATGTGCTGTCTCTTACTGGATGTTTGCCTGGAAGCACAAAATACCTTTATAACCAACCAGGACATTCCTGCAGGCGGGGGTGTGGGGGGCATCTTTCCCTCACAGCTGTTCCTTCTCAAGCCGTCTCCAGACCAACCTCTGCACCACCAGAGAGTGCCTGGCCCTGGCCACTGTGCTCATGGCAGAGGGGTTGATATGGCCTGGAATGCAGCCTCGTTCTAAACTCTCGGGGCCACTTCTGGAAGAGTAGGTGTCATCACTAGCCTGGCCTTGGGGCTGCTGGACCTGGGAGGGGAACGGCTTTCTGAACACCAAGAATCACATAGCCTCCCCTGTAGAGTGCTCTCTCCCAGCCTGCATGCTGCTTCACATCTCCTCGTCCCTTGGAATATAAATGTTCTTCAAAGGAAATCCTTTTGTCTGCACAAAATCCACTGCTTGGTAACCATTCTCCATTTTTCCCTTATTGAAATTTTAAAATATGTTTTAATCAAAATAGAATTACATCATGTTCCCCCTCCCTTTACTCCCTTCAGCCCCTCCCAGCAATCCTCCACCAAACCCTCCCCGTGCTCCTAAATCACAGCGGTACTTTCTTTTTCCTTGATCATTATTGTTATGTATATGTGTGTGTGTATCTGCATATTTATGCATGTATACACATATATGTATATGCACAAGTGCATACACATATAGCCTGATGGGTCCACTTTTGTTGTTTGTGTGTATATAGCCTCAAGGATGACCACTCTTTATAGGACAACCAGTCAGGGGCCTAGTCATCTTAATGAGATGTGGCAGTTACATTTAGAAGAGCTTGGCAGTGTTTTTCACTGCTATTATCTAAATGCCAAGGGTCACCGAAGAATCATGTTTGGGAGTGTCACTGCCAGATGATGGGATTTTGGAGGTAGATTGGTCCCTTGATAGAATCAGAATATGGTGACGCTATTGTGAGTTGGTATAACATAGGAGGTAGGATTTAGGGGATGGTCAATGACTAGGTGTATGTTTGGGGAGCTATGGCTTACCCTGGTTCCTTCCTTTCTTCTGGTTCCTGTAAATAGCCTGTCTGTTTTTCCATTTGTGCCCTCTACCATGATGTTCTACCTGGTACAAGTCCAAAAACATGGGTTTAGCAACCATGGATTGAGTCCACTGAATAAATAAATCTTTCTTCCTCCTCTTTCTGCCAGATAACTTGGTCATAACTGTACAGAAGCTCACCGAAAGTCTGGGGCTGAGGGCAGCTAAGTAGGCAAGCTCTTCCTCTTCACATCTAAGAGATGAGAGTCTTCTCCAGCAATACACAGCTACCCAGTAGTGAATTCTGAGGGGCAGTCCAAAGAGCAACCTCAACAGCAGAGGAGAGAGGGAACAAGAGTCAACACTGGACCCTCCACTCAGATGAGAGAACTCAGATTTAGACGGAAGTGTTCTGGCCCTCTAAAAGTGTCTACTGCATCCCTCCCCCTTTTAGTCCTTCTCCATGTCTTCTCCAGTGGTTCTTCTCGTCCATCAAGACATAGGAGCCACTTGCCATCAAACCACACTGAAAAGGAAGAAAATGGACTGGGACACTCCTCGCCTTGAAAGTCACTCCCCTCCCAATTACTGTAGGTTTGTCTCCTTTCATGGAAGCTGACAAATATAAAAATTTTGTTGAATGTTTTACAGTTTGCCAAGCAGGAGTCTAAGTCTGAAGTCATGGTAATCTGGTGAGATTAGGGCCAATATTGTTTTCATTTTTCACACAAGACCATACAGCTCATGGGTCAGAGACAGGCTATGAAACAGGAAGGATACCAGATATCCAGAAGCAAAAAGCATGTCTAGCCTGTAGCATACAGGTCTTTGCTCATACCCACTCTGGTCTTCCTCCTCTCCACTCCTTGGGAACGTCTACCTCTGGTGATTGTGATGGTTACAGTAGACCTGCAAAAGGAATTCTTTCTCCTGGCTCTATTCTGATGCTAATAGATGGTCCAGAAAGAACCTGTCACATTAGTAGTTTCTACTTAAGTCAATACTAGACGCCTTAGGGTTGGGTCACAGACCTAAATCAGTGTTTATGTCACCTTGGGGCTCCTTCATAAGACATAACTCCATTGTCCCAATAGGACAGCCTTGGCCTGTCAAAAGTTGCTGGCTGCATGTGAAGCTTAGAGACGACTGAGTGGTAGGGATAGAGGGAAAGAATACATCAAAGAATCCTTGGTCCCAAAGACAAATAAGAACGTATCAGGAACAAAGACCTGCTTCCTAGAGGACATCTCCAGGCTTGCCCTTCCATCCTCCCACACCTTTCCATGCTGCCTCACTCCGGTCCACATCCTGCCATGGCATCACCTCAAACACGCTCCCAGTGGGCATAGCATCTGTGGCATCATTCAGAGACCTCACTAATCGTGGCATCACGATCAGGGGGACACTGCTCCAGCCACGCTAATAGCTACGTCTTTCTCAGGCATAAGAATGAGTGACTTCCCGGAAAGGGAGATAGCCTTTTTTCAACCCAGATGAAGCTAGAGATGCTGAAGGCTGATCCCTCTAGCTGGCACACGGTAGCCTGAGAACTCTTTGGACAAAAGGACTGAAGGTCTCTGTAATGCGGGTGACAGACATAGCATTATGAGTTAGTGATATCAACTGGAGCACGTGTCTCAAGATGCCCAGGTTCAAAAGAGTGGCTAGTCTCCATGCCTCCTTCTCCCTTTACCTGCTAAATTAATGTATTCAGGGTTTGACACTCATTCTGATGACATACTATTATTATCTCTGCAAGTTTCCTCTTGTGGGGAAGAAATTCTTGAATCCTTTCATGGATGTCATTCAAACCTTATAAGCTATCATACCCACTAACTTATCCTTTACTTTAGCTTATCCAAGAGAATAGAAGGGGCTGGAGAGTTGGCTCAGTGATTAAGAGCACTGGCTGCTCTCCCTGAGGACCCAGGTTCAATTCCTAGCACCCACATGACAGCTCACAACTGTCTATGACTCCAGTTCCAGAGGATTTGGCACCCTCACACCAATGTGCATAAAATAAAAGTGAATAAATTTAAAAAAAGAAAATATTAAGAAAACTTGGATATATGCAATATGTATCAGTTAAATTATGAACAGGAAACAGTTTTCGTAGGGTATATTTTTTTAATAAGAACATATTGTTATATTTGGGGTATGTGGCATTCTTGCTTAATAGAAATGTATACAAGAACACATACACATTTATATCCAAACACCAAATGAAATAGATAGTTTAAATGACTAGTCTTGCACCAGAAATAAAAATATATTATACAAAACAGAGCTATATCCACAGTCATTAATTCTCATTTTCTACACAAAATGACAATAAATTAAATCACATTATATGCAGATAGTTCTACTTACATTAGAATATTAAGCTGTATGCAGCTAGTGCAGCTTTGACTTTTCTACCAGATTCATGGTTGGCTTGTATTGTTTGGTGATCCAGTATTTAAACTAACCATGAACAATATGGCTCAAATGACACCGCAGGGCTGCAGGATGGACCCTCTGCAATGCCTAGCTCGTGACCTCCTGGTCTCAGCTGTGCACAAGGAACAAAGCTTTGATTCTCAGAACCACAGCACCTCTGACCTGTTGAGGGCATTCACTGCTGACTTTGTATGCTATACCACATTGAACATTTTCAGCCACAGGCACCAAATAATGAATAAGATGCTTCATGTCAAAAATCCACATTTTCTTCTTTCTTTGCAGAAATAACTCCTCCTTCTCTACCCAATAATAATTATATACTATGACAGCTTTGTTCTATAATATAGAAACGAATTTGGTAGCCTGTTATGATTCATGCTTGGTAAATGAACCCTTTGTTCCTGTACATATAAATGTATGTCTTTAAATATGAATCAAAGAAATGAAACATTTTTTATTAATCTGAAGTCCACTTGTTCAAATCTCTCCACTAGGGATAATCTCATACCTGAAACACCAAAGAATTTTTATAACAGATATACTTCTACTTCTGAGACTCAGCTCTCATTGGAACCCTTTTATTGTATTTGAAGTGACTTAACAAATAAACACCAACATCAGCTGGTTCAGAATGCTCTGAGTTTGGTACAAAATGATATTAGTGGTTAATGAGAAATTTGAGCAACCTCCAACCCGGCACCTTTTGAGTTATTTTCATCCTGTAGACCTGTAAGAGACATTTGAAAAATCTGTATACTGAGAACCAAAGTCAGGCTCATTAGAGTACATACAAATCACAGACTTGAACTTACAGAGGGCATGCACAGTCGAGTGACTGTAAGGCTCCTGATTAGAAGCCAGCTACGGTCTCACAGCCAGTGCTGTTCTGCCTTTTTCTCTGAGTAAGTGTGGAGGCCTCCTCACAAGTTCCCACCTGCATGGGAAAGGTGCTGACACATCTATAGAGCTCTGATGGATGGTAGGTGGGGCTTGGGGAAGAGAAGCAATAGAGACAGGATCCACTGAAAAGTTCCTCTCTCTGTTGCCTTAGGAAGAATAATCTCCTGATTCTCCTCACTGGCCATGGCCGGCACTTCCTGTTGAGACTGCTATGGAAGAGGGTCTAAGTTGTCCACTATTCTTCCGTTCTAAAGACCAACTGGAAGAGAGACCGGTCCATCGGATGCCCCAGCTCATCCTTCCTATTCCCACGCTGCCCTTAATGCATCCTGTGTTTCTAGACAGTTTCCGTTTTTTCCACTGAATGAGAAAGTCAGCTCATTACCAGCTTCCTTCTGAAGTCCTGAACCACAGGGTGTAACTAAACAAAACCCATGACGTGTAGGTAGAGAGGCCAAATTTCAATTGGCATTTGCCTTCATAGCTGCGTTCACTAAGGGTCTGAGTTCTTTGTGTCTCAGGAAACATAGCACTAGTATTTTCCAGTTTATAAACACTATTCTTTCTTTCTCTTTATATTTTATTTGTGTGCGTGTGTGTCTCTAAAAAGAACTGCACAAGTAGCTCAGCTTCAAGAAAGTGATGAGGACACTGGAAACAGCTTCTGAAGCCACTCACTATCTGTCTGAGATATACAAAGCCTCCCTTTTCCCTTCCCACTGCCTCTTAGACCCCTACAATCAGTCCCAACCAGAAGAAAAGAGGTAAGTTAGGGACAGACAGGGGACGTGTGCCTTCAGCAAAGGCACAGGAAGCCTGTAAGCAGTGGGGAAGTGACCTGGCATTCCCAAGCAAAGCTTTCCATTCAAGGGGGTGGGGGGCATCTGCTCTCATTCCATAGGATTCTCCCTCCCCTCCCCTAAGTATGAATTCTGAAATGTAAAGAGCTAGTTTGAGGCCTGTGGAACTGTGTCTGATTCAGGAAAAGACACGATGGTTCTTCAGAGCAATTTAATCTTGACAGGATTCCTTGTGAAAACTCTGACTCTACATAGGAAGTTTTATTTTTGAGTTCATCTCTTCTCCCAAATCTAAGACAATAATAATAATGGCTATAAAACTTGTGTTTATTTCCAACGCCATAAGTATATGCTTATTTAAGATTGTATATGAACTTGTATTTGACTAGATGAGAAAAGTAGTAAAAATATACCCCTTTTCAAACCTTAATCATTGGACTTGAGAGTAAAAAATTATAGAATGGCTTAAAAAATAAAGTCCCATTTAGTTCGTTATGTAATAGTTACTACTGGAAGATTATGAATGATTAATTGCCAAAGCTCTTGCTCAGCAGTTAGGAATTTAAGTCTCACAATAAAATATCAAGAGTTTTTAACTCAGGGCCACCTCAGAACAGATATCTACACTTTCAACAAAGCTTCCCAACTTAGCGGTATTTTCAAGACTTAGTGAAGTTTTGATAACTCATATGAAGGTATTTTTTCTGAGACAGGGTCTCACTGTGTAACCACAGCTGACCCGAAACTCACTATGTAGATCATGTTGCCCCCAAACTCACAGAGATCCACATGCTTCTGCCTCCCAAGTGCTAAAACTAAAGACATGGGCCGCCAGGCCTAGCCATGTGAAGATGTTTAAAGAAGAAAAACTGTGTAGCAGACATATGAATGAACAATCAACCTTAACAATAGTGGAACTGCTTTAAAATGATAAGAAATGACACCAGAGACCTTATGACTCACCCTACCTTTAAAAAAAAAGCTAACGCCTCATCTTTAACATCTTATCTGGGAATATGCTATTAAACTTGGAACAATTCCTCTAGCTGAAGTAGGAATAAAAGATATTTGCTGTAACGATGCTGTCATTAATGGACCACTATATAAATTCAAGAAAGGTTAGAAATATTCACACCCTAAGAATACAGCCAGGTGGAGGACTTTCCCCCACCACCACCCTCCCGTAATTAACACACAGGTTGAAAAAATAAACATGAGAAGATGAGTATCTCTGAAACACAAGGAAAACATCATTGAAAGAGGAAAAGAAAAGAAATCAGCTCTCTGGCTCGGATAGCTGAGGTGATGCATTGCGCCCATTGATCCATGTTTTCATTACATGAGTGCCCAACCACCGGCCGCTGCTCCCCTGAGTTCTACTTCCCACCCTCTCCTCCTGCGTTAAAATCTTGAAGTTTGCCTTTCTTGCCTACTTTTTTCGCTCTTCTTGAAGTCAGTACTTTTCCCTTCATGTCCCACATGCGGAACCACAATGTAGTTTCTCCCATTGTTCGCGGCTAATTCTCTTACCACGTGGGTTGCATTCGGTTTCCTGAACCAGAAAGGAGCAGCACACCTCACACAGAAGCAGCCCACACTCACTTTGACTCGAGTGGGAGCATCAGATTGCGCCGCAGTCCTTCCCGAGGAAGCAAGCATGGCACAGCTTCCAAAACCTGCTCTTCACTTGACCTTCCTCTACAATTAACCTGAGTGAACACAGCCGCCAATGAGTTACGTGATTTGTCCCCTTTAAACTGTGCCTCGGCGCTCAACTGTCTGTTACCAAGAAAGGCAGAGTTACAAGATGGCCAGCCCACTGTTCTCTCCTCAAATGATGAAGTGGGAGCCTGAATCAGTGCACAGAATTGAGTGCGAAGCAGATACCCATGCAAAGCCTGCTCAGTCTAGTCCACGTTGCACACTGTCCGCGCTACAGGTGGCTCGAGTGGGCTGCAAAATTCCTTGGGGCTCCGGGGACACAGCAAATATCAACATTCCCTCTTTTAACCAAAATCCTCACCTCAAATTCTGGATAAACTGTGTGCGTTCTTCTTAATTTATCATGTCTGTGCTTACTGTCAGTTCTCACTCTCAACTTGTTTTTGAGGGGAAGGCGTTCCATTTCTTTATGAACACCACTTAACTCTACCGACTCTCCTCTCTTGGTTTTAAGGACATCATTTGGCCATAACTAAAAGGGATGTAGCCCTCCAGTAATGTACATTTAAAACAATTGAAAATGAAAAATGGCTTAACACCAACATATTCCTTTAGACTTTATAAGATGGGCATATTTCTAGACATTCACAGCCAGGGCAGCAGTTCCTAGCTGGTCACAGCGAACCGAACATGGACAGAGAGAACATGAGAGCCATCCCTCCGTCACCATGGGTCTGTCGCACACTTCCCCCAAGCTTTGAAAAATATAAGTGAAATTTAATATTCAAAATGAAAAAATAGACACATTTCTAATACCAAAATATAAGATTAAAATACTTAAAAATAAAATGTTAGTGTGAAGTGGGACTTTTTTTTTAACATCGTAAAAGAAAAATTTTAACTCGCTTTTCTTATGTAGGCCCTCCTAGCTTACTAATATTTACAGTTTTCCAGAGTAGCTTTTATGAGACACCGAAAGAGACAGGGAGGATCCTTCCCTTGAGATACGAAGTCAGTCCTGAATGTGGACACTGGACGCAACCCTCGTCAACCACAAACCTGGCCACTCGTTCCAGAGAGAGGAGCACTGCACTTCCAGCCTCGAGATTTTTTTCATTCCATTGTCCTCTTATTGGCTGTTAAATTCTTTCCAAGAATATTCTACTTGTAAAAAGTGTTTTATTCTAGCTACAAAACATTTCATTTCAGAAAAACCACACTTTTATGTCCTCATGTGAAATACCCCCAAAGCCATCAAGATATGGAGACACCAGATTTTCATATCATCAGCCTAATGCTGTGCCCTTCTGGCGATCAGAACACTTAGCAAAATGACGTATGTCCTTATATTTGTTTGCCATGAGATGCAAGGCTAAGAGGCAGATAGTGATTAATCTTTCCTGAGCTTCTAAAGGAAATTTAAAATGAAATGACTACTGCTTAAAAGAGTGAATTCTCCAAGAACACCCTTTCTGTTCCATGGATGGCTTCCCTTCCATCTGTCTCTTTACGGAATCCCAAGCAGTCAGGGGAGGGGGCACTTCTCTTAAGCCACTGAGAAATGAGATCTGATGGAATCTTCACGTAACTCCCGATGTTTCCCGATGTTACTTTCCTCTTGCTGACTTCGTCTCTCAATGGTTATTCTGTATTTTTTCCTGGATAAAAGCAGAAGCAGCATAGTAATAAAACCTCACTTGACCATAACATACTATGGTTCCTCTTACAAAGAATGCCCTACAGGGACATCTGGGTTAGGTTTGATAAATGAGAAGTGACAGAAGACAAAACCCTGGTCAGAGATTAAAGTAGTGTCCCCGAGGCACCATGTCCTTATTCAAGGAGGAAAATTGGCATGCTTTCCAAAATGCCCTAGAACAATAATTCCCCTTCTTCCCTGGGAGCCTGTGGAGTCGTATCTATTCTGCCCCAGAAGCTCTGCTTGACTCCCAGGGTACGTCCCCAGATAAAGATCATATTAAGTGTACTGTGACCAAAGGAACAGGAACAGGATTGTTCCCACAAAGAGCCACACTTCCATTTCCATGCAAAAATGAAGAAACCTTTGTCTGATGACTTACAAATAAGCCACGAATTCCACCACTGAAAATTACAAAAGAATGGACCACCACCACTGCAGTAAGCGACCAAAACCTTGAACACATGTACACATTACAAGTTTACAAGCCTTGAGGTTGAGTCACAATGACAGCTAAGCTCCTGACAAATACAGAAGACACCGCGGCCTGGGATCAGAGACCAGTGAGAGCTCC
The DNA here is from genome assembly GCA_026225945.1 of Cricetomys ansorgei. Lineage (NCBI taxonomy): Eukaryota > Metazoa > Chordata > Mammalia > Rodentia > Nesomyidae > Cricetomys > Cricetomys ansorgei. The sequence continues at coordinate 7,159,790 of JAMJFZ010000107.1, forward strand.
TTCCAGCCCTTCAAGGTGAACACGGGCATCTAGTTCTGAATTGAAGGAAGCCTGAGGATAGGGAGGTCATTCTTTGTCCAGATTTCCTCTTCACATTTGCATTTGGAAGGTGGAAAGAATTCTCTTAAATGTATGTGTGTTCCAGAGACCCCAGAAACTCTCTGGACCATAGTGTCATGAGGGAGCGTGTACAAGAAAAATCCATGACCCACTGACTGCCAAACCCCAAAATCACACTGAAGAGTGGCTTTGATATTTTGACCTCCATCCTTCTTGTTTTAAAGAAGGGTATGGACAAATCACAAGGACCGTTATGCAAAGACAGGAGACTAAGGCAAAAAAAAAAAAAAAAAAAAAAGCAGAGTGAATTTTAACTTCAAAAATGGTCCTTACCTGAAAAAGTAGAAGGCCATTAACAAACCAGCACCTACTAGGGCCCCCACAACGATCCCTGTCACTGCTGATTCTTCTAGGCCACCTGCTTAAAAAAGAACATCAATAATCAGAGTTCATTTGTTTTTTGTCCATCTCCCAGTTGAAACAAATCTTCCTTTCTTTGTGAAATTGTATAAACATATACACCATATGCTTGTGCATACACATATTCATATATATGCATATACATATTCACTCTGAGAAATTCTGAACTTCTTTCTTTGCTTGGTCTAAAGCTTAAGAAAGTCTTTCAGGAAGTTGAGGAGGGATTGCTGGGACCAGAGGGGTTGAGGACACCAGGAGAACAAATCCCACAGAGTCAATTTAACAGTACTCTCAGGGGATCACAGAGCTTGAAGTGGTAGGCATTAACCTGCTGGGTCCCCCAAATATGTCTTGAGGTTGCCTGGCATGGTGCTCTTGCAGAACTCATACAGACTGGAATGGGGGCGGGGAGGAGTGTCCCTGAAACTCTTGCTGGTCCTTGAGTACCTTGTCCCCTATTGGGTTATCTAGTCCAACAATGAAGTAGAGAATTGTGCCTGACCCTGTTCCATCTTGTTGTGCCGTGTTTGAGCAGTAACCCTGAGAAGACTACACTTTCTTTAGGAGAGCCGGGGGTGGGAGTGGGAGGATGGGGGGGTAGATCTAGGGGAGATGAGAGAGGAGGGGACCTGGGAGGAGTGGAGGGAGGGGAGAAAGGGTGTTGGGATGTATGACATGAGAGAAGAAAAATTAAAAAAATAAATTAAAAATTAAAGCACAAAAAAAGAGAGAGAGGAAGAGAGAGAAGAAAAGAAAGGATTTCAGAAAGCACCTGATAAATGCACTGCCACATGAAAGTGAACAGAACAGTAGCAAAACAAGTTCAAAGTTGAGCCAGGGACAAACACCGGTCACTCCAGCCCTTGAGAAGATGAGGCAGGAGGAACTTTAACAGGGAAGGGAGGAGGGAGACAAGGAAGGGCAGGGGGATGGAGGAGAGTTAGAGGGAAGTATGGATGGGGAGAGAAACAGATCCAAGAAGGATTTGATAAAAGCTGGATAAAGAGATTTCAGGCACATACAGACTCTTTTTGAGTTTCAAGTCAAAGATGCCTGGATGGACAAAGGCACTGCCCTTGCGCTCCTGTTTCTCGCAGGAGGATGACAACACTTCAGTGTGCTAGAAGGTCTGGGGGAATTGGCATTGGGTCGGTGTTCTGTTTTTAGATGTTCTCTCACCAAAGCCAGAGTTCCATCCCAGGCTGTCCTATATAGCTTGGTGAAAATGTAAGCTATTTGAATGAGTCCTTCTCAGTGGGATCTCAGTTCTAGAAGAATCAAAAGTTACTTTCCTTGCAATATTTAGAATAAGCCTGCAGCACTCAGTCTCATCGGCTCTTCAGGTCTGAGCTGGGAACGCTTTGCCTTATACGTGGGGAAACTGAGGCTTGGTGAGAGTTGAAGGAACTCTCCTGGAGTCCCCAAACTGGCAAGAAGCAAAGTGAGATTTTGGATTCAGGCCTAGCGACTATGTGGTCAGCACATTCCCTCCTTAATTTTTTGTTTATTATAGCATGGATGGAAACTCCTCCTCATTTGAAAGATGGTCCTGAGACATAATGACCATTCATAGATTCACCTAAAAACACTAACTGATCCTCAAGATTGTGACCACTTGTTCTTCCTCCTGATTATAAAAGCCTCTTAGCTTTCTCCAGTAGTTGATGGGAGCAGATGCAGAGACCCAGAGCCCAACATCATGCAGAGTTCCAGAAAACCCTTGGAAGAGGGGAGGAGAGATTGGTGAGAACCAGAGGCATGGAGGACACCAAGAGAAAATGCCCCAAGGAGTCAACTGCCCAGCACTCTTACCACAGATCCTGAAGCTACAGACATAGAACCTGCGGGGTCTACTAAACGTGTCTTGTGTTTGTCTGGCTTGATGTTCTTGCAGAGCCCCTACAGACTGGAGTTGAGGTGGGCGTCTCTGGCCCTTTTACCTGCCCTTGGCCTCTTTTCCCCCTGCTTGGTTGCCTAGTCCACTCCTGATGCAGGGATTAGTGCTAGGCCTTATTCCATCGTGTTATGCCCTATTTGAGCTGTAACCCTGGGAAGACTGTTCTTATATGAAGAGAGATGGGGATGGGGGGGTGTGAGGGTGGGGAAGGTAGGTCTAGGGGAGAGGGGAAGGGGGAAGCTGGGAGGAGCAGAGGAAGGGGTGGAGGTGGTCGGGATGTATTATACGAGAAAAACGAAATACATTTTTTTAAAAAAAATCCATGTGCCTAAATGTATTAAAAATGAAATTCATTCTGAATAAAATGAAGCTTGTGAAAATATTAAACAATGTTTCAAAAATCAAAAGTAAATATAAAAGCCTCTCAGAGACAATCATCTTTAAAAAATGTTCCTATCTCTGAGCTATTCATAAGAAGACAAACTTGCTGGTGGGAGCTGGGAGTGTGGAGGGAGCGGAGGAGGGGGATGGGGTATATTCTATAAGTTATATGAGAGAAGAAAATTTTAAAAAATAATAAATAAATAAATAAGAATACAAACTCGCTTCTCTTTCTGCATTCAGAAACTGATTGTAAATAATTATCCAAAACTTATTTGTCACTTTGTAAGTTGTCACAAGTTAAGGACATTATCTGTACCACTCTGAAGATTTGGAGGTCAACTGTAAACTTTTGGAATCAATAATGGGATTTGTTTCAAGAGACGATTAAGAGACAGTAAATACTTCATTTTTCCTAAAAGTGAAAGCTTCTAATAACTAAGAGATTGGAGTAAGAGATATACATCCAGATAGAATATTCTACCATTCAGAAGAATAGACAAGAAGGAAGATGGAAGCTTCTGGTAAGGGAAGGGGGTGGCCATTTGTAAGTTGTTCCCAGGGGTTTGAAGACATCAGAAAAAGACATGGGCATTTCCGGAACATGAGTCCTTGAGAGCAACATGTGTCAGACTCACATCAACCTGGGATTGGAGAAGAGGAAGAACAGCAAATTAAGTCTCTGAACTTACATGATTTGCAAGGAGAGCTGCTGGTGTGCTCCACAATTCTGGTTTCGTCTATTCTCAGTTTCAAAGGGCCCCAGGGATACTTGACATTAGATCGCATTTTGAACCGGCCTTCTTTTCCAAAGTAATCGCCAATAACCTACAGAAAAGCAAATGTCAGACTTACGAAAGGTCAAAGGTATCTCTGTTCCCTAAGGAGACACAAAGCTCACACAGCCTTGCATGAGCCCCCCAAAACACACAGCCTGACCTGCACAGGCTGCCTCTGCATATCACCACCTCCAGGAAGCGACAGCAAGAGCTTCAGAAAAGCATGAAAAGTGGGAGGAGGTGCTTCCATGTTTCGCTCACTGACTGTCACAGTGGCTCCTCGTGGCAGGGAGGAATCTGGGTCATGTAGGCTTATAAAGGTGTGGACACAGAGAAGACAGTACCACCTGAGGCCTGTCCACAATGGAGGCCACGTCCTACCAATACTGTCCCTAAAAGTATTCTTCAGTTGCTACTGCATGGTGGGAAGGGAAGATCTTTCATTTCCCTATGAAGCAATAATCTCCAAATTCACAGCTTTTTCCTTGCTCATCCCCTAGGGCCCTGCCCGGCCTTCTTCCACAGAGCAGTCCACACTGTCAGCCATGGGTGAGTCCCATGGGATTCCCCTAGGGATATGAGAGAGAGCCAACGCCACTGCAGACTCAGGTTAAGAATGTAACAGGTACACGGCCCCATACTCCTCAGTTAGGGCGACATATAATTATAACACTGAAAAGTATAATTTAGAGCGTCAGCAAGATAGCTTAGGAGGTAAAGGCCCTGGCCACCAAGTCTTAAGACTAGAATTTGATCTCCAGGATCCATATGGTGGAAGGAGATAACCAACTCCCACAAACTGCCCTCTGACCTATATACACAAATAGTAACAATGATAATAATAATAATTATTATTACATATAATATTATATAATAATAAATATTATTATTATTATAAATAGAGATGGATGATAGATGATAGATAGACAGATAGACGCAATTTAAAACTTTTAAAAAGTATCTGAGAAACTTTCTGGCTCACCCTCTTGTTAGTACTATTTCTTTAGGGGTCACATTCATCTGTGATGAATTCACTTCTCGTGCTCTGCCATTATCAGGCTGCACCTTAGACCCCAGGAAAATCATCACTCATTCATGATGTAGTTGTAGGCTCATGCTCCGGTTAACTGACTGATCAGTCGCAGGAGCCCATCTTGCAGTTCCTTCTCACCTATGGCTTCTAGGGATTCTCTTTTGTCCAGGCACAAACTTGTGGCTCCTGGGTGGCCTGGGACATTGCTCCTCCTTCCTGGCAGCAGACTCTCCCAGGCTACCTCTGGTCATGATCAAAACAATTCTAGGTCCTCGTGGAAATGTGACGATTACTGCTATGTGCTGAGCACATCTCAAGTGCTTTGCACGCTACAACTTCACAATGAGGTGAAAAGGACTATCACTTCCCACCTTCTCCAGAGGGGGAAGCTCGACTGCACACAAGACCCAGAACTGGGGGATACAAAATCATTCCATGAACACAGTGAGAGGGTTCCTGCTGCCTCTCTCCTCCACAAAGGCTAGGCATACCCTTACGGAGAGGAAAACAGCAAGTCCCTTATGCCAGTGCCCACAGAGGCAACAAGAGTAATGACCTTGCAAGGAAACAGGGCAAGCATCATTATCTGCTAAAAAACACATTTTCAGTGAATATTTATTTAATACATATTTCTTTATCTTTGTCAATTAGAGACCCTGTGTTGCTTTTCTGGGTTTCCTTTCATATGGTCCTAACAATGTCATGAGACCAGCAAGGAAAATATCCCCATCCCCATGTGCAGCTGAAGAAACTGATGCAGAGATCCCCTGCCCCGGTCACTGTCACAGACTCATCTTCAGTCCAGACTTCTCCGTCCTGAAACTCCACCATCTTTTGAACTAGTAACACCTGAAATTTTATAACAATCATTAGGGGAAAAAAAAGTCTGGCAATGAAAGAAACAAGTAGGTTGCACTTCCTCTGTCAACTCATGCCCTTATTCCACAGGACGGAGGGATGGCTCTCGACCACTTGAGAGGTAGAACGTCTCTCCTGAGAGCACACATGGCAGGGTGTCCTGCCTTCGGTTTGACCCCTCAGTCAACAGTGAGCTTTCTCTACACGGAAATGCTCCTTTTTTATTCGAAGGGCGCTTTGGATACCAGGACAAATACGCTCTCGGAGACCCCACTCACACGAGTAACCAATGCAGATGTTCCCTTTGCTCACCTCTTGGGTGCCCGCTTCAGTGTCAGTCATGGCCACCACGGAGAAGTCCCCGTACCTATCCCCGTTGGCATCGATGGACACCTGCCCAGCGATACCTACAGGAGAGAGAAAGAACTCTGAGCTAGTTACTTACGGTACCTGTGCCTGCCAAGAAAATGAATTGACGGGATTTTTTAAAACAAATTCCTGCCACAGGGACTCGCATCAGACTGGGAGCATTTCTGTTGGCATTTGGAAAGGCATTGTAATTTTATCTGTGTCTGCATTCCTAAATTCTTAACATTTCTCCATTTATAAAAGAAAAGAAAAAGAAATAAATGGTCTTTGGGGAAATACTTTTTAAAAACAGAATAAGGCTAACAATGAAACCAGCGTGCTTATACTAGAGTTTTGATTTTTTTTTTCTAAGAAGTAACAGAGAAGTAAAGATGTCTTATTCTACACACATAGGTTCATGTGATCATTGGAAAATTCTCACAAAGAAAATCAGTCTGGCCCAGAATTCAGTAAGTGTGGTTCATACAGGCTTCATTAATACACAGGAGAGCAGAAGGCATGGTTGGTGGGTCTCTGGAGCTCATGTCTGAAGAGCAATTCTTCATTGTCCAATGTGTGTTCATCTGTTGCTTATCCAAACATTAACCAGAAGATTCCTGGGTGCTGAGTTAGCACAGGTAAAGCAGACAAATTCTTTGCTCCAGGAGGTGCCTGGGCTGAGGAGTCTTTTCCCCATTAGAATCAGAATCAGACTGGGTGGGGCCAGGGAAACAGGTGAGGGTGCTTGCCGCCGCACAACTGAACACAGGCTCAATTTCTGTAGAAAGAGCAAACTGACTCCCAAAAGTCGCACTCCGACTTCCACACATGCACTGGAGCACACCACAGACCCCTTCTCTCTCTCTCTCTCTCTCTCTCTCTCTCCCTCTCCCTCTCCCTCTAAAATAAACAAAATGTAATTTTAGATTGTTTTTGATGATGATGATCTTAAGAACCAGGATGACTACTGAACTGCAGTTTTCTCTTTCCCTATGTCTGCAATCTAGGCCACGGTATTAGTCTCTGAGCCTCCACTTCTACAACTGGCATAAATAGGCATAGCCACGGTATTAGTCTCTGAGCCTCCAAGTGGCATAAATAGGCATAAGACCATGTTCCTACCAGGAGGCTGTAGAGATGGTTACATGGGATAAAATGCTCGAAGCATGTCCAACAGCTATTTAAGCAAAGCCAGGTGTTGTCTCCTATTAGTGTCACTACTGCTAATATTATTCCTACAGGTTGACTATCCCTGAGCCAAAGGATTGGCGCCAGAAGTGTTTCAGATTCATATGTTTTTAATTTTTTTTTTGAATATTTGAATACACACAACAAGACATCTTGGGGATAGGATGTAAGCCTAAACATAAAATTCTTTCATTTCATATATACTTTCACATATAGCCAGAAAGTAATTTTAATTTTTTTTTGTTTTGTTTTTTTGAGACAGGGTTTCTCTGCTGTAACTCTGGCTGTCCTGGAACTCACTCTGTAGACCAGGTTGGCCTTGAACTCACAGAGATCTGCCACCCAAGTGCTGGGATTAAAGGTGTGTGCCACCACCACCCAGCGACCACATTTTAAATAATTTTAGCATGAAACAAAAGTCCATAATGAGGAAGTTTACATTTGTGGTATCATTTTGACACTTACAATGTTTCAGATTTGGGGGCATTTTGAGCTTGAGATTTGGAGATTAAGGATGATATTTTAAAGTTACCATTACCATTTCTGTGCTTGCAGTATCGTAGAAAGCACTTGACCATGCTCTCCCACTCAGAGCATCAACTTGGAGTTCAGTAAAAGAGCAGGGATTATAAAATATCTATAAAGGCATATGGGGGGAAACCTATGATTCAAACCTATCAAGAGGTAAGTAACCGGCCTGATTTAGTTACAAAGACCCTGAAGCAAACAAACAAACAAAAAAAGAACCAGAGAACTGTGAAGTTTCTGATAAAAAAAGGTCCATGTTTGTAAACAGAGCCAGTGAGAAATCAGGCTGGATCAGAGCAGCCAGAGCACAGAGGACCCACCCACCTAGACCAGTGACGATGGGTGCTCACAGCAGCGAATCCTCAAAGGCCACCAGAGAACAATGGCTGGTATTAAATACATCTTTATCTTCATTTTCATTCACGAAGTTGCAGGATGCATGTACCAGCCGTGTTCTAACTAACAAAAGCCATTTATTTTCTTTGTGGGAGGATTCTGTGCTGTTCTTCAGTGGTGCTTCCAACAATCTGATTCTCTGCAGAAGGAATGACTGCCCCAGTAAAATGAATGTGTGCTGAGACGAATCCCAAGGGAAAGTTCCATCCTCTTGTGTGGTTTGGAGAGGGCATGGGTTTGGGTTTACTGTCCTTTGGGCTGTGGTTTGAAGGTCCGCTGATTTTTCCAGACTTTGGGTTACTTTGCTGGAAACAGAATGGAGTTGCCATTCATCTTCGTTTTTTGTCTTCTTAATACAGGCTGGTTTCAAAGGATACACCTATCACAAACTTGTGCATCCTGGGTAAAACTTCAAATTATCTACATATAATATATACGTATGTGTATATATATTCATTCTCCAAAGATCATAGCTCTCCAAAATCGCTTGTCATTCTGTTCAGAGGTGTTTGGGAAAGCGTGTCCTGGTGAGTGTTTTGCCAAGTATTTTATAAGATGAAGTGGCCCTAGCAATCCGAGACCTCATTACACCTTAAGTAATTGCGATTCTGCCAAGAAATGGGGTGAGAACTCTCAGGGAGGCTGCTTCGCAAAGTGAGACTTCACCTGGGAGTATCAAGCAGAAGGTGGAGTTGTCAGGCTGACAGCAGAATTTTCCTGTACATCAGCAATGACTCTTTCTACCACAGTTTCTATTTGCCTAGAGTGGAGCTTGTGTCCTGAGCCACCGTCCTGTTTACCTTCTCAGCCTGCCCTCTCACACAGAGGAAACATGGCTTCTTCTTGGACCATTTATTGAAAGTTTTGAGAGATGATCATAGGTTTCGTGGCAATAAAATCCAATTTTGTCAAATAACATCCAGGGTATTTTTCTCCTGAAAACTTAATGGTCACTTACAGTAACCACTAAAATTAAAATTGTTTTTCACATTAGGAAGATTTGAGTTTTTCTTCACGTGTCCACCTTAGAGTTCTTTGAGGGGCTGCCTTCAAATGGACTGCTGTTTAGCACATAAAATAGGCTCTCCAAACCATTCAAATCCAAACTTACCTTGGCATCAATCTTTACATTTTGGACACATAAAATTCTAATTTCAGACTTAACTATTCAAATCTCTATACTCTTGGTGCATATGGACTATGTAGACCTGGCCCTAAAATGGAAACACCTTGATAGCATATGAGAAAATTTAGTGCATGTCTTGGCTCTAAACAAAACTGTATCCCAGCCATTCTGGGCACCTGCCCTTCTCTCAACGGCCTCCCTCAGTGATGCCTTTCAGCATCCCCAACTCTGGCTCCTGTCCCGCTGTCAGAAGACCAAGAACAAATGACCACACCATGCAGTGAGTAATAGCTAAGAATGGGATGTGCCTGACCAAGGTTGTGTCCCCACACACCAGTTTCTGGGTGTATTGTGCACAACTTCTGGGAAATTTGACTTTGTCCTAATATACCCCCTGAATTACTTTATTTGACTCCTGCCCCTCAGCTGAAGCAGGAAGAGGCAAAGCAAGGTCATCCAGGAGGCTCACTCACCCCCAAGCTACTACTTGTCTAAAATGAAAGCTGTCACTCTTGTCTGGAGTAAAACATGGTGATCGCTGAAACCACCCTACAGAAATGAAACTTACCAGTAGCCATGATAGCTGATACCCAGACAACCCCAGCTGGAGCTCCTCTCCTTCCTACTGTCCTTCTCCCTCACTATCTGAGGATGAGCTGAGGCCATGGGATGCAGAGGGGACCAACCTGTACTCCTCTCTCAAATCTAGACTTGGCTTTGTTCTTGTAGTTGAAAAGTTTCACTAGTGTGCTTAAAAATTAGCATAAGCATCCACTAAAGGCCTTAAAAATGGGTTGGCACAATGAAGAACTGGAGACTTTTTTTCAGTTAACTAGCTCAGCCTCCTTATAGAGCAAATGGGGTACTAGAGGATGCAGGTTCCGGCTTCCTGTTTCCCCAGTCTACATTCTGTATTATGGGTTCCCAGGGGATGCTCACCAGCATGCTACAGGCTGTGTACTACACAGAGCAGCCATAAGGCATACTATGTCCCTGGAAACTAAAGTGGCTTTCTTGCTCAGCAGGGTTTCCAGGTCCACAGGTCTGGTGCCACTGTGTCCTGAACTTTGTATCCTATCACACTGCCTCATATATTCAGATGTCAGCCACATAGAGCTCCCAGCACCTCAGGGGACAATCTCCTACCACATACACATGGACTTCAATGCAATTGCTGCTCCCTCCATGACACAGTCTCCTCAACAAAATGACTTCTGTCACCCCCAGGTCTCACTCAGCTGCCATGTTCAGGAACTTTTTCCTTGACTGCTCTAAACCAGCAATCTCACCCCACCTCTCTCTATCCCCCCACTCTGCTATATTTTACAACCCCTGGAGTGGGGTGTGTGTTTGTTGCCTGTTTCTTTCTCCCACCCCCCCCCTCTCTCTCACACACACACACACATTTGCACATGAGATAAATTGATTATGGGCAGCATCTTTAGTTCACTGCTTCACCTCTGGCTCCTGGGGCAGTGCCTGGTACGTCTCACACATCTGTTGAGTGTACTGGATGAGTGAAAAGGAAGTTGATGCCTGTTCTAGGAACCAACTCATGCCAGGTTGGAGTGTTGGTGACATAAGAGGAAACCACCACACTTATACACTCTATGATCAAAAATATAGATTAGCAGAATTTTCTATGAGATGTTTGGAAACAGTCAGCCCTGAAAACATACCTACAGGTAACATTATACTGACTGAACAGGTTATATTTAGGAATATAAATGTATACGTACATATATACATGAATGTATATAGATACATACATATATGCATGCAAATAACACCAAGTGGGAAAACAGAGCCCATGAATGTGAAGGAGAGCGTATGTGAGGATTTGGAGAGACAGAGAAAAAGAGAAATGTTGTAATTATAATCTCAAAATTTTTTAAAGAGGCCATTTTGTTGGTCAATGAATCAACAAAGCCTATCAAAAGAAAAAAAAGAAGCTTGGCAATATTCAATAAACTTTATAAAGCACGACCATGCTTGGAGACCCAAAACCCTCACCACTAGGAATGTTCTCTGTGAGAAATATTCACAAAAATCCATCAATGTATGCAAGGACCTATAATACCATACTGAAGAATAAAAAAAATTGTAGCTAACTGAAGTATTCACCAATCAAAAATAAATTAGAAGCTAGGTGGGGTGGTACCTGCAATCCAAGTACTCAGGAGGCAGAGGCAGGAGGATTGCCTTGTGTTCAAGGCCAATCTGGTCTACATAAGCAAGTTCCAGGTCTGCCAAGACTACATAGTAAGACTCTGCCTCAAACAAAATAAACAAAAAGAATTAAAGAAAGTATTATATAGCCATAAGGGAGAATTACATTGCACTCTTATTTTAAGATGTGTTAGATCTATGAATTTTCATATGGAATTTTTTAACATACAAAAAATAAAAGTGAAATATAAATAAAACTAAAATGAAAAGGGGGGACAGGAGAGGTGGCTCAGCAGTTAAGAACACTGTCTGTTCTTCTAAAGGACCTGGGTTTAATTCCCAGCACCCACATGGCAGCTCACAACTGTCTGTAACTCCAGTTCCAGGAGATCCTCACACAGACACACATGCAGGTCAAACACCAATGCACATAAAAAATAAAAGTACGTAAATTATTTTTTTTAATGAAAAGTGATGTTTACAATGAAACCCATTTTATAAAAGCTATATATGGTATATATTGGTTGTTAACAGAAAGCATGGTACACCTCTGGAGTCAAGTAGGAAATTGCTGATAGCAACGATAGACAAGGATGGGAAGCAAAGCTTTCACTTTTTTTTTGTTGTTGTTGTTTGTTTGTTTGTTCATTTGTTTTTGGTTTTTGGTTGTTTTGTGGGGTTTTTTTTGTTTGTTTCGTTTTGGGTGTTGGTTGTTTTTTGTGTTTTGTTTGTTTGTTTGGTTGGTTGGTTTTTATGACAGGGTTTCTCTGCTGTAACTCTGGCTGTCCTGGAACTCGCTCTGTAGACCAGGCTGCCCTGAACTCACAGCATCTGCCTGCCTCTGCCTCCCAAACGCTGGGATTAAAGGCTTGTGCCACCACCACTCGGCTCACTTTTTATTTTGTACATTTCTACACTGTTTAAATTTTCTAGCCAAAAGCAGCGTAGTTTTTAAACATCAGTGCAGGTTTCTGGAATGATAGCATCGGGGTTAACAAACTTTTAAAGCCTAACTTCAGATCTTTCACACTGATTGTTCTGCGGTGAATAAGGCCTATGTTAAGTGTGATTTTTAAGTACAGAGGACTAGGGAGATGGCTCTGTGGGTAAAGTGCTCGCTGTGTAGGCATGATGACCTGAGCTCCATATAAAAGGTACGGTAGTACATATCTGTAATCCTTGTGCTGGCAGAGGCAGAAAGAGGCAGGTCTCAGGGCAGGTCTCTGCCCAAAACTGTAAGCTCCAGATTCAGTGAGAGAACCTGCTTCAAAAATTAAGTTAAAGAACAATAAAACCTGATATCAACCTCTAGCTTATACAGAGAGAGAGAGAGAGAGAGAGAGAGATCATAATATACAGTAGACTTTGCATGTTCACATGCATTGCATTATTTGACCTTTTTACAAGCCTGTGAGGTGAATTGGCTTGTTATCCATACCTCGAAAATGGAGAAAACAAGACTCTAGAAAGGATCGTAGTTGCAGCAAATAACAACCACAGACACAGCAGCTCACTTGACTGTGATGCTGTTACCATGGAAACCGAATCCCTACCTTCAAATGTCCTGTTCCAAGTCTGCTGGATGATTTTGCCCCCATCCTTCTTGCTGTAGCCAGCTCTTAGTACTTCATGTAAAGCCAAAACGTAGAGGAGGATGGCATCGTGGAACCCTTCTACAAACATGTTCACCTGCAAAGGAAACCCACTGGGTGAGCCTAAGATCCTGATGATTCATGTTCATCAATGATACAAGCAAGCAAAACGATTCAGCCTGAGTCTGGAGGTGTGAGATCAATGGAGGAACTGGGCAGATCTATCAAAAGGAACCACCAAGAGTCTTATCACGCTTGGCTTCTAATTCCGAACAGCAGCAGCCAATAAGCGACCTATTTTATTGACCCATTTATACCTGATACAAAGTAGGGCTCCTCATTTACACTCTGGTGCCCCAGACAGGGCTCTTATACCATCATGATCTTAATAGTGCCTGGTAGAATAGCACTGCCTAAGCTGGTCTACCCATTGACCCTCAGGGAGAGGTGGGACATAGGACAAGTTCACGTTCACAGAGTTACTGTAGTGAACCACTAGCTGGTTCCAGAGTCTACTCTTAACCAAGACACCTTACTCCATCTCTCAGTCTTCAGAGTCCTCATTTGTGAAGTAAAGGACTTAGCACTGTATCACCTCACAGAGATTTTTCTGGATATTAAATGAATTGGAGTATGTAAAACACCTAAGAAATTCTCTGAGACCATGAAAGTCTTGGGAAGATGTTGGCTCTTACTCTTCGCTGTCAAACTTAAGTCTCAGAGACACTATTTTCTTAGGCAAAGAACGCTATAGAAATAACATCTACTAGTCAAAGATAATTTTTGGCTGCCTTGGATTATACTAACTTAATTTTCCAGTTTTCCAAAGGAATATTGAAATAGTGGTCATTTAGACCATGAAGTCATCATGATTTGAGAAAGCATGCATGCTGATGAATTTTAATAAGTAGACTTTAGCTATTAAATTTAATTCTCAAGACATGATCATTCTCCCCACCCCACCCCACCCCCCACACAGGTCTATCTTCTCTTTTATAACTTTATAGAAACCAGCTTGCTACAGGGGAAAGTCATGGAGTTATAGCTGTGACACGTGAGGGATGCAGGTGCCTTAAGGAAGCTCCAGCTTTCTCGCAGCTTCCTGCAGAGCTATTAGCTGCTAACTGCTGGCTTATGAAGAAGGAGTCATTTTCTTTAGCAGCATAGTCACTGTCAAGTTGCCCGTGCTCCAGTAAATAATGTCACAATTCATGATTATGCAAGCAACTTTAATGAAACTTAATGGGCTTAAGACATGGAACTAGAAAAGAAACGTACTAGGGAAAAGAAAGAGCTCAGCAGGAGTGGGAGAGAAATAAGAGAGGGTCATAATGGTCATGAAAATGCCCAAAATACATTAAATATATGCATGAAATTATCAAAGAGTAATAAATACTGAAAAGGAGAGGACATTGCTTTGCTCGGTCTTCCTAAATTTTGTTCTTATGTTCTTACGTGTTATGCTCTGTAAATTCCTGTTCCTGGGACACATGAGGCATCCCTGCTTAACACAAGCTCCTGACCCTCACTCTGATTACTTTGTCGTCGTTGTTGTCCTCCTCCTCCTCCTCCTCCTCCTCCTCTCCCTTCCCTTCCCTTCCTCCTCCTCTTCCTCTTCTTCTTCTTCACCCTCCTCCTTCTTGTATCCTACTCTCTAAATCTCCACCCAAGGGCTCCATACTGACGCTGGCCATTCAGAGCGCTGGCCATGCACCCTAGCACCACGCCCTAGCTGGCCCTCCCATTCCTTCCTTTTTGATGCACCCTCTCCCACCCACAGAAGGAAGAACAATTGACCAAGAAGGATGAACTTGGATTGCTTTTTTCCTCACAAATTTGATGCCAAAGCAGAATGGATGAGCTCTGGACATAAACTCTGCTCTGAAATTGCCTTCTGTCTTGATGTGTAAGTGGATCGCAATAGTCACCTCCTCTCAAAGCAGCTGAGTGTCTCCCTCTCCTGCCAAAATTAGCAGGAGCGATGCTGACCCCGCTGCGGCTGCAGCACCCTGGCCTGCTGCGGAGGAGGTTGCATCACACCTACCTCATAGGCCTTCGAGTCAGAAGCAAAACCCCAGGGACTGTCTTTTCTTGAGGAGAACATTCTCACTCTCACACGTGTTGTTTGGTGTGAGGGAAGCCCGCTAGCACACTACAGCCTCTGTAAATTGGAAGTGCAAATGAAGGAGAAAAAACTGAGATGGGGAATGGAAACAGTATTAGGTTGTATGAGGATCACTTCCGTTGCACCTCCAGATTAGAAGGAACCAGGTCGTTTGGTCTGGCCCCCCGTCTCTGGACAGGACAGGACAGGAACCTCAAGGTCCTGGTTGTGATGGATCACACTGTTACCAATCACACAGAATGGGAATCCCTTGCCAAAGCAACTTGTTTGAGTGTTCATCGTCCGTTTCAGTGACATAAATACCCTGAGGAACGCAGCTGAGGAAAAGAAGGGGTTCATTCTGAGTTCAGAGTTCAAGGGAATAGCTTGTCAGGGAGGAAAAGTCCTGGTAGCAGCAACCTGAGGCAGCGAGTCACATCTTTGTCTTCGGGAAGCAGAGGGTGATGAACGCTTGCGCTCAGCCAGTTTCTTTCATTTGATGCAACCTAGGGAAGCTGCCACTCTCCTTCAGTGCCTCTTCCCCTACTTAAATGATCCCTCATAGGCATGACCAGAGGCTAGCCTCATCTAAATGATCTCTCATGGGTCTCCTCAGAGAGTCCAGATCCTCTCAAGTTGACAATCAAAACCCACCACCATAGCATCCTTCACAAGCCAGAAAATCCTCCCTTGGCATCACCTGCTGAGGTCTGAAGTTCCTAAACGCAGCCATTCCCGGGCTAGATAACGAACAAGATGGATCAAGAAAGCATGGCCCAGCCAGCTGGTGGCAGCACAGGCCTTTGATCCCCACACTCAGGAGGCAGAGGCAGGTGGATCTCCGTGAGTTTAAGGCCAGCCTGGTCTACAGAGTGAGTTCCAGGACAGCTAGAGTTACGACAGAGAAACCCTGTCTTGAAAACAAGAAAGAAAGAAAGAAGGAAAGAAAGAGAGAGAGAGAGAGAAAGAAACAAAGAAACAAAGAAACAAACAAAGAAACAAAGAAAGAAAGAAAAAGGAAAACATAGCCTTTTACAGTCTCCACCAGACAGCATCACTGCCCTATGCAGAGAGGCTGTACACATGGAAGTCACAGTGTAGCCTCTTCTCTGCCAGCCCTACTAGACACATTCTCTCTCACAGAGAAAGCTAAATAAAAATGATCATTTTTTTTCTTTTTTTCAAACAAGCATAGAGTTGCCATTCATGGCATGGCTCCCTCCGTTACACTACACGATATCTTCCCTATTTCTCTCTGGGGAGGCCAATTCATGTGTAGATAAATTTCTCGGTGCTTGAGAGCAAGCAGAGCATGCTGCCCATTTCAAATGCCATGTACCATGAGAGAGAACTGTAAAACAGGGACACCTGGACACCAAGGAAGACTGTAAAGCTCTCAGGTGGAGGCGGCTGGAGGAGAGCGTCTAAAAGTGGATGGCAAGCTAGACTGCCCTGGAGTTTTGCTTGTGGCATTCACAGGAACTCAAGCACGTCACACAGTGGTTCTGTCTTCTTTACCTCAAACCATTGGTTCCCAGCGCAAATGGGGAAAGCTGTGGGTGTTAATTTCTCAAGAGTCCTCTGGAAAAGACATGCCTTACGAACCTCTCATGCAGTTGAAGAGCACATAGGGGAAAGTGGAATTTTGAAGGAGAGTAAGGAAAAGGTGAGTCACGGACTGCTCTCCCCCCTTCATAGCTAACAAGGGCAGCATCACCTTGTCAAATGTTCATTATAGTAAGGCCTTGAACATGAACCCTGCCCAATTCCCATGAACCACTGAAGTTAGCAGACATCAGGAGTGGTTGGGAATGCTGCAAGGGTAGCTCAAAGGTCAAGGACAATTCTACACTTGACAAACACTTAACACACTACTTTTATACTTTAAAAATGTATTATCTAGGGGGCTGGATGGATGGCTCAGCAATTAAGAGCACTGATAGCTCTTTCAGAGGTCTTGAGTTCAATTCCCAGCACCCACATAGTGGCTCACAACCATCTATCCATAACTGCAGTCCCATGCAATCCAATGTTCTCTTCTGGTATGCAAATGTACATACAGACAAAACACCCATATACATAAAGTACATATATATAATTTAGGGCTGTGAAAACAACTCAGTGGATAAAGTGCTTGCTGTGAAGTATAAGGGACCAGAGTTTGGATCTGTAGAACCCACGTGAATGGCAGGCGATCACCATGGCTCACCTGTAATTCTAGTACTCAGAAGACAGAAACAGTATTCCTGGAGCAAGCCAGTTAGCTTTACTCCATGTTTTGGCAAGCTCTGGGTTTAATTGAGAAACTCTGCCTCGATGAATAAAGTAGAGAGAAAGATGAGAAAGTTGTGTGTCATCAACCTCAGGCCTCCAAGCACATGCATATATATACGCACACACTCATGTTTACCTCCGTGCGTACACATGCCACACATGTGCACTCTACTTCCCTTGAAGTTGTAAGAGAGAAGTCTATAACCTGGCAAGAGTAGACAGTACCTCTATGCACAGCCAAAATACTGCAGTTGCATCTAGCATGTTAGATCGCTTCCTCCCTAAACTGAAGTTATGATTTCCTTTGGGGTAGGATCTTCCCCTAAGTTTCCAAGACAACTTGAGCTTAGATCCATCCCTGTAGCAACGCTATGGACTTGCAAGTGACTTTGATCTTGCAGCCCAGAGAGGCGCTAGCTGCCTGGAGAAAGGAAGAGCGTTTCTCTCTCTCTTTCTCTCATCACCTAGAACAGAATGATTTAGAAAAAAATACATCTTTGCAAGATGTATTTGTTATGTCCCCATTCATCTCCCGTAATGACAGGAATGGCAGTGTAGGCTTAGCCTGGGGACGGCAGGACTGGCACATGGAACTCACTGACATGAGCAAACACCAGCAAGGAAGTCCACCTAGGCTGTGCTGAAGGAGAACAATGAATGCAACTCCAGGGCTTCACACTGGGAGCTGGTAGACAGAAAACACAAGGAATGATCTTTTTATGCACTTCTAATGCTCACATGGGGAATTGTATCATCTGATAAGTTTGCCCTTTGAATCAATATCTATCTCTCTCTCTCTCTCTCTCTCTCTCCCCACCTCTCTCTCTCTCACACACACACACACACAATTTACAGATGTGTCTCATCACCCATAGCACTGGAAGGCTTAGTTGAAAAGAAATAGACATAATGACATAATTGTCATGAGCTTTCAGATGAGCAGTGAGTGGCAGCCGTCTTTGGCCTTCATATCTCACCTCTATTCAGCTGGATGTGTCTGGAAGGCTGGATTCCACATGACTCTGTGGAATCCATGTGATCTGTGTCCTTGCCAAAGGAGGATGTTCAGATAGATGAAGATGTGAATCAAAACTCAGAAGAAGGGCGGATTCAGAAAACAGGAACCATGCTGATCGGTGGCGACGACACCAGGAAAGGAAGAGAAGAGAGACCAGGGCAGAGGGAGACAGGAAGATCAGAAAGAGATCAAGGTTGAGGTGTCATGCCCTACTGTCTTCACAGATGTCACAGAAGGCTCTTTCCAATGGCTATCAGCCTTACAGTTTTGGTAACCTCTCTCTCCTCCCTTCTCCCCTTCCAGCCTAGGACGATAGCCGCTTTCTGCTATTGAAAACCCTAATGTTCTTTTGGCATCTTTTGCTGGTTTTCCTCAACCTCTCCTCCATACACACCCTTTTGCAAATAGTACCTTTATTAAGTTCTGTTATTTTCCTTAAGCGTGACTTCTCTTCCCTCCCAGGACGCTCACAGATCACCTACTTTCTATGATCCACTTGCACATTCTTTCTGAAACTTTCTCTGGCCACCCAAACCCTCCTTTCTTCTACACTTAGTACAAATGTGTGTTGTTTCACCGATCGACTATGTGCATATTTGCACACAGGCACTGCACAGCTACCGAGTACACAGCCACGTCACAGGGGCATCTCTTTCCCTAGGTCCAAAGCCCGGCATCAAATACAGAAACCACACTCACTCGAGTGACATCTCCGCTACCTGTCACTTCCTGTTCTCACTTGTGCCATGCTGCCTTCTTAGTCGCTTCTTATACTCGTGTTCTACAAACTGGGGGAAGAAATCACAGTGCTTCTTACAGTGATATTTAAAATGAAGACAAACCAGGCAGAGTGCTGCGCACCCGTAGTCCGTGTGATTCAGGAAGCTGAGATCCAGAATCGCTGAAGCTCACATACTTGAGGCCAGTCTGGGCAACACAGTGAGATCCAGTCTTTAAAGCAGAACATAAATGGAGTAAATGGGTTCAAAGTAATGGTGTGAGGCACTCTATCTCATAAAAGTGATAAACTACATGTCTGTTTTAGCCGTTCAAAGGCCTTCTTTGGACATTATTGGTTGAAATCTCTATAATGTTGGTTCTGCAGCTATGGCTTAAGTGCGAGACTTCCAGACCAACACAGGAAGGCTCATACCAAAACTAGCACTCTCAACTGCTGAATTAGAGAGCTGAATTTTTGTTTAAGAGATTTTTTTTCCATCGAGTTTGCTACCAAAGTAATAAAGTTAAATTAACTATCATTGTCTTCCTAGGAAGATCAGTGTCCTACATTTTGGAAATTATGTATAGATGAAGTTAAAGAATTATTGGCAGCCATGGAGCATGGTGCATTATTACTATATGCCTACGGTATGAGATCCGTATAAAAATCAACAGAGCAAAATAACAAAATAACCTAAAATCCACATGCTCTTAGCAGTCATCTGAGTTTCACTAAGACACCTGAACAACTCAACAGGGAAAATGAAGTCTTCTCAGCGTACAGCAGGACCACAGAAATGATGGGGAAAGCTTAAACTTGACTCTCAAATCACAGCAGATACAAAGACTAATTTGAGATAAATCTTAGACATAAGTATACTGGCTAAAATTTTATAGACTCTGAAAGAAAATGGAGTATCACTGTGATTTTTGACACTGGCAAATTTTTGTTAAAGAGAATATACAAACGCACTGAGCATTTAAAAACTGTCTCCATAAAAAGGAAAAAGTAGAACTTGGGAAATGGCTTGGTGTTCACGTGCTTGTCACACCCTTGTGAGGACCTGAGTTCAGATCCCCAGGATGCATGGAACACTGTAGTATGTGTCTGTAATTGCAGTGTTCCTATAGCAAGGAGTCAGAGACAGGAGGATGCCAAGGATGTAGCCCATGAGCCAGCTGTCCTGGAGGACACACCCAATAAAAGACTCCGCTTCAGACACTGGAGGCTATCCTCTGACCTACACACACACACACACACATGCACCAGAGCGCATGTATGTTTGTACTCACACACATGAACATGCCCTCCCATACAATGAACAAGTAAATACTTAAAAATACTGTCAAAAAGCAAATAAAAGACTAAGACAAACTATCCAAGATAGAGACATCTAACTTTCACCTAGAATATTTTAAGAAGAGCTTTTCATGCCAATAACAAAAAGAAATCATCTTTTTAAACAAGCAGACCACATCAGCAGACAGGTCACAGAAATGACACAGCCAGTAAGCACCTGAAAAGAGGCCCTTCATCTCCAGTCATCAGAGGAATGCCACCAAAACTCATGAGGAACAGCTTTGTGCCCATTAGCTTGATTGAAAGGCTGACGCCACTGAGTGTGGACACGGTTACACAGCCACTGTAGCTCTCACACCGCTGGTGGGAATGTGAAATGGTACTACTTCGTCAGTGTCTTACAGAGTTAAACAGGAGTCTATGCTGTTACCCAGCAGTTTCATTCCAAGTTATTTAAACAACAGAAATGAAAACATACATCCATTTAAAAGACTTGTACAGGGATGGTCACTATAGGCGTAGCCAAAACAGTGTCAAACTGGAAAAAATATATCTACTTACAGAATAAACAAACTGTGGTATATTTATATGAGAGAATGTTACACAGCAACTAAAAGAAGAATAAAGTAAAAAAAAAAAAAATTGAGACAGGATGCAAAACCTCATATGTCATGAGAGAAGCCAGACACAAAAGTCACAAAAGTGTATATGATTCCATTCATACAGCATGTGCTGGGCAAATCGAGAACGTGGGAGAAGTAAAGTATGAAAATGTGTGGACTGTCCTAAGGGCTAAGAGTGTGTTGAAGCTGGCTTTGGAACCCTGCGTCATTCCAGATAAATACAGTCGGCGTTTGGCTGCTCCACACCTTAGTCCTGGCCAAACCCAGCTAGATTATTAAATTATTATTAGATATTAAATACTGTCTGCTTCACAGAAGCAAAGGAACGTGGCTTGGCTGATGCCTTTGTCCGCCTTGTAGCTGGGAGTGTAGGGAGGCTTGAGTTCCACATGCAGATGATGCTACTCCCAGTATCCTTGTCTTAACCAATGGGTATTCTTGGGGCCAGTGACCACACCCCTGACAGTAACCCTTTAAAAGGTATCTGCATTAAAGGAGATTGTCCCCCACACACGTTTCTCCCCAGCTTCTATACTCGCAACTCACTAGGGTTCCCCCCAAAGACAGGATGGAAATGCAGTGAGAACCTCTGCCCTGCCCCATGCCGTGTTCCCCTGTGGCTTTCCTCTGGAGATGGCAGACCATTGGGCAGAGCTGCCACTCCTCCAGGCTGGGAAGCTGTGGCTTAGGGACGCATGCGTGGTGAATATTCTTTTACAACAAAAATACAAGTAGCAAAATGGATTATAATGGTGGTGGGAGGTGAGAGGGAAAGTGACATGAAGTGTGTGTGTATGTATGTGTGTGTGTGTGTGTGCGCGTGCATATGTGTGTGTGCGTGCATATGTGTGTGTATGCACACATGCGTGTGCACACGTGTGTGTGTACATGTGTGTGTGAGCACATGGATGTCTGGGCACACAGATGTCCTATGTGTTCAATGGACTGGTAGTTACATATGTGTGTGTGTGTGTGTGTGTGTGTGTGTGTGTGTGTGTGTCAGAACTATATTATATATCTAAATCTAAGAATTTAACTACACATAAGTTTCAACAAAATAAGTCTGTATTGTAGACACACACTAAAATATTAACAGGTGAAATGCTGGCAATGTCTCAGATTTGTTTCAACATTATCAGGGGCTTAGGAGGGAGTCACACATGAAGCTGGGCATATCTGATATCTGTAGAAGCAAGCTAAGTAGTAGACACACAGAATTTCACTTCACCCTAGGCTGGCCTTCAATTTAACAGCAATCCTCCTTCTGCTCCTGGTACCCCAAGAGCAACATTATAGTCACAGGCCACCACTCCCAGTCTTACAAGGTTTTTTATTAATCAATTCCCTAAATAGAAATAAAAGGCCCAGAAATTTCTGAAAGCTTTTCTTCATGTGATGAGTATGTTTAAAACATTTGAAAAGTCACCGCTTATATTTTGTTCATTTCTGTTTCCTTATCATTGAGCTGAAACATTTTTAAAGATACCTACAGATCTCAACTAACAACTTAAATGAATAGGCCAACAGACTAGACCTCATTTTGAATCCATTCTTAATGAGCTTATTTAAATCATTGAGTAGACCATTGTAAAGTAGTAAAAGAGCTACATGTAATGAGTTTTATGTGCTTACCAATTGTCAAGAAAAATAGTAATTCTGTGTAATTATCCTTAAACTATCACTCAAGTTCACAGTCTGAGAATTCAGCAAAATCTTTGATTTTTTGAGAAATGCCCACAAGGCTGGGTCATGCTATATCTTATTAGATATTTTGAACAAAGTGATCATTTTAACTTACTAAAAAATTGCTCAACCCAGTTCCATAAGGGAAAAAAAGGCTACCTGTCATCAATTGAAAGATACACTGACTGTTTTTTGAAAACCTTTAAGCTAACATATTCCACTTCTGAAGGCGCTTCACTTGCCTTAATTTGACTTTTTTAGCAGATGACAGACGGCCCTGCCATTATCTGTACATCAGGAAAGCAGAGGAGAGAGGGCGGCCTCTCTAATTAACACTATTCTTTAACTGCCAATAAAATGGAAAGTGTATTAATAGTTAGATAAATTTGAAAATAATAGTAACAGTTAGATAAATAGTTAGAAAAATTTGTAAACTGTCACATATCTGGAAAAAACAAGGCCTACTCTCATTAAATTTCCCACTGATACAGTCAACTCTTGTTATTTAAGAACCTGATATGATGCATTGAGTCAAGACACAGAGTTTAAAGAGCATCCTAGTGAGATGCTGTCCTCCAGAAAAAGACATCCAGAGTCTGGGTCAAACACCACTATCGCAGGATGCAAAGGCCTTCTCTCACTCACTGCCACTCGTGCTGGCCACTTCAGTGTCGCCATGTGTTACCCATCATTCAACGCCGTAAAGAGCCATCGCAGGGCATCCCATCGGCTCACACTCCACTACATACCCCAAATGAATGTTTCTCCAACTTTTTAATGCATATAGATTACCTGGGGACCTTGTTCAAAAATAAAGTCTGATTGATCAAGTCTGTGGCATGGGGAGTCTAAATATCCTCATTCCCGCTCTGAAATGAGACAGTGTATTGTATGGCAGGATAGTTCCATTTATCATCATCTAGAACTCTCAGCTTCTGAGCTTGGGACACTCCCCTGCCCTTCCTATACTCTCTGATGTGCAGAACAAATTCCTTGGCTTGGGCTCACGCCCTACTGTGGCTTCAGAGCTCTGGATGGAGCCATCTCCAGTGAGCTGTTACTTCACTGTTCCCAGTAGTGTCTAATGCATTCCCGCTCCTAAGCTCCTATTGCTTTTATTTGTTTCACTTAAAAGGCTCATCCACCCTTACCTGTCAAAAACCACCTGCACAGGCACTGGGCTGTCCCCAGAGTGCCTAGGACAAAACTTCAGCTCAAGGGGAAGCTCAGTAAGTACTTGATAGTGTTCACAGAGGTTCAATCAACAAACGTCTTCAGGCTCAGCTACATATCCCCGGAGACGTGTGAGTCGGATGGTCAGCACAAAGGTGCATGCACTCAGAGGACACCGAATAAACAAGGCAGCCTTCAGTCTGGTCAATCCAAGGAGTGAGCAGGTGGCTGCCATGGATATATGTCTCCACTGAGTACAGAAAAGGAGAAATGCCTAAAGATGAAGGTGAATAGAGTCTATACTATTACAGGGGTCAAGTTAATGTTAACGTGATTCAGGGCTTCTCGGTGAAGAATTCCGACCTCTTTAAGATCTTCAGGACGGGACAGAAGTACAGATAGCTGCCTTCAGTAATTTAGTAATCAATCTCCATAGACACAGCAGAGTGGAAGCGATCACTGATAAAGGTGTCAGATTAAAGCCAGAAGTCAAATCGTTATGCCAAAAATGAAAATCCCTGTCTCTAAGTCACATTTTTAGATTGCCATCAAATGAAACAAGTTTGCTCCAATGCGGGGGACTAGAACACACAAGCTAATTCACAATAACTTCCTAAAGCTCAATCCATTTCAGACTTCAAAGCTGGTGAAGAGGGTCGAATCCTCAGTAGTTCCTTATTCGGTCCTTCTTGTTGAACATTACTGGAGCCCCAGAAAAGATGTCACTCAAAACTGCTTCTACAGGCTGCTTGCTGCTTCTGGGGATGGTCTATTTGCAGCTACGGGGCTGTTTCCTTTGGACACCCTCGTTCGGTGCACTTGAAGTTACAAAATCCTTTTCCAGGCGTTTTTCTTAACTTCTAAGAGTAATTTAATATGATTTTATCCAGGGAACACATTAAAGTCTCTGGAACACAGGTATCTTACACCATCGGCTGTGTAAATGGCCATTGTCCTAGCTTCCTTTCTGCTGCTCTGATAAAATATCCCGACAAACGCACCGCAGGGCAGAAAGCGTCACTTGACGCACAATTCCAGATTATGGTTCAGTATCAGGGATTCCACGGTGACTGGAGTTAGAGAAAACTGGCCACATTAGTTCCCAGTCAAAAGAGAGCAGCAGATGCATGCATGCTCGTGTTCAGCTCCCTTTCTCCTCGGTTATACAGCCCAGGACCCAGGGAATAGTGCTGCTCACTTTCATGCTGCCCTTCCCACACCAATCATGTAATCCAGAAAATCCCCCTCAGAGGCATGCCCAAGGACCAATCCAAACCAGACAATTCTTCACTGAGTCTGTCTTCTCGAGTTCTACATTACGTCAAAATAATAATTAAAATTGACTATCATACCCATTGACTAACTTTTTTATTTCTTTTGCTTTTTAAGATTATAATATAATTCTGTCATTTCCCTGTTCCCTTTCCACCCTCTAAACCCTCCCATATACCCCTTGATCCTTTTCAAATGCATGGCTTCTGTTTTCATTAATGGTTGTTACATGCATACGTGTATGTGTGCATGAATGTATGCATGTATGCATCCCTAAATACATAAATACAACCTAGTTGTATATGTATTTTCTGGGGTGGCCATTTGGTATGGAAAACCAACTGGTGTGCTTTTCTAAAGACTGTTTTTCCCATCTTAGCACTCTTAGCACATCTTACCACTGTCACTAGTTCTTTGTATAGGGTTGAAATTTCTGGACTCCCAGCCCCTTCCATATTAACATTGCTCAGGGATCACTGTGGAAGAAGGAACAGAAAGATTGTAAGAGCCATAGAAACAGGGAGTTGGCTCTGAGATTATCTGTCCTAGGAGCTATACCTATAATGTCTCACAAACATGGCTGCCTAAATATGAGCTGAACAAGGTCAATCAACATTTATTGGACCACTACCTTTGGTTCTCCATCTACATGTACCCATGAAGGCAGAAGCATCAATGGTTAGGCCCCATGAACCAGATCTCTGGCCTATAGCTACAAAACTCTGTGGATGATATCAGCACTCAGTATCAGAGTCCTCTGCTAGCCCAGTGGCCAGGGAAGCTGGAAATGGCCTGTCAGCCTCCTTGCTCCCAAGCTAGAAGCCTGAACACATGGCATTCCCTTCCAGCTCCTGCCAAGTGCTTTGAGGTGCAGAGTTATTTTGCTGTGACACTGAGTTAAAAATCAACTTTCATGTAAGAAGGTTTAACTTATGAAAGTACCATATTCCTCTAGCCATCGGATGACTAGACCAAAAACATTCTTCATGAGTAGGGCTCTCCTGTAGATGGAGAATCCCTGACAAGAAGTTCTCTTCACAACACAAAATCACCTCTAGCCTCATTCGTCCGTGGCTTTCCTTTTCCAAGTTCTCCCTTTAAATTCAGTCTCCTGCTGAAGCTCATCTACAGCCTTAACATCTTTGTGTAAAGGAGTCCTCACCAAGTGAAGAAGGGATATCAAGACCCAGAGGGGCACGAAGTCTTTAGAAAGGATGAGAAATATAGGGAGGAAAAAGCAAGCTAATCTTCATCCTATGACATTTCTCTCCCGAGTTTCTCACACACTCACAGGTGTAATTCTTCAGGCAGATCAAACTGGTCTTGTGTCTACAGTATGGATTTGAGGTGATCAGAGTAGTAACATTGTCTTTCAGTTGTGAGGAAGTTGCCCGGATGAGCTGCCATACCTTCTACTCCACTCAGTTAAAGAAACGAAGGAACCCCTCTGCCTTTCAGCTGTGGGCAGTTCTGCACACTGAGATGCTGTTTCACTCCTGCATATTTGAGTGTGCGCTCACCGTTGCTGCAAAATGTCTCTGTGGCTCAAACACATACTAACAGCACAGAATAGAGATTCAAAGGGGTGAAACAGGACGCTTGGCTTGGAAGTCCTTTTTTAAGAACCCTATGCTTCATTGCTAAGTATTTTCAGAGTGTGCTAGGTCAAAGTTTTGTACAGTTACAAATCCACACTCACCACTATGTAACAATCACAAGTAAATGAATGCCTACTTATAACCAAAAACACTTTAACACAGAATATTCCAGCTTCTTTAAATAGTCTAATTTGCTGCTACTTAATGCTATTTAAAAGTTACCAGAATAAATAAAACAATTTTCCCCTATAAGAAAATGAAAGTGGTTTGTGAAGTTCAATATATCTTCATGTAAATGTTTTGAAGGCCAACCAATCCTATAGAAATCCTAGAGAAAACCCTCCATCCTACTGCTTACATTTATAGTAAGACTAATCTTATTAATGCGTTGGCATGCGGATTCATCATTCTTATATTGTTAAAAACCAACTTGAGGTTTGATTTTATTCTCACAATAAAGTTAGCAAAGCCCTCCTGTGTCTGAAAAGGCCTTTTCATTTGGGCAAACTATTCCCTGGCTGACTATGAAGAAAATGAAGAAAGGGGTGGAACAGAGGAAGGGGGCAGCCCTTCTCTTTCATGCAGCCCTCACAGGGAGGCTTGACTATGCACAGGACTGCCAGGAGTGGGACAAATACATCTGGGCCTCAGCTGCATTCTTTGCTCCCTCATTAGTGTGACTGGAGACCTAAGTTTTCAAATCTTCAACTAAGAATATTCTATCCTAATTAAGTAATGTGAGACAAGAGGGCAGTGAAATGTCTAGTCAAGATTTTATAGATGATCTCATAAATTTTTCAACTAATGTCACCTCCTACACAACTTCTGTGCAAAATTTGGTCAAAACACAACTGAGATCAAATATCTCTGTGGGTACTATTTTTCAACATTTTAAACATCCCAATATGTCACTCCTAGCCTCTTTAAACAATTACTTATTAAACTCTGTCTCTCTCAAATACTGTGCCTAGATAAGCCGCCCATTCCCAGCCCCACATTTGTTTGTGAGCAACCAAGGGGGACCTGAGATAGGAAGCAAGCCTGCCAACATACCCCCCTCCCCTCCCCTACAACACTGCCATGCATCAGACTCTCCTAAAGTATTTGTTTAATTAGTCAAATTTTCAACTTTTAAAGAAGGAGAAAAAGCAAGCTATGGGTGGCCTGCTAGCCACAAATGAGCAAATACCCCAGGTTATAATCACCCCCTGCTCAGAATACCTGGTTAGAAATGAAAACAGTATTTTACCAAGTTCTACCCCAAGTTAAAAACAGATCACATTAAAAACTGTAAAACTGAATTTGAAACCCCAAAGTACTAAGGATCTAGAATTGTTTCATTTAAAAATTGATGCTACACATTCTCTATTTTGTTGTTGTTGTTGTTGTTGTTGTTTTAATGTTCATTTGTTTCTTTGTTTGCGAGGGGACACACACAAACCATGCTGTGCATACAGAAATCAGAACAATTTTCAAGAGTCTCTCCTACCAGGTGGGTTCTGGGAATCAAACTCTGGTCCTCAAGAAGACTCTGTGGCTGTCATTAATCAGAGGAATCCTCATCCACTCTTAAAAATTAGGCTCCAATTCTATATCTGCAGGCCTTGCAACTGTGTCTTTTCAAATTCAAACTAGACACAGAACATTGCGATTCCTTAATTCGCAGGTCCAACAGTAGGGTTTGCCTGTACAGTTAAACAATATGGGCTGGTAGCCAGCCCAGAGCTAAAGAAAAATTGGTTCTGCAGTTTGAGTCTAGAATAATATTTTCAAGAAGCGCTTCTGATGTGATATTACAAACAGAATACTCTACTGTAATAAAATTCTCCTTCAATGGAATCTTAACTGACATCCCTTCTTGGCTACCAGAAGGAAATTCAGCCTAATGAATCCCTAGAAGGGTTCAGAAGAGAATTTTTTAATAAAATAGGCCTGCCTAAGAGAAACATGATCAAAGCAGTAATATTTGAGATAATTCTTTGAAATAACTGAGCTGATACTCATGGAACTACAACAGTCCACCATTAGACAGGTTCATATATACAGAGCTCTGGGGAGTTCTCTGTAAGGCACTCAGAACAACAGAAGCAGAACAACAGCATTTAAGAAATGCTTCTGATACGGAAGATAAAAGGATAAATGTTAACAAGCTAACAACAAATAAGAAACTGAAAGAAATGGAAAATGTAGGATGAACAAGACAATGAAAAAGTTGGGAAGAATCCTATCTCAATAAATGTAAAACACTAGCAATTATGAGAAAGATCGTCATTTATTATGATTTTTAGATTAAAAAAATTTACTTCAGTTGTTTATTAAATTATGAAGACTGTCAATTATGAAATAAGCCCTGGCTTTAGATAAATTAATTTTTAAAAAAACATATGCTCTAGAATTGATGGAAGGGACACTAGGAAAATGAGCTTCTGTATCCAAGAATCAAAGTCAAGGCTTGTTTTGAAAAGGAGAGCCACTCAGAAACAAAATGAATGAATGGCTGTTGTTCTTTGTCTTTCTTCTTTCTAATTTCCTTTTAAGTTTTGGTTTTTGAAGACAGTGTCATGTAGTTATAGTGCTGGCTGACCTGGAACTTGTAGTGTTCCTCCTGATTTGGTTTCTCAAGTACTGAGATCATGAAGGTACACCACCACACCCATCTATAAAGTTCTTGAAAATTAAAAATATAATGAAAATTTCAAATACAGTACATAGTTTGGAAGATCAAGTTAAGATAATCTCTCAAAAAGGAAAACGAAAAAAAGCAGAATTGGAAATAGCACTTGTTTTAACAGCATCTGTACTAGAAGATGAGAGAAAAAATAACAGGACCAGCTAAGAATATCTAACACTCAACTTTAAAAGTCACAGAAGGAGGGAATAAAGGAACTAAACTAAAGGTACAACACCAAGATTTTAAAACGTCCACACCAAGTCCAGTATGGTAGCTCACATCCGTAATCCCAGCACTCTGGAGGCTAAGACAGCAAGCTTGATACAAGTTCCAAACTACTCTGGGCTTCATAGAGAGTTCCAGCCCCAACCAACAAAATATTAAAATAAATAATAAACAAATTCACACAAGATTCATCATTGAAGAATTTTCAGATCACCAATCATTTTGGTTTTCTGTTTGTTTGTTCTCTAATTCATCTCCTTTCCTTCCTCTACTTCACTTTGCTCTAGCTATACCAGATAAAAAATAACTCCTTCTAGCTGCATTTCACTGTCATGTGACTTCTGGTTAGTACAGTCAACACAGAGCACGGGCAGGAGAAGAGAACCAGAAGGAAAAAGAAAGCCAGGTCATGCCTCCCCATTCTCCCTTTGCCTTGAGTAATATCTCTATCAAAGACTGTATTTATTCCATCCTTCTAGCTTCTGTAGACAATTGTAACTTTGGGGACCAATTAAAATTCTTTCTTCCTTGATTCTTCTAGCTCTAGGGATGCTAGTGACATTTTGCTGTTTCTAATCTCTGACTTGCTTTACTATTCCATTTGACACCTCAGCACTTCTAACACCTTGAACTCTGTTCCTTTATTAAACTCCTACTTGCTTTACTAGTCCATTTGACACCTCAGCACTTCTAACACCTTGAACTCTGTTCCTTTATTAAACTCCTACTGAATTGCCTGACATGGGCTCTCTTTTCCTGACTAGATCTTCACTAGCACAATCAATAATACAGAGAAGATACCAAACATCTCAATGAATAGACAAAAAATAAAATAGCATTTAAAAAAGAATCAGAATGGTAACAATAAGAGCTACAAAACAATAGAGATAAATAATATTAAAGTCTTGAGAGAAAATAATCTTTAAACTATAATTTTATACCCAGCTCAATGGTCAACTGGGTGTTATAATTATTATTATTATAACACAAAATGTTTTCT
The DNA here is from genome assembly GCA_026225945.1 of Cricetomys ansorgei. Lineage (NCBI taxonomy): Eukaryota > Metazoa > Chordata > Mammalia > Rodentia > Nesomyidae > Cricetomys > Cricetomys ansorgei. Next base: position 7,190,226 of record JAMJFZ010000107.1, read on the forward strand.
GATGTTCAAAGTATAAATAAAATTTTCCCATTAACTCCCTCTTTCTTCAAAACAAACAATAATTTTAAAAACAAAAAAGAAAACATAATATCCAAGAAAAGGGTCATACAACACAAGAGAGAACTAAAGAACAGTTTCAAACTGATATTAAAAGAAGAAATTATTCCAAACTAGAGCCAAATGATAGGCTTCAAAAATGTTAATGTCAGGGCTAGAGAGATGGCTCAACAATTAGAATCCCCAGCACCCACATGGCAGCACACAACTGTATATAACTCCAGTTCCAGGGGATCCAACACTCTCAACAGGCATACATACAGGCAAAACAGCAATGCACATAAAATAAAAATAAATAAACTTTAAAATGTTAATTTCATGACATAAAATCTTTTACTGAGGCACTAGAAATGAAATAGTGTGGAGTATGTGGAAGCAAATAAAAAACAGTCATTAAGCTCCAGGGAAGGTACGGATAAACAATAGATGTTCATAAAGCAATATATGATTATACTGTATTTATATGGGCACGATGAAAAAAAAAGCTCTGAATGTTGTTTTTTAGCTTTTATTCAAACTTTAATTTGTGGAAAAACTCCTTAACAAGAAACAATATTATAAGAAATTGAGAGGGTAAAAGGAAAAGGAAATATTAGCAGAGAAAGAGTATGTCAAATAATTTAATCTTTTTTTCATTTCAGGAATCAAGATATAGTGATAAATTCTTAATTTGAAGAACAATATAAATAACCTACTTTAAAAGCGTGCAAACAGAAGAACTGAAGGGAAGAACAAGGGGGATTTATGTGTGTCTGTAATTCTTATGGTCTATTTAGTATCTTTCATAGAATATACTACTTTTTTCATGCATTGAATGAATGAATCATGCCCTTTCAGTCTGGGAATCTAAATGTTATTTTTATTTAAACAACAACATCAGGGAAAGAAGGCGAAGTTCACTCAAGAGAAAAGCCAACTATTAAAGGGCCAGCCAGTGAATGGGTCTCAAAATTGCCAAGCACAATAGGAAGAATGGGCCAAGGCCAAGAGCGGGATTTACAAGAAGGAGAACCCAAAGATGCTGCCAGGGCCAAAAGAATGTCTGCAACTTTGGCTCACCCAGTCCTAAGTAATAGTAGTGAGAACAGTAGGTCTTGGAAAGTCAGCTGACTCACTAGTCCAGAATTAATGAATGAGTGAATGAATTAATGAACGAATGAATAAATGATTGAGTGAATTTCTCTTCCATCTCAGAAATAAAACTAATCATTTCTCTAATATAAGATTAGGTAGTACTTGAGCATTTTTCTTCATTTCTTTTCTGGGGAAATGATTTTCTTTCAATGTAACCCTGTACAAACATTGTTCTTATATCCATGGGAATAAACAGGGCTCAGTATAATAACCAAATGGTACTGACCAGCCATAGCCATGGTCTAACCCAGTGATTTCACCTCTTTTCTACTGGGATCCTATAGATGAAACACTGATTCTCCTCTCCAAATGTATACACTGCACATTACTTACAATGTCTGATATGTAATTACAAAAAAGTTAACACATAGTAAGTAAGGCTGGAAACCTTCATGCCTGTGAAGCACTTACAGAAACCTGAAAGCCTGTGAAAGGGCCCGCTCTTTTGGTTGTTCTACTGGAGACGAGTTGTCCAGATTCCTGCAGGTACCATCAGCATGTCACATGACATTTTCTGTGCACTGTCACAAGAATACATCTCTTATGGAACCCCGGAGTGCAAGGCTGTGGATTTTATTCTTACTCACGAGGTTTTAGACTCTAAAATTTAAGAGATCAGGATTCCATGTGGGGAGCCCTCTTGTTCCAGAGTTCACAGCTGTGCTCCCAGAGAACTCAATAAACACCATCTGATGGTCAAGAAAATGGTGGCTTACACTTCAGAAAAAGATAAGGGCCTAGGCTGACTGCAGCTGAAGAGGACAGCGAATCTCAGCCACGCTTTATCAAGTGTGTGAAAGAGTAAAGGGAAACTGATAGAGTGTGAGTGTGTGTTTTGGACTGCTGAGCACAGAGTGAAGAAGGAAGTACTTCAACCCACGGACCCTGCCAGGCTCGCTCAGAGTGCCTGATACACTTAATCTTTGGGTCATGAATTTGCCTCCTCATTGGGCACATTGTTGTTAAAAGGATCAGACTGATGTAGTGGAAAAAGAAAGTCACCGGCCCAGGAGTCAGGGGATGCAACTAATCTCAGCTTGGCCGCCACACAGCGCATTCTAAAACCAAATACCAGCACTCTGGCGTTGGAACCACTCCTAGGGCAGAGACCAGGCAGCTCCACTAAAATGCCCTTGAGTGAGAACCACTGTACATGTAGGTGACCCAATACAAACCAATGGAAAAGGCCAGGCAGGCAGCTGGCAAGACCTTGACTAAGCCAGGCCTTGAGCCTCAAGGGCCTCTCCCATGGGACTTTACTTCACAGTTCGGATCACTAGTGACCCCAAGGGCTCTTCAGAACCCCTGAGGCGGACACCCTGACACCATCTCCTACAGTATAAGTGAGACTGAACACCTGGCTTTGCATTCTTAAGGAGGCGATACACAGAACCCATTGCTGATAAGCACTGCTATACTAACATCTATATTGGAAAAGGCTACCACACTCCCTGGGCCTTGTTTTAGCCACTTGAATGAGATGAGGTTGGGACTGATGTCTTCTCAGTTCAGTAAGAAGATAGCTGGTAAGCATCATACAAGCTGAGTATCCCTAACCTGAAGTGCTTAGAATCATAAGTATTCAGGGTTTCAGATTTTGTTTTCAATTTTGGTAATTACATATACACACATGGTTTGGGAGACAGAATCCAAGTCTAATTACCAAAAAACACTGATTCCTATGCACCTTAGACACATGGCTCGAAGGTAATTTGGTCCAATATCTTGATGTCCCTGCATGTTGACTGCAAGCCACCACAAGAGGTGAGGAGCATCTCCTTTCTGATGTCACCCCAGCATTCAAAGTTTCAGATTTTAGACAGTTTCAGAGTTCAAATCATTGCATTGTGGATGCAAAGTAGCTTATAACAATTACTTCTGTCATCTGCTTCCTGTGTGTCAAGCAAACAAGGTGGGGGTTCAGGGGGTACAAGAATGAGCAGAAACCACCATGGTGTCTGCTTACAGAGCTTGGCAGAGACCAAGGTCACCAGAAAATCCCATGCAAGGGTGATAGAGCTGAGAGGTGCACTCTGATGGACAGCAGCTGTACAGGGAGGTGGTGTGGCTGTCGGGACAACAGCCTGGGAAAATGTTTTAACCACAACCTGACTATAAGCAGAACCACTGAGGGCAGGAAGTATCAGGGGCATCAGACAAGTTGCCTGTGGGCTGGGGGGTGTGAGGAGTAAGAATAAGAACAACAGTGGCTGCCATGCATTGAATATTTACTAGATGCCTGGTGCTGTGGTAGGTATTATTTATATCAGTTTTTGAGTTTTTCAGTAACTTTACTAGTTATTTTCTTCACAGAGTTCACAAATATGTCCAAGATCAGGATCATTTAAGGGCAGGGCCAGGTCTTGGCAACTCCATATTTTGCTTGTTTCATTTTGTTTGAGATATGATCTTACTATGTAGCCCAGGCTGTCCTCAGACTGAAAATTCTCCTGCCTCTGCCTCTGCCCCTTAAGCACTGATAATTGCAGACATGCACTATAACCTGGAACTTAAACATGCATACTGCACCATACTGCCTTCAGTAATGACCACTGAGCCCCATTAAAGGATGATACATGGAAAGAGAGTAGGCTCTTACAAGGTCAACATGTAAAATGTATGTTTGCAATATTATATTGACCTAAAAGAGTATGTATGGGGAGATCTAAGACATATGCAGTGAGAACTGAACAGCCAGCCAGGTGTTCAGTACCCACACTGCCAATGGCAGCACAGCCTCAGCAATCCTGTTTTCTATCACACCACACACACACTCGTCAGCCACCCACCAGAGTTTGGTAGACCAGGAGTGGACATTTGAATTAGAATAAATTATTATGGTTGCCTCAACTCTACTCACAATTATAAATTGTATTACTTTAAAGGTTAAGCAGCATGGAGAGGCAGTGTTATAGCTCACAAATGCAAATATTCTTGAAAACACCAGAAATAAGCTTGGGGAATACTCTGAATTGTTGTACTAGCAATGTCTTCTTGAGATTTTGCTTAAATTGCAATTAAAATGAGATTTAGCTTTCTGAACAAGAATAACTGACAATCCAGAATGTCCAAGAAGTATAGAGAGAAGTTAACTGTTGTCCAATGAGTCTCATTATGTCAGACAACATATGATGAAATAATCGAACTTTAGCAACTTCAGAGAGGAAGCCAGACAGAACAACACTGTTGCTGAGAGTCATCTTTTCACAAAAGTCACAAAAAAAAAAAAAAAGGAAAAAGGGTGAAAAACACCCACCCTAGCCTTCTAACTCCAAAGCCCTCGCTCATCCTGCCCTGAGAAAGGACTTGCCATTACGACACTGTGGATATCTCAGAAACACAGCTAAATGTGCCAAAGGCTGCTTAAGCAATAGCACCTTGGGAGGTGCTCGACCCTTAGCCCAGGCTTGGCGTCTTTAAAAAGCATTAGAAACAAGAGTGCTACTGGAGTGGGAAGACCTGGAGCAGCCACGTAGGAAGCAACTCGTCCCAGAAGAGAAAACTCCACCGCCTGTGAGAGCCAGGAACAGACCAGCCAAGAAGAAGACACGGACTGTCAAAGGAAAGAGCCTTCAAAACCTAAAATATCTCCTGCCGCCAAGCCTTGGACAAATTAGCCGTGCAAACTTGGGCACTCCTTCAACCTTCTCCTCCTGAGATACCTTCCTAGCTTAGTAAATGATGGGAGTCTACAGATAACCCTGTTCTGCATTTCAGATCCCCAGGAAAAGGCAGTTTTCCCCTCTGCAACCGCTGCAAAGGAGAAGAGTACATGGATGGCAGAAATGATGGGACGGTGGGGGGAGGGGGGAGAAAAAAAAAACAGAAGGCAACAGTGGCATTCAGACTTGAACTCGGAATTTTTGAATGGCTCAGAATGGGACACTTTGTCACCTCTGGTTTAATTAGGAGCCTGTTTTCAGGATGCTGAAGGGCGAGGCTCATAATCAAGCACTTACGTAATCCTCCTCATTGAGCCCTTGTTTCTCAACAGAACTTTTCACCTCCATGGAAAACTTCTCAAACTCGGGTTTCACGGTCCTCAGTAGGGTGACTGTTTGGAGGGATGAGTATGCTTGCTTAGCATCAAAGTCGTGTTTGTCTCCTCTCTTCCACGAGCCATCTCCTACGGGGGAAATGAAAATATTTATAATTCCAAGCCAGTCACCATAAAGAGGCCATTCTCTCTTTTCAACTGCAGTGTGTCCCTACATGGTGCTTTTGGCAGCTGAGGCAAGGGGTATTGTCATAGTTTTGCACTTAGGTATAATGTGACAATGTCAAAATCATTAAAGGAGAAGGAGCCTCTTTGGACACATGTTCCTTTGAAATGTGAGAGAGACAGACAAGCTCTGTTGATGTAATTGCCTTATAATAACCATGGAACTCGATTGTCAGCCCCCCGGAACTGCAGCACTGCAGAAGCAAAGGGAAGCGTTTGTTCCTTTCCACTCATACTTCCTGTCAATACCTACAGTCAGCGATGGCGGTGAACCACTAGTGTGGCGGAATGAGCAGAATGCTATTCAGACCTGGAATGGCAGGTTTCAGTAAGGCATGGGGATGGATTGCATACAAACTAAGGTAGCACTGTTAAAAGTTGGAGGTTAGTGACACTTCTTTCATCTCTCCAGGATGGAAAGTTGCTTGAGTGGACTTGAGTACTGGCAACATCATCAAAATTACTCAATGGACGATGCTAAAATCAGTGTGTGAAGAACAATGAATATTGTGAGCACACAAATATCAATAATAAAAGATAGATAGATAGATAGATAGATAGATAGATAGAGAGATAATAGATGATACATACATACATAGATGATGAATGGATAATAGATACCTTAAGCACTTTATATGCATAAAGTCACACTTCATAATATCATTTCTGCTTCACAGATGAGGAAATGGAGGCACAAAGACACTGGGCAGCCTATTGCTTCACAGGTCCTACCTCACAGAGTCAACTGGGTAATTCTCATTTTCTTCCCTTGATTTCATTTTTGTGGCTTGCAGGGCCCCAAGAGACAAGGTAGACGTCTAACTTATCATAAGCCACTTTTCAAGTGACTCATCACTATAAATCCTGGAGCTTTCTGAAAACAGGGTTGCAGTCTGATAGTCACTTAAGTCAGCTGTGACCTCAAGCCCCAGTCTGCAACCATGACTCAAGCCTAACAGCTCAGTAGCAAGGGGACCACTGGGCACATGGGTAGATCTGTGGCACTCAATCTACAGTTCCAGAAGTTCAGTGAAGAACAAATGGCTTTGGAATCTCTGCCACAGCTTGAGCAGGAAGCGTCCTGCTCAAGCATCCTGTGTGCATGGTACATCCACACAATTCTGCAATAGCCATACTGAACATCGTTGAATGTTCTATTGAACATCGAAAATGTTTTCAATATTTGAGAAAGACATTTGAATCCTGTAAACCAAATAGCATACTATGGTGGTGGGGACAGAAAAACAAAGCAGAGAGGAAAAGAGGCCACAAGCTCCAACCAGGGGCTAACTCATGTGAAGACAGGGAATCAGTCTGGTCCTGAATGTGTAAATAGGATTTTAATAGGCGGAGAAGAAGGTGGAAAGGCATGTCTGGCAGAGTCCACACCACGGGCAAAGGTGCAAATGTGTATCACGTCCAGCATGCAGTAGGGAGCATGAGCATGGAAGATGAGAAAAGGCAGACGTGGAGAATGTGTTTGTGGAAGCATCTGTTACATCACAATCCTAATAATAGCAACCACTTATTAATTGCTTACTATGCCCAGCGAGCTACTAAAAGACAAAAAAGACAGAGCTGAGAACATAGTTCATTAAAATTCAATCTGTGTTCAATGACCACCAAATTAACATTCAAGCCACCAATCAAAATTTGACAAGAGCCAGCGTCCCTCTTCTTCTACCTCCTCTGCTTCTTCTCCTCCTCTTCCTCTTCTACTTCTTCCTCCTCTGCAAACCCCTAGGAGATCACAGCCTAAGAGAAGCCATGCCTGGCTCTGGAGCTATGCTTCCTGTCGAAGACAGGGGAGCCCAGAGGGGTCCACAGACCCCAAGACCCAGACAGTGTGGCATTACTAGTCATAGAAGACCCCAAAAGTCCAAAGCTTTCATGGAGGAATCTACTTCCTATAGACATACAGTAAGCATTTACTGAATAATTTTCTTTTCTACAATTTTGTTTATTTTTAGTTATGTGTATGTGTGTGCCTGCTTGTCTGTATACGCACCACATGCATACACATATCTGCAGACACCAGAAGAGGGCATTGGATCCCTTGGAACTGGAGTTGCAGTGGATTGTGAGCTGCCAAATGTGGACACAGAGAACCTAATTCAGATCATCTGCAAGAGCAGGACTGTTAACTGTTAACTGCTGGGCCATCTCTGTGGGCCCTGCTGGCTCAGTTTCAGTTGATCAAAGTATCAAGACGCTGCTGAAGCTGTGGATATAACTCATGATACTTACCCATGAGTTCAGGCCTGAATTTTATCCCCAAATCAGGTTTTAGAGGGCATAGGTAGGGTGCTCAGAAGTAGTGATGTTTATAGACAAAGAGGATTGTAATTTTTTCAGCAATGGGAAAGAGTTCAGTTTTTGCCAGGAACTTAAGAAGGGAAATTCTTAAACTTATAGGATTTTAAGCTGTGTTAGAAAATACATGCAGAGCTAGAACAGCAATTACCTTAGTAAATAAAACAGGAAGAACATTTTTCAAAAATGAATAAGAGCTGGGAGGTAGTGACACACACCTTTAATCCTAGCACTCAGGAAGCAGAAGCAGGCGGATCTCTGTGAGTTCGAGGCCAGCCTGGTCTACAGAGTTAGTTCCAGGACAGCCAGAGTTACAACAGATAAACCCTGTCTTGAAAAAAAAAAAGAAAAGAAAAGAAATCCAGTGAAATGATTCCATCAAATACGACCTACACAATAATAATCTTCGAGTTTCATTTTCTAGAAAAAAAATATAAAACTCACAATGCTTAATAAATTCCAATCAACCTAAGATGATATCTGTTCACAACCATAACTGCTTTGGTGAGCTCTATTGAACAAGAGGAAAGCAGAGATTGATTTAGCATGATCTCTCATTGGTGGGGACAAATTTAATTCAGCAGACAACTAGGTGCCTCTGGAGATTTATGAGCGGAACAGAAGACTGACAGGCCGAGAACCATGCCTTAGGAAATAGCGGTGGATTAGAGTGGGGAGACACTGAGCACTCAAGTCGCAGTCATCCAGGCCAGAGGTTAAGAGAGGTCATGTGTGGGCAGTTCCACACCAACAACACAAAACTGGCCCTCTGGGAGGTCAAGCTCACTAAGATGTTTCCTTTTCTTTTTTCTTTCTCCCCCCCCCTTTATTTTCTTTTCGGCAGTCTGATATGATAGTTAATTTTTCAAAAAGGAATGTTTTCCTACTCTTATAATCATAAAAAAAAGATAGCACCCGTGGGAATGAAAATACGACAACTGTACTAAAGGAGTCCCAGACTCTACAACGGTTCAGGAGGGATGGTCCACAGACAGGGAATTGCATCACAGATGAGCCTTAAAATTAAAATAGTGATCCTTAAAATTAAAAAAAAAAATGTTAAAGAGGAGTGAAATAGAGAAGGAGTGGAAGAAATGATGGCGTTGGTAGTGTCACTGCAGATCCAAAGTGACTGCGGAATCCCCAAAGGACACCACTACGGTTGGGAACAGGTCTGATGCCAGAGAGAGTACAGGCTCGAAAAGTCATTGGATGTCGTTTCTGCAAGCTCAGGGTTGGAGCCCAGAGGCTGTCTGTACTAAAGAAGATACAGGAGGAAAGGGAGAAGGCTGAGAGCAACTGCTGCTGTGACTAGGAATAGTCAGAGGAGATACGGAGGCATTGACAGGAGCGGAACATAATAACAGTGTGGTCTCAAAACCAGGAGCATAAGATTTCCAGAAAGGAGTAGATAGAAACCACCCGGGCTGCCCTGGAGCTGTATAATGCCATGTAGCAGCCACCAGCTGCATGTGTTACTATTTAAATCCAAATTAACTGAAAATTCAAGTCCTTCATCACGTTTGCCACATTTCAAGTATTCAATAGCTAGCCACATGTGGCATGTGACCAGTGGCTCTGTAGGAAACAAGTAGCTAGCCCAGTGTGCCAGTGTGAACCTCTAAAGCTAGGACTCAAAGGGCTGGGCTAGAGGATGACAAACTTGAGGCCAATCTGGACAATAAATCAAGTTCATGTACAAAAAATGGATGGAGAAATGGAACAAGATAGGGAAGGAAAGAGAGGGAGAGAAAAAGAAAGGAACAGAGGGGAGAGAGGAAGGGAAGGAAGAAAGTAAAGAAAGAAGGAAGGAAGGAAGGAAAAGAGGGGGGGAGGGAAAGAGGGCCACCATCACAGGAAATTACATTAAGCATCACTGTTTAGAGGCATGGTCCTCACCAAGACTAAGGAAGCTTTCAATAAGGATACTCATGACCTTGAGGAAATGACTTCCAGTAGGGTATTAACGTCATTTTAAAAAATTATGTGTGCTTTGATAGCTATTTGACTACCAACTTGACACAATCTATAATCATCTGGGAATGAAGTCTTAATCAGAGACTGTCTGGATTAGGTCTCCATGTCTGGAGGAAATTATCTTGATTAGAAAGACTCAGCCATTGCGGGTGATATTTACTGGACAGGGGGTTCTGGATTGTGTAAAAGTGAGACCTGAACATTAGCATTTATGCACCAATCTAGTCTTCTTTGCTCTTGACTGTGAGTGTAATGCAACTGGCTACTTTAAGTTTCTGTCTCTTTGACTTCCAACAATGTCAGGGTATTTTATCACAGCAAGAGGAAACAAAATTGTGTGTGTGTGTGTGTGTGTGTGTGTGTGTATATGTGTGTGGTGTATGTCTATGTGAGTGTAGATGTACATATGTGTGGGGGCGTGCATGTCTGTGCATGCATGAAGTCTAGAAGAGGACATCAAAACCCTCAGAAATGGAATTACAGGCATATGAAAGTGCCTGACTTGCTATGCGGGTGCTGGGGTCTGAATTCCGATCCTCATGATTGGGCAGCGGGAGAGCCTGTAACCACTGAGCCACCTCCCCTGCCACTACTGCTGTACTTTCACAACTATCCTAATCAAGGAACTAAGAAGAAGAAAAAGAAGTCTGTTCCTGAGAAGTGGGGTAGGAAAAAAAACAATTCTTGGCCATCGTTTCAGAATAATGGAAAGTGTGTACTCTGCTTTGCTTTGTTTGATTTTAATATTACAGGAAGCTTGCACTGAGTTAAGAAAAATCTAGAATGTGTATGAAAGGGAAGAAAGTCTGTATTTTGCAACTCTGTAGCCAGGAAGCTAGAGCTCCAGTGACTGCTGTCAATGCTCAAAAAACTATGACCTCCTACAACCCCCAGCACCTACCTGAGCACATAGTAGGCTTTCAGTGCATGTGACCTACAATGAAGGGATATTTGGGACATCACAGAATCTGCCCAAGAACTGAGTGCCAATCATACACGCAGGCTGCCTGCCTACCACTGTGGTTCTTCAGCTCTGGCAGCTGTATGTGAAAGAGAAAGCACTGACTTTGCCTCATCTTACCCACTCTACCTGGTCCCAGTGTCACATAGTGCCAGGACTAGGCTCCCAGACCCACCCACCAGTACTGCACACAGCTCTGTATAGCTGCTTTGCGTTGCGTTCTTCAATACTAGTAGCAACTCTATGAAAAGGACTGAAAGGAGATGCCTGCCTTGCAAGTGAGGAGGGCAGGGACCCAGGAGATGAATCATAGTAGGAGGAGCAAATGCAAAGTGTGGCCCAGATGCTTGAGCCCTGTCAAACTGATGCTCCACTCCTCAGCGAGGAAAAGTAGCACAGGAAAAATAGGAGTCCTAAAATGCTGCTAGGCAACCACTGTGGTCCAAGGATTATATGAAAATCCCACTTTAATGTGCACATATCACCTTTATGGCAAAGCATTATAAATCCAATCTCTCCTCTGGCGTTTGTATTTGACTCAAGTCCCACCTGAAAGCCTGCCCTCCAGAGTTCTCAGGAAGGCAAGGTGAGTGCTCCAACAATCCTAGCAGTTGCAGCTGGGATTGTGCAAATAACTCTCCCCCACCCACGCTATTACCTTCAGAGAAGACAATGAGGAAGCCAATAGATTAGAGAGAAAGTCAGTAGGTGCTGCTAAAACCTAAAACCTCTGAAAGACAATACAATCGTCTACTCTCTAGATCTTTTAAATCCAGTTTTAAAATCTCTTCAAGCACTTTAACTCCCCCACATTATATTATGCACGGAAGTCTTGTTGCCATAAAATTCGGGCAAACCTAGAGATAATCCTGAGAGCTCACCAAGATGGGGGCATTTAGTAATCATAGAAAACAGACATTGTCAACTGCTTTCTAAAAGTACCAGTGAAGACAGGTGGCCTTCTTCTAGAACAGCTATACAGTTTGTGTGAGGAGCCATAGGGAAAGGTGGGTGTGGAAGAACCTTTTGTAATCACAGCTCTGATTATTGGGGTATAAATTATCAAAGAAGACCCTTGTAATGATACTCCAGACTTCCGGTTCAGTAGACTCTGCCCACTCTATGATGCCATTGTCATGTCTGCTCTGAAGATGAAGTCGCTTCATGGTCCAAAGAAGGCACAGAAAGGCGACTCACTTCATCTACCCTGCCACCCTTCCTACTCACAGAATCTCACGCTGGTTTGGGTTTCAGGGAGTCCAACTGAGAATACAACTTCTGACCAGGTTTTTATCCGAGGGTAGCCAATCTCACACAACCGAAAGTTGCGTGTAGCTTCCGTGGTAGCTAACAAAGAGAACAGAGTCACCTGGAAGGATCTCCTCTCATCTGCTATCCTTGGCCTAGCTTGACTAGAATTAGGGCATGACCCCTGGAGCCGTGGCCACAATCTTTGATACTGAAAATGAAGACAGGAAACATAAAAAGTTTGTGACACTGACGATCCTATGGGATCAGGTCCCGACCTTGAACTTCTTACCTCCAGGGCTATTTCAGGTAAAAGAAACCTTTACACTGTGTCATTCTAGCTCATTGTCTTGGTCATGCACTTGCAGGTGTGACTCATAATGCCTGCAGCCCCTTAGGATGGATTAGCTCAAAGTCAGTGATACAGCAGCAGAATGTCTCACCAGACACGTGTGTACAAAACTACCATCAGAGAAAAGTTTGAAACTTTAACTACAGTTTTTAAAGTTCCAAGTGCAGTGGTCAAAGCAAACTGACACTAATAATGAAAGTGGCAAATATTGTTAACTAGGTGTAATGTTTCATAAGATCTGCTGGGTATTTAACCCATTTCATGAGTTCATTTGTTACCCATCATTAGAACAGCCTAAGGCTGCAGAGGATGACAGAGTTCATTTCTCAAAGTTTAAGGACTTAGCTGTTAACTCTTTGCTTTTGCCAGTTACGAGTTCGTATGTGAGTCAGTCTCTCAGGCTAATTTACATCAGAGCCCCAAGTCTGAGCAAATGTACAGTAGAGTAAAATAATGCAGATTTAATAAGACACATCAAGTATTTGTTGTGACTTGCGTGAAATAATTTTGCAATTAAATTTTCAAGAAAACAAAAACTGGAGCTAGAGAGATGGCTCAGCAGTTAAGAGCCCGGGCTGTTCTTGCAGTTAAGAAGCACTTGCTTCTCAGCACCACGTGGTGGTTCACAACCAGCTTCCTTTTCTGCCTTCTGTGGGCACCAGGCACATATGTGTGCACATGTATAGATGCCAGGCAAACACCCACCCACATACATAAAATAAAAGAAATAAATCTAAAAAGAATTTTTAAAGTAAACAAAAATTAAATCCATGGAATAAGATTTTAATCTATAAATAATAATTTAAATATAAGGATATATACATGAACTCTCTATTATTTTTACAAGTTTCTATAAGTCTAAAAGTTACAGGTTGCTCAAGATAAACTAGGCACGGTGTCATACACCTTTAATGCCAGCACTTGGGAGACAATCCAGTGGATCTCTGTGAGTCCAAGGGCCAGCCTGATCTATATAGCAAGTTCCAGGACAGTCAGGGTCACATAGAGAGACTCTATCTCAAAATTTTTAAAAAGTGGTTAGTTTTATACTTTTTAAATTTTTAAGGTATAATTTTAAAATATGTATATTAAAAATAAAGCTGGGTGGGGGGCTGGGTGGTGGCACAGCAATACAGAGCACTGGCTGCTCTTCCCGAGAACCGGAGTTCGATTCCCAGCACCGCATGACAGATCACCACTGTCTGCACCTCCAGCTCCAGAGGACCCAGGGCCTTCCTCTGGCTTCCCAGGCATCAGGCGCACAAGTGGTGCACAGACATGCATGCAGACAAAATCCCATACACACAAAATAATAATAATAAAATGAAAAATAAATAAATAAAAATGGAGCCTGCTCAATGGCTCATCAAGTAAAGGCACCTGTCACCGGATCCTGGTGACCCACGTTCTGTCCCCATAACTCACATAAACTCGAAAGGAGAGAAACAGCTCCATAAAATTGTCATCTGACCTCCACATGCACCCCACAGATGGCTCTCTCCACTTTCCCTCTCTGTCTCTCTCTCTGTCTCTCTCTCATTTGTGCGTGTGCACGCTCATGCGTGTGCACACACACACACACACACACACACTTAGAATAACAGATTAAAAATTAAAATGACAGAAACTTTGCTTATGGACATAAGAATAAATTCCAGTAAATAAATAAATAAATTATATTATGCGAGATTGATAAAGGATTCATGAATACAGGAAATTTCATCTTCGTCCAACAATATAAATTGGTAAAACCTCTGTGTGAGGAAAGTTGTCAGTGTCTATCGCTGCCGCGAATAACCATTTGTAACTCTAGAAATTTATATTATGTAATATATAGTGTCTGTCTAAGTATGCGACTGTTAGTGCATATACACATCAGACATCAGACTATGCAGACTATACTGTTCTTAATAACAAAATCTGTTGAGAAATAGAGCTTTGGGGCTGGAGAGATGGCTGAGTGGTCAAGAGCACTGGCTGCTCATCCAGAGGACCCGGGTTCAATGCCCAGCACCCACACGGCACCTCACAACTGTCTGTAACTCCTGTTCCAGGGAATCTGACACTCTCACACAGACACACATGCAGGCAAAAACACCAATGTACATAAAATTTTAAAAAAGAAAGAAATTGAGATTTATTAAAGATGTCCTGTGTAGTTGTAGCAGTGTACGAACATTTTATTGAAAAATATTCTTGTGAAATATACATATAATAGACAAGATATATATTTCTAAGAAATCGCAATGTACTTTTTATCTGAGTGGCAGAATTTCAACCTATTTTCTTCCAGTTGTTTTTATAGATTTTTCCAATTTTTTGCAATGCTTATATATTGTAATAATGGGAAAGATTTAAGGAATCCTAGTAGTAACGCTTGCATTGTGTAATGTATGCATAATGCATGTAAATGTGCTTGTCTGTTTATAGCATGCCTTCTTACACATCACCTTAAATTCTGTATTTCACCTTGTAAGGCAGAATAGATGTCCCTTTAACTTGTTTTGATCCCTGTGTTAAAGAACTCAATGCTGTAGCCACTGGTATAATGACATTCTGGCCTTAAGTCGGTGAGAACAGGAGTCCACTTACAGACAGAAAGGAGGGAAAGACCACAATGATGGTGAGTAGGGTGAAATGCTGCATTTATCCTGCAAGCACCACATCCCCAGTGCTATCCATTACAGGAAACAGTGGCTACGCTTGTTTCATCAACTTCTCTTTATCCTCAGGAGAAGTGTGTTATATTATCTGTGTATACACAACGATCACTGCTTAAGTAAGCCAGGAAATTGGGGTAGGAAACCGGGGCGAATGTTTAAAGGCTTGGATCCTATCTGAGTAACTATATATCATCAGCGAGCACTCGGAAGTAGACGGCACCATAAACACGCCATCTGTGATCTGCACGTTTACAGCTCTGCAGCTTTGAGCAGTCAGTGTGTGTGTGTTTGAGAAAATGTCAACTTCCGAGAGAATCCTAACTACAGTGGTGGGGGTGCAGGGAGGCTTTGTATTTGTGATTATGATGAGCCCCTTAAGCAGTCTTCCATTACATGGAGGCTGGAGAGATGGCTCAGCAGTTAAGAGCATTGACTGTTCTTCCAGAGGAGCCAGATTTGAGTTCCAGCTTTCACATGGAGGTTTCCAACAGTGTGTAATGCTAGCTCCCAGGGAATCCAGCGCCCTCTTCTGGCCTCCTCAGACACTGCACACATGTGATGCACAGACATACATGCAGGCAGAATACCAAAACAGGTACAAATAAATACTTATTTTAATTTTTAAAATATTTAAATCCTCTATTACACAGACCCTGGAAGTTTCCCTAAATCCATTATAAGGACTCAAAGATGTCTTTACCCTATATGTCAGTGGCTCATGAAATTCCACTTAAGAGAGGATTAAGGTGTAGTAAGTTACAAGGAAGGGGAGTTAGGAACAAAGACTTCCAAGTGCTTTTATATCAACTTGCAGTGATTGTCACTTTATTTGGTATTGCAGCCTATACGAAGCACATATGTAATATGAATAAATATTACATATTCACATACTATGTTACTAAAATATTTATTAAGCAATACATACATATGCTAACTATGGCATATCTTGGCATACTCTAACCTACAGCGATATGTTCTAAACTGTTCCTGTAAAATTCTAAAATTGTACCCCAAATCACACTTAAACTATTCTGACAGCCTACCATAACAAGGACATCTGGTGACTGCATGTACGTTCCTGTGGAGTTAGGACTGGGCTATGCTGACCCACACAGAAGTCCCTTGACACTGCAGGTACATAGCATCTTTTGCTCCCACTGAATCCTCAGAAATGTTGAAAAGCTTGTGAAACGATGAAGCACTGTGGAAGTGGCCAGAATCATGAATTTCCATACTCAAATATGGCTCCCATGGTGACTGGAATCACACCTATAGAGCTCACTAAAGCTTTTGACTCTTTCTCACTCCCCTTTCTGATACTTTGACAGAGTCAGAGAAGCTGGAAACAGAGTTACCGTAGGAGGAACTGTTGAAGAGTTCAATGTTGAAGAAGGCGTAGTCTCCACTGGTCATGCCATGTCTGTGCACCGCCAACATGATGCTCCGAATGGTATCACCGCTGGCACACATGATCACCACTGGGGAGAGAAACAGTGGGTGAGTCGCCCCAACACAGCAGGAGAAAGCAGGCCAAAACAACTTGGGACAGCAAAATGAGCAATTTATATAGTCTCGAGTGTCTCCTCATGAATTACTTACTCCACGCTCGCCACTTATCCGGAGCAGGTACATTCCAGACCCCAGAGGATTCCCAAAAGTGGGGTAAAGAAAATGCCATGTTTTTTTCCTAAACATACATACCTATAATAAAGCTAAACTTCTAAATTAGACACTGTGATAGATTAACAGTGGTCACTAATAATAAAATGGAACAATTATAACAATATACTACAGCAAAGGTAACTTAAAACTTAAGAATTGTTTGCTGGCAGAAATTTTCATTTAAAATTTTCAAACCACAGTTAGCTATGAGCAGCTAAATCCTAAGAAGGTGAAACCAAAAATAGAAGATACAAAGAGGAATAAGTAAATAATTTTAACTTAGGGAACCAGCACCATAACCAAGTGATAGGAGCCAGTATCACTATGGCAACACAGATTCAACAGTCTCCTGATAAAACACACAGAGGACCAAAAACACAAACAGGAAAAGTGAATCTAGTCAGGAGAAAGCAGCTTCGAACCCAAGAACAGTAGGATGAGTGACCCATCCATGCCCCTTAAAATACTCAAATTAATAGAGACAATGTTAGGCTCACAAAACATGCCAAACTGCAAGACACTTACAATAAGGGAAAACGTAAAAAAAAATGTTTGCTCTCAGTTGGATTCTGGACCTTAAAATACAAGTGAAAGATCTCTGTAAGGACATCTTGAGACGGCGAAAACTGACTTAAGGTCTGGCAACCATCTAGCGGGATGAGTTCGCTTAAAGCGCTGTGTCTCGTGATTCTCGCTGGAGTTGTTTGTGTAAACATCCTCATTCGGCTCGCTCCTCAGCATCACAGAGAACCGGGTGCGGCTGCATACACCTGTAACCTCAGCACTGGGTGGGCCGTCCTTGAAATCTGAGGCCAGCCTGTGCTAAATGACACTTTGTCTCAAAAAAAGTGTTTAGAGGTATAGAAGCCTGATCCTATAAATTATTCTCAAACGTTTCCTAAGATTTTTGTGTTATCTTTGTAATTTTGCACATATGTATACATATAGCAATAGTGTTCATATGGTTCCTATGTTCATGTGGTCCATGCCTGTAATCCCAAAACTTTGAAGACCGAGGTAGAAGAATCATGAGTTCAAGGCTAGCTTGGGCTACTTAATGAGACCTTGTCTGAAAAGCAAATAGGTACAGATAGACAAGGATGGATGGATGGATGGATGGATGGATGGATGGATGGATGGGTAGATAGGTGTATTGATGGTTTAGTGAGTATAGTTAGATAGATAGATAGATAGATAGATAGATAGACAGATAGATAGATAGATAGACAATACATAATATACACATACATGGGAAATCAGAAGAGACAGAGGAAAGAGAGGGGAGATATGTGAAATGTTAAGATGAAATGACAAAATAAGCAATTGATGAAATTTAAGTGAAGGCTTTCAGACAGGAAGAGCTGGGCGTGGTGGCTTGTGCCTGTATTCCAGTACATAGGAGGCTGAGGCAGCAGGGCTGCCATGAGTGCCAGAGCAGCCTCATTTAGCACAGGCTGGCCTCGTATTTCAAGGATGGCCCACACAGCACTGAGATTATAGGAATATACCGCTGCACCCAGTTCTATGTGATGCTGAGGAGCGAGCCCATGGCTGTGGGCACTCCGGGCAAGGACTCCATGGACTAAGTCATATGCTCGGATCTAGGCCACCTGAGCTGCCTTGTAAAACCCTGCATAAAAACAATCCAAATGAAAACAGAGAAGGCAGAATGGCAACTGTTTCTCATTCTTAAGAGCACAGTAAACACATCCTTGTGGAAAGCAGAGTGGTGTGGATAGAACATTCTTCCAGAAAATCAGCCGAAATTAGCAAATAAGCCTTCTTCTGTGTGCATTTACAAACATTTCATATTACATATTATAAACATTACAACACACAGAGGAAATAGTAAGATCCCAGCAAGCGCACGCGCACACACACACACACACACACACACACACACTTTCCATGTTCTCTCAGTTTGTAGTCACACTTTCAAATATAAGAGGCTTTAAGCAGCTTTAAGAGATTATTGTACACGACCTAAGGATGACACGGGCTAGAGTGAAGTGGTTCTTGGTTGGCAGGCCCCATGACCAGGAGAACTGTGTTTGCCTCTTACACAGAATGCGAGAAGACTCACAGAAGCCTGGGTGCTGTAAATTGTCTTATCATGATGCATGCCAGCCCTCTGAGATGTGTGTGCTCTTTGTAAACGCATGGGTGCTGAAAGACAGAACAAACTGCAGGCTGTGCCCAAGTAGCCTTGGCATCTAGCATGAAGGCCTGGGCTCCTGATGATACCACATTCACTACCCACATTAGCTCACAGTGTCAGGCTACGACCGACATTTTTAACTACAGAAAAGCTTCATGCATAAAGTAACACCACTAGAAAACATGGTTTTGAGATGATACCAAACTCCTAAAGCCCAAAACTATGAGAATAGGTGTTGGTTCTTTTAGAAATATAATTATACATTTGGGTTTTTTTTTTTTAATCCCAAGATGTCTCAATAAAGAAGCTCCCAAAGAAATTCCTAAATACTGACTTGGACCCTCATTTTAGATCAAGCCCCTTCAATGGAAAAATCACAGGCAGGGTATCTCATAAAATAGCCTACAAGAAGCTACGACTGGGCAAGTTTGAAGCATGTGGATTCCAAGAGTGGGCATCTCCAAACGGTCCATGAAGCTCCGGTTATCTGTCTACTAAGGAGCCCTTACCAACTTATAAACTGTTTAGAGTTGAGTGTTTCTCAGTAGCCCCATGCAGAAACTGATTCTGCAGGCACATTGAGCGTACAGCCTACATGATATTTATAAATAGATTGTCTGAACTGCAGATTGCTTAAGTTCCATGGGGGCCAGAATGGTCATGAATACACTTGCGTCAATATGGCCTGAGGAGCCAAATCATAAGCAGTAGGATGCTACAGAGGAGGAAATGTGAATCAGAAAACCTGGTGAGATGATCCAAGTATCCAAAGGTACCAGGCATTGACCCTGAGCATTCTTTTGAGAGCTACACCTGTCCTGGGTTAGAACAGACTGTCCTGAGGCCAGAGAACTAGCATCGCTAAGTCATTTCATGGAACTTCTGTTTTCACATTCCTGCTCTGACTCTTCTGTCCCTATTTCTACCACTGCTTCTGATGAATTTTTCTCGAGGTGTTACAGCCCATTTGTGACTGAGCAAGAGTGTCAGAAAGTAGCATTTGTGTATCTGCTTAGACTTTGGTTCTC